>JAEOAD010000035.1:17075000-18275000 GCA_036365145.1 Orientallactaga sibirica
CAGATTCATTATCTCCTGAGCCTCTCTCCCCAGGGAAGAAGGAAGTTGTTATACAACAAAGGCCCTGGCTTTGATTCTCAGTACCTTTGCAAGACACACACACACACACACACACACACACAATTGGAAGTTCAGAATTCTTGTAATCTCTTTTCAAAACCAACCTCCAGAAACAAAAGTCAATGCTGTTCTCTGAACACATCTCCTACCAAAATCATCTGATCTTCACTTCAACGGAAATAATTGATTTTTTGTTTGTTTTGTTTTTGTTTTTTGTTTTTTATTTTTATTTATTTGACAGAGAGAGAGAGAAAGAGAGAATGGGTGTGCCAGAGCCTCCAGCTGCTGCAAACAAACCCCAGACACATGGGCTACCTTGTGCATCTGTCTTTCATGGGTCCTGGGGAATCGAACCTGGGTCCTTAGGCTTCATAGGCAAGCGCCTTAACTGCTAAGCCATCTCTTCAGCCCTGTTTTTTGTTTTGTTTTGTTTTGTTTTTTTTGAGGTAGGGTCTCACTCTAGCTCAGGCTGACCTGGAATTCACTCTGTACTCTCAAGGTGGCCTCCAACTCATGGCGATCCTCCTACCTCTGCCTCCCAAGTGCTGGGATTAAAGGTCTGCACCACCACGCCTGGCAAGAGCATTGATTTTGATTGTGCCAAGAGGCTGGCATTTCTCAAGTTTAGATTCAAGTACTAAGAGAAAGAAACTATGAGCCTCAGAAAGATACAACTGCAAGAGAGAGAGAAAATAAAATATATGCTCATAGAACAAGAAATATATTACTGCTGGGCTGGAGAGATGGCTTAGCGGTTAAAGTGCATGCCTGTGAAGCCTAAGGACCCCGGTTCGCTTCTCCAGGTCCCACGTAAGCCCAGATGCACATGGTGGTGCATGCGTTTGGAGTTCGTTTGTAGTGGCTAGAGGCCCTGGCGCACCCATTCTCACTCTCTCTCTCCTCTCTCTCTCTCTCTTCCTCTGTCTGTCTCAAATAAAATAAAATAAAATCTTTTTAAAAAAAGTAATATATTACTGCTCATGGAGCAGCAGATATGTTAGTGCTGAGGTCACCTTCACGTTGCAGGACAACTACCCAACCAGAAGCGGCATATGGAAGGGTTTATTTCAGGCTAACGGATCCAGGGAAACACCATAGATCCATACAGATCCAAGCAGAAAGACATCAAACAGCCAGAGCTCCACACCGCTCTCCACACACCTTAGGGCTGGACTCCAAGATCTTCTCCAAATGACATGCCCCAGTAGCATGGATCTGTCTGCTAGGGGTTCAAGGTACAAGCTCAAGTTTAATACAACACCTCAGTCTATGGGCCATACATTCAAACTGCTACATTCTTGCTATCATAGTTAGTTGGTCTGAAGCAGTGAGCTCAGGAAGGGAATCATGGGAGACAAAGGTTGGACAGTCAGACAGTTGTGGCCAGATGTGTTCAGGGCATAAATGCCAAGAGTGTCTGTTGCTGCATCCTCTCTCCCCTACAGGATCTCACAGTACAGTCCAGGCTGGCCCAGAACTCACAAGATTGCCCAGGCTCATCTGGAACTTTCTTAGATGTTCCCACCTAAGTGTCTCCCATGCCAGGATTCCAAGTACAGGCAACCATACTGGGTTCCTGTCATTCTTTTAGTAAGCAGAACACTTCCCTAATCCCGTATTCTCCTCCCTGCCCCCAAGGTAAGTCTCACTCTAGCCCAGGCTGACATTGAACTCACTCTATAACTCCAGGCTGGCCTTGAACTCACAGCAATCCTCTTCCCTCAGCCTCCTGAGTGCTGGGATTGAAGGCATGTGCCGCCATGCACCCCCCTTCCCTAATCTCACATCCACATCACCATCATATGCTTTGTCAAAATCCCCAGAAAAATCACAATCTCAGTAAAGTAACAAAAATGCTTCCAATCATAGAAAACAAGAAAGGAAGGGAGCTACAGAAGAAGAGAGGGAGGGAGAAAAGGAGGGAAAGTAAAATGGATAAAATAAACTGCTTTTTAATGTAATGACTATGAAAATTTACAGTAAATATCCAGCCAACTTATTTTCTGCCAATTTTCCTTTCTTTTTTCTTAAGATTTTATTTTTATTTATTTATTAGAGACAGAGAGAGGGAAAGACAGAGGGAGAGGGAGAGTGAGAATGGGTGCGCTAGGGCCTCTAGCCACTGCAAACAAACTCCAGATGCGTGCGCCCCCTTGAGCACCTGGCTTACGTGGGACCTGGACAGTTGAACTAATGTCCTAAGGCTTTGCAAGCATGTGCCTTAACAGCTAAGCCATCTCTCCAGCCTTTCTGCCAAATTTTTATGCACAATTTCAGTCTTATTTAGCTCTGTTTTAACGCATCTACATTCTAACCTCTTTGAACATGAAGTTTACTAAGAAAAAAAGTCAAGTGAAGTTCAACATCAGTGCCAATGAAGCACTTGTCACGCACCGGGCAGAGTTGCAGGGGCTTTATATATGCTATTTCACTAACTCTTCACATCTTAACAGTACGTACACATTGTTCCCCCACTTCCATACATGTGAGGAAAAGCAGTGCCATTTAGCTAAACAGAAAAAAAAAAAAATTAAGATTTAAAAATCCAGAATAATAGTGGATAGAAAAACTGCTCCCATCATCTAACATGTTTTTAAGAACTTTTTTTAAAAATAGGATCGGAAGGAAATGCAGTAAAAGCACCTGTTCTGTTTCCATATGCATGGATTCTATCCAAATGCTTAAATGCACTTAGAGCTGGGCCAATCCTTAGCTCATAAGGCAGTCATTAAGCCCATCACTGAAGCTAGTGGGGTACTTGACCAAGAGCCAGGCCACACACATACAAGAAAGGATTTTTCAGACCAAACAAAAATGACTTAAGAACAATGCTCTCAGTCACAGGTTATGCTGTAAAACATTTTCTGATACTTGGAAGCCAGCAGGGTACAATTTAGAGATAAAGACAGCATCTGAATACCCCAATTCCTTGAATAGTTTATACATAAGTATCAAACACACTCCCTTTATGTGTTTGTTTATTTATTTATTTTATTTTTTTTTTTTTTTTTTTTTGGTTTTTCGAGGTAGGGTCTCACTCTAGCTCAGGCTGACCTGGAATTCACTATGTAGTCTCAGGGTGGCCTCGAACTCACAGTGATCCTCCTACCTCTGCCTCCCAAGTGCTGGGATTAAAGACATGCGCCACTACGCCCGGCCCTTTATTTATTTTATACATTAAGTGCTATTTCTGGAAATAAGATGATTCAGGCCTTAAATGTTTATTTGTTTGTTTGATTGTTTGTTTATCAAGATAGGGTCTTGCTTTAGTCCAGGCTGACCTGAAATTCACTATGTCTCAGGGTAACCTCAAACTAATGGCAATCCTCCTACCACTGCTTCCCAAGTGCTGGGAGTAAAGGCATGTGCCACTATGCCCAGCTCTCAGACCTTAATTGTATATTTATTTATTTATTTATAAGAAGGGAGGGATGGAGATAGTGCCAGAGCATCTATCCCCTGCAAATGAACTCCAGATGCATGCGCCACTTTGTGCATCTGGCTTTATGTAAATACTGGGGAATTAACCCTGAGCCATCAGGCTTTGCAAGCAAGTGCCTTTAACCAGTGAGCCATCTCCCCAGCCTGGTTCATGCCTTAAAATGTTCAATGTAGTGACTTAAAAAGCCACATGAGGAAATGTATATTCCTATAGCGGGTCCTTCTTTCTCCTGATACAAAAACCAAGGTAACCTTAGGAATTTGAGCTGACAAAATTCAAGTTCTAAGGCCCAAACCCTTTATCAACTACCCCAAAAGCTCAAGGATCCACTTGGCTTTTATCTAGACAGATTAACAACAAGTGTGTGTGTGTGTGTGTGTGTGTGTGTGTGTGTGTGTGTGCGTGCGCGCGCTTAAGGACATACTCTAGATGGGCAGATTACCAGGTTAATGCCCAAGTTAGTTCAGTTGTGTGACTTTTGGTTTGTTGGAAGGGACAGCGATAATTGCATAATACACTGAGCTTGGCATTGAGAGTAGAGGTGACAAATATAGCTAATGTCATAATTCTAGGCTTTACAGGCCAATAACAAATTAGTCAGAAAAATCAAATTATATGGAGTTGGAGAGATTGAATAAGAAACTAAAAATAGCCCAAAGAATCAACTGCAGAGAGCAAGGAAAGAAACTACAGACAGAATCACAAACTTTAGCAGACTGAGGCCACTTCCCCCACATTTAAACAGCGCTTAAGGGCAGCCCCATTGATGTGCCCAAAGATGCCAGTGAGCTTTTCAAGACGCATTAAACTTTCATTCGTGCATTTAAAAATAATTTTTTTAAGACAGATTAAGCACATAACTGACTGGAAGGATTCCTATCTGAAATGATTTAGTATCACAATTTATCATATGAGATGTCTAGACTTTAACTACCCTCAGCACATTGCCGGGTTGAAAATGTAGCTCACTTATATAGCAGTTGCTTAGCATATAAGAGGCCCTGGGTTTGAGCTACAAGACCATGTTTTTGAAGCAGGTCTTCGTCTACCCCAGACTGACATGAAACTCACAGAGATCCTCCTACTCGGCCTCCCAAGTGCTGGGATTAAAGCTGTGCACCACCATGACTGGCTGAAAGACCTTTTTTTTTTCTTTATGGCTACAGTAGTGTCTGGAAGTCAAGCACCTCATATAGGTGATAAAAAGTGCTCTGAGGGAATATAATGTGAATGTAGACTTGGAAAAGCATGTTAGTCACTCTTCTCATTGCTATGGCCCAAATCCCTGACAGAAACAAGTTTAAAAAGGAAAGATTTACTTTAGCTCGTGCATTCAGAGGGTTTAGTTGCTTGGCCCCATATGCCTGAGAACACATGATGGAGGGAATGTGGCAGAGGAGGTTCTCATTTCAAGAAGGACAAGAAGCATGTAGGTTGGGCCCTTTTTTAAAAAAGAAAAAAAAAAGGAACATCTCCATTTCTTCTTACAAAGTACTGAAAAGATGTGTCCTTACAACCTTGTGGAATTGTATTTCTTCTTAGTTTTCCTATAAGCAAAACAAGGCTCAGACATCAGAACTAACATAAATAATCTAGGAAATTGCTTATCTAAAGTATGTCCTTAAAAACAAATCACCTTTAATCCCAGTACTCAAGAGGCAGAGGTAGGAGGATCACTGTGAGCTTGAGGTCAGCTTGGAACTACAGAGTGAGTTTCAGGTCAGCCTGGACTAGAGTGAGACCCTACCTTGAAAAAAAAATCTGAAGTTATTAGGTGCTAGGAAGATGGATCAGCAGTTAAAGGTGTTATCAGAGTTCACTTCCCAAGCTACCCTTATAAGGCCAGAAAACAAAAAGTGGCACAAGCATCTGACCTTCATGTACAGTGGCCAGGGCTTGAACTTTAGAATTGAATTTTGTGACTCAATTTAGTTTTTCTAAAAATTTCCTCTTTCAAATAAGTTAACTAGATTTTTTGTTTGTTTGTTTGTTTTTCCTGAGGTAGGGTCTCACTCTAGCCCAGGCTGACCTGGAATTTACTATGCAGTCTCAGGGTGGCCTCAAACTCATGGCAATCCTCCTACCTCTGCCTCCCAAGTGCTGGGATTAAAAGCATGTGCCACCACTCCCTGCAAAGTGGAATTATTTTTAATGTGATGCCCTAAGACACTATAAGTTTCTTTTTCAGGATGGAGAAGGATTATGGATAATGTGTCATATAGCCAGGCTAACTCAAACTCACTACACAGCTAATGACTATGATGTTTTCTTTTTTTTAGTTTTTGTTGTTGTTGTTGTTGTTGTTGTTTTGAGGTAGGGTCTCACTCTAGCCCAGGCTGACCTGGAATTCACTATATTGTCTAATGGTGGCCTTGAACTCACAGCAATCCTCCTACCTCTGCTTCCCAAGTGCTGGGATTCAAGGCGTGCATGGCGACTTTGAATCTATCTGCCTCCACCTTCCAAGTGTGCACCACTACACCTAATTTTATGCAGTGCTGGGATTCGAGCCCAGGCTTTGTACATGTTGGGCAAGAATCTATCTTCTTTCTGAATTACATCCCAATCCAACATTATCGATTTCTTCATAAATAAAACCAAGTAACCCAATTAAAAAGTGGGCTATGGAACTAAATAGAGAGTTCTCAAAAGAAGTAATACAGACAACATATAAACATCTAAAAAAAAAATGTTCTAGCGGGCTGGAGAAATGGTTTAGTGGTTAAGGCGTTTGCCTGCAAAGCCAAAGGATCCCAGTTCAATTCTCCAGGACTCACATGCCAGATGCGTGAGGGGCACATGCATCTGAGTTCATTTTGCAGAGGCTAGAGGCCTTGGCACACCCATTCTCTCTCTCTGCTTGCAAATAAATAAATAAATAAAAAGTTAAAAATATTAAAAAAAAAGTTCTATGGCTGGGGAGATGGCTTAATCCCAGGTGCCTGGGAGGCAAGCCTAAGAACGCTGGTTCCAGTCTCCAGTGGTTCCAATCTCCAGGTCCCACAGTTTAGCCAGATGCAAAGTGACACAGGGCACAATGCCACACTTGACTACAAGGGGGCGACGCATCTGGATTTCATTCACACCCGCTTGAGAGGCTGCTCCAAGAGCCCATCTCTATCTGTCTCCTCCCCCCCAATTGTCTCTCCAAAAAAATAAAATAACTACCTCTACATCCCTAGCATTTCAGGGAAATGCAGATAAAAACTATTTGAGATTCCATCTCACTCCTGTCATGAAAACAAATGACCATAAATGCTGGTGAGGATGCAGAAAAGAACCTTTCTATTGCTGGTGGAAATACAACCTGGTCCAGCCATTGTGGAAATAAATGTGAGGTTCCTGAGACAGCTAAAAATAGATTTACCATATGACCCAGCTTATACCACTCCTTGGCATATATCCTAAGGACTCATCTTGCTACCTTAGAGATACTTGCTCATCCATGTTTATTGCTGCTCTATTCACAATAGTTAGGAAATGGAACCAGCCTAGATGTCCCTCAACTGATGAGTGGATAATGAAGATGTGGCACATTTACACAATGGAGTGCTACTCAGCAAGAAAAGAAAATGAAATTTGCAAGGAAATGCATGGATCTGGAAAAATTATATTTAGTGAGGTCACCCAGGCCCAGAAAGCCAAATGTCACATGTTCTCTCTCATATGTGATCCTAGCTACAAATGATTGGATTTCTATTGAGTAGGAATAAAACTCAGTAGCAGAAGCCAGTAAGCTAGAAAGGGGATATAAAGGAATAGAAAAGGAGGGGGGGACTTAATAGGATGGTATTGTATATATGTAAGTAGAAGAACAGATTAATGGGGGTGAAAAGGCCTAAGTGAGGTCAGGGAAGAGATTGAATAAAGGAAAGGTGGAAGGAGGGCTAATCAAAATCTAAGAGGAGGGCGTGGTGGCACACGCCTTTAATCCCAGCACTTGGGAGGCAGAGGTAGGAGGATCACTATGAGTTTGGTCCACCAAAGACTACATACTGAGTTTTTCATTCACAGCCGCTGAGAGGCTGCTGGCGCGCCCATCTCTATCTGTCTCCTCCCCGCCCCCCGTGTCTCTCTCCAAAAAAAATAAAATAAAATGTTCTACATCCCTAGCCGTCAGGGAAATGCAGATAAAAACTACAATGAGATTCCATCTCACTCCTGTCATGAAAACAAATGACCATAAATGCTGGTGAGGATGCAGAAAAAAAAGAACCTTTCTATTGCTGGTGGAAATACAACCTGGTCCAGCCATTGTGGAAATAAATGTGGAGGTTCCTGAGACAGCTAAAAATAGATTTACCATATGACCCAGCTATACCACTCCTTGGCATATATCCTACGGACTCATCTTGCTACCTTAGAGATACTTGCTCATCCATGTTTATTGCCGCTCTATTCACAATAGTTAGGAAATGGAACCAGCCTAGATGTCCCTCAACTGATGAGTGGATAATGAAGATGTGGCACATTTACACAATGGAGTGCTACTCAGCATTAAAGAAAAATGAAATTTGCAAGGAAATGCATGGATCTAGAAAAATTATATTTAGTGAGGTCACCCAGGCCCAGAAAGCCAAATGTCACATGTTCTCTCTCATATGTGGATCCTAGCTACATATGATTGGATTTCTATTGAGTAGGAATAAAACTCAGTAGCAGATGCCAGTAAGCTAGAAAGGGGATATAAAGGGAATAGAAAAGGAGGGGGGGACTTAATAGGATAATATTGTATATATGTAAGTAGAAGAACAGATTAATGGGGGTGGAAAGGCCTAAGTGAGGTCAGGGGAAGAGATTGAATAAAGGAAAGGTGGAAGGAGGGCTAATCAAAATCTAAGAGGAGCCGGGCGTGGTGGCACACGCCTTTAATCCCAGCACTCGGGAGGCAGAGGTAGGAGGATCACTATGAGTTTGGTCCACCAAAGACTACATACTGAGTTCCATATTAACCTGTAAAACAAAAACAAAACAATAACAACAAAAAAAAAAGACATCAAAAGAGAAAATACACGATTTCTCATTAACTAACTAAAACAAGGCCCTGAGTCTAATCCTCTGTATTCACTGAAAAACATAAAATGAGATAAACTCAAAAAATGAAACTCAAGAGCATAGGTCATGCACCCCTGGAATCAAAGCATACATGCAAGTAGAAGCAGAAAGATCAGGAGTTCAAGGTCAATGTCAGCTGCATAGGGAGTTCAAGGCCAGCCTGAGCTACATGAGATCTTATTTCAAAAAACAAAGCAACAGCAACAAAAACATTAGCTCAAGAACTTTTTATCCTCTTCAATCAAAAATGATCTTTCAGGTCCAGAAAGCTGGCTTAGTGGTTAAGGCACTTGCCTTTAAAGCCAAAAGACCTAGGTTTGATTCTCCAGGATCCACATAAGCCAGATGCACAAGGGGGCACATGCATCTGGAGTTCGTTTCCAGTGGCTAGAGGCCCTGGCATATCCATTCTCCCTCTTTATCTCTTAAATAAAGAAAAATAAAATTAAATAAAAATGATTTTTCAAAGCCAGGCGTGGTGACACATGCCTTTAATCCTACCACTCAGGAAACAGAGGTAGGAGGATAGCTGTAAGTTAGAGGCCACCCTGAGACTACATAGTGAATTCCAGGTCAGCCTGGGCTAGAGTGAGACCCTACCTTGAAAAACCAAAAACAGAAAAAAAAAATCTTTCAATATTAAATTTATTTTTCCAAATCTTTTTGTTTTGAAATAAACATTTGCAGGAAGTTGCAAAAACAATTTTAAAAGATCTTTCATTTTTGCATTGTGTTTTTTACAATGTGTCTAATGTGTCCAGGATTAAAGAACCTTTCTTTAATATTTTATTTATTTATATATTTTAAAGAGCGAGAAGGAGGCAGATAGAAAGAGAGAGAGAAGGGGCTGGAGAGATGGTTTAAGCAGTTAAGGTGTTTGCTTGCAAAGCCAAAGGACCTTGGTTCAACTCTCTGGGACCCACGTAGCCAGATGCACAAGGTGGCGCATATGTATGTAGTTTGTTTGCAGTGGCTGGAGGCCCTGGCATGCCCGTTCTCCCTCTCTCTGCCTCTCTCTGCCTCTCTCTCTAAAAAGAAAGAAAGAAAGAAAGAAAGAAAGGAAAGAAAGGGAGGGAGGGAGGGGGAGGGGGGGAGGGAGGGAGGAGGGGAGGGGGAGGGAGGGGAGGGGAGGGGAGGGAGGGGGGGAGGGGAGGGGGGAGGGGAGGGAGGGAGAAAGGGAACAAGCGAGCAAGAGAGCCAGGCATGGTGGTATGCCTTTAATCTCAACACTCAGGAGGCAAAGGTAAGAGTATCACTGTGAGTTCAAGGCCACCCTGAGACTGCATAGTGAATTCCAGGTCAGCCTGGGCTAGAGTGAGACCCTACCTCAAAAAAAAGAGAGAGAGAGAGAGAATGGGCACACTAGAGTCTCTAATCACTGCAAACGAACTCCAGATGCATGTGCCACCTTGTGCATCTGGCTTACATGGGTACTGGAGAGTTGAACTTGGGTCCTTAGGCTTTGCAGGCAAGCACCTTAACCACTGAGCCATCTCTCCAGCCCCAATGAACCCTTCTTTTCATTTAATCTATGTAATAAAAAGGGAAGGGAGCTAGAGAGATGGTTCAGCCATTAAGGTGCTTATCTGCAAAGCCTGAAGAACTGGGTTTGATTACCTAGTACTCGTGTAAAGCCAGATGCACAAAGGGGCACATGCATCTGGAGTTCATTTTCAGTGCCTGGACTATCTAGAACACCCATTCTCTGTCTGTCTTCTATCTCTCTCTGCTTGCAAATAAATAAATAAAATATTAAAAAGGAGGAAAACTGTAAAAACAAACAGCTTATAAAGTAAACAGAAGACATACTTTTAAGATTCTACAAAAGTGTGTTGGTGAGATGGCTTAGCAGTTAAGGCACTTGGCTGCAAAGCCAAAAGACCCATGTTCAATTCACCAGGACCCACATAAGCCAGATGCACAAAGTGGCAACAGCTGAAGGCCCTGGCACACCCATCTCTCTCTCTGCTCTCTCTCTCTCTCATATAAATAAATAAAACAAATAAAATTTTATAAAAAGTTTCAACAAAAGCAAAATAAAAGCTACCTCACATGGGAAGATAAAAATAGACTCTATGAAAGTAGCACTACAACACTGACAGCATCTAGGAAACTAAGAACTCAACTCTAGCTTCCTGCCCCAGCCTCCCAAGTGCTGGGATGATAGGCATGTGCCACTAGACCCAGCTGATAACCTACTTAGTGAAATAACAGAACATAAATTTTGATTTAAAAATTTCAACTACTCAAGTATTTATCACAAGCACTGGCATAAAATCTTATTATTTATCCCTGTTCATTACACTTGAACACTTTATTTGCCGGGCGTGGTGTCACAGGCCTTTAATCCCAGCACTCAGGAGGCAGAGGCAGGAAGATTGCGGAGAGTTCAAGGCCACCCTGAGACTACAATTCCAGGTCAGCTTGGGCTAGACTAAAAAAAAAAAAAAACGCCAGCACTCAGGAGGCAGAGGTAGGAGGATCGCCGAGAGTTCGAGGCCACCCTGAGACTACATAGTTAATTCCAGGTCAGCCTGGACCAGAGTGAGACCCTACCTCGCAAAAACCAAAAAAAAAAAAAAAAAAAAAAAAAAAAAAAAAAAAAAAAGACCCTGCTCTAACACTTTATTTCATTCAATAATAAGGGAATAAGGGTACTTGTTAAGTAAACAGGAAGCCCACTGACATTAGTAGCGAGGCTGTGGACCTGTGAGGGATAAACCATTAACTACTTAGCACTCACCCAGAGTTCTATCTACCTGCAGCGCCTCTGTCTCTCTCCCCCCAGCTAGTCTATCAAAGACCAGGGAGGACAGGTAGGGTATCAGCTGGATCTCACTGGCTTCTCACTTCCTTGCCCTCACCATTTCCAGGTTACAGCCTGTTCTCAGGGGATCATGAAGCACAATGAAATGATCCAGCTACTCTGGCGGCTGAGGCAGGTTGATCCCAAGTTCAAAGCCTGTCTGGGCTTCAGAGGGAGTTCAAGGCCAGCCTGTTCTATTCAGTGAGACTCTCTCTCAAACTAAAAGTATAATAATGGCTAAGGATATAGCTCAGTAGTACAGTATCTGTCTAGCAAGCACAAGACCCCGGTTTCAATCCCTAGCACCACAAATAAAGTAAATCATCACTAAAGTCGATTATTTATTCATTTTCTTTTTCTTTTCTTTTCTTTTTTTTTTTTTCAAGTAGGGTCTCTCTGTAGCCCAGGCTGACCTGGAATTCACTATGTATTCTCAGGGTGACCTCGAACTCACAGTGATCCTCCTACCTCTGCCTCCCGCATGCTGAGATTAAAGGCGTGCGCCACCATGCCCGGCTTTCATTTTCTTTTCTTTTTCAAAAAGAACTTTTTAAAAAGATTTTATTTATTTATTAGGAGCAGAGAGAGGGAGAGAGAGAGAAAGAAAGAGAGAGAGAATGGGCGCGCCGGGGCCTCTAGCCACTGCAAACAAACTCCAGACGCGTGCGCCCCCTTGGCTAACGTGGGACCTGGAAAATCGAACCAGGGTCCTTAGGCTTCGCAGACAAACGCCTTAACCGCTAAGCCATCTCTCCAACCCTGTGATTTACCCATTTTCTATGAGCATGTAGCAAATTTGCTTGTATCAGTACACAGGAGGAATCACTTCATGAAGTATTCATACCCCAGGTTGCTGTGAGATTCAAAGTACATATTACATAAATGTATATGTGTATATATATACACACATACAGTTACATACACATAATGTGTATATGTGTGTATATTAAAGTGGTCATACATCACCTCGAGAATGTGCTGGAAGAAATTATACCTCAAATGACAAGGTCTACGAGCTATTTTGTGCATGTAAGAAAATAGAAAATCAACAAGTATATGCAAGCATTCACTGAGGGGCCAAGCCTGCAGGCAAAAGGAGGGCCTGGTCCCTTCAGACCTTGCAGAGGGCGGGTGGCAGGGGAAGGCCCTGATTGGCAGGCGACCTGCCACCTGGAGGTGTGCGGCAGGGCGCGCTCACCTGTGAACACGTTCTGGAAACCATCCGCAGTAGCCGGGGTCCCAGACGCCTTGGTAGCCAACTCTGGGGACCCGCCACCGCCGTCCGCGGTCGCCCCACGCCCCAACAGGTGCGCGGAGTCTCCGGGCCCAGGCGTGCGGGTGCCCAGCTCCTCCGTCCAGTCCGCCGAGCGGCTGAGCCCCGCCGCCAGGCCGCCCTCGGGCCGCTGCTTCTTGGCCTGGGCTGCAGCCGGGGGCGAAGCAGTTCTGGGGCTCCTGCTCGCGGAGGGCTCGGGCCGCTTCTTGATCCTGGGGCTCTGGTTGGGGGACGGAGATGGGGAGTGATTGGGCGAGCTGAGCTGCCGGGTGGTGGTCTTGATGTAGCAGGGGGTGATGAGCGGGTAAGGCTTAAAGCAACGGGGACTGGGCGCGGGACTACCGGGCAGGGAGGTGACAGCGGGGACCTCGGGTCCACGCGTTCGCTCCTGAGCTTCCTCCTCCAGCCTCCGCGCAGCATCACCCACCTCCGGGCCCCACTCCTCCCCCGGGGATCCTCGAGTCGCATCCTCAAAAGCATCTTCCTCCACCTCCTCATCCGTGTCCCCAACGCCTGGCACTCCCGCGGTGCCCTCCCCTGCCCCGGCTTCGGGAAAGGCGAAGGCTGTGCTCGAGAGCGAGTCTGTGACCACTGACTGGGCGACCGGCAAGCCGGGAGCCTCGGTGGCAAGGTGGCCTCCGGGGGATGGCGGATGCTCGGGGACCAGGGGCTTGGTGGTGGTCTCGGGCAAGTCGACCCGCGTGGACAGAGCCTGCCCAGTGTCCAGACTAGTATCCGGGGCCGCCCCAGCCCCGCCGCTCGATCCCAGCAGGAACTGGTCCAGGCCCAGGAAGGCCCCGGGCTGCGGCGAGGTGGCAGTGGGGGGCGCTGCAGGCTCCTCGGAGTCCTGGAGCTGCAGCTTGTGCTGCTGCAGGAGAATCGCCTGCTGGATGTCTGAGAGCAAATCCTCTTGCTCCGTAGCCGAGTGAAAGCTATAGATGTCCGTGTCCGAGCCGGAACTGGTCCTTTGTCCATCCTGTGTCCCTGCTGCAGTTTCCAAATCCTCTGCGATGGCCTGGACTCGTACCCCAGCCTCGGCGGGCCTCGGACCCCCTGGATGGGTCACCTCAAAAGGATCAGCACACTCCGTGTCCGACAGGCCGGTCTCCTCGGCGGAGAGGCTGAGGTCCGGCGTCTTGGTGACTATGGAGTGAGCGCTGTCCAGCTCTCCGACCTGCAGGGCCTGCGAGTCCAGCACATCCTCGCGGGAGTCACCGGTCCCTTTGCCCTTGCTCAGGTTCTTCCTGATCCGCAGGTTGGAAAACACCGAGGCTCTGGAATCGGACTTGCTCTTCTTCTTGCCGGACTCCCCGCCGCCGCCCCCGGCCCCTTTGCCGTGCTTGCCCAGCGCCTTCTTGCTCGCGCTCCCCTTCTTTGTGGTTTCCGCATCCCTGGGCCCCGCAGCATCCTCCGCGCCGCCGCCGCCGCCTTCGTGGGAAGCGTCACCTGCGCTCCTCTTGAGCTTCCCATCCTGGTTCCCCATGGTGCAACCCCGCCGCCGCGCCCCGGCGCCCCGGGGGACTCAGGCCATGTCGGCCCCCGCCAGGGCCAGGGCCAGGGGAATGTCCGGGAGCCGTCCGGTAGCTGGGCCGGCCGTGGGGAGAAGAGGAGGCCGAGGAGCTCCCAGCTGGCCCGGCTCACATCTGCCGCCGCTTTGCATACTGCGCGCCGGCTCTGGCGGCCGCCGTCCCCGCCGCTGCTGCTGCGGCCCCGGCCGGCGGGCGCGAACGTGCTCAGGGCTGCGCTCCCCGCCCGCCAATGGCTGCGCAGGACGCAGCCCCGGGCCTGGCTCCCCGCCCACCGCCGCCCCTCGCCTCCCGCATCCGCTCCTCCCCGAACCGAGCGGGAAAAACGTTTCATCTTGTCTCGCAGACGGAAGGATTTTACAGGACGGTTCCGCCAGGGTCAGTCTACCACCGGCCTCGAACTCGCGAACCTCCTGCAAGCACATCAGGGGCGTTAATCTCCACCTTGAAAAATAAAACGCCTTGCTTACCCCACCCCACACACACACCCAACCCCTCCTCCAAGAGCGGATGTGGGAAGCTTCGCAGGGAACTTCAAAACTCGCGGACCTGCAAGGAGAAAATAATAATAATAATTAATAATAATAATAATAATAATAATAATAATAATTTTTACGCCGGGAAAAACTGAAGCTGAAGTTCAGTTTAGAGGCACCATAATATCACACACACACACACACACACACACACACACACACACACACACGCTCAGATCCCCCGGCTTCTGCGTGTGTCTGGCCCTTCAGTAAGTGCTTGCTGAATGGAGGGATTGTTGAGGTATTGGAAAGCGTAGTATAGGAAAGGTAGTGACCAAGACTATTTCACACAGTTCTTGCTTCTACAGGACACGACATTAGCTGTCACTTCCAAAGTGGGTTTATGGAATCTTTTTGGACAGAGAGAGGAGAGGTAGGGGAGGCTGAAAAATACTGAGATTAGAGTTGATTAAAATGCTAATCTCCAAATTTCTATGTGTTTACCATATAAATTAAACGGCATTTGTATTTTAAAGGGGTGCATATATTATAACTCCCAGGAGGTCAGACTCATCAATATTCAACATGTCACATTCGTGGCCATATAAAAAGGAAAAAGAAAAGAAATGCTCTTCATACAAACACAAGAAATTAGATGTGATGCTATAAACCTCCGCTTTCCCAAGCATACTTGGTCCTGTGTCAGGGCTTTTTAATGTTTTGGCTTCAATATTACCATAAACACATTTCCGTAACATAAATGTTTCTGTGTAATGACTTATTAAGTTTAATTCTTTATAGTTTTTAATGTTATAAAACAGCGTTAGTATTGAAAGAGGCTCCAAGCAGTAAATTAAGATTAAAGTGGCATTATTATTTTTTTTCTTAAACGCAAGTTTTTGATGGAAAAGCATATTGGGCCATTACTAAGGCTTCTCAAACCATGATCTTTAAAATAAGCATCGCATCTGGGCAGGTAGACAGTTGTCCTTAGGTGGCCCTTTTCAGTAAATAGTTTGAATAAATCAACTTTAATAACTTTGCCAGGGTAATATCCTAGTCTCCAAGGGATCCCTGGGAGCTTGAAAAGCCTTTGTTTCACCTCTTTCACAAGACTGCTCTCTTCTTTTTTCCAGAATCCAGGCTCCCCAGAGGGCACAATTTGCCTGTGAGCCATTAGAATTTTCTGCTACTTTGAATTTTGATTTTTACTCTTTCTTGAACAGAACATCTTTGATTCTGAACTACTTGTTTCCTTTCTGTGTTCTTCTGTGATATGTTCAAGAAGTTCTGAAGACAAAAGAGAGGGAGGGATGGAGAGTGAAAGAAAAGGAGGGAGGGAATGAACTGCTGATTTTTTTTCCACCTCCTTTGAATATGAAACAATAGGTGGCAGTTGGCAGGTCAGGGTCGACAAAGCTCTATTATAAGGTCATGAAAACGAGAAGGAAAAACACTAGGGATGTGGAAGGGAATGGGAAAAGGGGGACAATAAAGAGTAATGGGGTGGATATGATCAAAGTGGCAGCTGCAGCAGCAGGAGGCACAGCCCAGCACTGCTGCCTGAAGCCTGAGGAGGGCCCTAAGGGACCTCTACTCAGGTAACGGCTGGTCCTTGTCTATGAGCAAAGAATTTCAGGACGCATTAAAGTGGAGAAGTTAGCTAATTTCTAAGTTCAGACAAGAGATAGTGGACACCCTAGCCTAGGAGATTTATGCTTGGGCAGGGAGGGGGGAGAGGGGAAAGAAAGGTGGGGGAGAGAAAGAGAATGAAGGAAAAGGAGAGGGGAGAGAAGGGGAGGGAAGCCTTAAGAAAGGATAATCTCGGGGCTGGAGAGATGGCTTAGCGGTTAAGGCGTTTGCCTGCAAAGCCAAAGGATCCCATTTTGACTCTCCAGGACCCATGTAAGCCAGATGCACAAGGTGACACATGCATCTGGAGTTCCTTTGCAGTGGCTGGAGGCCCTGACACTCCCATTCTCTCTCTCTCTCTGCCTCTTTCTCTCTCAAATAAATAAATCAATAAAATGTTAAAAAATGTTTAAAAAGAAAAGAAGGGACAATCTTTTTCAACCAAGACACATAGGTGTAGGCTTCTTGATAGGTAGTCATATCTGTGTCTATATATATAATGTTATGATTTTGACACACACATGAGTGATTTCATGGCTATTAAAATTACATTTCTCAAAGGATGTAATGTACAACTAGGTTGAAAGATTAAGCAAAGTTTCTCATCTATCATATATATATGATTGGAGAAATGGCTTAGCAGTTAAGGCACTTGCTTGTGAAGCCTAAGGACCCAAGTTCAACTCTCCAGGTCCCATGTAAGCCAGATGCTTAAGATGATACAAGGTTGCACATGCAAACAAGATGGCACATGCATCTGGAGTTTAATTGCACTGGCTAGAGGCCCTAGCGTGCCAGTTCTCTCTCTCTCTCATACATACACACACACACAAAGTCAGTCTTTTGGGCTTGCCTCAAAATATGTATAATTTATAAGCAAAAGAGAGAGAGTATGGGTGTGCTTTGGCCTCTTGCCACTGCACACATGTGCCACTTTGTGCATCTGGCTTTAAGTGGGTTTTGAGAAATCAAAGCCTGCCAGCCAGCCCCCCCTTATCTTTTCTTTTTGTTTTCTCAAGGTAGGGTCTCACTCTAGCCCAGGCTGACCTGGAATTCAGTATGTAGTCTCAGGGTGGCGATCCTCCTACCTCTGCCTTCCAAGTGTTGGGATTAAAGGCGTGCGCCACCATGCCCAGCTAGCATTTCCTTTTTTTAAAAAAAGTATATTTTATGTATTTATTTATTTATTTATTTATTTATTTATTTATTTGAGAGAGAAAGAGGTAGAGAGAGAGAGAAGGGGCATGCCAGGGCCTCTACTCACTGCAAACAAACTCCAGTTGCATGCATCTCCTTGTGCATCTGGCTTATGTGGGTACTGGGGAATCGAATCCAACCGAGGTCCTTTGGCTTTGTAGGCAAACACCTTAATCGCTAAGCCATCTTCTCTAGCCCCCTCCTTTTTTTTTTTTTTTTTTTTTTTTTTTTTTTTTTTTTTGAGGTATGGTCTTTCTCTATCTCAGGCTGACCTGGAATTCGCTCTGTAGTCTCAGGGTGGCCTCGAACTCATGGCGATCCTCCTATCTCTGCCTCCCAAGTGCTGGGATTAAAGGCATATGCCACCATGCCCAGCCTTAGCATTTCCTTTTTGTAAATAAAATTTTAAGGTTGTTTATGAGGTATAATGTTCAGGCTTGCGCATGGGAAAGCTGAAAGGGTTCAACTCAACAATCTGGCCCTAAGTAAGCTGTTTATTTGTTGTTTGTAACATCATTGTTTATTGAGATAGCTTTTGGAAAAGAGAATATATATCTCTTTCTGTATTTCTGATGGTAGTGCTAGAAATTGAACTCATGACCTTGAACTCATATTCAAGAATAGTCTTTCTTTTTTGAGGTAGGGTCTCACTCTAGCCCAGGCTGACCTGGAATTCACTATGTACTTTCAAGTTAGCCTTGAACTCATGGTGATCCTTCTACCTCTGCCTCCCGAGTGCTGGTATTAAAGGTGTGTGCCACCACACCTGGCTAAGAATATTCTTTTATTTTATATTTAAAAAAATTTCGAGGGCTGGAGAGATTGCTCAGTGGTTAAGGTACTTGCCTGCAAAGCCAAAGGACCCAGGTTCAATTCCCCAGAACCCAGTAAGCCAGATGCACAAAGTGGCTCATGTGTCTGGAGTTTATTTATGGTGGCTTGAGGCCCTGGTGTGCCCATTCATGCTCTCTGTATCTGCCTTTCTCCCTTTCTCTCTCTCTCTCAAATAAATAAATTTACATTTTAAAAAGTTTGGGCTGGACACTTGATCTTTAGCAAAACTACCAAAAATACTCATTGGAAAAAAGATAGCCTCTTTAACAAATGGTGCTGGGAAAAATGGATATCTATGTGTAGAAAGATGAAAATAGATCCTTATCTCTCTCCATCCACAAGAATTAAGTCCAAATGGATCAGAACTGAAACTCTGAAACTGCTAGAGGAAAAAGTAAGGGAAACCTTTCAACATATTGGTACAGGCAACGACTTTCTGAATATAATCCCAGTTGCTCAGGAAATAAAACCACTAAGCAACCACTGGGACCTCATGAAATTACAAAGCTTTTGTACAGCAAAGGACACCGTGAATAGAGCAAAGAGGCAACTTACAGAATGAGAGAAAAATCTTTGCCAGCTATACTTCTGACAGAGGACTAATATTCAGGGATATATGAAGAACTCAAAGAAAAAACAGAAGAAGAAATCACACAACCTAATTAAAAAATGGGCTATGGAACTAAGTAGAGAGTTCTCAAAAGAAGAAATACAGATGGCCTGTAAACACTAAAAAGAAATGTTCTACATCCTTAGCCATCAGGGAAATACAAATGAAAGTTACTTTGTGATTCCATCTCACTCCTGTCATAATGGCTATTATGAAGAAAACAAATGACAATAAATGCTGGTGAGGATGTGGAAAAAGAGGAACCTTTCTACACTGTTGGTGGGAATGTAATCTGGTACAGCCATTATGGAAATCTGTGTGGAGGTTCCTGAGACAGCTAAAAACAGATTTACTATATGTGGTAGTTTGAATAGATGCCCCCACTATATTCAGTGTTTGATTAGTTTGTAGTTTGCATCTGCAGCCACCTGCCTGGAGGCAGTGTCACTGGGCGGATATTAAGGTGTGGTGGTGGGTTTGAGATTTAAATCTAAAGATATGCAAAGTGTGCCTAGCTGGAGTTCCTGAGGTGTGCTGTGCTGTGTGGCTTTTGGCTTGTGGCTTTTTCTCTCTGTGTTTAGCCCTGTGAAAGCAGGCCAGCTTCTTCTGCCATTATGGAACTTCCCCTGGATCTGAAAGCTTCAACACATATCCCTTCCTCTATAACTATGCCTGGTCTGGAAGTTCATCTCAGCAAACCTGAAGCTGTCTGCTACACCATATGACCCAGCTATACCACTCCTAGGCATATATCCTAAGGACTCATCACACTACCTCAGAGATATTTGCATATCTATGTTTATTGCTGCTCTATTCACAATAGCTAGGAAATGGAGCCAGCCTAGATGTCTCTCAACCGATGAATGGATAATGAAGATGTGGTACATTTATACAATGGAATTCTACTCAGCAGTAAAGAAAAATGAAATTATCAAATTTGCAGGGAAATGGATGGATCTAGAAAGGATTATACTTAGTGAAATAACCCAGGACCAGAAAGCCATCTCTCCAGCCTGTATATTCTCTCTCATATGTGGATCCTAGCTACAAATGTTTGGACCTGTATGTGAGTTGGAATAAAACTTGCTAGCAGTGTCCAGTAAGCTAGAAAGGGGCTATAAGGGAGGGAGAAGAGGGGAGGATTAAGGGGGTGGTATTGTATATATGTAAGTAGAAGAGATTACTGAGTATGGAAAAACCTAAGTGAGATTAAGGGAAGAGATTGAGTATAGGAAGAGTGGGGGGAGGGTTAACCAAAATCTAAGAGGGTATGAGTAAGTCATATGAAAATTTTCAGTGTTAGGGATGAGATACCTTCCAGTGAGTTGTTGGCAACAGAGGTACATAATGCTCCCAAAACATTACAGGCCATTGTTGAAGTTCATGGTTTTCCACCAGGAATAGATAGTAAGACCCTATTGCTGAAGACTCCACATGCTTGGGCTACAAGGTCACTGAGAAATCTTGCTGGAACTGAGCTGAAAACTTCCTCCCTATAGATCAGCTGACAAAAAGCTAGAAAAAGCTACACTGCATGCAGCTACATGAGAGAGAGAAAAATCATCAGTGGAAATAAATAACAGTGTACATTGTAAGCCTTTAAGCCTTAAGTTTAACCAGCCAGGCCAAATGAGCCAATGGGTGCAATAGTGGCATGTCCATTATGGAGGAAACCAACCACTCTCTAATTGGACTGGAGGCCCACTCCATGGGAGGGAATACATCCCTGATACTGAAAACCTATAACAGGCAAAGTCATGAGCCCTAGAGGTGTGGTATCTGCTGGTGTCTGGCTAAATGCATAGATTATGCTCACCAAACTGTTCTGTAAGAACGTCTCTTAATTTTCATATCTTTATTAATGGTATTCTCACTTTTTAAAAAAATATTTTTATTTTTACTTATTTATTTGAGAGATACAGAAATAGGCAGGTAGAAAGAAAGACAGAGAGTGAGAGAGAGGATGAGTGTGCCAGGGCCTCCAGCCACTGCAGATGAACTCCAGATGCGTGTTCCCCCTAGTGCATCTAGCTTATGTGGGTCCTGGGGAATCGAACCTGGGTCCTTTGGCTTTGTAGGCAAGTGCCTTAACTGCTAAGCCATCTCTCCAGCCCCTATTCTCACTTTTTTAATTGACAACTTTAATTGTAGACAATATCCCATGGTATTTCCCTACCTCCCCCTCACTTTCCCCTTTGAAACTTCACTTTCCATCATATTCCCTCCCCCTCTCAATTAGTCTCTCTTTTCAGTTTGATGTCATGATCTTTTCCTCCTATTATGATGGTCTTGTGTAGGTAGTGTCAGGCACTGTGAAGTCATGGATATCCAGGCCATTTTGTGTCTGGAGGAACATGTTGTAAGGAGTCCTACTCTTCCTTTGGCTCTTACATTCTTTCTGCCCCCTCTTCCACAATGGACCCTGATCCTTGGATGGTGTGTTTGAGATGATTCAGTGCTGAGCACTCCTCTGTCCCTTCTTCTCAGCACCATGGTGCCTTCTGAGTCATCCCAAGGTCGCCACCATCTGAAAAGAGAAGCTTCTCTAACCAAAAGTGAGAGTAGCCCATAACTGACATGCTGGTATTGTACTAGTGGGTACATCTTGATTGGTTGGCCCTTTGTATAGTTTGCAGGAACCACCGATGATTCAGGCAATGGTGGCTTTTCTCCCCCAGGCTATATTGTACTTTACAGACTGTGACAATGAGTCAGCAAGGAGGAGGCGTCTAGCTCAGTTCTAGCTTGATTTCTCAGTGAACTGCAACCGAAGAATATAGTGTTTCAGCAACAGAGTCTTACCACCTAGTTCTAGTGGCCAACAAAGAGCACTGGCAATAGCAAATAACAGTCTTTTTTTTTTTTTTTTTGGCAGAGAGAGAGAGAGAGAGAGGAAGACAGAATGAGATGGGCGCACCAGCAGCCTCTCAGCTGCTGCGAATGAAATCCAGATGCATGCACCCCCTTGGGGTCAAGTGTGGCATCGTGCCCTTGCATCACTGCATCTGGCTAAACGTGGGACCTGGAGATTGGAACCACTGGAGATTGGAACCGGGTTCTTAGGCTTAGGAGGCAGGCGCCTTAACTGCTAAGCCATCTCTCCCGCCCGCAAATAACAGTCTTAACAGAGCTCCTCAAAGAAATCACAGAATGGACTTCCATCAATGGCAGTGACTTGACAGCTTCTCTGGCTAATTCTGGGACTCTCCTAATACAAAATTAAAGTTTATATATCATTAAGACTTTCTTTTTTTTTTTTTTTTTTTTTTTTTTTTTTTTTTTTGAGGCAGGGTCTCACTCTAGCTCAGACTGACTTAGAATTTACTGTCTCAGGGTGGCCTTGAACTCTTGATAATCCTCCTACCTCTGCCTCCCAAGTGCTGGGATTAAAGGAGTGTGCCAACATGCCCAGCTGTTGTTTTTTTAAATTTATTTTTATTGACAACTTCTTTAATTGTAGACAATATTCCATGGTACTTCCCACCTTCCCCCCACTTTCCCCTTTGAAACTTCACTCTCCATCATATCCCCTCCCCCTCTCAATCAGTCTCTCTTTTCAGTTTGATGTCATGATCTTTTCCTCCTATTATGATGGTCTTGTGTAGGTAGTGTCAGGCACTGTGAAGTCAGGGATATCCAGGCCATTTTGTGTCTGGAGGAGGCCATTGTAAGGAGTCCTACTCTTCCTTTGACTCTTACATTCTTTCTGCCCCCTCTTCCACAATGGACCCTGAGCCTTGGAAGGTGTGTTTGAGATGTTTCAGTGCTGAGCACTCCTCTGTCCCTTCTTCTCAGCACCATGGTGCCTTCTGAGTCATCCCAAGGTCGCCACCATCTGAAAAGAGAAGCTTCTCTAACCATAAGTGAGAGTAGCATTGATATATGGGTGTGGACATTAAGAGAAGTGCTTACTGGGCAGTTTGGTGAGTATAGTATATACATTTAACATGACACCAGCAGACGTTACAATAGGGCTCATGACTACCCCTGTCTTAGGTTTTCAGTATCAGGGATGTATTCCCTCCCATGGAGCAGGCCTCCAGTCCAATTAGAGAGCAGTTTGTTTTCCCCATAACAGACATGCCACTATTGCACCAGATGGCTCATTTGGCCTGGCTGTCCTAATTTAAAGCTTGCAGTGTTTACTGTTGAGTACCTTCAGTGGTGTGTTCTCTCTCTCATTGAACTACATGCAGCCTAGCTTTTTCCAACTTTCTGTCAGCTGGTCCACATGGAGGAGGCTTTCAGCTCAGCTCCAGCAGGATTTCTCAGTGACCTTCAGCCCAGTATGTGGAGTCTTCAGCAATGGGGTCTTACCATCTATTCCTAGTGGGAAACCAAGGGCCTCAGCAATGGCCTATAATGTTTTGGGGGTATTTGTGACCTCCCTGGCCAACAACTCACTGGAAGGTATCCCATCCCTGATGCTGAAAATTTTCTAGTAAAAATCTATGGCTTCTGAGTTTTCCATTGTCCAAATAAGTCGGTTTTCCATATGACTTATTTATATCCTTTTAATTTTTATTATTATTATTATTGGTTTTTCAAGGTAGGGTCTCACTCTAGCCCAGGCTGACCTGGAATTCACTATGTTGTCTCAGGGTGTCCTTGAACTCATGGTGATCCTCCTACTTCTGCCTCCCAAGTGCTGGGATTAAAGGCGTGCGCCACTATGCCTGGCTTTCTCTTAGATTTTGATTAGCCCTCCCTCCACCTTTCCTTTACTCAGTCTCTTCCCCTGACCTCACTTAGGCCTTTTCAGCCCCATTAATCTGTTCTTCTACTTACATGTATACAATACCATCCTATTAAGTTCTCTCTCCCTCCCTTTCTATTCCCTTTATATCCCCTTTCTAGCTTACTGGCTATTCTCACTTTTGATTAGAGAAGCTTCATCTTTTCAGATGGCAGTGACCTCTGGGATGACTCAAAAGACACCACAGTGCTGAGAAAAAGTGACAGAGGAGTGCTCAGCACTAAAACATCTCTATCACACCTTCCAAGGATCAGGGTCTATTACAGAAGAGGTAGCAGAAAGGATGTAAGAGCCATAGGAAATGTAGGACTCCTTACAGTGCAATCTTCCAGACACAAAATGGCCTGGATATCCATAACCTTACAGAGCCTGGAACTATCTACACAAGACCCTCATAATAGGAGGAAAAGATGATGACATCAAAATAAAGGAGAGAGTACTTGAAAGGGGGAGAGGATATGATGGAGACTGTAGTTGGGAAGGAGAAAGTGGGGGAAAGAAATTATCATAGTTTATTACCTATAATTATGGCAATTGTCAATGAAAAATGTTTGGAAGCTGGGTGTGGTGGCACACGCCTTTAATCCCAGCACTCAGGAGGCAGAGGTAGAAGGATCACCGTGAGTTTGAGGCCAGCCTGAGATTATATAGTAAATTCCAGGTCAGCCTGGACTAGAGTGAAACCCTACCTCGAAAAAAAAAATGTTTGGGCTGGAGAGATGGCTTAGTGGTTAAGGGAATTGCCTAAGAAGACTAAGGACCCATGTTCAATTCTTTAGTACCCATGTAAGCCAGATGCACAGGTGGCTCATGTGTCTGGAGGTTGTTTGCAGGGGCTGGAGGCCCTGACACACCATTCTCTGTCCTCTCTCTCTCTCTCTCTGTCCATCTGTTTCTCTCAAGTAAATAAATTAAATTAAATTTAACCAATTTGAAGATGTTACTAGTGGGATTCATGGGTAGTGGTTTACTCTTCTATCACTTGCTGCACAATTTTTTTTAACTTTTTATTTTTTATTATTATTTTTTGGAGAGAGAGACACAGAGAGAGATAGAGAGAGAGAGAGGAAGACAGAGATGGGCGTGCCAGCAGCGTCTCAGCTGCTGTGAACAAAATCCAGATGTGTGTGCCCCCTTGTGGTCAAGTGTGGCCTTGTGCCCTTGCGTCACTTTGCATCTGGCTAAACGTGGGACCTGGAGACTGGAACCAGTGTTCTTAGGCTTAGGAGGCAGGCGCCTTAACCCCTAAGCCATCTCTCCAGCCCATTGCTGCACAATTTTTGCTCGTTTTAGTTGTTCTACTTTATCCAGGAATCCACTAGCACTCCAGGAAGCTCTTCAGAGCATCCCTCAGGAATTTGCATTCCTGATTATACTTCCAGGCTTCCTGCATTACTTCATTCAGCCTCTCACATCATCTTCCTCTTTCCCAGCCTAGGGGTGGACACACTGGGCAATGACAACACAGAGGTTTTTCAAGGCAATATTTGAATCCTCAGCTGCATTCTCCTGGTCATGGATATAGTAAACACCATTCTTTGGTTTGGTGCCTCACTCAGTGCAGGGCTCTAAGGCTGACTTTCAGCTCCTGGATTCTCATGTTGGCTCAAGCATATTTTTTTTCTTTTTCTTTTCTTTTCTTTTCTTTTCTTTTCTTTTCTTTTCTTTTCTTTTCTTTTCTTTTCTTCTTTCCTCTCTTCACCTTCCTTCCTTCCTTCCTTCCTTCCTTCCTTCCTTCCTTCCTTCCTTCCTTCCTTCCTTCCTTCCTTTTTCTTTCTTTCTTTTAAATTAGGGCCTTGTCCTAGACCAGGCTGACTAGGAATTCACTATGTAGTCTCAGGGTAACCTTGAATGATCCTCTTACCACCCCTGCCTGGAATTAAAGGCATATGCCATCACGCCAGGATCAAGTATATTCTGTGTTTTTGAGGTAGGGTCTCACTCTAGCCAAGGCTGACCTGGGATTAAAGGCATGCACTACCATGCCTGGCTGGTTTTCTGTTTGTTTGTTTGTTTGTTTGTTTGTTTGTTTGTTCGTTCGTTGGTGTTTCAAGGTAGGGTCTCACGCTAGCTCAGGCTGACTTGGAATTCACTCACGGCGATCCTCCTACCTCTGCCTCCCGAGTGCTGGGATTAAAGGCTTGCACCACCATGCTTGGCTCTGGTTTTCTGTTTTTTGATCCTGCCCCAGAAGTACATTATATGCCAATGTAGATACATCAGAATGAAACTCCTTACTTCATGCAATTAAGCTTATAAAGAAGACTCTATTATAGGCAGAGGTTCCTTTGAAATTCACAAGTGTGGGTATCAAATGCAGATAGTTACTCTCTACTGGATAATAACGAATGCACAACCTAGCTTAGAGAGGCTAAGGGATTCACTCACATTTGCATAGTAGCAGAGGCAATAAAGAAGCTGACAAACTTAGGTCCCAAATTCCTTATAACAACACCACACAGCTTCCTCTTTAGAAGGACTGATAAAGGTATCACAAAAGGGGCTGGAGAGAGGCCTCAATGATTAAGACACTTGCCTAACAACCTAATAACCATGGTTCCATTCCTAGTACCCACGTAAACCCATATGCACAGTGACACATATATCTGGAGTTCATTTGCAGCAGCTGGAGGTCCTGGAGCACCAATTATGTCTGTCTCTCTTCTATCTCTGTCTGCTTGCAAATAAATAAATAAATAAACAAACAAATAAATAATTTTTTTTTAAAAAAAGATAACACAAAGGATTAAGCTGAAGCTAGGTGAAAAAGTCATATCCCTGTTTCAGATTCTATCAACACATTGATTAGAATTTATTGATTATGGGCCAGGTGTGGTGATGCACGCCTTTAATCCCAGCACTAGGGAGGCAGAGGTAGGAGGATCACCATGAGTTTGAGGCCACCCTGAGACTACATAGTGAATTCCAGGTCAGCCTGAGCTATAGTAAGACCCTATCTCGAAAACAAACAAACAAACAAACAAACAAAGAATTTATTGATTATGGAGAGTTGGAATATTCCAGATCCAGAGTAAAAACTTTCTAAGGTTATCTTAGAAGCTACACATGTTATCAGATGGTGTCTGACACCTATAGCAGAATTTTTTCCTCTTTGTTGTAACCTGCCAACTTGATGTCCACACCAATGTACTTGGTAATTACTTGACATGATTCTTCTTGAAAAAAATTTTAAATTATTTAATAAAGAGAGAGAGAGAAAACACCAGGGCCTCTAGCCACTGCAAACAAAATCCAGACACATGCACCACCATGTGCATCTGGCTTATGTAGGTTCTGGGTAAGCGAATCTGGGTCCATAGCCTTCACAAGACTGGCACCTAAACTGGTAATCCATCTCTCCAGCCTAACCTGACTTTTTTTGTTTTAACAAATAACTGCTTTTTAATTAATATTTTAGGGCTGGAGAGATGGCTCAGCAGTTAATGCACTTGCCTGCAAAGCCAAAGGACCAAGGTTTGATTCCCCAGGACCCATGTAAGCCAGATGCACAAGGGGGTGCACACACCTGGAGTTCATTTGCAATAGCTGGAGGCCCTGGCATGCCCATTCTCTCTCTCTCGCTCTACCTACCTACCTATTTCTCTCTCTCAAATAAATAAATAAAAATAAACCTTTTTAAAAAGTTAAACAATATTGTATTTATTTGAAAGAGACAGAGAAAGAGGCAGAAACACCACATACACACACAAACACACACACACACACATGTATGTATGTATGTATGTATGTATGTATGTATGTATGTATGTATGTATAGAGAGAATAGGCACACTGTGGCCTCTAGCCACTGCAAATGAACTCCAGATGCATGGGCCACCTTGTGCATCTGGCTTATGTGGGTACTGGGGAATCAAACCTGGGTCCCTAGGCTTTGCAGGCAAGAGCCTTAACCACTAAGCCATTTCTCCAGCCTTTGTTCACATTTCTTCAATTTCACTTAGTTTTTATCATTATTGTGGTTAGCATATAAAATAATGGATTTATTTATGACATCTTTATATGTATATACCTTTATACTTTGCTTTTACTTGTCACCCTACTACCACGCCCCCTCTGCCATCCCTCCTCTTCCTCTCTCACTGGTCTCCTTTCTCTCCCTCCCCCCCTCCCCCGCACACCACCATAGTCCTCCTTCTTCTGCTTTTATCACACACACACACACACACACACACACACACACACACACGAATCTAGATTCTACATATGAAAGAAAACATGAGCCAGGCGTGGTGGTGCACACCTTTAATCCCAGAATTTGGGAGGCAGAGGTAGGAGGATCTCCATGAGTTCTAGGCCACCCTGAGATGACATAGTGAATTCCAGGTCAGCATGGGCCAGAATGAGTGAGAATCTGCCTCAAAAAACCAAAGAGTAAAAAATAATAATAAAAAAAAACATGGAGTCCCCGCCCCATTGTGCTTTCCGTTTCCTCCTCCTCTCCCTCCCTTTAGGGCTTTGCCTTTCTGTACTTTCATGTCCTACACACATATGAACATACAGTTAGGATGTGTGGCTTTCTTCTGTGACTGGAAAGGCAGGTTTCAGCTACATGTCTGATCCATAGCACCACTCTTCTCAAAGTGAGAGAGGGCACCCAAGGGCACAGAAAGTGCTCTGGCACCTTTTGGTTTCTTTTTGGCAGAAACCAGAGGTTCTGCTACCCCCTGCTTTACCTCAAAACCAAAAACAAAGATCAGTATAGGGAGGTTTTTTTTTTTAAAGATTTTATTTTCATTTTTATTTACTTATGAGAGAGAGAGAGAGAGAGAGAGAGAGAGAGAGAGAGAGAGAGAGAATGGGCACGCCAAGGCTCTAACCACGGCAAATGAACTCCAGATGCCTATGTCACCATGTGCATCTGGCTTACATGGAACCTGGAGAATTAAACCTGGGTCCTTAGGCTTCAGAGGCATGCACCGTAACTGCTAAGCCATCTCTCCAGCCGAGAGTTTTATATTTATGTCTGGGCTTGAAGAAAATAGATTAGGCATTGCATCTCAAGGTTCCCCAGGTTCCAAAGACAAAACCTTAGGATTTTTGTTTTTGTTTTTGTTTTTCAAGGTAAGATCTCACTCTAGCTCAGGCTGACTTGGAATTCACTATGTAGTCTCAGACTGGCCTCGAACTCATGGTGATCCTCTTACCTCTGCCTCCCGAGTGCTGGGATTAAAGGCGTGCATCACCACACCCAGCAACTTCAGAATTTTTATGCATAGTAGATGGAAGATCCTTGGCAGTTAACCTGAGCCAGGCAGAATTCTCTGTCCTTAGATGCATTCAAGGCCAGACTTTTTTTTTTTTTTTTGTTTGTTTGTGGAAGGAGACTCTAGTCCAGGCTGACTTGAATCTTTTTTTTGGAGATCAAATTCAAGCCCAGACTCCTGAGGTGCCTGTTAAACATGCTAATGTTGATGAAAGGCAGGCTGGGACAGAATGACAAGTACAAGATAATAATCTGACCTCCATAGGAGAGGGGCACAAGTATCTCTCTTTAGAATTTAAGATACCTGGGATGGAGAGAGAGCTCAGTGGTTAGAGTGCTTGTTGTAAAGCCTAATGGCCTGTGTTTGATTCTCTAGTATCCACTTAAAGCCAAACACCCAAAGTGGCACATATGTCTGGAGTTCCCTTTGAAGTGGTAGTGGACCCTGGCAAGATCATATGTTTTCCCCACCCCCCCTCGTGTCTTTCTCAAATAAATACATAAAATATCTAAAATATAAATATAAATAAAATATAAAGTATAGCCTGTGAAAAGGTATCTATTCAGAGCTATTAAGATATTTTTGGAGCTGGGTTGAGGACAAGTTCTTCCCCTTATTAGAATAGTCTTCTTCTACCAGGCCCCTTCTCATTCTTTCTCAGCCTGAAAAACTGGTAAACTTGAACTGTATTTAAGAGAATCTGGGCTCCAAGGCAGAGCCCTTGTCTATCAAGTGCACAGGCCCTGGATTTGATCCATAACATCACTTAGTAAGTAAATATATATGTCCACATGTCAAAGAGTCTGAGAGAGGGCACAAAGCACTTTAGAAAACAAAGATAGGAAACTCCATGAAGACCTGGAAATGCCAGCCACATTTTCTCTGCATTATTTTTACAGTTCAGGACAGAGGGCATTTTTGCCCTTGGGCAAGGCAGTGATCATTCCAGAGAGAAGTCTGGCAGATTGCCCTATGAGTTCATGCTCAGCAAGTCCAGAGCTTGCGTTTTCTATTGATTACCACTGCTTTGTATTTAGTTCAAATCAGATTACAATTAATAAAGAAAAACATGTAATTTCCATCTTTGGAAATTGCACAGAAGCATTACTGTAGCAAGCACAGGATAAAAGTGCTTCCAAAAACTGGCTTGGGAATTACCCAGTTGAAAAATATATAATACTGGGCGGGAGAGATGGCTCAGCAGTGAAAGTGCTTGCCTGCAATACCGAACAACCTTGGTTTCATTCTTCAGGACCCACTTAGGGCCAGATACACAAAGTGGTACATGCATCTGGAGTTTGTTTACAGTAGCTAGATATATATACTCCCCCCTCTCTCTCCTTGTAAATCAATAATAAAATATATTTTAAAAAGAAAAATACATAATACTGATTGATTTCAATAATAAGTATGTATAATTTTAATAAGGTCTTAGATAGATATAAGGTGATTTCTTTCTTTCTTTTTTTTTTTTTTTAGTGTTTGTAGGGGGGGGGTCTTGAGGTAGGGTCTTGCTCTAGCCTAGCTTGACCTGGAATTCACTATGTAGTCTCAGGGTGGCCTCGAACTCATGGCAATCCTTCTGTGTCTGCCTCCTGAGGGCTGGGATTAAAGGCGTGCACCACCATACCTGGCTATAAACACAGTTTGTAAAGGTCTTTAGAGCTGCTACAGGCCCCTGTGTGGGGACCAGAGGGCGCAGCTGGGGTACAGGACTTACCCCCCCCCCATGAGTACCTGTCCCCATGGGATCTCCCCAAGAGCGGGGACTGGTGTAATATGAACTGAGTCAACTATGCCAGCATTACCAGGAACCAACACATCCCGCAGTGCTGTGGGTCCTGCTGGGCCCATGGAATCATGAGTGCCATGGCAGATGGAATCGACATGGAGAGGAAGGGAGCGTGGCCCTCCACCCTGCTGTAATGTTATTACACCTCCACCCTGCAGCATGTCATTAACGGTGGCAACGCCTGCTCCTGTGAGGGGGGCAATGATCTGCCCATGTGGGAGTACGCCCACCGGTATGGCATCCCCCATGAGACCTGTAACAACTATCAGGCCAAGGACCAAGAGTGTAACAAGTTTAACCAGTGTGGGACATGCACTGAATTCAGAGTGTCACACCACCCAGAACTACACCCTGGGGCGCTTGGGTGACTCCGGCTCCCTCTCAGGCAGGGAGAAGATGATAGCGGAGATCTACACCAGCGGCCCCATCAGCTGTGGGATGATGGCGACAGAAAAGATGGACAAATACACTGGAGGCATCTATGCTGAGTACCAGGCCCAGCCCTACATCCATCACACTATCTCTGTGGCCAGCTGGGGTGTCAGCAACGATGGGACAGAGTACTGGATTGTCCGGAATTCATGGGGCGAGAGAGGCTGGGTGAAGATTGTGACCAGCACCTATAAGGAAGGGAAGGGCGCTAGCTACAACCTTGCCAAAGAGGAGTCTTGCTCTTTCGGGGACCAGAGGATGCCCGGCTGGGTGACTGGAGATGGCATTGGACATGTCAATATGCAGTGTGGGACTTGAGGGGGTGGACGAAGGACAAGCACCTGCACAGGGCAGTCCCCTCCAGAGCAAACACTGCCTTCAGCCACCTAGGGAAGGGTGGCCTGCAACCCAGGAAGCAGGCACAGAGAGTCTTGGTATTTCACATTTAGCAGCTGTGTCTAGACTAAGGCAGAATCTAAGAGACCTTACCACCAGTTCTGATGTCACCTTGGAGTCATTAAGGAGAGAGGTGGCCATTTCAAACTGTCCAAGTGACAAATAAAGTACCCACCTGGCTTAAAAAAAGTCTTAGGCCTAGAGAGATGGCCTAGTGAATAAGCGCTTGCCTGTGAAGCCTAAGGACCCAGGTTCAAAGCTTGATTCCCCAGGACCCACGTAAGGCAGGTGCACAAGATGGCGCATGCATCTAGAGTTTGTTTGCAGTGGCTGGAGGCCCTGGTGCGCCCATTCTCTGTCTATCTGCCTCTTTCTCTCTGTCTGTTGCTCTCAAATAAATAACTAAATAAAAATTTAAAAAGTCTTTAGAATGTCAACCTGATATAAGGAGTGATTATTAAGCGCCTGGGTATAGACTTCAGTTGTAGAGCATGTGCTTAGCATGTGTGAGGAGCCGGGTTCCACTGGCAGCAACAAAACAGGGATTATTAATATTTTGTAACAAATGTATGTTTCTCAAGTGTGAACAATGCTGGTTCTGATATCATTGCTGCAGATAACCATGAGGTCAGTATTATCAGCTCTGTTCACACGTTTATTTACATTAAAAATTTTATGCATTTGGGGCTGCAGCGATGTCTCAGCAGTGAAGAGCAATTTCTGTGCAAGCATGAAAGCCTGGAAAGGCTCCAGATGGGGGTGGTCTCCATTAGTGTTTGATCTCCAGGAGGCACAGCTGGGGGTGGCCATAGACATCTGTAACCCAGGTCCTGTAAAGGAGCAGAAATGGGAGAACCACAGGGACTCCCGAAAGAAACAGCGTGCTGTGGATTCAGAAGTGTTGTACTCAGCTCCATGGTGTTGGGATGAACATCCAAACCAGGTGGTTTAGGGGAGGAAGGGGTTAATTTTAAGTTTACAGGTCTGGGCGGGGGGTGAAGGGGGGAGTTCCACCACTGGTGGAAGAAGCTTCTTCCATACATCTAAGCAGAGAGAAACCATCACCAGCCAGCAAATACCAAAATTCACAGCAGAGAGCTGTAGCAAGCAACAAGGACCCCGCCAGAGCTCCCACTACTCTGCCTTCCTTTGGGCTGGAAATCCGATCTGCCTCCAAACACACCTTAGAGCTTGGACCCCAGGATCCACTCCCAGGGACACGTTCTCCAGCCAGGTGGCTAAAAAAGTCCAAGTTAAAAGCTTTAGGAAAACACCTGAGGGCTGGAGAGATGGCTTAGTGGTTAAGGTGCTTGCCTGTGAAACCTAAGGACCTAGGTTCAATTCCCCAGAACTCACGTAAGCCAGATGTACATGGTGGCATGGCACATGCATCTGGAGTTCATTTGCAGTAGCTAGAGACCCTGGTGGGCCCTTTCTTTCTTTCTACTAAATAAATAGAAATAAAGTAAAACACCCAAGTCTATGGGAGACATACATTCAAACTACTACAGAAAGAGACTTCAGCTCAAGTAAGAGTGGGTGGAAGAGTGATAGAGCAGGGCAACTGACATTCCCCTCTGGCCACCACAGGCAAGCATACCCTACTGAACATGAGCCCACAGGGTGCCACATGGGCATATACACATGCATACACACTACACATACAACACACACACATATACATCACACAACACACCAAAACACATTATACAAACACATTGTTTTTTTTTTTTTTTTTTTTTTTGGAAGGCAGCTTTGCTCACCACTATACCACCAACGCTGCACCTACAAATTTTTTGGAATCATGCATATTTCTTTAACATATATTGCAAAAAAAAAAAATCTAAATACTGAAAGAAAGCTTGCAAGAAAACAATGTGGCTATTAATAAAAACTTGCAAAGAAGAAAAGTAAATTGTTATCCATGAGCTGGAGCAGCTAACAGTGTGACATGCATACTCAAAGCCGAGCCCTTACAGACTAGAAAGTTCTTCTGGGGATGTGTCTGAGGGAGTTCAGTAAGGAGGTTTATGAATGTTTGTGGGAAGCAGTTTTGAGCATAAAGGTCAATCATAAACAAGTGCTGTAGTTGGGGAGTGGGTGTGGAAGACAAAGGGCACAGTCAGAAGATAGGCTTGGACACAGTAGAGAGTGAGCCGCGTGTAGGAGGGTGGAGGGTAAGAAATGTATGCTTATGCCAACTGAGGCTAATCTGTATGAATCAGGGATAGTCATAAAAGAGATGGAAATGAACTAGACAAGGCTCAAACTCCCAAAGCAGGTAATTTGTGGTTAAGAGGAATAATTGAGCCTGGTGTGGTGGGGCCCGCCTTTAATCCCAACGCTTGGGAGGCAGAGGTAGGAGGATCACTGTGAATTCCAGGCCAGCCTGAGACTACATAGTGAATTCCAGGCCAGCCTAGCCTAGAGCGAAACCCTACCTTGAAAAACCAAGAAACAAAATAAAATAAAATGAATAAATAAAAATACAAAAAAGAGTTAGGTTGAGAAGTGAACAGTGGGAATGTAATAAGGAATATGTCTGATAATTATAATGAATTAATGAAGTATGTATCTTTATTTTGGGGGGGTTGGTTTTTCAAAGTAGTGTTTTTAATAAACTTATGTGCTCTGAATGCTTACTCCCCAGCTGGTGGCAATTGGCTAGGTAGAGCCTTGCTGGACGAGGTGTGTTGCTGGGGATGGACCCCGAGATTAACCCCTAGTTTTTGTTTTCAGTTTCGGTTGCCTCACTCTCCTGCTGCTGTTTCCACCTGGTGTGGCAGAAGTGATGTCCAGCCTCTGCTCGTGCCATGCTTTACCCTGCCATTGAGGAGCTTTCCCTCGAGACGGTAAGCCAAAATAAATCCTTTCCATTCATCAGCTGCTTTTGGTTGGCTACTCAGAAAAAGTATATTAACATTCCAACTGAAAAGTTTCAGAGAAGAAAATATTTCTGTATGTGATCTGCAGCAGCTGGTAGTTTTATACATAGATATAAATCTGGGACCCTTTCAGACTCACAGATTCTTATATAGATTGTCACAGCTCATCTCTCTAAGGTATCCTGCGGCATACTATAGAGAAGCTAGGGTTTGAGTTTCCACACCATTAGGGGACTATCCCTGGGAAGTCCTTTGCTGGATATGCTTGTGGCGTCTTGCTCTTGTTCTTGGTTCTGGAGCTCTGGGGCTAGTCTGGGCTCAGACCATCTGTCATTGATTGACAAACTTTGAAATTTCATGGTTGGTCTTATGGATCTTCTTTGGTTGAGGGTGTTTTTGTTTTTGTTTTTCTTTTCTTTTCTTTTTTTTCTTTTCTTTTCTTTTCCTTTCCTTTCTTTCTTTTCTTTTCTTTTTCTCTTTCTTTCTTTCTTTCCTCCTTCCTTCCTTCCTTCCTTCCTTCTTTCTTTCTTTTCTTTCTTTCTTTCTTTCTTTCTTTCTTTCTTTCTTTCTTTCTTTCTTCATTTATTTGCCAGGAGAGAGAGAAAAAGAGAAGAGAGAGAGAGAGAGAGAAGAGAGGCAGACAGAGAAAGAATTGGCACGCCAGGGCCTCTAGCCACTGCAAATGAACTCCAGATGCATGTGCCCTTTGTGCATCTGGCTTACGTGGGTCCTGGAGAATTGAACCAGGATCCTTTAGCTTTGCAGGCAAACGCCTTAACCGCTAAGCAATTTCTCCAGCCCTGTTTTTGTTTTTCAAGGTAAGGTCTCACTCTAGTGCAGGCTGACCTGGAATTCACTATGTAGTCTCAGGGTTGCCTCAAATTCATGGCAATTCTCCAATCTCTGTTTCCCTAGTGCTGGGATTAAAAGTGTAAATTGGGCTGGAGAGATGGCTTAGCGGTCAAGGCGCCTGCCTGCTAAGCCTAAGAACACCGGTTCCACTCTCCAGGTCCCACATTTAGCCAGATGCAAAGTAACGCAAGGGCGCAATGCTGCACTTGACCACAAGGGGACACACGCATCTGGATTTCATTCGCAGCAGCTGAGAGACTGCTGGCACGCCCATCTCTATCTGTCTCCCTCTTCCTCTCTATCTCTCTCTGTGTCTCTCTCTAAAAAAGAAAGTGTAAGCCACCACACCTGTCTTGAGTTTTGTTTTCATTTGCTGTCTGTCTGTGTATCTGTCTATCTGTCTATCTATCTATCTGCAGGGACAGAAAGAGAGAGAGAAAAAAAGAGAGAGACAGAATGGGTGTGCCAGGGCCCCTAGTCACTGCAAATGAACTCTAGATGCATGTGCCACTTTGTGCATCTAGTTTTTGTGGGTTCTGGAGAATTGAACCCAGGTTATTAGCCTTTTCAGGTAAGTGTCTTAAGCGCTGAGTCATTTCTCCAGTCTTCTTTGAGGCCATTCTGGGTTTAGGTGATTTGTTTTTACAAGAAAACTTAAAATTTCTTTGGAACTATGGTATGCTTCTTATTTCTTGTTTTGTTTGAATCTTTTACAAACTTAAAAAAAATATATATTTTTATTTATTTGTTTAAGAGAGAGAGAAAGAGGGAGAGAGAGAGAATGGGCATACCAGGGCCTCTAGCCACTGCAAATGAACTCCAGATGTATATGCCACCTTGTGCATCTGGCTTATGTGGGTCCTGGGGAATCAAACCTGGGTCCTTTGACTTTGTAGGCAAGCTTCTTAACCAGTAAGTCATCTCTCAAGCCATTTTCTGGATATTTTTATTGATAATTTCACTGTATATTTTTTTTTTTTTTTTTTTTTTTTTGGTTTTTGAGCTAGGGTCTCACTCTAGTCTGGGCTGACCTGGAATTCACTATGTAGCCTCAGGGTGTCAGGGTGGCCTTGAACTCATGGGGATCCTCCTACCTCTGCCTCTAGAGGGCTGGGATTAAAGAAGTGTGCCACCACACCAGCTGTAAAAATATTTTTATTTAATTTTTAAATGAAAGAGGCAGGCAAATCAAGTGAGTATGGGCATTCCAGAGCCTCCTATCAACAAACTCCAAATACATGTTCCACTTTGTGAATCTGGCTTTACATGGGTATTGGGGAATTGAATCTGGGCCATTAGGCTTTGCATCTAAGCACTTTATTATTATTATTACTATCTTTTTTTTTTTTTTGTTTTTTGTTTTTTCCAAGGTAGGGTCTCACTCTAGCTCAGGCTGACTTGGAATTCACTATGTGAATTTGTGGTGGCTTTGAACTCATGGTGATCCTCCTACCTCTGCCTCCCAAATGCTGGGATTAAAGGTATGTGCCACCACGCCCGGCTCATCTAGGCACTTTTAACCATTGAACCACCTGTCTAGTCCATTCATATATTTTGAGCATAATTCCCTCCCATTACTTTCCTTGTCCTCCTCCCCAACAACCCTTCCACTAAACTTCTTCTTTTCAACGATTTCCTTTCCTTTTTGCTTTATTTTTTTGTTTTTGTTTGTTGCTTTCCTCCATCATCCGTGACAACATGGTGATGGTTCCAGCATCGTGCAGGTCTAGCGCAGATCAATGACAGCTGCTGACAGGTCATGAATGCAATGCCACTTTGTGTCCGGAGCATGCCTCCCCATCCTCTGACTCTTACATTCTTTCTGCCACCTCTTTTGTAATATACTGTGATTCTTGGGGGGGGCGGGTGTGAATAATAGAGAAGTCTCCTTTAGTACTGAGCACTCAACTGTCACTTCTCAGACCTTATCAAAGAGAGTTGAATCTCCCCAGTAGTTAACACCATCTGCAAAAAGAATATTTTCGGGCTGGAGAGATGGCTTAGCGGTTAGGGAGCATACCTGTGAAGCCTAAGGACCCAGGTTCGATTTTCCAGGTCCCACGTAAGCCAGATGCACATGGTGGCGCATGCATCTGGAGTTCGTTTGCAGTGGCTAGAGGCCCTGGCGCGCCCATTCTCACTCACTATCTCTCTCTTTCTCTCTCTCCCCCTCTCTGTCATAAATAAATAAATAAATGCATAAAATTAAATCTTTTTAAGAAAGAATGTTTTCTCACCAAAAGTGAGACCATTACGAATCTGTGGTCATTAACACATATATATTTAGAGGACAATTTGATGGACACAACATGTTCATTTAGCCAAACAGTAGTAGCTTCCTCCCTAGAGTATTTGACCTCCCCAGTCATAGGCTTTTGGTTAGGTTTTCAGTGCCTTGCATGAATTCCCTCCTGTGGAGTGGGCCTCAACACTTTTGAGGACATTTTGGGTTTGGATTGTTTTGTTTTAGACAAAAAAAAAAAAATTGACATTCTATAGGAGCAAATAGTATGAAGAGATGCAAGGTACATCAAGCAGCCAGCGTGTTTGGCTTGGGAGATCTCTGTTATAATTTGTATGACCATGAGAAATACTAACGCTGTACTATCAGGAAGCCCCCTGGGGAGAATTCTAGATGACTGGCCTAATTATAACTATACACCTATGACTAAGGAAAAGATGACGTGTTATTGCAACACCATACGGCCTACATATGCACTAGGTGCAAAGGAGAAGTGACCTCCAAATGGGTCACTGAATTCCTAGACTATTTTACAGCTGGAATATTTTGCCAAAAATTAGGAAGATGGGATGAGACACCTATGTTCAATCTTTTATGATTTTACATAACCAAGGTGCCAGGATGGAGAGATAGCTCTGTGAATAAAGTACTTGCCTTGCAAGCATGAAGATCTGAGTCTCCCATTGAAAATAAACAAGGCATAGCAGTGTGTGCTTGTGCTTCCAGTGCTGGGGAGGCAGAGATATGCGAATCCCTGGGGGCTCACTCACTAGCTAGTCTAGCCTACTTATTGAGTTCCAGGCCAGGGTCTCTCACTGGGGTACCACTCCTGAGAGTTTCCTAAGGCCTACACACACACACACACACACACACACACACACACACACACACACACCCCACATGCACACATCCCTCTAAGGAAGAGACAAAATTTATGGTACCATGATTCCAAACACTAATGCTAAAACCCCTGCTGCATAACAATGATAATGGAGAAGAATGTTGCTAATGATGTGTTTCAGCGACTTCCATGTTGCTACCACAAAGCACCTGACCCAAAAGCAGCTTGGGGGAGGAAAGACTCAAGGGGACTCTCCATGATGTCAGGGAAAAGCATGACATGAGCAGAGGCTGGATATCACCTCTGCCACAGCAGTTAGAAATATCAGCATGAGAATGAGGTGAACACGAGCAAAGGGAAGCTGGCTATAATAACTCTTAAGCCTGCCCTCAACAAAACACCTCCTCCAGAAAGGCTCCAATTCCCAAATTGCCACTAGCTGGGCACCTAGCATTCAGAACATGAGTTTATGAGGGACACCTGAATCAAACCAGCACACGACTTTACATGCTATAGTTACCCTGTTCCTGGTGGATCCTCCCCTCCCTCTTTGATGCACCTTACTCGGCTCTTCTCCCATTCAAAGGAGCTCCTGGAGCCTGAGAAGAGGTGTCATGTCTTTGAGACCAAACAGGGCGCTCAATATGGTCAGGTTGTTTCCCCTGGAATGCAGGGCAATTGCCACAATGTATCTGACACAAAGGGTTAATTAATCTGATGAGTTTAGCTTCTATTGGACTCACAGCTCATTTTCTCCTTCTGATCTGTTAAATTGGAAAAGATTATTCGGATAAACCCCAAAGGGTGTCCTTTACTGGCATTTTTCGCCACCCATACATCTGCTTGGATCAACGTACACACTTTGTTTAATATAATGTTAACAGCAGATGAAAGACACCTTGTCTTAAACAGGCTAGTGAGGAATCTCAGATCCTGTCCAGGCAGACCCACAATGTGCCCTGATCTGCGAGAAAGGCTGGCAGGGAAGCAAAACCAGAGCCTGACTTCCCAATCAAACTCTCATTAAATCACTATTGTAAGTGTCCTGGGAGACCTCCAAGGGGTCTAAGTCAAGAAGCTTAAGTAAGATTGCAATCGCAATAACGGGCCACAGGAAACCCTTCGTTGTGGTTAGGAAGAGTGTAACACATCTGCAGATAATATTCTGGTTTAGACTCACAAGCTTCCAAACTGTATGGATGGCCAGTATGAATTTCATTGGAGTATCAAGCACTGGGCATGAAACTTTCTCAACTAGTGGGCATAGCTACAAAGTCTTTAATGACAAAGAAAAAATAAAAGATGAAGCAAGCTGCCACCTTCATCCAAAACATCCAATGTCAGAGCTGGGAACTAGAACTACCCCTCAGAAGAAGGAAGCTCTTAGAAAAAAAAAAATGTACACCTTGTAATAGGGGTGTGAGCATCCAAAACACATCGTTTCAGACTCAAGCAAGCAAGCACCAGCTTCATCACTGCCCAAGCATCTGATGGCGGGAATAGATGATGGATTACTGAGGACTGATGTCCTTCTCTGGCTCCTGTGAACCTTTTGGCTCTAATCATTATTTTCTGGGGCACAATGGACAGCAGGATTCAAGCCATAAACTTCATGGTCAGCGCAGCCATTATGTATTCGGTTTTAATGCCTCCTTTAACAACAAAAGAATCATCTCATTGTGGCTATTAGAGGAATATCAGAAAATTCCTGAACAGGCTTTCCTACAGCCACTGGAATGCAGCCTTGGCAACATGCATTTAACTCACAGCTTTGTGCAAATACCATAATAAATATGCACTTTTTTTTTGTTGTTGTTGTTTTCTGAGGTAGGATCTCATTCTAGCTCAGGCTGACCAGGAATTCACTATGTAGTCTCAGGGTGGCCTCGAACTCATGGCGATCCTCCTACCTCTGCCTCCCGAGTGCTGGGATTAAAGGCGTGCGCCACCATGCCCTGCCAGTTGCACTTTAGAGAGAACTCTGCTATGCAAACTTAGTGCCCAAGTATCCTCCCCAGAATGGTAGCAAATGCAGGTAACTGCGGCCACCTGAATAGGCCTCTCCTCTCCAGCTGATGTTAACTCATTTCGGTTGCCTCACTCTCCTGCTGCTGTTTCCCACCTGGTGTGGCAGAAGTGTGTCCAGCCTCTGCTCGTGCCATGCTTTACCCTGCCATTGAGGAGCTTTCCCTCGAGACGGTAAGCCAAAATAAATCCTTTCCATTCATCAGCTGCTTTTGGTTGGCTACTCAGAAAAAGTATATTAACATTTCCAACTGAAAAGTTTCAGAGAAGAAAATATTTCTGTATGTGATCTGCAGCAGCTGGTAGTTTTTATACATAGATATAAATCTGGGACCCTTTCAGACTCACAGATTCTTATATAGATTGTCACAGCTCATCTCTCTAAGGTATCCTGCGGCATACTATAGAGAAGCTAGGGTTTGAGTTTCCACACCATTAGGGGACTATCCCTGGGAAGTCCTTTGCTGGATATGCTTGTGGCGTCTTGCTCTTGTTCTTGGTTCTGGAGCTCTGGGGCTAGTCTGGGCTCAGACCATCTGTCATTGATTGACAAACTTTGAAATTTCATGGTTGGTCTTATGGATCTTCTTTGGTTGAGGGTGTTTTTGTTTTTGTTTTTCTTTTCTTTTCTTTTCTTTTCTTTTCTTTTCTTTTCCTTTCCTTTCTTTCTTTCTCTTTCTCTTTTTCTCTTTCTTTCTTTCTTTCCTCCTTCCTTCCTTCCTTCCTTCCTTCCTTTCTCTCTTTCCTCTTTCTTTCTTTCTTTCTTTCTTTCTTTCTTTCTTTCTTTCTTTCTTTCTTTCTTTCTTCATTTATTTGCCAGGAGAGAAAAAGAAAGAGAGAGAGAGAGAGAGAAGAGAGGCAGACAGAGAAAGAATTGGCACGCCAGGGCCTCTAGCCACTGCAAATGAACTCCAGATGCATGTGCCCTTTGTGCATCTGGCTTACGTGGGTCCTGGAGAATTGAACCAGGATCCTTTAGCTTTGCAGGCAAACGCCTTAACCGCTAAGCAATTTCTCCAGCCCTGTTTTTGTTTTTCAAGGTAAGGTCTCACTCTAGTGCAGGCTGACCTGGAATTCACTATGTAGTCTCAGGGTTGCCTCAAATTCATGGCATTTCTCCAACCTCTGTTTCCCTAGTGCTGGGATTAAAAGTGTAAATTGGGCTGGAGAGATGGCTTAGCGGATCAAGGCGCCTGCCTGCTAAGCCTAAGAACACCAGTTCCACTCTCCAGGTCCACATTTAGCCAGATGCAAAAGTAGCAAGTGGGCGCAATGCTGCACTTGACCACAAGGGGACACACACATCTGGATTTCATTAGCAGCAGCTGAGAGACTGCTGGCACGCCCATCTCTATCTGTCTCCCTCTTCCTCTCTCTCTATCTCTCTCTGTGTCTCTCTCTAAAACAGAAAGTGTAAGCCACCACGCCTGTCTTGAGTTTTGTTTTCATTTGCTGTCTGTCTGTCTATCTGTCTATCTGTCTATCTATCTGCAGGGACAGAAAGAGAGAGAGAAAAAAAGAGAGAGACAGAATGGGTGTGCCAGGGCCCCTAGTCACTGCAAATGAACTCTAGATGCATGTGCCACTTTGTGCATCTAGTTTTTTGTGGGTTCTGGAGAATTGAACCCAGGTTATTAGCCTTTTCAGGTAAGTGTCTTAAGTGCTGAGTCATTTCTCCAGTCTTCTTTGAGGCCATTCTGGGTTTAGGTGATTTGTTTTTACAAGAAAACTTAAAATTTCTTTGGAACTATGGTATGCTTCTTATTTCTTGTTTTTTGTTTGAATCTTTTTACAAACTTAAAAAAATATATATTTTTATTTATTTGTTTAGAGAGAGAAAAAGAGGGAGAGAGAGAATGGGCATACCAGGGCCTCTAGCCACTGCAAATGAACTCCAGATGTATATGCCACCTTGTGCATCTGGCTTATGTGGGTCCTGGGGAATCAAACCTGGGTCCTTTGACTTTGTAGGCAAGCTTCTTAACCAGTAAGTCATCTCTCAAGCCATTTTCTGGATATTTTTATTGATAATTTCACTGTATATTTTGAATTTTTTTTTTTTTTTTTTTTTTTGGTTTTTGAGCTAGGGTCTCACTCTAGTCTGGGCTGACCTGGAATTCACTATGTAGCCTCAGGGTGTCAGGGTGGCCTTGAACTCATGGGGATCCTCCTACCTCTGCCTCTAGAGGGCTGGGATTAAAGAAGTGTGCCACCACACCAGCTGTAAAAATATTTTTATTTAATTTTTAAATGAAAGAGGCAGGCAAATCAAGTGAGTATGGGCATTCCAGAGCCTCCTATCAACAAACTCCAAATACATGTTCCACTTTGTGAATCTGGCTTTACATGGGTATTGGGGAATTGAATCTGGGCCATTAGGCTTTGCATCTAAGCACTTTATTATTATTATTACTATCTTTTTTTTTGTTGTTTTTTGTTTTTTCCAAGGTAGGGTCTCACTCTAGCTCAGGCTGACTTGGAATTCACTATGTGAATTTGTGGTGGCTTTGAACTCATGGTGATCCTCCTACCTCTGCCTCCCAAATGCTGGGATTAAGGTATGTGCCACCACGCCCGGCTCATCTAGGCACTTTTAACCATTGACCCACCTGTCTAGTCCATTCATATATTTTGAGCATAATCCCCTCCCATTACTTTCCTTGTCCTCCTCCCCAACAACCCTTCCACTAAACTTCTTCCTTTCAACGATTTCCTTTCCTTTTTGCTTTATTTTTTTGTTTTTGTTTGTTGCTTTCCTCCATCATCCGTGACAACACGGTGATGGTTCCGCATCGTGCAGGTCTAGCGCAGATCAATGACAGCTGCTGAGAGGTCATGAATGCAATGCCACTTTGTGTCCGGAGCATGCCTCCCCATCCTCTGACTCTTACATTCTTTCTGCCACCTCTTTTGTAATGTACTGTGATTCTTGGGGGGCGGGTGTGAATAATAGAGAAGTCTCCTTTAGTACTGAGCACTCAATTGTCACTTCTCAGACCTTATCAAAGAGAGTTGAATCTCCCCAGTAGTTAACAGCATCTGCAAAAGGAATATTTTCGGGCTGGAGAGATGGCTTAGCGGTTAGGGAGCATACCTGTGAAGCCTAAGGACCCAGGTTCAATTCTCCAGGTCCCACGTAAGCCAGATGCACATGGTGGCGCATGCATCTGGAGTTCGTTTGCAGTGGCTAGAGGCCCTGGCGCGCCCATTCTCACTCACTATCTCTCTCTTTCTCTCTCTCCCCCTCTCTGTCATAAATAAATAAATAAATACATAAAATTAAATCTTTTTAAGAAAGAATGTTTTCTCACCAAAAGTGAGACCATTACGAATCTGTGGTCATTAACACATATATATTTAGAGGACAATTTGATGGACACAACATGTTCATTTAGCCAAACAGTAGTAGCTTCCTCCCTAGAGTATTTGACCTCCCCAGTCATAGGCTTTTGGTTAGGTTTTCAGTGCCTTGCATGAATTCCCTCCTGTGGAGTGGGCCTCAACACTTTTGAGGACATTTTGGGTTTGGATTGTTTGTTTTTAGACAAAAAAAAAAAATTGACATTCTATAGGAGCAAATAGTATGAAGAGATGCAAGGTACATCAAGCAGCCAGTGTGTTTGGCTTGGGAGATCTCTGTTATAATTTGTATGACCATGAGAAATACTAACGCTGTACTATCAGGAAGCCCCCTGGGGAGAATTCTAGATGACTGGCCTAATTATAACTATACACCTATGACTAAGGAAAAGATGACGTGTTATTGCAACACCATACGGCCTACATATGCACTAGGTGCAAAGGAGAAGTGACCTCCAAATGGGTCACTGAATTCCTAGACTATTTTACAGCTGGAATACTTTTGCCAAAAATTAGGAAGATGGGATGAGACACCTATGTTCAATCTTTTATGATTTTACATAACCAAGGTGCCAGGATGGAGAGATAGCTCTGTGAATAAAGTACTTGCCTTGCAAGCATGAAGATCTGAGTCTCCCATTGAAAATAAACAAGGCATAGCAGTGTGTGCTTGTGCTTCCAGTGCTGGGGAGGCAGAGATATGCGAATCCCTGGGGGCTCACTCCCTACCTAGTCTAGCCTACTTATTGAGTTCCAGGCCAGGGTCTCTCACTGGGGTACCACTCCTGAGAGTTTCCTAAGGCCTACACACACACACACACACACACACACACACACACACACACACACCCCACATGCACACATCCCTCTAAGGAAGAGACAAAATTTATGGTACCATGATTCCAAACACTAATGCTAAAACCCCTGCTGCATAACAATGATAATGGAGAAGAATGTTGCTAATGATGTGTTTCAGCGACTTCCATGTTGCTACCACAAAGCACCTGACCCAAAAGCAGCTTGGGGGAGGAAAGACTCAAGGGGACTCTCCATGATGTCAGGGAAAAGCATGACATGAGCAGAGGCTGGATATCACCTCTGCCACAGCAGTTAGAAATATCAGCATGAGAATGAGGTGAACACGGGCAAAGGGAAGCTGGCTATAATAACTCTTAAGCCTGCCCTCAACAAAACACCTCCTCCAGAAAGGCTCCAGTTCCCAAATTGCCACGAGCTGGGCACCTAGCATTCAGAACATGAGTTTATGAGGGACACCTGAATCAAACCGGCACACGACTTTACGTGCTATAGTTACCCTGTTCCTGGTGGATCCTCCCCTCCCTCTTTGATGCACCTTACTCTGCTCTTCTCCCATTCAAAGGAGCTCCTGGAGCCTGAGAAGAGGTGTCATGTCTTTGAGACCAAACAGGGCGCTCAATATGGTCAGGTTGTTTCCCCTGGAATGCAGGGCAATTGCCACAATGTATCTGACACAAAGGGTTAATTAATCTGATGAGTTTAGCTTCTATTGGACTCACAGCTCATTTTCTCCTTCTGATCTGTTAAATTGGAAAAGATTATTCGGATAAACCCCAAAGGGTGTCCTTTACTGGCATTTTCGCCACCCATACATCTGCTTGGATCAACGTACACACTTTGTTTAATATAATGTTAACAGCAGATGAAAGACACCTTGTCTTAAACAGGCTAGTGAGGAATCTCAGATCCTGTCCAGGCAGACCCACAATGTGCTCCTGATCTGCGAGAAAGGCTGGCAGGGAAGCAAAACCAGAGCCTGACTTCCCCAATCAAACTCTCATTAAATCACTATTGTAAGTGTCCTGGGAGACCTCCAAGGGGGTCTAAGTCAAGAAGCTTAAGTAAGATTGCAATCGCAATAACGGGCCACAGGAAACCCTTCGTTGTGGTTAGGAAGAGTGTAACACATCTGCAGATAATATTCTGGTTTAGACTCACAAGCTTCCAAACTGTATGGATGGCCAGTATGAATTTCATTGGAGTATCAAGCACTGGGCATGAAACTTTCTCAACTAGTGGGCATAGCTACAAAGTCTTTAATGACAAAGAAAATAAAAAGATGAAGCAAGCTGCCACCTTCATCCAAAACATCCAATGTCAGAGCTGGGAACTAGAACTACCCCTCAGAAGAAGGAAGCTCTTAGGAAAAAAAAAATGTACACCTTGTAATAGGGGTGAGCATCCAAAAACACATCGTTTCAGACTCAAGCAAGCAAGCACCAGCTTCATCACTGCCCAAGCATCTGATGGCGGGAATAGATGATGGATTACTGAGGACTGATGTCCTTCTCTGGCTCCTGTGAACCTTTTGGCTCTAATCATTATTTTCTGGGGCACAATGGACAGCAGGATTCAAGCCATAAACTTCATGGTCAGCGCAGCCATTATGTATTCGGTTTTAATGCCTCCTTTAACAACAAAAGAATCATCTCATTGTGGCTATTAGAGGAATATCAGAAAATTCCTGAACAGGCTTTCCTACAGCCACTGGAATGCAGCCTTGGCAACATGCATTTAACTCACAGCTTTGTGCAAATACCATAATAAATATGCACTTTTTTTTTGTTGTTGTTGTTTTCTGAGGTAGGATCTCATTCTAGCTCAGGCTGACCAGGAATTCACTATGTAGTCTCAGGGTGGCCTCGAACTCATGGCGATCCTCCTACCTCTGCCTCCCGAGTGCTGGGATTAAAGGCGTGCGCCACCATGCCCTGCCAGTTGCACTTTTAGAGAGAACTCTGCTATGCAAACTTAGTGCCCAAGTATCCTCCCCAGAATGGTAGCAAATGCAGGTAACTGCGTCACCTGAATAGGCCTCTCCTCTCCAGCTGATGTTAACTCAGGAGGCTCTATGAGTGTGTATACAGGCAGTGTTCTCTAGAGGAATAGAACCACTAGAATATATATTTATACATAATATATGTATAGATAATATTAATAGCAATTTATTAAACTGGTTTGCAGAGTATCGGCTGGGTAGTCCAACAATGCCAGTTGCACACTGGTGAGGCAGACCTCTGGATCCCAGTCCCACATGTCATTCTTCTCTGGAACTGCTCCTGCAGACACACAGTTGTGTTTCCCCAGGCCCAGAGACCTCTCCATCCTGTCTTGACATCCAGTAAGTGAATGCCCCCCAAATCAGCCAAATTGTCAACCCTGCAGAATAGGCTTGTGGAATTCCAGGCAGAATAAAAATCCCTATGTAGCAGCACATGGGGACTCATGCCTTTAATCCAAGCACTTAGGAGGCAGAGGTAGGAGGATTGCTGTGAGTTGAAGGCCACCCTGAGACTACATAGTGAATTCCAGGTCAGCCTGGGTTAGAGCAAGACCCTACCTTCAAAAACCAAATAAATAAATAAAAAATTTAAAAAAAAAACAATTCATGTCTGTTAAGGGTCTTTTATTTTAAGGTGTGTGCCATGCCTGGCAGTTTTTTATTTATTTAAGGAGAGAGAGAGAGAGAGAGAAAGAGAGAGGCAGAAAGAGAGAGAGAGAATGGGTGCACCAGGTCCTCAACCCACTGCAAATGAACTCCAAACATATGCACCACCTTGTGCATCTGGCTTTACAAACAAGTGCCTAAACTGTTAAACCATCTCTCTGGACCTGTTAATATTCTTTTAAAAGAAGGCACATAAATCCCCTTTTAATAAAATACTTTAAAAAATTATTTATTTATTTGCATGCAGAGAGAGACAGAGGTGATAGGAAGGAAGGAAGGAAGGAAGGAAGGAAGGAAGGAAGGAAGGAAGGAAGGAAGGAAGGAAGGAAGGGAGGAAGGGGAGAAAAGAAAGAAAGGAAGGGGCACACTAGGGCCTCTAGCTATTGCAAACAAACTCCAGATTCATGAACCACTTTGTGTATCTGGCTTAATGTGGGTACTGGGGAATTGGACCTTGGTCTTTAGGCTTTGCAGGCAAGCACCTTAATCATTAAGCCATTTCTCCAGGCCTAAAATACGCTTTTCAGTGGGAAGTACTTGAGGGAATACACCGCATGCTCCAAAATAATATGCAATTTGTGGTGGTTGAATTTAAACTGACCTTCATGGGCTCATGTGTTGGAATGCTTAATCCCCATTGGTGACATTGTTTGGGAAGGTTGCGGAATCTTCAGGAGGTAGAGCCTTTTGTTTTGTTTTGGTTTAGTTTTGGTCTTGGTTTTTCAAGGAAAGGTCTCACTCAGGCTGACTCGGAATTCACTATGTAGTCTCAGGGTGGCCTCAAACTCACTGCGATCCTCCTACTTCTGCCTCCTGATTAAAGGTGTGTGCCACCATGCCTGGCTTTTTTTTCTTTTTATGAGCATATATTTATTATATATAGTAATGTGTTTCTAAAATGAAGACATTTTCATAAAAGTGGATTGTATACTTTGACCATATCACTCAAGTTATCTCTTCAGTATCAATATTTTCACTGCAGATGCCTTGTGTAAAATTTATTTTTTTAATTATGAACATACTTAGTATGGATACATCATGTGAATGTGATGGTACTATACTTTGAGCCAAAAACTAACTGATACACAATTTTATCTGGCTCTTCCTGTCAGTCACTTTACAAATATTCCTATCATGCCAGTGCAAAAACCCCAAGTTGTGAAGCATAATTTTGCTCCAGGCCTATAATTTTACTAGTTTTCTAGAACATTCATCCTTCAGTGCCCAGTCCTTATACTTTTCTGAATGTTTTGTAAACACAGTGTCAATCATTCAGTTTTCTTGATCTGAAAGATGCGTTCTTTTGCATTTCCCTTGAAAGTGAGTCACAATTAATTTTTCCCTTCAAACAGATAGCGCTTAATTCAAAGTCCATTCTTCAATACTATTGTATAGAATTCTCTCAAGGACTCAGGAACTCACCCATGATCCTTAGAGAGACACTGGGTAAAGACCTGAGTGAATTATAACTAAATCAGAGAATCCTGACTCAATATGTAGATGACTTATTTGTTTATCAAATAAATATTATTTGTGAGATTTGCCTAGAAAATACTATTTAGATTCTTTTTGTTTGTTTGTTTTTTGTTTTGAAGTAGGGTCTCAATGACCTGGAATTCACTATATAGTCTCAGGGTGACCTTGAACTCACAGTGATCCTCCTACCTCTGCTTCTGAGTGCTGGTACTAAAGGTGTGTGCCACCATGCCTGGCTCTATTTAGATTCTTTTTTGTTTGTTTGTTTGTTTGAGGTAGGGTCTCGCTCTAGCCCAGTCTGATCTGGAATTCACTGTGTAGTCTCAGGGTGATCTCAAACTCACAGCCATCCTCCTACCTCTGCCTCCCAAGTGATGGGAATAAGAGCATGTGCCACCATGCCAGGCTTCAGTTTAGATTCTTTTAACCATATTTTATTTACAAGGAGAGAGAGAGAAAGATAGACAGTGAGAAAGGGAGATAGAGATAGAAAATGGGCATGCCAGGGCCTCTTGCCACTGCAAACAAACTGCAGATGCATGTACTATTTTGTGCATCTAGCATTATGTAGGTACTGGGAACTAGACCCAGGCCATCAGGCTTTGCAAGCAAACTTCTTTAACTGCTGAGCCCTCCCTCCAGTCCTATTTAGATCCTTAATCATCTTGTTGAATGTGGATATAGGGTATCTTTGCAAAGAACAAAGAGTTTGCTTGAGTTTCTAATTATAATAAAGGTCAGTGAGGTCTAATGGATGATCAGGAAAATCTTATTGCCAAGGTTAAGATCCCTGGGATCTCCAAACAGCTGTGAGGCTTTGTGGGGATGGCTGCTTTGGCATATAGGTAACTAATTTGGGCTTGTAGCAAAGGCTTTATATGGAACACCTTTGAACTGTCAATTTAGTCAATAGAATTTTAGATTGCCATTATTATTATTATTATTATTATTATTATTGGTTATTTGAGACAGGGTTTCATTCTGTAGTCCAGACTGACCTTGAGCTCATGGTGATACTTCTACCTCAGCTTTCCAAATGCTGAGATTACAAGTGTGAACCATCACAGCCAGCTTTTTCCAAACTATTTTTAAAGTGCTGAAGGACATTTAAACCATATGTATATGAATGATGAACGACGAGAAGCTGGGCTGAGAGTTCTTGTTCAGTTTATCAGTCAAGTTCCCCCACCTGTAGCTTATTTCTGAAAGCAATTAGGTCATATGACCAAAGGATAGTGTCTTTGTCTCCAGGCAGAAGCAGCCACTTGAGATGCACAAAAGCAAGGTGAGAGATTTATACTACTACTGATTCTAGGTACATCAGGTGTACCGTCAGTGAACAGAAGAGTGTATACTGGCTAATTGCCAGGAGGCTGGGAAAACATCAGGTTTTCTTACCAGATGATCCTAATTTGACTCTTCAAGGGATATCAGCTTTAAACCCAGACATTTTCTGTCCATGAGAGCTTAGCATCTAACCCTGCACCATGAATGTGTGGAAAGTCCTAGAATTTGTGCCTTTTCTAATTGACTGAACCTGTGGATCAGCCATTTGACCAAGCAAGTAAAATTTCCCATAGATGGAGGCAGCTTCCTTGATCACAGAAATGCCACACTGGGTGTGCAGTAGTGACTCCATGAGGCGTTATCTGCTCCAAGCTCCTCCCTAAAGGTATGTTTGTTTTGAAGTCTGAATTAATATCCTTCTCCATGGGCCTTGAACTACAAGATAAACAGACATTAGCTGGGAGCATGTGCCACCATGCCAGGCTTCAGTTTAGATTCTTTTAACCATATTTTATTTACAAGGAGAGAGAGAGAAAGATAGACAGTGAGAAAGGGAGATAGAGATAGAAAATGGGCATGCCGGGGCCTCTTGCCACTGCAAACAAACTGCAGATGCATGTACTATTTTGTGCATCTAGCATTATGTAGGTACTGGGGAACTGAACCCAGGCCATCAGGCTTTGCAAGCAAACCTCTTTAACTGCTGAGCCCTCCCTCCAGTCCTATTTAGATCCTTAATCATCTTGTTGAATGTGGATATAGGGTATCTTTATCTAAAGCACAAATTTTGCAAAGAACAAAGAGTTTGCTTGAGTTTCTAATTATAATAAAGGTCAGTGAGGTCTAATGGATGATCAGGAAAAACTTATTGCCAAGGTTAAGATCCCTGGGATCTCCAAACAGCTGTGAGGCTTTGTGGGGATGGCTGCTTTGGCATATAGGTAACTAATTTGGGCTTGTAGCAAAGGCTTTATATGGAACACCTTTGAACTGTCAATTTAGTCAATAGAATTTTAGATTGCCATTATTTATTATTATTATTATTGGTTATTTGAGACAGGGTTTCATTCTGTAGTCCAGACTGACCTTGAGCTCATGCTGATACTTCTACCTCAGCTTTCCAAATGCTGAGATTACAAGTGTGAACCATCACAGCCAGCTTTTTTCAAGCTATTTTTAAAGTGCTGAAGGACATTTAAACCATATGTATATGAATGATGAACGAAGAGAAGCTGGGCTGAGAGTTCTTGTTCAGTTTATCAGTCAAGTTCCCCTACCTGTAGCTTATTTCTGAAAGCAATTAGGTCATATGACCAAAGGATAGTGTCTTTGTCTCCAGGCAGAAGCAGCCACTTGAGATGCACGAAAGCAAGGTGAGAGATTTATACTTGAACAACCTACTACTGATTCTAGGTACATCAGGTGTACCGTCAGTGAACAGAAGAGTGTATACTGGCTAATTGCCAGGAGGCTGGGAAAACATCAGGTTTTCTTACCAGATGATCCTAATTTGATTCTTCAAGGGATATCAGCTTTAAACCCAGACATTTTTTGTCCATGAGAGCTTAGCATCTAATCCTGCACCACGAATGTGTGGAAAGTCCTAGAATTTGTGCCTTTTCTAATTGACTGAACCTGACAGATCAGCCATTTGACCAAGCAGAGTAAGAATTTCCCATAGATGGAGGCAGCTTCCTTGATCACAGAAATGCCACACTGGGTGTGCAGTAGTGACTCCATGAGACGTTATCTGCTCCAAGCTCCTCCTAAAAGGTATGTTTGTTTTGAAGTCTGAATTAATATCCTTCTCCATGGGCCTTGAACTTCCACAAGATAAACAGACATTAGCTGGGTGTGGTGGCACACGCCTTTAATTCCAGCACTTGGGAGGCAGAGGTAGGAGGATCTCCATGAGTTCGAGGCCACCCTGAGAATACATAGTGAATTCCAGGTCAGCCTGAGCTAGAGCAAGACCTTATCTCAACAAAACAAGACAAAAGATAAAAACAAAAATCTAACATTGATACTGAGCTGAGTTTTGCTTTTGTTGTTGTTGTTTTGAGGTAGGGTCTCACTCTAGCCCAGGCTGACCTGGAATTCATTCTGTAGGCCCAGGCTAGCCTTGGACTCACAGGGATCCTCCTACCTCTGCCTTCCAAGTACTAGAATTAAAGGTGTGCACTACTGCCTGGCAAGTTCTGTTTATTTGAGGCTGTCTTCATGCCAAAAGAGGTGGTTTCCATGTACCTCCCCTGGCATTAAAGGGAAATTATCATAGCCCAAGGAGATTGCTTTGCTGACCAAACTGCTGAATCAGTGGCATGCAGAACTGTGCTCTGGACCCCTCTAATACTTGAAATCAACTTGATTTCTTTCTTCCTTGAGCATTCAGATACAGAGAAGAGGAGAGGTAAGCACTCCTAGAATTACCTTGCTATCCAAGGCTCTCATTATAGGTGAGCTATGTATTAACTAAGGTATATGTTAACATACCTCAGAGGGACAGGATTTCATCAAACAATAAAAGAGGTAACTCAGAGGTGCCAACTTTATGTCAGGAACAACCCAAAACCAGACAAGCTGCTAAAAACTCAGGAGACCCAATATTGTGGACAAAATCCCTTTGAAGACTGGCAAGTGGACCTCACCCGGATGTAGAGGGCTGCTGATAGTTCCCAATGTCTACTAGCCTGTTGGTACCTTTCCCGGTTTTGTTGAAGCATTTCCCACTAGAACAGGAAAAGCCTCAAAAATGGCATTGGCTCCCTTAAGGGACATCACCCTGACTTCATTTAAAGTGACAGTTGCCCTGCCCTTGCCTTCAAGGTAATGCAATAGGTGAGTGAGACCCCAGAAGCCTGCTGGAAAGGTCATACCACCGGATACCTCATCAAGCATGTGAAATTAGGTGTTTAGCCAAAAGATACCAAGACTAGTCTATAATGGATAAAGCTACTTTCTGCACATGAGAGTGGCTCCAGGAATAGGTTACAATAAAATGTCCCTAAGGGGCTGGAGAGATTGCTCAGTCATTAAGGTGCTTGCCTGCAAAGCCAAAGGACCCAGGTTCCATTCTCCAGTACCCACGTAAAGCCAAATGCACAATGTGGTGCATGTGTCTGGAGTGTGTTTGCAGTGAGTAGAGGCCCTGGCATGCCAATGCTCTCTCTTGTCTGTCTGCCTCTCTCTCTTGAATAAATAAATGAATGAATAAATAAAATATTTCTTTAAAAAGTCCATGAAATTATCTATGAAAGACCATAGAAGACTTCAATAAAGGGGATACTGTCCACAAACTTAGAACAAGAAAAGAAATTATAGCGTTATATGCAACAACTCTAGTTTTAACCTCTATGTGTATGCTGATTGCTTTCTCTAAGACAAGATCCTGCCTGAGAATCTTCTACACTCCTGTTCTACCAAGAGAATGAATTTTGTTATAGACATGAGGCAATCTGGTCCCAGAAGGCTAGTTAATAAAAATGTGGGGAGGCCCTTGTGATTTACCCTTAACCATTCACTTTGTTAAAATTCACAGGTATCGAGCCGTGGATTCACCACATGCAAATGAAAAGGGCACACCCAGCCCTATACAGCCATCTGTGGTAGTTCATGCCTATGATCCCAACACTTGGCAGGTGGGTGCAGGAGGATCATGACTTCAAGGTCATGATCCTTATCTTATATACACTCAGAGTTTGAGGCAGTCTGGGCTATGTAAGACTTTGGTTTAAACTCACAAATTAGGGCTGGAGAGATGGCTCAGAGGTTAAGGCAGTTGCTTACAAGGCCTGACTGCCTGGCTTTGATTCTCCAGTACCCACATAAGCCAGATACACAAGGTAGCTCATGTGTCTGGAGTTTGTTTGCAGTGGCAAGTGGCCCTGGAATGTCCCCCCACTCTCTTCTTGCAAATAAATAAAATATTAAACTCATGAATTCTGTTGTGGTCACTCTCTGCTCTCCATACATTTTCCTTGGCTTCAAATCAATCCAGTCTGTAGTATGTATTTGATTTGGTAGGGATTATGAGGTGCATGATAGATGTGGATGGCTGGCTTCAGAAAAAGTACAACTTCCACGCCCATATATTAATGCTACTCTCACTTTTGGTTAGAAAGATTCTCTTTTCAGATGATGGCAATCTTGGGATGATTCAGAGGGCACCATGGTGCTGAGAAGAAATGACAGAGGAGTGCTCAGCACTGAAACATCTCAAACCCACCTTCCAAGGCTCAGGGTCCATTGCAGAAGAGGGGGCAGAAAGAATGTAAGGAAGAGTAGGACTCCTTACAACGTGCTCCTCCAGACACAAAATGGCCTGGATATCCATGACCTCACAGTGCCTGACACTACCTACATAAGACCATCATAATAGGAGGAAAAGATCATGACATCAAACTGAAAAGAGAGACTGATTGAGAGGGGGAGGGGATATGATGGAGAGTGAAGTTTCAAGGGGAAAGTGGGGGGAGGGAGGGAAATAACATGGGATATTGTCTACAATTAAAGAAGTTGTCAATAAAAAAAAATAATAAAATTAAATAAAAAAAAGAAAAAGTAAAATTTGGAGAAATAGACTCATGCATTGAAAAATTAAACGACCCTTAAGTTACTCCCTGAATAATGGGTCAGAGCTTCCATCCAATAGATATTTAATATGAATCCACAAATTCCCGCTAGCTTATTCACGTGGCTTTCCTTGTGAAATCATTCCATTAAGATAGAGCTGGCCATGTGCTTGGTATGCCATGGGTGAGCTGATGTGTTATCTATTTTTTTGGACCAGATAATGTGTCTAAAGTCTCTATTCCTTCCAGGGAGAATGGATGCATTAATTCCCATTTCTCAGCTGTTCCCCATAACTGGGATATTGCAAAAGGTAGACATTGCATGAAGAAAGCTTTTCGTTGATTTTGCCCATGGCTATCTTCACTTTAGAACCCCCTGTTACTGAAGTGAAATTTATAGTAGAAGTAGTCGGAAGCACATAAACAGACTGTCACCCTCTAAATGATGAGACTACACAAATTTTCAAAGTGGTCTTCCAAAACCAGATGGCCTTAGATAGTTTGTCTACTTCCTAAAGGAGAGTATGCTCTTATTAAGATGAAGGATTGAGCCAGGTGTGGTGGTGCACGCGTTTAATCCCAGCACTTGGGAGGCAGAGGTAGGAGGATCGCTGTGAGTTCAAGGAAACCCCGAGACTACATAGTGAATTCCAGGAATAGAGTGAGATCCTGCCTCAAAAATAAAAAAATAAATAAATAAAATTAAAAAAGCCAGGCGTGGTGGTGCACGCCTTAAATCCCAGCACTTGGGAGGCAGAGGTAGGAGGATCGTTGTGAGTGAAGGAAACCCTGAGACTACATAGTGAATTCCAGGGCTAGAGTGAGATCCTGCCTCAAAAAACCAAAACAACAACAACAACAACAACAACAAAACCCAAACTGGGTGTGGTGGTGCATGTCTTTAATCCCAGGAGGCAGAGGTAGGAGGATCATCATGAGTTCGAGGCACCCTGAGACTACATAGTGAATTCCAGGTCAGCCTGAGCTGGAGTGAAACTCTACCTCAACCCCCCCCACCAAAAAAAGATGAAGGATTAGGCTGGAGATATGGCTCAGTTGTTAAGGCACTTGCCAGCAAAGGACCCAGGTTCAATTCCCCAGTATCCACATAAAGCCATATGCACAAAGTGGCACCTGCATCTGGAGTTTGTTTGCAGTGGCTAGGTGCCCAAGTGCACCCATTCTTTCTTTCTTTCTCTCTCTCTTCTCTCTGTCTTTCTCTGCTTGCAAATCAATCAATCACATACAAACAGATGAAGGATTATGTTTACATTCCCAATTATTCAAAAAATGCAACTGAAGTAGGATGGATCTAGACAAGCACATTGCTGCCATTGAAGCCTCAGCAACAGATCATTTCAGCGACTAAAGTCAGCTCCTTCCAAGTGGAGGGCTTTAGTGTTAATACTGCAGTTTTTCTTCCCTCTCTCCTCTCTGGATACTACTCGACTTAATGTGTTTGTTTTTAAGTATTCTTATTTATTTTAAGTTTGTTTTTAAAAAATTTTTATTCATATATGTGAGAAAGAGAGAGAGAGAGAAGCAGATAGAGACAAAATGAGCATGCCAGGGCCTCCAACCATTGCAAACTCCAGACACATGCACCACTTTGTCCATCTGCCTTATGTGGGTCCTAGAGAAATGAACCTGTGTCCTTTGGCTTTGCAGGGAAGTGTTTTAATTGCTAAACCATCTTTCCAGCCCTTATATATTTTTTTGAAAGGGGGGAGAGAGAGGGAGAGAATATGGGTACCCCTGGTGATCTACTTCCTCTCGCCAGGCACCACCTCAAATTTTTTCAATAGCCCTCAATAGTGCCACCAGCTGGGAACATTAGCCTATGGGTTACTTTTTACATTCAAACTCATACAAGTGAGTGGAACATACAGAAAGAATATTAGCAATGTTTTTTCCTTTCTTTGTAGTATCTAAAGACCCAAACACAACCTCTTGAAATTCTAGGATTGCAGTACTTTCCCATATTCATTTGTCAAATACAAAGGGTTTTTTTTTTTTTCTTCTTCTTTTTTTTTCTGGTTTTTTGAAGTAGGGTCTCACTCTAGCTCAGGGTGACCTGGAATTCACTATGGACTTTCTCAGGGTGGCCTCAAACTCATGGTGATTCTCCAACCTCTGCCTCCTGAGTGCTGGGATTACAAAGTATTTTTAAAATTTCATTTATTTGAGAAAGAGTGAGAAAAAGAGGAGAGAGAAAAACGGACAGAGTGAGGGAAAGAGAATGGTCATGGCATGCCTCTAGCCACTGCAAACAAATTCCAGATGCATGTGTCACCTTGTGCATCTGGTTTTCCATGGGTGCTGGGGAATCTAACTCAAATCTTCAGGCTTTGCAGGCAAACACCTTAACCGCTGAGCCATCCCTCCAGCCCCAAATAGAAGGTATTTTTTTTTTTTTTTTTTTGAGGTAGGGTCTCGCTCTAGCTCAGGCTGACCTGGAATTCACTGGGTAGTCTCCGGGTGGCCTTGCAATCACAGCGATCCTCCTACCTCTGCCTCCCAAGTGCTGGGACTAAAGGCGTGCGCCACCACTCCTGGCTCCTTGAAGGCATTTTTGCACCTGGGTAAGGTGGTGGATTAGAAGCTGCTTCTGAGAAATGACAGGTAAGAAAACATACACTCTTCCAAAGAGAGAACTAGAGGGAGAGCTTGGGGAATGTACAAGATGAGTGCTAGGACAGCAGAATGGTCAGAGCAATAGAAGGGAGTAGCACCATTCAAGAAGAGGTGCCCTACTTGATAAGAACAGGGGAAAGTGACAATATCAAAATAGACTAGAGAAAGCTGGGTGTGGTGGCGCATGCTTTTAATCCCACCACTTGGGAGGCAGAGGTAGTAGGATCACTGTGAGTTCAAGGCCAACCTGGGACTAGAGTGAGACCTTACATAAAAACAAAAAAAAAAACTAGATAGATAAAATATTACAAAAAGTAGAAGAGGAGGAAGGGACTCTGTTGAGGGCAGATCTTGGAGAAGGAAAATGAGGGTTGTGGGAAGGGAATATATGACATATGTTGTCTAGACTTACAGAAATTGTCAATAAAAAAATAAACTAAAAGAGCTGAGATAAATCTAAACAGAGAATCTATCTAACAAAGAATAACAGAAAAGTCTCCAAATCGAGAGAAAGAATTGAGCACCCAAACACAAGAGGCACCTTAGAATCCCAAATAGATATGAACAGAGACCTGTGTCATACTATTGTCAAGATAACAAAGAAACAATATCAAAAAGTAAAAGGGGTGGGGGGAACCCCAGCTCACCTACAAAGCCAAACACACCAGGAAAAACATCAGCTATTTCACTGGCAACCCTAAAATCCCAGAAACCCTGGCCACCTAATACTGAGATTGTTAGGTAGCTAGATATCAGCAGGCTTAGAGGACATCAAAGATGACACTGAGGACATTCTCTCCTCACCAGCAGTCGAAGCTGTAGGACTCTACATACCGAGAAGAATGCAACTTGAGTCATATTTCAGGCCCTGGGAGGAGGCACGCCATCCCGAGGATCCGGGTCATTAACAGACAACTATCAAACCATACAAGATTATTGTGCATCAGGAAGCTCTCTGTTAAAGACCAGAGACATTTCATTGACTCCTTTTATACAAAGAGTCAATCTAAATAGGCTTGCCCATCATGTACACAGGGCAAAGTCCTTTAGAAAAGCTGCTTGCGAGCTGGAGAAATTGTTCAGTGGGTAAAGGCGCTTGCTTACAAAGCCTGGCGACTCAAGTTCTATTCCCCAGTACCCACGTAAAGCCAGGGGCACAATGACACGTGCATCTGGAGTTCATTTGTAGTGGCAGGAGGCCCTGGTGCACCCATTACCCCCCCTCCCCCTTGCTCTTTTTTTTCTCTGCTTACAAATAAAAATATTTTTTAAAAAATGTTAAAAAAGAAAAGAAAGGCTGCTTGCTCTAGAGCCTTTAGAAATAGTATTCACGTCTCCCTAAAATGTAGATGAAGGCAGTGGTCTCTGACCACTGTCTATTCTCACTCTTCTACTCTCCTTTACCAATTGTCACAAGGACTGAGAAGCGAGGGGAGTTCAGACCCGAAATTCCAGTGACACAATAATCACAGTGCCACTCACCTGTCATGTGACAACCTGAGGCGTGCATCAAGGAAAAAATGGAGAGAAGTTCCAATTATCTCCAGGGCCTCACTTAGCATGGTTTTCATCGTTCACCATCTACGCTAACTGCAGCCCATCTCTCCATCTATCTAGGACCTAGCCCTGTGCCTTGCCTCCACTTTCTTTAAGCCAGCTACTGACTTGGTGCTGGGTGCCCCGAATAAATTTCTCACTGGGTTTGCTAGTATCTTGCCTAACCATCTTTGGCGACTCTCTTTGCATCTCTATCAACTTTCTGCCTGTCCGGCTTCTTTGAACAGAACTTTAAAGCTCTTTTTAAGTTCTTTGAGGCCTCTTAAGCCTTTTGTAGCAAAACCTATGATTGTCAAAGGCCAGGCTATCAAAGAAATTCAGGATTGCATCATAAATTGAGCCAACAAAACCAACAAGACTTATGCTTTTATGGTTATTCATTTTGACATTGGGGAATGACACAAAAGTCTTTCCGATACACTGTACTCCCAGCAGTTTCCTTTCCAGACAGAAAAGTCAATCCAAAGACATTCTGATAAGGTTTCCTTGCCTGTGGAGGGCAAAAGGAGAGGGATAAAGCTTTTGTTTTTATCCAAGAGTCACGTATTCACTCTGCTTCCTTCCCATGTGAAAAGCACTATCAAGCACAAAAAGGTGTCACACATTATTTACGGAAAATTGACAACTAAAATGCTCTGTAAGACTCACATAGGTCAAAAAGTTCATAGTAAAATGGTGAGGAGGGGTTCACATTTGGGAATGCAGTGTGTTTTTAAAATATTTTATTTATTTATTTGCAAGCAGAGTCAGAGAGAGAGAGAGAGAGAGAGAGAGAGTGAGTATCCAGCCACTGAAAATGAATTCCAGATGCATGCACCACCTTGTGCATCTAGCTTTACGTGGGTACTGGGGAATCAAACCCAGGTACTTAGACTTTTCAGGCAAGCACCTTAACCACCGACCCATCTCTCCATCCTGGGACTGGTGTTATTTTGGGGTCATACCTCATGGGCATTGGAAGGAGTTGTGCTGGCCTTGCTCATATCCTGAACTATTGGGAGGACTTAGAGTCCAGTGGCAGGATTTGGGGAAATGATTTCACTGAGACTGTGGGTGAGAACTGGATCCAACACAGTAGGTCATGAAGGGTACAGGGTGACCTGCAAGACTGTGGAAGGACTTCCCTTCTTTCTAACTTCCTGCCTGGTTGGCTAGTTCAGCCCCAGAAATGGACTGGACAGAATTCCAAACTCAGACTTCTCTGACCATGAGTGATGGGAGATGGGATCAGACCCATGCATGAAAGGAGGAGGACGTGGTCTTTGTTGCCTCCCCTTTCTTACAGTTTTCTCTTTGCAAAGTTTCATCTGCATTTTGTCAGATCTTGTGTTTGCCTTTTGGGAGCTGACACCGTTGTCTTGCTGCACGTTCTTCAGTGAATTCATCCTGCATCTACCCCCTAAGTGTGTGTAGGAAATAACAAACTCAGTGTTCACATAACCAACTCTGTTCTAAAATGAGAAGACAGCCCAGGTTAGGTCAGGCTACACTACAAAGAAGGGAGGCAGGCATCAGGATGGGGCTGATGGCAGTGTGAGCATGACTTCCTACATTGTGTCTGTTAATAAAGTCATTTTCAGCCAAGAGAAAAAAAATGGTGATATGATTTGAATATAAATACCAAACAAGGCTCATGTATTGCAATCTTGGTTGCTAGATGTGGTTAAAGTTTGATGAGTTCTGGAAGTTTAAGGAGGTGGCTCTCAGTTGGAGGTAATAAATAACTGAGGGGTGTAACCTGGTCTCCAGCACTTCCTTACTTCCTCTACTTTATGGCCAGCCTGAGGTTAAGCGATTCCTCAGCAGCACCCTCCAGACACCACAACGATCCGCCAAGCAACCACGGACAGAACCGCCTGAGACAGGAAGAGAAATAAATCCCTTCTACTTTCAGGGGTTCAGCTATTTTGTCCAAAATGATATAAAAGTAATACACAAGAGTATAAAATTAGTAAATGAATAGAAAATTTTGAGTTATAAAACAGCAGTATTCAAACAGGGAATTAAACAAAAAAAACGAAAACAAGCTGGGATAGTAGGAGGATCGCTGTGAGTTTGAGGCCATGAGGCCACCCCTGAGACTACATAGTGAATTCTAGGTCAGTCTGGGCTAGAATGAGACTCTACCTTGAAAAACAAAACCAAAACAAAACAAAACAAAACAACAACAACAACAAAAAACAATAACAATAACAACAACAAAAAACCCCAAATGGGGTGGAGGGTTTAAAGGGAAAAAGACAACATTTAAAGTAGCACAGATCAGAATTTTCCTGAAATGAAAATAGGGGCATTTATGGGGACAGGAAATGAGAGGCTCTGGTGCAAAGAATTTCTTCCCTTCCTTCATTCTTCCCTTCCTTCCTTGTTTATTTTTATGGAAGCTGCCAATATATTTTTTTAAGTGCAGTTCTCCACATACTCAGGATTTTGATTTGTTGTGCATCTCCATAGTAACCATAGCCCAGTGGAAAAAGAAGGTCCCTTCAAGTACAGATGACAACATTGGAAGTCTCCAGGCAGAGATACAAATGTGTAGAAAGCAATTTAGCAGACATCATATCTGTCTAGCCAAAGAACAGCAGCAGCTCCTCATTGGGGCCTATGATCTCCCCAGCCAGTTTATAAGATCAAGCATAAGCTTCCTTCTGTGGAACAAGCCTTTCATCTAATCAGGGAGTTGGTTGTATCCAACACAGTTGTGCCGATATTGCACTGGCAAGCACATTTTGCCTGTCACTGTGTTAGCATAATATATGAGATCCATAGCTGAGTAAAATTATTGATGACAATTATTCCCCAGCAGCCTGTAAAGGAACTTTTGACATTACACAAACTAGCCAGAAATGAGGAAAAGCCCTGCTCAGTTCCAGCTTGATTTATTCATGTGCTCTGATTAGAGTGTGTGGTATCCTCAGCATTAGGAACTTATTGTCTATTCTGGCCTGCAGCTAACTGCATGGGCCTGAATGGTATGTGGGGACTCAGGAGTTTCCTTGGCCAATAATTTGTAGAAAGGTAGCCCATTCCCAGCACTTTGATTTTTTTGGGGGGGAGGGGTTAGGGTCTTACTCTAGCCTAGGCTGACCTAGAATATACTATGTAGTCTTAGGGTGGCCTTGAACTCATGACAATCCTTCTACCTCTGTCTCCCAAGTGCTGGGATTAAAAATCATGTGCCACCACACTTTGCTTGATTTTTTTTAAAAAAAATCATTTTGTTTATTTATTTGAGAGTGAATAAGACAGAGAAAGAAGTAGGTAGAGAGAGAGAGAGAGAGAGAGAGAGAGAGAGAGAGGGTTCACCAGGGCCTCTAGCCACTGCAAACTCCTGATGCATGTGCCACCTGTGCATCTGGCTTTACGTGGATACTGGGGAATAGAACCCGGGTCCTTAGGCTTTGCAAGCAAGTGCCTTAACCATGGAACAATATGTCTCATCCTCAGCTTAATATATATGTGTAATATTTTATTTATTTATTTACTTATTTGAGAGAGAGCAAGAGGGAGATAGAGAGAGAGAGAGAGAGAGAGAGAGAGAGAATGGGCATGCCAAGGCTTCCAACCACTGAAAACGAACTCCAGATGCATGCGCCCCCTTGTGCATCTGGCTTATATAGGTCCTGGAGAATCGAACTGGGATCCTTTGGCTTTGCAGGCAAATGCCTTAAACATTAAACCATCACTCCAGCCAGGCTTAATTTTTTTAAAAATATATTTTATTTATTTATTTGAGAGAGAAAGAGGCAGAAAGAGAGAGAGAGAAAGAGAGAGGGGGAGAGAATGGCACGCCAGGGCCTCCAGCCACTGCAAACGAATTCGAGATGCATGCATCCCCTTGTGCATCTGGCTTACGTGGATCCTGGAGAATTTGACCAGGATCCTTTGGCTTTGCAGGCAAATGTCTTAACCACTAAGCCATCTCTCCAGCCCCACATGGCTTAATTTTTTAAAAAATATTTTTATTTGTTTATTTGCAAGCAGACAATGGGAGGGGGTGGAGAATGGGCATGTCAAGGCCCCCTGCCATTGCAAAGGAACTCCAGATACATGTGCCACTTTGTGCATCTGGCTTTATGTGGGTTACTAGGGATTCGAACCTCAGCCACCAGGCTTTGCAAGCAAGTGCCTTTAACTGCTGAGCCATCTCTCCGGCCCAGCATTTTGATTTTCATTTCGTAGCCTGTGGCTTTGTGGAGTGCCTTTTTCATTCATTCAGGGTGACTTTGCCTTCAGAGCCTGATATTTTAGCAACCCATCTCCTTCCCAATCCACCCAGCCGTCATAGGGTTATATGATCAGTGTAAACACCATTGTATTGGGTTGCCATCACTCAAGTTCTGAGCGTCGGTGTTCGTGCAGTGAGTGTCTTTATCATTCTAAATCGGCTTCATCCATTGCTGGCTTGCTTGGAAATACTTGCAAGAGGCCAATGGAAGTGTCCATACAGGTGAGGGAATCTGCATTCCTCACTGATAGGCCCTGCATAGCTTCCTTGCCAGTCTTGCATGGGTGAGGTCAGTTATGTCCTTGTCCTAACGTAACACATATTCACAGATGCTGTAACTGGAAACAAGCCTTACATGTTTGGATAGCTGGTGGAATAACGGGATATTTCATTGCAACGCTAGGGCATCACCTCTGGCCTTTTGGGCTAAGTTCAAATGATCTGTCCTTGTTAGAATGTCAGTGACATTATTTTCTTCCCTACGTTTGCATCCCCATGGACACACGTCATGTGAATGCAGCGAGCACCCTCTAGTGGTCTCTGAGTGCACTGGCCCATGCTTTATAAAAAGGTACATACTTTTGAGTTTCCAGGAGTTCTCAATGGGCTGTGGGCTGCCACAAGAGCTAGGGTCTCCATTTCTTTTCCTTTATTTTTGAATATTTATTTATTTATTTATTTATTTATTTATTTATTTATTTATTTATGAGAGAGGGATGGAGGAGAGAGGGAGTAGGAGGCAGGGAGAGAGAGAGAGAGAGAGAGAGAGAGAGAGAGAGAGAGAGAGGGAGAGAATGGGCACTTTAGGACGTCCAGCCACTGCAAATGAACTCTAGATTCATGTGCCACCTTGTGATTTGGCTTATGTGGGTATGGGGAATTGAACCTGGGTCCTTAGGCTTCCCAGGCAAATGCCTTAACCACTAAGCTATTTCTCCAGCCCCTAAGGTCTCAGTTTTTTCTTTCTATTTTTAAAATATTTTTATTTATTTATTTATTTATTTATTTATTTATTTATTTATTTATTATTTTTTGGTTTTTCAAGGCAGGGTCTTGCTGTAGCTCAGGCTGACCTGGAATTCACTATGTAGTCTCAGGCTGGCCTTGAACTCATGGCAATTTTCCTACCTCTGCTTCCCAAGTCATGGGATTAAAGGCATGAGCCACCATGTCCAGTTTAAAATATTTTATTTATTTATTTATTTATTTATTTATTTATTTATTTTTTTGCAAGGTAGGGTCTCACTCTGGTCCAGGCTGACCTGCAAATGAACTATGTAGTCTCAGGGTGGCATCGAACTCTTACATGGGTCCTCCTACCTCTGCCTCCCTGTGTGCTTTGGGATTATAGGCATGCATCCACTGAGCCCGGGTTTTATTTTATTTTTATTTATTCATTTGTAGATGAAAAAGAGATGGAAACCAGGAAAGGAGAGAAGAGAGCTAGAAATGGGTGTGCCAGGGCCTCTGCAAATGAACTCCAGATGCATGTGCCACCTTGTGCATCTCTGGCTTACATGGGTCCTGGGGAATCGAATCTGTGTTCTTTGGCTTCACAGGCAAGCATCTTAACTGAGCCTGGGTCTCAGTTTCTTGTTGAACTGTATATGTCATCTTACAGTGGCTGACCAGGCACCTAACAATTCTCAAGCTATCTTTAGAGCCTCTGTCTACAGCCTGTAGATACAAATTGTCTCCGAGCAAGTACTATGATTTTATATATACATATATATTAATGTCAGCCCACAGACTACTCTTTCCTTTTCTTTCTATTCACATGTTGACAGTGTTTACATGTTTGACTGTGTCCACCCAAGTCTTGTCCACTCCTCCTTGTGCTACAAGCACAAAAAAGAGTCTATAGGGAATGGATGGTATCTCAGCACTTGGTCTAGTTTGGCTGCTAATTTATTACTGGGGGAGGCGTAGTAGCTTGGAAGGACACCGGTCACAGAACAGCCTGCATGACAATGGGGACAGGGCTTAGAGACACCACATTGCATTGCTGTAAATATGTATGTCACTTTAGAAGTTTGATTCTGTGTCACTCCAGAAGGAAGCGCGGCCTAAAGAACCTCAATCCAACCCTTTATTGGATAAGCCGATAAGCTCTTTTTACTATTACCTAACTGGAATCTGCGGTGGCTCCCATCTGCTGCAGTGGTATACATGGCTAACAAGTGCTGTTCTTGTGCTGTTTATTGAGCTTTTGCCCTTTTCCATGACTAGGATCAAAACTCGATTAAAAGAGTTACCACTTGAGCTACCCATGGCCCATATGGACTTTTGGGCTCCATGTGGTGTATTTGTCTTCTCCCCACTTTGTCTCCCCTCACCTCCCAGCCTTCCCCTTTCTGTACTCCTTTGTAAAATCTGAATAAAATATGGTATTTTAAACAAAAAAAAAAAAAGAGTTATCACTGGGCTGGGGAGATGGCTTAGCAATTAAGGTGCTTGCCTGCAAGACCAAAGGACACAGGTTTGATTCCCCAGTACCCATGTAAAGCCAGATGCACATGGTAGCACATGCATCTGAAGTTGGTTTGCAGTGGCTAGAGGCCCTGATGTGCCCATTCCCTCTCTTTCTATCTGCCTTTTTCTCTTTTTGTTCTCAAATAAATAAATAAAATGAATATAAATACATTAAAATAAAGAGTTATCTCAAGCTGTTTCTGCGACATACTCTGGCTGTAGCTTGCTGAGTTTTTTTTTTGGGGGGGGTGGGGTTTAAGGTAGGGTCTTGCGCTAGCCCAGGCTGACCTGGAATAGTCTCAGGGTGGCCTTGAACTCACAGCAATCCTCCTACCTCTGCCTCCTGAGTTCTGGGATTAAAAGCGTGAGTCACTCTGCCCAGCTTTGCTTAGTTTTTGATGAGTTCCAGCACACAGGAAAACTGGGGTCCTGGGAAACAGCTGCTGAACCTGTCCTACCCGGATATTAGCATTCTCAAAAGCTTCTTGAGCCTCTCTGTTCTAGTGCCAAATGGCATCTGTATTACTTACTTTCCTTGTTGCTGTGGCTCGTTATCTGAGAAGTTACGTAAGGGAGGAAGGGTTTGCTCCGGCTCACAGTTTGAGGGTGCAGTGCATCGGGCCGGGAAAAGCATGGTTACAGGGGCTGTAGGAAACTGGTCACTTGTGACTGCAGTGAGGAAGTGGAGTGAGAGTGGTGGACGCCAGTGCTCAGCTAGCTGTTTCTTTGTACACAGTGCGGGCCCATGGAACGTGTTCCCCACATTTAGATGGACCATCCCGACCTCCATTGACCTGGTATGGGATTTTCCTAGCCAGAGTTGCCCAAAGCTGTATTTCCATGGTGATTGCAAATCCCATCAAAATGAGCCAACAAAGCCAGGAGTGGTGGCATATGCCTTTAATCCCAGCACTTTGGGAAGCCGAGGCAGCAGGATCACCATGATTTCCAGGCCAGTGCAGGACTACTAAGTTCCAGGTCAGCTTGGGCTAGAGTGAGGTCCTACCTCACAAAAATCAATAATACAAAACAAACAAAAATATTAACCAGCAATACAATCAAGATTAACCATCATAGCAGCTGTGGTAGTTTGAATATATGTCCCCCAATATATTCAGTGTTTTATTAGTTATAGTTTGCATCTGCAATCACCTTGCTAGAGGCAAGGTCACTGGGGGCCTGGTCTTAAGGTGTGGGTTTGAGATTCCATTGTAAAGATATGCAAAGTGTGCCTAGGGGGAGTTCCTGAAGTGTGCTGGGCTTTTGGCTGTAGTTTTGCTCTGTGTGCTGTGTGGCTGGTTGGCTTTTCTCTCTCTCTGCTTGGCCCTGTGAAAGCAGGCTGCTTTTCCTGCCTTTATGGAACTTCCCCTGGATCTGTAAGCTTCAATAAATAATATCCCTTCCTCCATAACTGTGCCTGGTCTGGAAGTTCATCTCAGCGAACCTGAAGCTGTCTGCTACAGCAGCCCTATTTAAAAAAAAATCTAGTTATACAAAATATGGATAACTGACCAGCCAGACAAGATATGCCTACTGGCACAATAGTGGTGTGACTGTTAGGAAGGGAACTAACTGCTCTCGGGTTGAATTTGAGCCCATCCCATGGTAGGGAATGGGTGTGTGGTACTGAAAATGTAATCAAAAGTCTCTGCCGGCATGGTGGCGCACGCCTTTAATCCCAGCACTCGGGAGGCAGAGGTAGGAGGATCACCGTGAATTCAAGGCCACCCTGAGACTAACTACATAGTTAATTCCAGGTCAGCCTGGCCAGAGTGAGACCCTACCTCGAAAAACCAAAAAAAAAAAAAAAAAAAAAAAAAATTCTCCGCCTTGGAAGGTTGTAAGCCCAACTGGGGGGAAACTTCCATCGTTGTTTGCATAGATGGGTATGTTGTGCCCATCAAATTGTCCTCTAAATATTTATGTTTATACTCAAAGATTAGTGCTACTCCCACCTTTGGTCAGAGAAGCTTCTTTTTTTTTTCCTGAAGGTGGTGACCACTGGGGAGACTCCAAATTCATCAAAGTACTGAGAAAAGGTGGCTGCTGAGTTCCCAGCACTAAGTGAGACTCTTTTTCACTCTCCCAGGCTCAGGGAACCTCATAGAAGAGCGGGCAGAAAGAAGGAGGAGGAGTGCTTTAGAATGTGATTTCCTGGATAGTCAGTACCGGTCACACTCATGTCCTTACAGCAGCTGTCATTGCCTGCACAATAGTGGGCCCCTCAACATTTCAACATGGACGATGAAGAGGGCAAGCATTCTCATCATTACCACCACCACCACCACAAACAGAAAAAGACATCAAAACAGAAGAGCTATTTTTCTCAAGGAAGGGGCTCAGTGGAGGGTGGTGGGTGTGGGGAGACAAAAAACGGTAATGGGAGGGGATTATGATCAAAATACATTTTGTGCATGTATGAAACTTGTCAAGAAAAAGCTGGCAAGAGCCAGGAGCGGTGACGCATGCCTTCAATCCTCACACTCAGGAGCTCACCGCCAGCCTGGGGCTGCAGTGAGACCCTACCTTGAAAACAACAAGAACAAAGTACAGCAGAGAAAGTTTTCTAATTTCCCAGGTGCCCAAGATCACCTTCAGCTCTTTTGAATCAAGGAGAAAAGACTATTGTAGATTTCAGAAGCTGGCAGGCGACACCCGTGCACTCGCGGCTAGAATCTCTGGGGAATAAACAGGAGTAGTTGGAAATCAGCCATCCTCTGATGTGGGTGCTGGTGGAAAGGCTCTGAAGTGTCTGAAGCAAAGAAAGCAAGAACATTTTAGAGAGCAGCAGAAAAGAAGAATGAGGAAGAGTCGGCCTCAGAGTGCTCAGCCCCACGGTGGGAGGGCTCTGCGCCAAATGAGGAACGAGTACAGCTATAGAGGGCAGAATTGGGGGAGGAGGGGCAAACATTTACTCCTGAGCAACACCTCCACTACTCACTTCCACCCTCCCGCTGCTGGTTTAGGTTCTCTTTTTCCTTCTCCCCTTCTGCGGTCTCCTCCTCTTCCTCCTTCTGCTTGTTGTTCTTGCCTTCCTGTGTGTGTGTGTAGATTGGGTGAGCATGGTACTTGTATGCTGGTTAGAGAAAACCCCAGGGCTTTCTGCACAAATGTTATACAAAGTCTAGCTTTGTAGACCCAACTGGCCTCAAAGTCTGCTAGAATTCCAGATGTTTGCCACATCACCCCACTTCCCTTGCATTGGATATATCCCTCCAGGATAAATGTCCAGAGCGTGAGGCTGAATGATAAAAGGTCACAGGAGGGTAAGATATTGTTTCCTTCCACTCAGCAGAAATGGAAAAGCAGACAGAGCAGAACCAGGGACAGCTGTAGAAGGGGAATGGGAAATCCTTGGTTCCCCCATAGGTGTGCCGCCCTTTTCGGTTTGCAGGATAAGCAGGAGTTTCACAGACGCACGAGTAGAACAATCACATGCAACTTACAAGTGGGTAAGGTGGGACCGATTTTTGGACATGGTCTGCTTTGAGTCAGATCTCTGCATTTATTTTCTTGTGAAATCAAGATATGGCAAGCAATCCTGCTGTTCAGTTGTGGGAAAAACTTACACCCTGTGCACGCCTCATTGGCTGCCATCGGTCGCCCCTCTGAGGAGTTTCTGTCATGCTGCAGGTTAGAATTCCATGCAGGGTTAGAATGAGAATGAAGAAAGGGGCCCTTCCAGTGTGGGAAAATGGACAATGATGAACGAGGCGCTTGAATGCATCACGTTGACTGATCTAGGACAAGGTTGGAGCCATATGGAGACTTTCCTGAATGTTCTGAAATTGGTGGTGCTGACACATCTGGTCCAGCACGTGGCTTCCATATGCTAGGTTTTTTTCTCTTTTTTTCTTTTTTGGAGGTAGGGTCTCACTCTAGCCCAGGCTGACCTGGAATTCACTATGTTGTTTCAGGGTGGCCTGGAATTCACGGTGATCCTCTTACCTCTGCCTCTCGGGTGCTGGGATTAGAGGCGTGCGCCACCACGCCCGGCTCCGTATGCTAGGTTTAATCGTCTGTACACTCCTTCCTGATCTCATTTTGTCACCACAAACGGACTTTAGAAGAACCTGTTAGGTTTAATAGTAATTTTGAATTCATAACCTTGGTAGTTACAGAAACTGACCACTAGGTGGCACTCGCTTACCTTAGCATCAGAAGTATGGAGTGTGTGTGTGTGTGTGTGTGTGTGTGTGACAGAGAGAGAGAGAGAGAGAGAGAGAGAGAGAGAGAGAGAGTAGTCTTTACTTTTTAAAAACCAGATCAGAATGATTGTTAACCTTGAGACTTTTCAGAAGTTATTCACGTGTAAGACAAATTATTTAGTGCTCCATAAACACTTCAAAGAAAATTCAATGACAATTTAATGTTTTAACAAGCAGGAAAAGGTTAAGGCAAGTAAACTTAATGAAAAAAGGTCCTCAATTTCCAAATGGAAGGATAGAGGCAAGAAATACAATAAAGAAAATGTCACGCAGTAGAATAAATAAAGCCCTTTGTGCTGAAGATGCATTCTAGGATGTGCACAGGGTTTTTTTTTTTTTTTTTTGTTGGTTGATGGGGGAGGGGCGTGTTCTTTTGTTTCTATTTTTTGTTAGTATTGGGGGTTCGGATTTATCCTTTCTTAAGAAACCTAGTAGGGACAAACACATGAACAAATACAACTTTATATCTCTGGGGAGGGTGTGCCAGGGAGGGAGAACGATAGAGACCCAATCAAGTCTTACCCCTGCGCTGGGATAGCTGCAAGCACTCCTCCCTTTCCTTTGGCTTTTACATTCTTTCTGTCCCCTCTTCTGCAATGGTCCCTGAGTCTTGGAGGGTGTGATAGAGATGTCTCATGTAGTGCTGAACACTCCACTGTCACTTCTTAGCACACTGGTGAGATTTGAGCTTTCCCAGTGGTCACTGCCATCTGAAAAGAGAAAGTTCTCTAACCAAAAGGGAGAGCAACATTAATATGTGGCCATACACGTAAGCATTTAGAGAGCAGTTTGGTGGGCATAATATATCTATTTAGAAAGAAAACAGTAGTAGTTTTTCCCCTAGGGCTTATAACTGCCCCAGTCATAGGCTTTTTAAAAAGATTTTATTTATTGCTGGGTGTGGTGGCACATGCCTTTAATCCCAACACTTGGGAGGCAGAAGTAGGAGGATTGCCATGAGTTCAAGGCCACTCTGAGACTACATAGTTATTCCAGGTCAGCCTGGGCCAGAGTGAGACCCTACCTTGAAAAGCCAAAAAAAAAATTATTAAAAATATTTTATTTATTTATTTGTGAGGGAGAGAGGGAGAGAAAGACAGAGAGAATGGATGTGCCAGGGATTCTAGGCACAGCAAACGACCTCCAGACTCATGCACCACCTTGTGCATCTGGCTTATGTGGGTACTGGGGATTTGAACTTGGATCCTTAGGTTTTGCAGGCAAACACCTTAACCACTAAGCCATCTCTCCAGCCCAAGACACAGGCTTTGATTAAGTCTTCAGTACTAGGCATGAATCCATTTCCATTTCTTTATTTTTATAGTCTCAGAATTCTTGCTACTAAATGTTAATAAATGCTAATAAATGTTCTAGTTTTGGGTAATGATTTCATCTTAATTGGAGTTTTGCCATTTCCACTAACATGTCACCAGCATTATTTATAGTATCCCTGTGAATATATGCATATATATGCCACTTAATGACAGGGATCTGATTTAACAATATGTTGTTTGGTGTTCATTGTGCCAGATGAGGAAAAAGAGTGGAGCCAGAAGGCACTTTATTTTGGGTATCATTTTCTCTTATTTGAGAAGAATAACTATTTGCTTCAAGCAATCTCCTATTTCAGTAGAATGAGCTTTTGACAAAAATGTTAGTCTACAACATATACTTAGTGATAATTTATTGATGTGAATTTTGTTCCTAGTAAAATGCATCTGTCTATTTCCCTATTTTTCTATTTATTTATTTCAAACATTATGAAGAAGAAAGAGAAGTTACTTCAACAGAAAATAGTTTCAGGATTTCCTAAGAAGAGCTCTTGAATTTTATATTAACTTTAGTGTTTTGAGCTACCATCTCCTCCTTTGGATTTATGTATTTACAGTGTAAAAATAACTGGTATAGTGGAAAAACACAAGTAGCGTGAGACCATCCAGGGAAAATCCTGCAGCTTGTTTTATATTTTCACCTTCTTTATAGTATTGTGATAACTCAGCAAGTTCATTAATGTATGTATAAGTGCTTATGCTGTGCCTAGATTTATCATTTGTCAATTGATGTAGTTTTCATAAATGATACATAAATATTGGAAAAGTAGAACACTTTCAAGAAAAAAAGAACTAAAAATGTTTGGCAAATTTTATCTTTCCAAACATGTGTTAAAGCCCATATTATTTACTGGTTATACACTTTAGAGATTAGACTATAAGCCTAACTTTTCAATGTAGTTAAATTTATTAATCTTTGATTTTATGCCTCAGGTCTGTTGTAATTCAGAAAAAGCATTGTTCTGTGATTGTTTAAAATATTCCTTTTCCTTCCTTCCTTTCTTCTTCCTTTCTGCCTTCCTCCTTCTCTCTTTCCTTCCTTTCCCTTCCCCTCTTTCATTCCTTCCTTTCCTCCCTCCCTCTCTCTGCTTCTTTCCTTCCCCCTTCCTTCTTTCCTCCCTCCCTCCCTCCCTCCCTCCCTCCTTCCTTTCCTTCTTCCTTCCTTCCTTCCTTCCTTCCTTCCTTCCTTCCTTCCTTCCTTCCTTCCTTCCTCCTTCCTTCTTATCTCCCTCTTTTTTACCTCCTCTCTCCCTTCTTCCCCTTCCTTCTATCTTCTTTATCTCATTGTCTGTATCTGCCTGTCTCTTCCATGGTTCTGGAGATGCAGCCAGGGCCCTCACACATGTAAGTGCTCCACCACTGAGCTACATTCCTAGACATATTGTTTTACTTGCATGCTTTGTTTTCAATTTAAATATTTTAAATTTGAGGAAATTATGCTTCCCTAAGCTGTGAATTTTAGAGACATTTCTCTAATTCAATATCCATTTATCGCAAATTTTTCATTAATTAAATATGTATGTTGTTTAATTTTAGAGTAAACCATGGTTATTTCAACCTACTGAGTGCTAGTTAAATGCCTCCTTTCTTAAGCTTTTATTAATAATGGAAAAGAAAAAAGATCTATTGCCTAAAAACCGTAGGTTGCAGGATGAAATTGCATGGTAACACTGGAAGTAGGCATGACAAACATCAGAAACAATATTTTGAAGATAATAAAGTTGGAGGTAGGAGGTTGGCCTTGAGTTCAAGGCCACCCTGAGGCTACATAGTGAATTCCACGTCAGCCTGGGCTAGAGTGAGACCCTACCTCAAAAAACCAAGAAAAGAAAAAAAAGATAATGAAGCTGTAAGAGAAGGACTACCTATAAAGGAAATAAAACTAAACGAGAAAATATTAACAAAAATAGATTCCATTGTCATAAAATAGAATGAAACCAACTCTACCCCAAACAGCACATATTTTTGGTCATTCTGTGCATGTTTATGCTTTTCTTAGACACAGTTGTTTGGCAGAGAGCCACTGAAATCTCAGCATCCGGCCAAGATGCCATGTTGACTGTGAGGCTCAAGGTGGTGGAGCTGGTGCAAGGATTGAGGCTGGGGATGGGAATATACTTCTTTTTAAAAAAAATTGTTTATTTTTATTTATTTATTTGAGAGCATCAGACAGAGAGTGAGAAAGAGGCAGAGAGAGAAAGAGAGAATGGGTGCACCAGGGCCTCTAGCCACTGCAAACGAACTCCAGATGCATGTACCACCTTGTGCATCTGGCTTCTGTGGGTCCTGGGGAATTGAGCCTTGAACTGGGGTCCTTAAGTTTCACAGGCAAGTGCTTAACTGCTAAGCCATCTCTCCAGCCCGGGACTACACTTCTTGCAATGGCCAACACCTGCCACAGCCAACAATTGAGATTGACCAGCATGGGGCAAGAGGCAGCTGTGGATGCCAGCATGGCACAACCTTGGCCAATGTCATCACGTCACTGTCCCCTTGGCCACTGTCACCATGGCCACTATTACTACTCCTGCCACTGTTGCTGCTGGTTTACCTTGGGGCGGGCTAGAGGACCTTGGTGTACCCCTGACACCGCGAGAGTGAGTGTCTCACCCTCTCTGGATTTCCAAATACAGAAGAGTGCACCGTGTCAGTGCAAACCCTGGTGTCTGGAGCAAAGAACTGATGAGATGTGTGTAAACAAGTGGTTGTGCCCCCATTTAAGTCTGCCATTTTTTCTACATAAGCTTACCCCCTTCCTCAGAGAGCCAATCTGGGGGTCCTATCTCAGGCACTGCCTCTCTGTGTTCATGTGTAAGCCCCAATAAGGGCTCCTCTGGAGGGTGCTGCTTTGCCTTTTCGTGTCTTCTGTCCAAGTGTTACCTCTAAAAGCTCAAGTGCCAAGTGCTGGTTAGCAGTAAGAGTGACACCAAAAATAGGAAGCCTTTGTCTTTTCACTATTCCTACGCCAGACGGAGACAAAGCAGGCTGAACTCAAAACATTAACAACCGGTAGCACTGAGAGCTATCCACACCCAAGAGCGGCATCGGGATTTTTTCATGCTTTCTATTCTCAATGGAGCAAAAGGATGGTTAGCTGACTTAGCAGCACCGGGAAGAGGCCATTTCAGCATTCGCACAGCTGTGACTACAAGGCTGGGTTTTAAATAGCACGGCGGAAAACAAAGCAAGGAAAGGCTGGCGGGAACTTGAATTACATTGTTCTAGACCGGCGGCTGTTCTGTGTGAGCATGAAGAAAATCAGGCATTCAAAAGAGACCTTGGGGCTGGAGAGATGGCTTAGCGGTTAAGGCGCCTTCCTGCTAAACCTAAGAACCTGGTTCCAATTTCCAGGTCCCACGTTTAGCCAGATACAAAGTGACTCAAGGGTGCAATGCCGCACTTGCCCAGAAGGGGGCGCACGCATCTGGATTTCGTTCACAGCAGCTGATAGACTGCTGGCGCTCCCATCTCTATCTGTCTCCCTCTCCCTCTCTGTCTCTCTCTCTCTGTGTCTCTCTCCAAAATAAAAATAAAATAAAATAAAATAAAATAAAATAAAATAAAATAAAATAAAATAAAATAAAATAAAAAAAAAGAGACCTTGGACTTGCTTTCCAAAGAGTAAGAGGTGAGGGCTTTTGGTAACAGGATGAGGGATTTTGACACCTTTAATATAAATATTAACAATGGGCGGGGCGTGGTGGTGCATGCCTTTAATCCCAGCACTGGGGAGGCAAAGGTAGGAGGATCACCAAGAGTTTGAGGACACCTTGAGAATACAGAGTGAATTCCAGGTCAGCTTGAGCTAGAGTGAGACCCTACTTTGAAAAAAAAAAAAAAAAAAAAAAAAAAAAAAAGAAGAAGGACTCTTTCCTCACAGCTTTACAAAGCTGACTGAAAATTCTGCTGAACTTCACCCACTGAGCCATTACTGCACCTCCCAGCTTTTATTTCTTCATGAGCTTAGGAGATCTGAGAAGCAGGAGACTTGAAATATGTGAATGAGTTCTCACAAAATAGAGATATATAACACAGAAAAATGACAAAGTAAACATGAGTACTTTATTCTGGGGGTGGTGGTGGAGAGAATTGTCCACAGGCAAGTGCTTAACTGCTAAGCCATCTCTCCAGCCCGGGACTACACTTCTTGCAATGGCCAACACCTGCCACAGCCAACAATTGAGATTGACCAGCATGGGGCAAGAGGCAGCTGTGGATGCCAGCATGGCACAACCTTGGCCAATGTCATCACGTCACTGTCCCTTGGCCACTGTCACCATGGCCACTATTACTACTCCTGCCACTGTTGCTGCTGGTTTACCTTGGGGCGGGCTAGAGGACCTTGGTGTACCCTGACACCGCGAGAGTGAGTGTCTCACCCTCTCTGGATTTCCAAATACAGAAGAGTGCACCGTGTCAGTGCAAACCCTGGTGTCTGGAGCAAAGAACTGATGAGATGTGTGTAAACAAGTGGTTGTGCCCCCATTTAAGTCTGCCATTTTTTCTACATAAGCTTACCCCCTTCCTCAGAGAGCCAATCTGGGGGTCCTATCTCAGGCACTGCCTCTCTGTGTTCATGTGTAAGCCCCAATAAGGGCTCCTCTGGAGGGTGCTGCTTTGCCTTTTCGTGTCTTCTGTCCAAGTGTTACCTCTAAAAGCTCAAGTGCCAAGTGCTGGTTAGCAGTAAGAGTGACACCAAAAATAGGAAGCCTTTGTCTTTTCACTATTCCTACGCCAGACGGAGCAAAGCAGGCTGAACTCAAAACATTAACAACCGGTAGCACTGAGAGCTATCCACACCCGAAGAGCGGCATCGGGATTTTTCATGCTTTCTATTCTCAATGGAGCAAAAGGATGGTTAGCTGACTTAGCAGCACCGGGAAGAGGCCATTTCAGCATTCGCACAGCTGTGACTACAAGGCTGGGTTTTAAATAGCACGGCGGAAAACAAAGCAAGGAAAGGCTGGCGGGAACTTGAATTACATTGTTCTAGACCGGCGGCTGTTCTGTGTGAGCATGAAGAAAATCAGGCATTCAAAAGAGACCTTGGGGCTGGAGAGATGGCTTAGCGGTTAAGGCGCCTTCCTGCTAAACCTAAGAACCTGGTTCCAATTTCCAGGTCCCACGTTTAGCCAGATACAAAGTGACTCAAGGGTGCAATGCCGCACTTGCCCACAAGGGGGCGCACGCATCTGGATTTCGTTCACAGCAGCTGATAGACTGCTGGCGCTCCCATCTCTATCTGTCTCCCTCTCCCTCTCTGTCTCTCTCTCTCTGTGTCTCTCTCCAAAATAAAAATAAAATAAAATAAAATAAAATAAAATAAAATAAAATAAAATAAAATAAAATAAAATAAAATAAAATAAAATAAAATAAAAAAAAAGAGACCTTGGACTTGCTTTCCAAAGAGTAAGAGGTGAGGGCTTTTGGTAACAGGATGAGGGATTTTGACACCTTTAATATAAATATTAACAATGGGCGGGGCGTGGTGGTGCATGCCTTTAATCCCAGCACTGGGGAGGCAAAGGTAGGAGGATCACCAAGAGTTTGAGGACACCTTGAGAATACAGAGTGAATTCCAGGTCAGCTTGAGCTAGAGTGAGACCCTACTTTGAAAAAAAAAAAAAAAAAAAAAGAAGAAGGACTCTTTCCTCACAGCTTTACAAAGCTGACTGAAAATTCTGCTGAACTTCACCCACTGAGCCATTACTGCACCTCCCAGCTTTTATTTCTTCATGAGCTTAGGAGATCTGAGAAGCAGGAGACTTGAAATATGTGAATGAGTTCTCACAAAATAGAGATATATAACACAGAAAAATGACAAAGTAAACATGAGTACTTTATTCTGGGGGTGGTGGTGGAGAGAATTGTCACACCAGAGCCTCTAGCCATACCAAACAAACTCCAGACGCATGCACTACCTTGTGCATCTGGCTTTACATGAGTACTGGGAATGAATCCAGGTCCTTAAGCTTCGCAGGGGAGTGCCTTAACTGCTGAGCCATCTCTCCAGCCCATACTTTATTATTTTTTAAAAAATATTTATTTATTTGTGAGAGAGAATGTGACAGAGCATGGGTGCACCAGGGCCTTTTGCCCTTATAAATGAAATCCAGATGCATATGCCACTTTGTGCACTTGGCTTTATTTGGGTACTGGGGGATCAAGTCCATGTCAGCCGGGTTTGGAAGCAAGCATCTTTAACTACTGAGCATTCTCCCCAACCCTAATCATTCAGACTTTAGACAGCTCACATCTAATCTGATTTCTTTTTTATACAGTTATCTACTCAGTAACAATTCTATACTGGGTTCTGATAATTTTATATCCTAAGTATTTCAGAAACATTCTATTGGTTCTGGCCTTCACCAGCTTTATTTTTACATTTGATTAAAAAAAAAAGCAGATTCATTTATTTTCTGAGTAAAAGCAGAAGGTTTGGGAGCACATCACATTGTAGTACTCTTCCTAGCAGAGCTATCACAACCACAAACTGTTTAAGCAGGAGCATGGTGTCGAGCCACAGATGGAGCACAGCCACATGACTAGATGGCCATGCTTTTCCTAAAGGGGCGTGTAAGACAGAGACAGACAGTAGGTGCTAAGAGAGCCCTTTCCCAAGCAGCACCCACCTTTCCATTTTCATAACACTTGGTAGTTTTCCTTTCAATTGTATTTAGTGGGACAGTTTGAAGAGCATTGGGGTTAATGCTCCTTTAAAAGTTTGGTAGTCGTCACAGGTAAACCGATGCAGTTGCAGCTTGCCTTTATGGGAAGATTGCTTCTGCTTTCATAATACTGCTTAAGCTGCTTATATCATCTGTATTTATTTATTTATTTGTTTGTTACCTTTTTTTTTTTTTTTTTTTGGTTTTTTGAGGTAGGGTCTCACTCTAGCCCAGGCTGACCTGGAATTAACTATGTAGTCTAAGGATGGCCTTGAACTCATGGCAATCCCCCTACCTCTGTCTCCCCAGTGTTGGGATTAAAGGCATGTGCCACCATGTCTGGCCTGTATCTATTTATTTTTGAGAGAGAGAGACAGAGAAAGAGAGAGAAAGAGAGAGCGTGTGATAGGACCTTCAGCCACTGTAAACGAACTTTAGCCACTGTAAATGAACTCCAGACACATGAGCCATCTTTTGCATCTGTCTTAGGTGGGTCCTGGAGAGTTGAACCTGGATCCTTTGGCTCTGTAGGCAAGTGCCTTAACTTAACCAGCCCATGGTTTTATCATCTTGATTTAACTTTTAGAGGTTATATGTCTAGGAGTTTATTTTTGTAGCTTTTCCTGTTTTTTGCCATATAAGTTTTCAAAAGTTTGATTATCTGGATCTCACTGCTATCTATCAAAATGTACATATTTCAACTCTAATTTTGTGTTCTCTATCTCTAACTCTCTCTCATTCTCTGCTGTTTTTTTTTTTTTTTTTTTTTGGCTGAGGGTTTAACTATATATATATATATAGGTTTTTTTTTTTTTTTTTTTTTGGTTTTTGAGGTAGAGTCTCACTCTAGCTCAGGCTGACCTGGAATTCACTCTGTATTCTCAGGGTGGCCTTGAACTCATGGCGATCCTCCTACCTCTACCTCCCGAGTGCTGGGATTAAAGGCGTGTGCCACCACGCCCGGCTCTATATATTGGTTTCTTGAGGTAGGGTCTCACTCTGGCCCAAGCTGACCACTATGTAGTCTCAGGGTGGCCTTGAACCCATGACAATCCTTCTACCTCTGCCTCTCGAGTGCTGGGATTTGAGGGTTTGTCAATCTTATTCATTGCTTTAAAAAATTTCTGCTTTGTTTCACCAATTATTCTTTTCTCTTTTTTTTTTTTTTTTAATTTTTTTTTGAGGTAGGGTCTCACTCTGGCCCAGGCTGACCTGGAATTCACTATGTAGTCTCCAGGTGGCCTTGAACTCACGGCGATCCTCCTACCTCTGCCTCCCGAGTGCTGGAATTAAAGGTGTGTGTCATTACACCTGGCTGTTTCACCAATTCTTCTTCTTCTTCTTCTTCTTCTTTTTTTTTTGGTTTAAGATTTTATACTTATTTATTTATTTATTTATTTGAGACAGAGAGAAGCAAAGAGAGAGGGAAAGTGAGAATGGGTGTGCCAGGGCCTCCAGCCACTGCAAACAAACTCTAGACATGTGCATCCCCTTGTGTAGCTGGCTTATGTGGGACCTGGAGAATTGAAACGGGGTCCTCAGGCTTTGCAGGCATGCCCCTTAATTGCTAAGCAATCTCTCCAGCCCGGTTTAATCAATTCTTTAAAACATATTTTTATTTATTTATTTTCAAGGAGAGAGAAAGAAAGAGGCATGCCACAGCCTCCAGCCTCTGCAAACAAACTCCAGATGCATGCACTACTTTGTGCATCTGATTGTACATAGACATTGGGGAAGTGAACCCTGGTTGTCTGGGTCCATTAAGCTTTGCAGGAAATCACCTTAACCACTCAGCCATAGCTCCAGCCCCATCAATTCTGCAAATGAACTCCAGATGCCTGTGTCTCCTTGTGCATCTTTCTTATGTGGGTCCTGGAGAATCAAACGGGGATCTGTTGGCTTTGCAGGCAAATGCCTTAAACGCTAAGCCATCTCACCAACCCCTAAGTATTTTTAAAAAATATTTTATTTATTTATTTACTTGAGAGAGAGAGAGAGGCAGACAGAGATAATGGGTGTACCAGGGCCTCCAGCCGCTGCAAAGAACTCCAGATGCATGCGCCCTCTTGTGCATCTGGCTTATGTGGGTCCTGGAGAGTTGAACCGGGATCCTTTGGCTTTGCAGGCAAATGCCTTAACTTCTAAGCCATCTCTCCAGAACCCACTTTTTAATGTATATTTCCTAAGTACTTTTATAAATGAAATACTTTATAGTCTTTTATATTTAACTTTTTAAAAATATTTATTTTTATTTATTTATTAGAGACTGAGAGAGAGGGAGAGAGACAAAAAGGAAGTGAGAATGGGCACACCAGGGCCTCTAGCCACTGCAAATGAACTCCAGACGCGTGTGCCACCATGTACATCCGGCTTACATGGGACCTGGAGAATTGACCCAGGGTCCTTAGGCTTTGCAGGCATGAGCCTTAACCACTAAGTCATCTCTCAAGCCCTACATTTAACTTTTTAACTTACTATGATATAATAGTACTATAATAAAAGTTACAAATAAATTTACATTGTTTAATATTAATTATTTTATGACTATAGTATATTTTATATATTTACTCATCAGTTGATATTCAACATTTGTTTTTACTTTATAATTATAAATAGTGCATGTATACTCAATTGTGTGGAAGGTTTTTTTTTTGCTTATTTCTGGGAATTTTTTTTTCCAGGGTAGGGTCTCACTCTAGCTCAGGCTGACCTGGAATTCACTATATAGTTTCAGGCTGACCTTGAACTCATGATGATCCTCCTACCTCTGCCTCCCAAGTGCTGGGATTAAAGGTGTGCACCGCCATTCCTGGCTTATTTCTGGGAATTCTTTTTTTTAATTTTTATTTATTTATTAAGAGAGATAGATAGATAAGTAGAGAGAGAGAGAGAAAGAGAGAGAGGAGAGAGAGAGAGAGAGAGAGAGAGAGAGAGAATAGGCATGCCAGGGCCTCCAGCCACTGCAAATTCAACTCCAAATGTGTGCACTCCCTTGTTCATCTGGCTAACGTGGGTCCTGGGGAGTTGAACCTGGGTCCTTTAGCTTTGCAGGCAAGTGCCTTGACCACTAAGCCATCTTTCCAGCCCTTCTGGGAATTCTTAATGTCTCCTTTTAAAATATATGATTTCAGTAAGTTGAGAGTTTTCTTTTTTGTTCTTTCTTCAGTCATGTTATAGTTTGCATGTGAAATACTCCCCATGCACTTGTGTGTTTGAACACTTGCTCCCTAGCTGGTGGTGCTATTTTGGGAAATTGTAGACCCTTTCAGATGTAAGCCTTACCTGGCAGCAATGGGTAATTGGGGATGGATTTTTTAAGTTTATGCTCATTGTGTTTCCCATCTGGTATTTGTTTCCTGGTCAGCTAAGATGTGAACAGTTGCTTCATGTTCATAAATTAAGCAACTTCTGGTGCCATACCTTCCCCAAAATAATGGACTAAAATTTTCTAAAATCATAAGCCCAAATAAGTCCTTCTGTCCTCAGGTTGCTTCTGTCAGGATTAGAAGTAGCTGAAACAGAAAACTGGTACAAGGAGTGGGGTTGTTGCTGTGATGAAACCTGACCACGTGGTTCTTCATCATTTAGTCCTGCTCTGCAGGAGGAATGTGTGAGGACTTGAAGCATGGATAGAAAATATCTAGAATGCCATGAGCAGAGCTGAATGGACCATTGTGATAGTTTGAATGGATATCCCCCAATAGATTCAGGAATTTATTACAGCTTTACATCTCCAGCCATCTGGCTGGAGGAGGAATCACTTTGGGTGGATCCTAGGGTCCAGCTCTAAGGTGTGTTTGGGGGCAGATCTGGAATTCCAGCTTAAGATATTCAGAGTGCTTGAGCTTTGCCTGTGGTTCCTGGAATTACTTGCTAATGGTGCTGCTGGTGAGATTTCTGTCTGCATGGACCTGTAAAGGGGCCCAGCTTCTTTTGCCATTATAGAACTTCCCCGGGATCTGTAAGCTTCAATAAATGCTATTCTTCCCAAAACATGCCTAGTTTGGAAGTTCATCCCAACAATGTGAAGCTGGCTGTGACAGCTATTACCATGGGAATTTGAATGACCAGAAAAGCAATTGAAATGTGGACAGTCAAGACTGTGACCATGAGGATTCAGACAGGAACACGGATTCTATAAGATTTATTATTGGAGGCCATTCATGCTACATTTTGACAAAGAATCTGGCCACCTTCTGCCCATGTACTGAAAACTTAAAACTTAAGTGGGATTCATTTTGAAATTAATGTATTGTTATATTTTGGTGGTGGAAGTTTGAAGATAGCATAACATTCAGGCTTTAGTATGGTTATTACTTGATGCTTTTAGACACTTTTTAAATGTGTGTGTGTGTGTGTGTGTGTGTGTGTGTGTATTATTTATTAGAGAGAGAGGTAGAGAGAGAAGGAGAGAGTTAGCCATTTTAAAAAATATTTTATTTGTTTATTTACTGGAGAGAGGTAGAGAGAGGGGGATTGAGAGAGAGAGAGAATGGGTATGTCAGGGTCTCCAGCTACTGCAAATGAACTACAGATGCATGTGCCACCTTCTGCATCTAGTTTATGGGCACTGGGGAACTGACCTTAGTCCTTTGGCTTTGCAAGCAAATATCTTATCTGCTAAGCCATCTCTCCTGCTTATATCCACTTTTATAGTGAGACTATGGAGCAAAAAACAGAGCAGAAGGACATGAAGAACATACATTTTGGCAAAGAAAGGAGTCAGAACTCATTACAGGTGGAGACAAGGCAGGTTCAGACAGTATAGCTAGAACTCTCACAGAGGTCAGAACCACTAAGGAGAAATTTGCATATTGCCCTGGGACAATAGGAAAAGTATCTGGAAGGCAAAGCCTTACCCATTAAAGAGCCAAGGAGTAAAACACATAAACTCATTTAAAAAGCTTTCATTTAGAAAGAACATTTGAAAATACAAAACCAGGGCTGGATAGATGGTCAGAAGTTAAAGTGCTTGCCTGTGAAGCATGAGGACCCAAATTTTATTCCCCAATAGCCACATAAGCCAGGTGCATGGAGTGGTGTAGAAAGGAAGGAAGGAAGGAAGGAAGGAAGGAAGGAAGGAAGGAAGGAAGAAAGAAAGAAGGAAAAATATAAAACCATAGGGGTTCTCTGCTTCAAAATACCTACCTATGGAAACAAGTGTGTTTCTATGAATTCATAGGTTTTCAAAATGGTGAGTTTCCCATAACAACATAAAATAAGACAGATAGAAATACATTAAATAATCATCAGAAGACTTGGAAAAAAATTAAAAAAATCAATGGTGAAGGTGGGAGATATAAACATAAACTGAGCACATATGAATATAGGCTCGGCAACATTTAAAATGACTGAAGGAATAAACCACCTAAGGTCTAGAGGGTCTTTAGTTCCTGGAACTTTGGTTCTGTGTGATACTAAAACATACAAGTCTTATGATGGATGTTTTGGCATCTAATCCTTCTACATGTCTTACATACTGATAATATTCTGGCACTGGAGAGCATTTAAAGACAAAAAGAACATGAATATCTTCTTTCTCCACAAGAGTAGTGTCCTAAATTGTTTCACATCCATTTACTATTATGGTAACTCCATACTCCTTAATTTCCTCTATACATTTATTTACGGTTGTGTTGGGTGGATTGTGGATAGTACAGAATATCATGTTCTTGTATGTTACTTTCACAGGATCAGGGTGGTTCATCAGAGCCATGTTGACAAAACACTCCATAGCCTTATGAAAGAATTTTTAAAAATTGAATACAGAAATGATGCAAAACCCATAAAGTCTACTCCAATACACTCCACAGGTGAGCTTATGGGGCACCACATGGGCACATACATGTGCATACATCACATCAAACACACACACACAAATGTACTGAATTGGTTATTTGTGTACACACATTTTTCTTTCTTTTTTTTATTGATAACTTCTATACTTACATACAAAAATGCATATTTCCCTCCCCTCCCCCATTCCCCTTTAGAACTCCAATCTCCATTATATCTCCTCCCTCTCTCCATTAGTCTCTCTTTTAATTTGATGTCATCATCTTTTTCTTCTATTATGAGGGTCTTGCAATGGTATTGCTAGGCACTGCAAGTTCATGGATATCAAGGCCAATTTCTGTCTGGACAGTTGCATTGTAAGGAGACGTACCCTTCCTTTGGCTTTTCCATTCTATCCGCCCCCTCTTCCTCAATGGGCCCTGAGTCTTGGAGGGTGTGACAGAGATGTTTCAGTGCTGGGCACTCCTCCATCCCTTCTTTCTCAGCATTATGTTGCCTTTTGGGTCATCCCAGTGGTCATCACCATCTGAAAAGAGAAGCTTCTCTAACCAGAAGTGAGACTAGCATTAATATGTGAATATGAACATTAAGTGTAGTGCTTTCAGGGCAGTTTGGTGGGAATAATATGTACATTTACTCAGACAAGAGCAGGCTTTATAACCCTAAGGCTCATGACCTCCCCTGCCATAGACTTTTGCTTAGGTTTGTCTGTACCAGGTATGTATTCCCTCCAGTAGAGAGGGCCTTCAGTCCAATTATGGAGCAGTTGGTTACCCCAAGAGTAGACATGCCACTATTGCACCCGTTCAGTCATTGGGCCTGTATGGCCAAACTTGAATATTCAATGTCCACTGTTTTTACTGCTGATGACTTCTGTCTCCCATATGGCTGCATGCAGTGCAGCTTTTTCCAGCTTTCAGTTGGCTGGTCTACAGGGAGAAGGTTTTCTACTCAGTACCACCATGCTTTCTCAGTGACCTTGCCTCTCAGGCAAGAGATGTCTTCAGCAATAGGGTCTTACTATTTGTTTCTCAAGGGAAACCAAGGGCTTTGGCAAAAGCCTTTAATGTTTTGGAGGCTACCAGGACCTCCTTGGCCACTCACTGGAAGGTATCCCATCCCAGGTACTGAACATTTTCTAGTAACAGTCTATAGCTTCTAGATGGGCCATTATTCAAAAAAGTAATTTTACATGAGTCTTATTCACACTATCTTGAATTTAGGTTGACCCTCCCCCTGCCCTTCTTTTACACATTCTCTTCCCATGGCCTTGCTTAGGCCATTCCCCTCCCTGTAATCTGTTCTTCTACTTACATATGTGCAATACCATACACTTCCCATATCTTTTATATAAATAACTAATAGATAGTTTTGGGAATTTCAATGTTGCCAAAATTTTTATTTCAGTATTTATTATAAATATTAATGAGGTTTATTGGTTACTATATTGTTTTATTTAGGACTGTTGTTACAAAGAACCAAAATATGAGTATCCTAAGACAACAAAAACTATTGTCTGAGTATACTGGAGGCTAGAGGTCAGAAATGGAAATTGTAGAGCTGTGTTCTCCCTGGCAGCTCTAAAGAGAATCCTTTCTTTTCTTTCTTTTTTTTTTTTTTTTTCTTTTTTTTTTGTTTTTTTCGAGGAAGGGTCTCACTCTAGTTCAGGCTGACCTGGAATTAACTATGTAGTCTCAGGGTGGCCTCGAACTCTCGGCGATCCTCCTACCTCTGCCTCCCGAGTGCTGGGATTAAAGGCGTGCGCCACCACGCCCGGCTTGAGAATCCTTTCTTGCCTCTTCTTCTGGTGTTCTTCTCCTTTCTTGGCTTGCAGAAATATCACTTCTGTAATCTGCCTGTCTCACTCCACGCAGTTTCATAGTACCTTCCCGCTGGTCATCTGTGTTTGTATACAAATTTCCTTTTTCATACTGTCTCAAGTCTAATGACTTCATTTAAGATTAAGTACAATTTCAGAAATCTTGTTTATAAATTAGGCCACATTCTGAGGTTACTGGGGATTATAACTTCAATATATCACTTTTTTGTAGAACACAATTCAACCTATAACAGCTACCTAAACAATGTCTAGTCGTTATGTGTGTATTCTTCATCTGTTTTTCCACAGAGAGTTCAATTTTTAGAAGGTTATTTGAAAAGACTCCTAATGAAGCTACCTGTTGTTATACAGGTTGAAAACATGCATCACTTTGTTACTTACTATGAATTTTACCAGTTGTTTTCTTTAAAAAACATTGTACCAAAGTAGGAATTTAAAAATTTCCAGCATTTTTTTTTTTTAACTTATCCAAGACAGAAGCAAAAGGAGGGTTTTAGTGTGTATTAGTTTACATCATGTGGAATTTCTTTCTGGTAAGCTGTATGAGGAGAGCAACTTTCTGCCTCCCCAGACTTTATTCTTTACAAGGCTCTCGCCTTCCCTCCCATCCTTATTTCAATGTGTTTTTTCCCCTTTTCAAGATAGGGTCTCACGCTGGCCTCATACTCACAGTGGTCCTTTTACCTCTGCATTCTGAGAGCTTGATTAAAGGCATGTGCCACCATGCCCAGCTAAGGTTTTTTTTTTTTTTTTTTTAATTGTTGTTGTTTTGATTTTTTTTTTTTTTCCAAGATAGGGTCTCACTATAGCCCAGGCTGACTTGGAACTCACTCTGTAGTCCCAGGCTGGCCTCAAACTGACAGTGATCCTCCTACCTCTGCCTCCCAAGTGCTAGGATTAAAACTATGCCACCATGCCTGTCTCAACTTTTTTTTTCATATTTTTATTTATTTGCAAGAACACACACACACACACACACACACACACACACACACACACACACAGAGAGAGAGAGAGAGAGAGAGAGAGAGAGAAAGAGGGAGAGAGAATGGTAAGTGAACTCCAGATTCATGCTTCACTTTGTGCATCTGGCTTCATGTGGGTAGAGAATTGAACCTGTGTTGTTAGGCTTGGTGGGAAAGCACTTTAACCACTGAGCAATCTCTCCAGCCCTTAATGGTTTTCATAAAATATTTACAAAATGTCTTTTAATTATAGTTATAGTGGAGGCCATGTGAGAGGATGGTTCTGGTTTCAGGGGTGAACACACACACACACACACACACACACACACACACACACACGCGTGCGCGCGCGCGCGCGCGCGCAAACGCACCATACTGGTGATTGATGGATAAATGACAGTGATACCAAAGGAGAAAGTAAAAGGTCGTCACCTGTCTCTTTAGGCTGGAGAGGATTCTGTAAGTTTTTAATTTTTATTTATTTACTTGAGAGAGAGAGAGAAAGAGAGAGAGAGAGAGAGAGAGAGAGAGAGAATGGGCAAGCCAGGGCTTCCCACCCTGCAAATGAGCTCTGATGCATGTGTCCCTTGTGCATCTGGCTTACGCGGGTCCTGGGGAATCAAACTGAGGTCCTTTGGTTTTGCAGGCAAGCGTCTCTCCAGCCCTGTTAAGTTTTTTTTTTTTTTTTTTAACTACCGGATTCTTCATCTCCCCTGGACGCACTTCTATTGCAAAGCACGGTCTTTTTGAGGGCTGCTTTGACTTCACGGTTCCTCAGACAGTAAATGATGGGGTTTAAAAGCGGAACGACGACAGTGTAGAGAAGAGACACCACTTTGTTAGAATTGTAGGCATACATGAGCTTTGGGCGGGCATAGGTGAAAAGGGTCGTGGAGTAAAAGAGAGTTACAACCGTGAGATGAGAGGCGCAGGTGGAAAATGCCTTTTGGCGACCCTGAGCAGATGGGATCTTGAGGACAGTGGTGAGAATGGTGGCATAAGAGGCCACAACTACACAAAGAGGGACAGCAATGACCATAAGGGCCAAGAAGAAGTCCACCAGCTCAGCTTGCGAGGAGTCCTCACAGGAGACATTGAGCAGCGGAGAGATGTCGCAGAAATAGTGATTGATGTGAGGCGTACCACAGTAGCGGAGTCGGGCTATGAAAACCATCTTGGTCATGGCAGTCACGAGTCCGCAGAACCAGCATCCCCCCGCCAGCATGCCACACAGCTGGCTCGTCATAATGACGGGGTAGCGCAGTGGGTTGCAAATGGCCACGTAGCGGTCAAAGGCCATGACGGCGAGGAGTATATACTCGGTGCAGACGCAGGTCACGAAGAAGTAAAGCTGAGTCATGCAGCCCTTGAAGGAAATGCTCTTGTCCTGGCTGAGGAAATCGGCCAGCATCTTGGGGCTGATGACAGTGACATACCACATCTCCAGGAATGAGAGGTGGCTCAGAAAGAAGTACATGGGCTTGTGCAGCTGCCCATCGCTGCGGACGGCCAGGATGATGAGAAGGTTCTCGACCAGGGTCAGCACGTAGGTTGCCAGGAAGACGGAGAAGAGCAGAAGCTGGAAGGACGGCCGAGTAGGGAATCCCAGAAGAACGAAATGCGTTGTGGCAGTACGGTTGTCCACTCCAAGAACCCTGATGACCATGGCTGGCTGTGGGAACAGACAAAGTCATTTCCTTCTTGGACCCCAGCGCATCTCATTCTTGGTTAGAATGGAGTTTATCACAACGGGAGCTTTCCTGCCTTTGTCTTTATTTTCTCTGGGATTATGATGAGAATCAAAACTTTTGAGTTAAGGTTAAATTTTATTTATTTATTTAAGAGAGAGAGAGAGGCAGATAGAGAGATGGGGGTGGTAGGAGAAGGGAGAGAATGGGCGGGCCAGGGCATTTAGGGGCTGCAAACGAGCTCCAGATGCATGCAGCACCTTGTGCATCTGGCTTATGTGGGTCCTGAGGAATCAAACCTGGGTCCTTTGGCTTTGCAGGCAAGTGCCTTAACCACTAAGGCATCTCTTAAGCTCAAGATTTGATTTACAGAGCTTATAAGAGGATTAACTTGCTTAAGGTCATATAGAAGTGGAATCAGAACTCTCAATTCCCAGGTATGTGCTTTGTCAACGTATCTTTTCTGGGCATAGGAAGGCCCTTCCCAATCACTCTCTCACTACAGATAAAAGCTTCCTATGAAAAGGAGAAGTAGAAGATGCAGTTGACCATTGAGTGGGTATAATTTGTGTGATGCTAAAGTCTGTACATGCCTTGGCTTGTCTGTAGAATGGAGAGAATCCCTTGATTTTATCCAAAAAGTTACAAAGCTTGAATGAAGCAATAATTGAATATACACACAGGATTAATAGTGTGGTATTAATGTTGACTAGCTTTTCAGAGGAGGAAATTGAATGCGTAATTTGAAGGTTAATGTTTCCAATCCTTTGTATAGCCTGCTTGATGAGGACTTTGGAAAATATGTTTAAATACCACTCTTTTTTTAACATGCCAGAATAAATGATATGTAAATCTCTGTATGCCTACTACATACATAAAATAAAAGCTAAGCCCCACTCTTGTCCCTGACTAAGGATAGTGGGACGGTATTAGTATTTTTTTTTAAGATTTTTTATCTTTTTTATTTACTATTAGAGACAGAGAAGGAAAGAGAGAGAGGGAGAGTGAGAATGGGCATGCCAGGACCTCTAGACATTGCAAACGAACTCCAGATGCATGTGCCACCATGTGCATCTGACTTACGTGGGACCTGGAGAATCAAACTGGGGTCCTTAGGCTTCACAGGTAAATGCCTTAACCGCTAAGCTATCTCTCCAGCCTGGTATTAGTATTTTATAAATATCAAGGGGCTTTAGAAATAAGTTCCTATGGTCATTTGCTATTACCTTTCCAAGCTACTGAACTTCCACAGATAGTAGCCCATCCCCCAAAGCAGCACACACTCTCTCCATTATAGCCCCAGGGACATCCATGTCCATAAATAATAATATTTAGAAACTGAATAGTGGAAATATCATTTATTAATTAGAAAGGAGGGCATGGTAGGACTTTCCCAAGACTATTGGATGAAAGAACTAATCTGATTGAGAGTGACATCATAAAATTCTTTCCTGTGTCAGACACTTCCATATTCTTGTCTAGTAATCAAGCAAACTATGGCCTCTTTGTAAGATGCTCTGAGACTCATTCCGAAACTTCCTGGACATGAAGCTGCTTATTGTTTTCATCTTTTCTCTTGGTCCCACTGTTTCTCCTCTACTCTTCTTCAGAGGCAAAGTCACCATTTCACTCCCCTTCTCAATAGCCTTACTTTTGAGCCATAAATGTATAGAATGCCTAGAGGAGGGCTGCTCTGTAAGGAAATCTTTCCAAAGAGAAAAACTGAGAAACTACTGGTTCATCCCATCCATTTCCCACTTCCCACCTAGATCTCAGCTAAAGAATTATTTTAAAAAGATGGAGTAAATGTATCAAAAAAAAATCCATGTTTAGAAAGGAAAAACAGACCCAGATAATAAAGAGGTAGAAAAAATTTCCTTACACACATTCACACACCCACACACCAGGGAGAGAGAGAGGAAGAGAGAGGGAGAAAGAGAGAGAGAGAGGGAAAGAAAGAGAGAGAGAGAGAGAGAGAGAGAGAGAGAGAAGAGAAATGCGAAACTCTACTGAGCTTGGTAGTGTAGTCTGATAGTCATAGTAGAACACTGGGGTTATAAGGGTTACTAAACAAGGTGAGCGTTATGAATTCTCCTGAGATTTTCCTTTGTCTTATTTTATTTTCATCTCTGAGTCCAAGAATCTGAAACAACTAAACTCCTTGTGAATATTTTAAGCTTGTTTCCTTTCTGGGTTTCTTCAACCACATCTCTATCCAAATCAGCTTGTTTTTTATGACTTAGTGGTAGGATTGCTGTTTAGAAAGCATTTTCCTGGTCTGTGGTAGTAAGATATAAGTCCTCTGACCCACGTTCTTAGGCTCAGTGCAAATATTTTTATATTCCAGGAAACTATAGGTAATGATTTACATTCCACACTTTGTCTTTTTAGAGGCATCTCCAGTGGCTGTTAAAAAAAAAAAAAAAAAAAAAAAAAAAAACAACTCTCGCCTGACGCATGACTCTAGAATACACAACTCAGAAATGAAGTCAGAAATAAAAGTATCTCATTTAATTTTCGAGAATAGGAGCTCAGCATGGTGGCACACACCTTTAATCCCGGCACTTGGAAGGCAGAGGTAGGAGGATTGCTGGGAGTTCCAGGTCAGCTTGAGACTACATAGTGAATGCCAGGTCAGCCTGAGCTAGAGTGAAACCCTACCTTGAAAAACCAAAACCAACCAACCAACCAACCAAACAAACAAACAAACAAAAAATGCAATCATAGTCAAATTTCTAAATTGCCTTGTTTGTTCTTCTTTTTATTGTTTACAACTTCCATAATTATAGACAATAAACCGTGGTACAACTCGGCTCTCCATCGTATCCCCTCCCCCTCTCAATAAGTCTCTCATGTTTTTGGTTTCATCATCATCATCATCTTCTTCTTTCTTCTCTTTTTTTTTTTTTTTTTTTTTTGGTTTTCAAGGTAGGGTCTCACCACTTTGGCCCAGGCTGACCTGGAATTAACTTTGTAGTCTTAGGGTGGCCTTGAACTCACAGCGATCCTCCTACCTCTGCCTCCCAAGTACTGGGATCATCTTCTTTTCCTCCTATTATGATTTGTTTTTTCAAAGTAGGGTACCACTCTAGCCCAAGCTGACCTGGATTCACTATGCAGCCCCAGGCTGGCCTCAAATTCATAGCGATCCTCCTGCCTCTGTCTCCCTAGTGCTGGGATTAAAGGCATGTACCACTGCACCACAGTCATATTAAATAAATATATATTATATATAACTCTACTTACGTTTATTTTTTAAAATATTTTACATTTATTTATTTATTTGACAGAGAAAGAGGAGAGAGAGAGAGAATGGGCGTGCCAGGGCCTCCAGCCACTGCAAATGAACTCCAGATGCGTGCACCCCTTGTGCATCTGGCTAACATGGGTCCTGGAGAATCAAACTAGGATCCTTAGGCTTCACAGGCAAACACCTTAACTGCTAAGCCATCCCTCCAGCCCTTAAGTTTATTTTATTTATTTATTTATTTTTATTTTTGGAGAGAGACACACAGAAAGAGACAGAGAGAGAGAGGGAGAGGAAGATAGATAGAGATGGGCGCGCCAGCAGCCTCTCAGCTGCTGAGAATGAACTCCAGATGTGTTCGCCCCCTTGTGGTCAAGGGCATTGCACCCTTGCGTCTCTTTGCATCTGGCTAAACATGGGACCTGGAGATTGGAACCAGCGTTCCTAGGTTTAGGAGGCAGGTGCCTTAACCCCTAAGCCATCTCTCCAGCCCAAGTTTATTTTTATGAATGGGAAAATGAACATATAAACAGGTAGAATACTTTACCAATAGACACGCATACTGTGACTATAAGAAGGGTCTAGGTTTCTAATCTCCAAAACTGGCTTGTCTTAGGCATATCCTAGTAACTTCTAACACTGGTTGGATTGCCCTTCCGGCAGGCATGTCAGACAGTATGTCTGCCATAGTCCCAAGCCATCCCTCTGACTGGAGTTCTCCAGAAACTGGGTCCTGTGGAGTTTGTTCAGATGTGCTCAATGTCCTCACTGCTAGATGCTGCCTCACACTGTGTGTCTGAAAGCACTCCTGTTTTATCCACTGCAATTTCCACAATCAGGGGACCAGCTAGAATGAATGGCATGGTGCTCACTTGATCCAGTAATATTAATTATTTATCTCAGGGTCACACAGCTAATTTCTTACCTGCCTTAGTGACAGAATTAAAATTAAATAATCAATTTTCATTTTTATAACTCTGCTTTTTGTGTATGAGAAGATAGAAGATGATCAGTGAGTTGGATTTATGTGTATTTCTCTTTCTCTGTGTGTGTATTTGTTTGGGTTGGTGGGTATATTTTAAGACAAGGTAGCCAGAGCCTCAAACTGGTAATTCTCCTGCCTCAGCCTCCTGAGTGCTGTGATTATAGGCATGTACCACCATGCTCACGTAATTTTTCTAGGATTTTATTGCAAATCTTACATTGTACCTTTGAAAATAGTTTTCTAAAATGTGTTTAATATATTTATGAGAGAGGGAGAAGAAGAGGGAGAGGGGGAGAGAGAGATAGAGAGTGAGTGAGCATTCCAGGGCCTCTTACCAATGCAAACAGAGTCCAGATGCATGCATCACTATGTATCTGGCTTGAATGGGTACTGGGAATTGAACTCTAGGCTGGCAGGCTTTGTAAACAAGTGCCTTTAACCACTAAGCCATTCCTCCAGCCCTGAAAATAGTTTTAAAAGCACTCGATATGAACAATACAAATCCCAGAAGAGAGGAATCAAAGATCCAAAATGAGTCAAGTGTCAGGTGAAGATGACAGAGTAAAGTATTATAAAATTAATGCTATTTTAATATAAACTTCTTTATTTTTTGTCAGATAAGAGGATCAAGGATATTTCAATGATTTTTCTCAAAGTTAACTGTACATTAGCAGAGAATCTATTTATTAAGGGTTATATGTCAATTCCTAGCAAGCTTTTATTTCTGGTTATTTTACACACTCCATTCAATTTAATTCCCAATTTAATGACCCAGTTAATGATAGCTCAGGAAGAACAAATCATCTTAACTTTTAGCTTTACTCCAACAGAATTGTAAATTCCTGTTGTGAGGGCTGGAAAGATAGATTAGCAGTTAAGGCACTTACCTGCAAAGCCCAAGGACCCAGGTTCAACTCTCCAGAACTCACATAAGCCAGATGCACAAGGTGGTGCATGCATCTAGAGTTCATCTGCAGTGGATGGAGACCCTGGTATACCAATTCTCCCCCCCCATCTGCCTTTCTCTCAAATAAATAAATAAAATTTAAAAAATCTTTTGTGAATCTTATAATCTTGATATTTCTCAAAAAGTTATGTTGCACTAGCAGTTACATTGGCAGTTTATTATGTAACACAAGTGTATGTATTTGTACACACACACACACACACACACACACACACACACACGATCATAGCTATAGAAGTGAAAAGAGAGTGACCATTTGTAGAACACAGTATCTGGGAACTGCAAGGAACATTACTATGTCATGATTTAATTCTCCTCCACACTGTGAATCTCCGATACACAGATTTAAGTCTTCATCTACGGATCCTCCTCAGGGACAGAACACTCAGAATCAAAAAGATAGCTCTGCTTAAAAAAAAAAAAATCGGCCTCTTGACTGGGTAGTATATACTTTTCACTTTAGGAATATGGTGCTGCCTTTTTTCAAGAGTCCTGATTCTGTTTTCTGGGGTTATACAGAATACTGTCATTGCTTTTTCAAAGGATCCACTTTCGTTGTTGGAAATCAGCAATCGACCTAGGGCCTCTAAACTTCCCATCATCCTTGATCATCACATCACCCCTTCTTTTCACTATGTACTCTCAGGGTGGCCTTGAACACATGGCAATCCTCCTACCTCTACCTCCTGAATGCTGGGATTAAAGGCGTGCACCACCACGCCCGGCAACGTCACCCCTTCTTTAGACTAAACCTCTCATATATTTACAGGGTTAAGTTTTGAGTTTCCTAATCTTGTGATCATCCCTGCACGATTCCAGGGACATTTGATGCCAGCCACCGTGCTGTGAAAAGCATGTGAAATTTACAGTTTGATTTCATTTTGGAAACAGGGAAAGGAATAACATCACAGCCTGGAGCCTTCCACCAGTGGAGAGCACAAGGCGCTTCCTCTGATTTCCCTGGAGGGTGGTGATGGTCCTCCCCACAGGTGAGTAATGAAGAAGCCAGGCCTCTGATGCGCTTGGCAAGAGCTGTTTGTTTACTAAAAGGCAGAGAAGAAACTCTTTGTGGTTAAAGTGCTCAGGAAAACACAGATGTATTAAAAAAAATTGCCATGTGAGGTCAGTGGAGATGATCTGGTTAACCTGTGGGTGGGTCTGAGAGTTCCAAAAATGGGGACAAGGAGTGAGGGATGTGACAATAGTTCTTTGTTCTCTAGCTGGTCTTCCAACAACTCCTATAGGGACATGAGAAGAATGTATAGATTGGTAAGAGGTGGTCCCGTATCTTCCGTGGACAAGTATTTTCAAAGAGGATAAAAAAATCTCATTCCTTCAAATCAGTTTTCTCTTTTTTCCCCCTCAAGGTAGGGTCTCACTCTAGCCCAGGATCACCTGACAATCACTCTAGTCCCAGGCTGGCCTCAAACTCACACTGATCTTCCTAGTGCTGGAATTAAAGGCATGCGCCACCATGCCCAGTTCAAATCAGTTTTAAAGGGATGTAATTCTAGATTACCTCCCCTTCCTTCCTTCCTTCCTTCCTTCCTTCCTTCCTTCCTTCCTTCCTTCCTTCCTTCCTTATTTATTTTCAAGGGGGAGAGGAGAGAGAGAGAGAGAGAGAGAGAGAGCTCCCAGGCCTTTAGCCATTGCAAATGAACTCCATATGCACATGTTACTTTGTGCATCTGGTTTATGTGGTATTGGGGAACTGAACTCAGGTGGCTAGGTTTTTCAGGCAAGCACTTTAATCACTGAGCAAACTCTCCAGCCCCTCTTCCTTTTTTAAAAAAAATTGATGACCTATGTTTAACCTAACTTGAACATTACACAATATATACGAGTGTTAAAATATTACAGGATACCCTATTATTATGCACAATTTTATGTTTTTAAGTGTCATATAAAATGAAGGCACTTTAATAGTGATAGATGTTATCATTATTAGTTTTAAGGTTAATTCTTTTTGGTTTTTTGAGGTAGGGTCTTGCTCTAGCTCAGGCTGACCTGGAATTCACTATGTAGTCCCAGGGTGGCCTCAAGTTCACTTCGACACTCCTACCTCTGCCTCCCGAGTGCTGGAATTAAAGGCGTGCGTCACCATGCCTGGCAACATTACTGGATTTTTAATAATAAAAAGAGGATATGACAAAGCTGTACCTAACACTGATACTCCTAGACAAAATCTAAATAGTTCAGTAAAAACCTCAGGTTTTTATCTGTAAACTTAGTCAGATGAAGATTGGATAGGTGCAGATAATTGATGGCTGTACGAAATTGTTTGAGATTTCTTTGTCTTAACGGCAATCAGGGCTGGAGAGATGGCTTAGCGGTTAAGGCACCTGCCTCCTAAGCCTAAGAACACTGGTTCCAATCTCCAGCAGTTCCAATCTCCAGGTCCCACGTTTAGCCAGATGCAAAGTGATGCAAGGGACAATGCCGCACTTAACCACAAGGGGGAACATGCATCTGGATTTCATTCACAACAGCTGAGAGGCTGCTGGCACGCCCATCTCTATCTGTCTTCCTCTCCCCTCTCTCTCTCCAAAAAAAAAAAAAAAAAAAAAAGAAAGGCAATCAGTGAGTTGAGAGGCTGCCATAAACCAGTAGTCAGATAATAGCTAGAGTATAACAATTCAGTATATAAAAGTCTAAATACATTTTGTAGCTAATGTATTTCTTTTTAAATTTTTTATAGGGCTGGGCGGGTATGGTGGTGTACACCTTTAATCCCAGCACTTGGAGGCAGAGGTAGGAGGATCACTGTGAGCTCAAGGCCACCCTGAGACTACATAGTTCCAAGTCAGCCTAGGCTAGAGTGAGACCCTACTTCAAAAATCAAAATCAAAACAAAACAAAACACCTAAAATCAAGCAAAGTTTTCATGTATTTTTCCCATTTTGACATTTTCATACATGTATATAATGTATTTTAATTTTATTCCCCAATTACCTCTAACTCCCCTTCCTTCCCACTAACACCCTTCTTCTCCATTGATCTCCACATTTTATTCCTTTTTAAAAATAATTTTCACTCATTGAGTTAAATTGTTTGCTCGTCTGATCATGGCAGAAGGATTTTTACTATGCAATGGGCAGCTTGCCAGTGGCTCCATCACTCATGAACCTGGCTCCCCTCTCCCAGCAACCATTAGTTACCCTGGGAGGTGTGAGGCCTCACGTATCCTTCCCCCATCAAAGGTGAGGTATTGACAGGCTCAGTCTTATGCAGAAAACCACAGCTGCTGTGAGTTCACGAGAGCAATGCCCATGCCATATCCAGAAGACTGCACTCTGCAGCCCTCCTGCACCTCCTCCCACTCATCTTTTCCTGAGGTTCACAGAGCCTTGGATAGGGTGCTTTGAACATGTCTTGTTTTGTAACCTTTATTTATTTTTATTTTTTATTTTGGTTTTTTGAGGTAGGGTCTCACTCTAGTCCAGGCTGACTTGAAATTCACTATGTAGTCTCAGGGTGGCCTTGAACTCACAGCGATCCTCTTACTTCTGCCTCCCAAGTGCTAGGATTAAAGGTGTGCGCCACCATGCCCAGCTTGTTTTGTAACATTTCTTAAGGACAACTATGCTTTGAAGTTGTTGCACAGTGCTTCCTAAGTTTGTGCTGAGAAAGAATAGCTAGCAGCCGTAAGTGAGCTCCTTTGAGTTGGGTTTGAAAACTAAGGGGAAAATATTATTTAATATTCCTGATCCTCTATGCCCTATACAAGTTTCCAAAATCACAGTCTATGTTTGAATTATGTCCCCCTACAGGAAACTGGCTTAAATCGTACTGGTATCATTTTTAACATGATTGATCTACAATATATCCTAGGAGGTCTAGTTGAAGATTAATGTGACCTTATAATGTATTCTTTGAATAATCAGTACAGCAGAAATGGAAGCTTACCTTCACCTTTTCAGTGCTATAAATATCAGCTAAACCATTTTTTATCATCTAAGGAATGGTAAATCATGAAAAGTTCTGTAGATCGCATCCGGTGTGACAGCAGCTGTCATTATTTAACATAAAACATCAATGCATACTCACATACCTATATCTACAGAACACCTAAGACATGTATTTTTATGTGTACTGTTACACATGAACTCTCTCTAGTTGCCATTTTTCTTTATTTTTATATTTAATATATTTATTTATTTGAGAGAGAGAAAGAGAGAGAGAGAGAAAGAGAGAGAGAGAGAGAGGAGAGAATGGGCACACTAGGGCACCCAGCCACTGCAAACGAACTCCAGACATATGCACCACCTTGTGCATCTGGCTTACATGGGTCCTGGAGAATTTAACTGGGGTCCTTTGGCTTTGCAGGCAAATGCTTTAATCACTAAGCCATCTCTCCAGCCCCAGTTTTCTTTTTTAAAATATATTTTTATTTATTTATTTGGGAGAAAGAGACTGGGAGAGAGAGAATGGGCATGCCAGGGCCTCCAACCACTCCAAACGAACTCCAGATGCATGAGCTGCCTTGTGCATCTGGCTTATGTGGGTCCTGAGGAATTGAACGGGGTCCTTTGGCTTTGCAGGCAAATGCCTTAACCACTAAGCAATCTCTCCAGCCCACCATTTTTCTTTTTAAAAATATTTTTATTTATTTGTGAGGAGAGAATGAAGGAGGGAGGGAGAGAGAGACAGAGGGAGGAGAGAGAGAGAGAGAGAGAGAGAATGGGCATGTCAGGTGAACTCCATATACATGTAAATGCCACTTTGTGCAGCTGGCTTTACGTGGGTACTGGGGAATTGAATCCAGGGCAGCAGGCATTGCAGGGAAGCATCTTTAACCACCAAGCCATCTCTCAGGCCCTACTGTCCCCTAAGTGATTATATATCTGTACTCTGTCCTGCCAGGTAGTGGGTTCAGACTGTACCTCAAATTGAGGCGCCTCTAGTAGAACAGGTAACTATACCTTTCCCAGAGACTTGGACCCATTTTATCTAGAGAGGGTTCTCACAGGAAAACACACATAACATACTCATCTGAATCCCTAGCATTTATCATATTGCTGGAGCTACACAGCTATTAAAGTATTAGTTGAATTGAAATGATTCTATATATGTACCAAGTTTTCTTCTTCTCTATGTCTTGTTGCAATAGCGCTCGTCATAGGCTCAAAGAAAACAACTTCAAAAAAAAAAAAAAAAACAAAACCCACAGGGTTGGGAAGATTGCTCAGTGGCTAAAGGCACTTGCTTGCAAAACCTGCCAGCCTGCTTTCAAGTTCCAGATACCCACATGAAGCTGGACAGGCATTTAAATGCAGTGGCAAAAGATGCCGGTGAACACACATAAATACATAAATAAATAAATAAATAAAATCTACAAAATGAAAATCCTGATTAATCCATAATTTAAGTCAAAATGATCTTAATTTATTCCATTTCCCTTCTACAAAACAATAGAAAGTTGAACAAATTCTCCTTTTGGAAACATCTGAGTATCTTTTTTTCAACTCACCATTTTTGTTTAGAAATGTGACTCTTCCAGGCCTTGTCAGGGATGGGCAGCTTGTAATGAAAGCAGAGAAGCGATCACGTAGATGAGGCAAAGAACACTGTTCCTGAGCCTAGAGGGGTGCTGGACAAGTCTGCTGTGTGTTTCTGCTGAGCTTGAAAAAGGTGCCAAATGGTGCTGAGCGACTTGTGCCCCACCTGATCCAAGCTACTGGAAGAGCAGAAACCAAATTCCCTTCCACCCACAGGGCAGTTCTCAAGAGATATATCCTTCAGGAAAGTATTCAGCCTTCCAGGGCTCATGGACATCCTTGGGGAATAGTAGGGCGAGATCAAGCAAGCTAAGTGGAACCTTGGGGCACAAGAGGGACCTCAGGCTGACTGGAACATGACCCAGACTTTTCAAGTAGACTCTAGAGAAAAGGAAGGTGGGAGAGAAAAGGTGTGTGTGTGTGGGGGATGGGTACTTGCTTCTATTTCTAGAAAGCAGTCTAACAGAAAATAATTATGTTTTATAAGGAAAAAGAGTACTGTAACAAGAGAGTCAGAAAAGACAAAAGACATTTAACCATTAACAAATTAAAAGGCAAGCTGGGCGTGGTGGCACATGCCTTTAATCCCAGTACTAGGGAGGCAGAGGTAAGAGGATCACCGAGAGTTCAAGGCCACCCTGAGACTATATAGAGAATTCCAAGTCAGCCTGAGCTAGAGTGAGACCTTACCTCGAAAAAACAAAACAAAACAAAAAATTTAAAGGCATTTAATCATCCTTTAAAGATTTGTGTATATGAGTACACATAGATATGCAAATACCTCATCTTCAGATATTGTGCTTATAAGTTTCACATGTCTGCACAGCATGGCTCTGTGCATCAGTAACTCAGTAGATGTAAACAATAAATACGTCACATTCAGATAATAATTGTATTTACAAAAGAGAGTAAGGAAATGCACATGTTTCTTCTCTCTCTCTCCATATGTATGTATATGTATGTATACAATTTGGTTTTTGAGACAGTCTTGCGTAGCCCAGGCTGACCTATAATCCACTAATCCAGCTGTGGATGACATTGAACTCTTGATTCTCTTGCCTTCACCTCCCAAGTGTACCACTCTGCCTGGTTTTAGGCAGTGTTGGGGTTAAGCTCAAGGCTTTGTGTATGTTTGGGAAGAACTCTGCCCATTGAGCATCACATTCCAGCCCAATATTATCAGACTTGTCATAGCAAATAATAACGAGTGCTTACTTTGAACTGTGGTACAGATGATCTTCTTAGCTTTTTTTTTTTTTTCCTAGAGGTAGGGTTTCACTCTAGCCCAGGCTGACCTAGAATCACTGTGTATTCTCAGGGTGGCCTTGAACTCATGGTGATCCTCCTACTTCTGCCTCCTGAGTGCTGGGATTAAAGGCGTGTGCCACCAAGGCTGGGCCATCAAGATCTTCTTAGGACCCCCCAAACAATCCAGCACACTACCAAAACCCAAGCTTGACATCAAAGACACTTATAAATATGCAGATATGAGATATCATATCACAGCATGGCAGCATTAGATGTCTGCCTTATGGGGAGGAGTCATGAAAGGCAGCCAGTGGGTGAGACTACTGTCACTCAAAATCATAGCCGAGTTATGAGAACCTAAGTTCTGCTTAAAAGAGTGCCAATTTCATCTTAACTTATACCATTAATCCAAAGGGGAGCCGACATCTCTTCAAACAATTTCATGGACATCTAGAGTATCTAGAACTCTGAAAAAGACAGACTCAATTACAAAAGTAGTTGAAATAGTTAACAATTGTTATCCACACAGAAACTTATCCACAGTCTTATTTTAATATTTTATTGTTACTTATTTATGACAGAGAGAGAGAGAGAGAGAGAGAGAGAGAGAGAATGGGCATGTTAGGGCATCTAGCCACTGCAAACAAATGCCAGATGCATGTGCCACCCGTGTATCTGGTTTATGCAGATCCTGGGGAATTGAACCTGGGTCCTTAGGCTTTGCAGGTAAGTGCCTTAACCACTAAGCCATCTCTCTAGCCAGATAGAGAGTTTTTAATTCTTTCACATATACAGTATTTACTTGATAGTCACAACAAGCCCATGAGTAGGAGAAACTAAGTGGAGAGAGTAAAGTTTCTTGCTTATGGTTATATAATTTTTTAGTAATAATCCCAGGATCAAATTGAAATGTGTGGCTTCTAGAGTCTGAACATTGACCACAAGCTCCATGCCTTCTGCAAAAGAAGACACTGAATGATAGACCCATGCCTTCTAGGAAAGGAGACGAGAATAGAATGAAAACTGAGCCAGAGTTGTTTTATTTTTTTAAATAAAAATAGAGCCATTTTGGCTGCTTTAGTTAAGTCATATTATTTTAAGTTATTTTATTTTTATTTATTTATTTTCAGAACGAGAGAGAGAGAGAGAGAGAGAATGAGAATGGATGCTCCAGGGCTTCCTCTAGCCACTGCAAACAAACTCCAGATGCATGTGCCACTTTGTGCATCTGGCTTTATGTGGGTACTGGGGAATTGGGTAGTTAGGCTCTGCAGACAAGCACCTTAACTGCTGAGCCATCTCTCCAGCCCACAGTTTTTTATAGTGGAAAATCCAAAATGTTTGTCAAGTAGTTTTCCTTGATAAATGACCATCTCCACCCTGCACCCAGCACCATCGCAACACACATAACCTGGCTTAGCGTAGACAAATGTGCCCTGACAATCTGTGTTTATTAGGCTGTGTTCAATTTTACATTTACTGGACCCTTTAACATATTTCACTGAATTTTTTCAATGTGCAAAAATTTATGAAAATCAGTTTATATATCCTGAATATGAAAATAGCTCTGAGCTGTTTCAACAGCGTTTCACAACTCAAGGGAATTTGGTAGAATATCTGTAAGTCAGGTTATGAGGCTAAGGTATTCTTCACCCTATTGCTGGTTCTCTAATATCCTTTTATTATGTTATTTTTTGTTCTCCTTGTCTTTTGCTCAGGGTCAAAATTAAAAAAAAATATTTGGGCTGGAGAGATGACTTAGTAGTTAAGGCGCTTGCCTGCATAGCCAAAGGACCCAGGTTCTATTCCCCAGTAGCCATAAAAACCACATGAGCAAGGTGGCACCTAAGTATGGAGTTCATTTGCAGTGAATGGAGGCCCTGGTGTGCCCTTTTTCCCTCTTCCTCTTTTTCAAATGAATAAAAAGAAAATATTTTTAAAAATTAAAAATATTTGACAAATGGTGTGGCCCAGGCCCCAATATTTGATTACTTATAAAAGTTTTCTAACACATTCAGTCTTCTAGCTTAATATCCCTTTGACATTCAGCGTGGAGAGGTGAGGAGAGCATTTAGCCATGTTCATTGGTATGTCCGTGTAAGTATCCACGAGCTCCTCCCTGTTTTTACTGCAGTGGGCTTGAGCCTGGAAGTTTTTTTTTTTTTTTTTTTTGAGAGAGAGAGACAGAGATAGAGAGAGAGGGAGAGGAAGACTGATAGAGATGGGCACGTCAGCAGTCTCTCAGCTGCTGCGAACGAAATCCAGATGCGTGTGCCCCCTTGTGGTCAAGTGCGGCATTGCGCCCTTTCGTCACTTTGCATCAGGCTAAACGTGGGACCTGGAGATTGGAACGTCTGGAGATTGGAACCAGCGTTCTTAGGCTTAGGAGGCAGGCGCCTTAACTGCTAAGCCATTTCTCCAGCCCAAGCCTGGAAGTTTTTTTTTTTTTCTTTCAGTTTTTCGAGGTAGGGTCTCACCACTCTGGCCCAGGCTGACCTGGAATTAACTTTATAGTCTCAGGGTGGCCTCGAACTCACAGCAATCCTCCACCTCTGCCTCCCAAGTGCTTGGGATTAAAGGCTTGCACCACCACACCTGGCTTTTTTTTTTTTTTTTTTTTTTTTTTTTTTTTTTTTTGGCTGAGCCTGGAAGTTTTTAATGGAAGTTTCTTTGAATTACTTTTTCTTTTTCTCTCTTATACAAATAATAATGGTTTGGACTAAAACAGGGATTCTCAAACCTGTTCATGAAACAAGAATTCCTAAGAATTCTTTCACTGTTGTTGAGATAAGGTCTCACTCAGTAGCCCTGCCTGGCCTAGAACTCACTATGTAGACAAAGCTAGCATCAAAGTTGTAATGATCCTCCTGACTCTACTTCCCTAGTGTTGCTATTACTATGTCAGGCCCTAGGGATAATTTATTTATTTATTTATTTATTTATTTATTTATTTTTGAGTTTTTGAGGTAAGATCTTAGTCTAGCTCAGACTGATCTGGAATTCTGTCTGTAGTCTCAGGCTGGCCTAGAACACACAGCAGTCCTCCTACCTGTACCTCCAGAGTGCTGGGATTGAAGGCATGTGCCTTAGGAATCTTATAACTTATTTATGACAGGGTTACCACTCAGGAATACTTGATTTGACTCTCCTCACATTTTCAAGGAATCTTTGCTTTATACCCTTCCCAAATGATTCTGTGTAGCTAACCTAATCTTAGCTTTGAAAGTCATGTACAACCAAAAAGAAAAAGACAAGACAAGACAAGACAAGAAAAGAAAAGAAAAGAAAAGAAAAGAAAAGAAAAGAAAAGAAAAATCCAGGCATGGTCCTTGGTTTCCCACCGGGAATAGATGGTAAGACCCTATTGCTGAAGACTCCACATACTTGGGTGGCAAGGTCACTGAGAAATCCTGCTGGAGTTGAGCTGAAGGCCTTCTCCATGTGGACCAGCTGACAGAAAGTTGGAAAAAGCTACGCTGCATGCCGTTCAATGGGAGAGAGAAAACACAAGTGAAGGTACTCAATAGTGAACACTGCAAGCTTTAAATTTGGTCAGACAGGCCAAATGAGCCAACGGGTACAATAGTGGCATGTCAGTTATGGGGGAAACCAACCTCTCTCTAATTGGACTGGAGGCCTGCTCCATGGGAGGGAATACACCCCTGATACTGAAAACCTAAGACAGGGGTAGTCATGAGCCCTATTGTAACGTCTGCTGGTGTCATGCTAAATGTATATACTATACTCACCAAACTGCCCAGTAAGCACTTCTCTTAATGTCCACACCCATATATTAATGCTACTCTCACTTATGGTTAGAGAAGCTTCTCTTTTCAGATGGTGGCGACCTTGGGATGACTCAGAAGGGACCATGGTGCTGAGAAGAAGGGACAGAGGAGTGCTCAGCACTGAAACATCTCAAACACACCTTCCAAGGCTCAGGGTCCATTGCAGAAGAGGGGGCAGAAAGAATGTAAGAGCCAAAGGAAGAGTAGGACTCCTTACAATGGGCTCCTCCAGACACAAAATGGCCTGGATATCCATGACCTCACAGTGCCTGACACACCTACCTACACAAGACCATCATAATAGCCATGACATCAAACTGAAAAGAGAGACTGATTGAGAGGGGGAGGGGATATGATGGAGAGTGAAGTTTCAAAGGGGAAAGTGGGGAGGGTGGGAAGTACCATGGGATATTGTGTACAGGGGAAACCAACCTCTCTAATTGGACTGGAGGCCTGCTCCATGGGAGGGAATACACCCCTGATACTGAAAACCTAAGACAGGGGTAGTCATGAGCCCTATTGTAACGTCTGCTGGTGTCATGCTAAATGTATATACTATACTCACCAAACTGCCCAGTAAGCACTTCTCTTAATGTCCACACCCATATATTAATGCTACTCTCACTTATGGTTAGAGAAGCTTCTCTTTTCAGATGGTGGCGACCTTGGGATGACTCAGAAGGGACCATGGTGCTGAGAAGAAGGGACAGAGGAGTGCTCAGCACTGAAACATCTCAAACACACCTTCCAAGGCTCAGGGTCCATTGCAGAAGAGGGGGCAGAAAGAATGTAAGAGCCAAAGGAAGAGTAGGACTCCTTACAATGGGCTCCTCCAGACACAAAATGGCCTGGATATCCATGACCTCACAGTGCCTGACACTACCTACCTACACAAGACCATCATAATAGGAGGAAAAGACCATGACATCAAACTGAAAAGAGAGACTGATTGAGAGGGGGAGGGGATATGATGGAGAGTGAAGTTTCAAAGGGGAAAGTGGGGGGAGGGTGGGAAGTACCATGGGATATTGTGTACAGTTAAAGAAGTTGTCAATAAAAATAAATAAAAAAAAAAAAACAGCTGGGCACAATGGCACACTCCTTTAATCCCAGCACTTGGGAGGCAGAGGTAAGAGGATTGCCGAGAGTTCAAGGCCACCCTGAGACAGTGAATTCTAAGTCAGTCTGAGCTAGAGCGAGACTCTGCCTCAAAAACAAACAAACAAAAAAAAAAAAAGAAAAAAGAAAAAAGAAAGAAAGTCTTAATGATATATAAACTTTAATTTTGTATAAGGAGAGTCCCAAACATTAGCCAGAGAAGCTGTCAAGTCACTGCCATTGATGGAAGTCCATTCTGTGATTTCTTTGAGGAGCTCTGTTAAGACTGTTATTTGCAGGCTGGAGAGATGGCTTAGCAGTTAAGACGCCTGCCTGCTAAGCCTAAGAACCTGGTTCCAATCTCCAGGTCCCACGTTTAGCCAGATGCAAAGTAATGCAAGGGTGCAATGCTGCACTTGACCACAAGGGGGCGCACACATCTGGATTTCGTTTGCAGCATCTGAGAGGCTGCTGGTGCACCCATCTCTATCTCTCTCTCTCTCTCTCTCCAAAAAAAAAAAAAAAAAAAAAAAAGACTGTTATTTGCTAATGCCAGTGCTTTTTGTTGGCCACTAGAACTAGGTGGTAAGACTCTGTTGCTGAAGACACTATATTCTTCAGTTGCAGTTCACTGAGAAATCAAGCTAGAACTAAGCTAGACGCCTCCTCCTTGCTGACTTGTTGTCACAGTCTGTAAAGTACAATATAGCCTTTCTGGGGGAGAAAAGCCACCATCGCCTGAATCATTAGTGGTTCCTGCAAACTATACAATGGGCCAACCAATCAAGACGTACCCACTAGTACAAGACCGGCATGTCAGTTATGGGCATAACCAACTGCTGTCTGATTGGATTTGAGACCTGCTCCATGGGAGGGAATTCATGTCTGGGGTTAAAAGCTTAGACAAAAGCCTATGTCTAGTAAGGTCATAAGTCCTAGGCAGAAACCTACTACTGTTCTAAATGGATATATTATGCCCAGCAAGTTGTCACTGAAGTATTTATGTTCATGCTCATGTATCAGTGCTCCTCTCACTTTGGGGCATGGAAGTTTCGCTTTTCAGATGACGGTGACTACTGTGGATACTCAAACTTGTCAATGTGCTGAGAAGAAATGACATATGAGTGTTTAGCACTTAATGAGGCATTTCTATGATGCCATCCAGGGCTTAGAGGCCATTGCCATTGCCACAAGTGTGGCAGGAAGAATGTAAGAGCCAAATAACAGGAAGGAATGCTTTGGAACACAAAGCTGCAGATACACCCGTGACCTCACAGTGGCGGCTGTTACCTGCACAGCATTGGGCCGGTCAACATGTCATCATGGATGATAGAAGAGGGTACAAAAAGGACATACAAGGAGAAGAGGGGCTAGCTGGAAAGAAGAAACAGTTCACTGAAAAAGGAGTGAGTGGGGGGGATTATAATAAAAATTACATATCAATTGTCAATAAGTAATTACAAAAAGCCAGGTGTGGTGGCGCACACCTTTAATCCCAGCACTTGGGAGGCGGAGGTAGGAGAATCTGTGTGTTAGAAGCCACCCTGAGACTACATAGTGAATTCCAGGTCAGCCTGGGCTGGAGTGAAACCCTACTTTCAAAAACAAACAAACAAACAAAAACAAAAAGTTACCAAAGCCTATTATTAATCTCCCTGCTAAGATCTGTGTTCTCAGTCTGGAACATTTCTGAGGCAGTGACACCTTCCCAGCAGGGTTTTCCTGAAGGCCTCTTTCACCTCCTTGTTTCTCAAGCAGTAGATGGCTGGGTTGAGACATGGCACAATGACAGTGTAGAGCACAGAGATGACTTTGTTGTAATTGAAGGTATACATGGCTCGGGGCCGGGCGTACGTGAAGAGGGTGGAGGAGTAGTAGATGATCACCACGGCCAGGTGGGAGGTACAGGTGGAGAAAGCTTTGTGACGTCCTTGAGCCGTGGGGATCCTCAGGATGGCCCCAATGATGGCGGCGTATGATGACACTACAGCCAGCAGAGGGAGCAGAATCATGACCAGAGCCAGCAGGAAGTCCACCAGCTCGGCTTGCTCCTTGTCAGAGCAGGTGAGGTTGAGCAGTGGGGAAATGTCACAGAAAAAGTGGTTGATGATATTGGGTCCACAGTAAGACAGTCTGGAAATGAATAGAAGCTTCATCATGGAGCTGAAGAAACCGCTGGCCCACGAGGCCGCAGCAAGACGGGTGGCCAGGCTGGCAGGCATGAGACTAGGGTAACGGAGGGGTTCGCAGATGGCCAGGTAGCGGTCATAGGCCATAACGGCCAAGAGGACACACTCGGTGCAGGCCAGAGCAATAAAGAAGTAGAGTTGGGTCATGCAGCCTACGTAGGAGACGCGACCATCCTGGGTGAGAAAGGCTCCCAGGAGTCGAGGGACGGTGACATTGATGTACCATAGTTCCAGGAACGAGAGATGGCACAGGAAGAAGTACATGGGGCGGTGAAGGCTCGGAGTGAGCCAAACGGTAGAAACAATCAGGATGTTCTCCAACATTGTCAATAGATAAACTGCAAAGAAGAAGACAAACAGGAACAGCTGGAGGGGTGGAGAGGTGGGGAAACCCACCAGGACAAACTCCTGCACATGGCTTCCGCTTAGATTTTTCATGACTTTTGTCCACCTGGATGCCTGAAAAAATAAAAACAATAATAAAAGGTTGAGAGACAGGCATACTGCCCATAAAAGCCCCTCAAAAATTAAAGCCTCTGAAGATGTTTAATGATACAGTATATTATCAATATTATTATAACCAAATATAATATAATTATTATACATTCTTCCCTTCAGTCTGCGGTTTCAGCTTCCATTTCAACGGAAACGTTATTGGACTTGAGAGCTGTACTTAATGAGAAATGTCATTACCTAGCAACCTCAAGTACATTGTGCATTTGATTAATACTGGGTGATTTCATAACCAGCTTTGATATTTTGATAATAAGTTGGATCTATGATATACTTTTTTCTCGCTTTCCTGGGGATCACCTACTCACTCCTAAATCCCAGAGCACCAACACTCAGTATTGTTGAATGAGAAATAATAAAACAAGTGACAGCAAGCTGGAGCCTCAGGATTTATCTCTGAAGAGAAACTAAGAGGAAGTGGTAGTTAAGAGAGAGCTTGAACTATAGGGCCCAGCAGCAGAACAGGAAGGGGCTTGGCTTGAAAAATGTTGACTCACATTTGGAAAAACAAGATAAGAAGGGGTAAGCAAGCCCTGCTTCAGAAAAAAAGTGTTTGCTTCCACTCATTCAACAAGTGCTTTTGAGTGCATTCTTGGTGCCAGCCAGACTGTCTCATTTCTAGGGCTGGTGCTGTGGCTTGAAAAGGGGCCACCTGTCAGGCAGAGTAGGGTTGCCTTATAGTCCTGGCTACTCAGGTACCTGAGGCAGAAGGATTGTTGAAGCCAGGATTTTGGAGACAGTCTGAGTACAGAGTGAGAGATGATCTCATTTTCTACTTTTCTTTTTCTCCAGGTAGGGTAGCTAGCCCAGGATGACGTGGAACTCACTCTGTAGCACTAGGCTGGCTTTGAAGTCACAGCGATCCTCCTATTTCACAATTTTAGGAGATCTGATCTCAAAAGTCTGGGATGGGGCATAGTCTAATCCCTGGAAACTGTGACTACTACAAAGACTTGGTGTAGATGTTATAGCTATGATTAAATTAATAATTTTCAGATGGGAAGAGTATATTAATTAACTAGATGTCCTTACATACAATCACAAGAGATCTTAAAAGAGAACTTGAAGGAAATCTAAGAGACCTAAAGAGGGGACAGCAATGTGAAGATGGAGCAAGGAATGATGTGAAGATACTCCTGGACTCAAAGGCTGGATAATTTTGTCATTAAATAAGGAATCCCAGGCTGGAGAGATGCTTTAGAGGTCAAAGCACATGCCTGTGAAGCCTAAGGACCCCAGTTCAATTCTCCAGGTCCCACATAAGCCAGATTCACAAGGTGGTGCACACGTCCAGAGTTCGTTTGCAGTGGCTCAAGGCCCTGGCGTGCCCATTCTCACTCTCCCTCTCTCTCTTTCCCTTTCTCTGTCTCAATAAATAAATAAAATAAATAAATAAGTAAATAAATAAGGAATGCCAACAACTACTAGAAGTAGATAAAGAAAGGATTGTCTGGGCCTTCCAGAGAGATTGTGGCCCTCCTTGGTCCTTGAATTTACCCAAAACTACTAATTTCAGACTTCTAACCTATAGGACTGTGAGAAAGAAAATATTATTTTGAGCCATGAAATTTTTAATAACATTATAGAAGCCATTGGAAACTGTCAATTCTGAAAAGTAGGAATAGACCTCCTCTTCCTAACCAGTCTGCTTTGCTTTTCTGGTTTCCATTTAAGATTGTCAATGATCTAACTTCTTCAGAGAGTGGATGGTAAAATTACAAATCTTAGCTGAGATAGGATCTGGTGTTAGATTCAATTAAGTATTTCCATTTTTGGTGGGGACTTCAGTACTTTTTTTTTTTTTTTTTTTTTTTTTTTTGGTTTTCTGAGGTGGGGTCTCACTCTAGCTCAGGCTGACCTGGAGTCCACTCTGTAGTCAGGGTGGCCTCGAACTTGTGGTGATCCTCCTACCTCTGCCTCCTGAGTGCTGGTATTAAAGGCGCACACCACCATGCTCAGCTAGTACTTCATATTTTTTACCTTTAATAATCTTACCTGCATAATCCAAGGGAAAATGATGACAATCAAAACAGAAGAGAGACTGCTTGAGAAGAAGAAGGGATTCAGTGGAGATGGGATTCAGGAGAGAACAGAGAGAGGATAGTGGGAGGGGGTTATAATGAAGGTATATTGTTTATATGCATGGAAGTTGTCAGTAAAATGTTAAAAAAACATCTTAAAATGATATACCAGATTAATAACTATTTTTATCAGACTTTTCATCTTTTTTTTTTTTTTTTTTTTTTTTTTTTTTTTGGTTTTTCGAGGTAGGGTCTCACTCTGGTCCAGGCTGACCTGGGATTAACTATGTAGTCTCAGGGTGGCCTCGAACTCTGGCGATCCTCCTACCCCTGCCTCCCGAGTGCTGGGATTAAAGGTGTGCGCCACCACGCCCGGCTTTTTTTTTTTTTTTTTTTTTTTTTTTTTTTGAGGCAGGGTCTCACTCTAGCTCAGGCTGACCTGGAATTAACTATGTAGTTTCAGGGTGGCCCAAACTCATGGCAATCTTCCTACCTCTGCCTCCTGAGTGCTGGGATTAAAGGTGTGTGTCACCACGCCCAGCTAGATATTATATTATTAACCTATATTTGTCTGAAAGAGTATAAATATATGATACATTTTGAAAAAAAATGAGACACAATATTAAAATGTATTGGACAACTGTCTTCTAGTCACTTGGATTATAGTTTTTTTATTCTCATGTGTATCTATGTACACATGAGAAACTTTACAGCATCAGTTCTATATTTATTTCTCATTTTAGAACTATGCATACTGAGAAAACTAGTTCACATAAGTATGTGACATTGTTGTGCCAAAGCTCTGGGAATTAAAGTTGTTTGTGACAGTAATAACACTAAATTACTTGAACATTTTATTACTTATATGTGGGAATTACACAGTAATTGATCATCAAAATTATTTTTATTGAACTATCAGCTAACAATTTGATTATCTTGCAGGGAGTTAGTGCTGACTTTAGCCCAGACCCTTACACTCTGCACACAGCAAGACTCAATTATTCCTCTTTATAAAGAGGGAGAAGTAGGTGTTGAAAAGTACAGTGGGAGAGGAAAAGCAACACTTTCTCAGACAGATCTACAGTAAGGAGAGCTCTTCAAGGAGTAGAAGATTAAGAAACAGTTCTTTGGAATTATTCATACCTGGGCCTTGGGGGAAAAATGTGACCCCAAGTACACCTTAGATTAGAAAGCAATGACTTCTTGTGTCAGGCGTTATTCTGAGAGTCCAGAGAGGAGGTGTGGGAGACAAGGGCACTACCGCTGTGATTGGTTTGACAATGGAGGAAAACTAGAGACGATATCATAGCACTGAACTTGTGCTTACTTGTTCTTTTGTCCCTGTTGGCTGTAACTCCTGGGAACCACCTTCCTCCTTCTGCTTTTGCTGGCAGGCTTTCAGGATATCAGGGCTGAACCCTGCTATTGGGGAGAGATGAGCTTGACACTTCAGTTGATAGGACGACAGTCACTTTTAAGTGCACCCTTCTCATTTGGCAACACAGTTCCAAGTAGTAATTAATGGGGGAGGATCTTGTGTAATTCTCCACTGCATTTCCTCTCCATCAGGAGCGGCTGTCTACTCAGGAACTAAAGGATCTTGGTGTAAATTATTCGAGCTTCACTTGCCTTTTGATGTTCCTTTTCTTGACCAATTCCCCCCATGCCCAGTGCCTACCCCTCTTATTTAACCTTCCAATCAAGCTGGGACTCTTCTAGTGACTGCTCTTTTTTATACCTTTATCTGGAAGTTTGTAGATGAATAAACAACAAATCTTAGTGCCTCTCGGAAGACAACACCTAACAACATATCAATGGTCTAATTTTATCTTTATCTGAACTTTCCCTCTTGAAGAGTACAAAGTCTCTCTTGTTTCTTGATCCTACCTAAATCTAGTGCTTTGTACGCTATGGAACCAGTACATACTTATAAAATGGGTTAAATAAATCGAGCCATATAGAGGAGCTTGGAAATATATTGCTTCTTCTCTGACCCAGGGGTGGACAGCTGAGTCAATATTCTTACCTGTCCAATATTGCTGCTGCTTTGAGTGTTATGTTATTCCTATGTCATTACACTAGGTGACAATGAGAGACAATTTGATTGAGGTTAATTTACCCACTGTGTGAAACAGTTTATTATTTTACAATGCATTAGTGATCCTGTAGGTCCATGGGTCTAAAATCAAATAATCATCATGTGATCACCTAACTATTTATACCAGCTCAGATTCTTGAATTCCTGTCTAGTTCCAAACTCCTGGATGTTGCATAAATGAAGTCTTAGTAGCACACTGTTGGGCCCCCAATATTACATGACTCTCAACAGAGACACAGTGGGCAGGGTCCTCCATACAGCAAACCATTTCCTGAGATGACTAAGCTTACTTAATTTTTTTTTTTTTTTTTTTTTTTTTTGGTTTTTCGAGGTAGGGTTTCACTCTAGTCCAGGCTGAGCTGGTAGTCTCAGGGTGGCCTTGAACTCACAGTGATCCTCCTATCTATGCCTCCCTAGTGCTGGGATTAAAGGCATGTGCCACGATGCCCAGCTTACTTTGTTTTTTATTTTTCTCCTTTAGCTCTCCATTTGATCATCACAAGTTGAAGAATATCAGTATTCTAGAAAATAATTGGTGAATGAAACACAGAGGGCTGCTAGAGACATTAAAGTGACTATCATCCTATGTGCCCAGAAAGAAGAGATACAGACATACTAGTAACATGACTGTACTTGTGGCAGCCCTAACACTTTTCATATGCTGACTTCATCCTCACAAGAGTAAAATGAGTTGAAGCACCTTTATGTCTACTTGTAATTGACATGGAAAGAGTGTTCCTATTTTTTGGTAAAGATCACACATCTAGAAAATTGTGGATGTGAGACAACACACACCATCATCTTCCAGAGTCAGCTGATATGGAAAACAATACAAACTTTGCCTCTATCATATGTGTTCTCAGAGGCAATGAACTTATTTATATAAAAGTGGATGTTGGCCGTCAAAGTCCATTCATATATATTTAAATGTATTGCATTTCGTCTGTCTAGATACAGACACAGTAGATACTTCCTTTGGTCTGGCTTTGGGAGGATGCTGTCTGCTAAACATGCCAAGATCTGTTCCAGCTGCTCATCAATAGCCTTTCCTTTCTGAATTGCCACCTAGAATTTTATGTCCTGTCTCAAATCTTTATAGATTTCCAGAAGTTTACCACTTTCTCTCCTACAAATAATCCATATGAAATGTACAAGGAGCCCATAGGGAGATATCATCTGATTGCAGTCAGAATGGCTAAGTAGCAAATATAGGCAAGGGAAACAGAACTGCTGATGGAAATGGAAATTAGTACAGAAACTGTGGAAAACAGTATGGAGACCCTCATAACACCAGAACTAGATCGCCCTTACATCCATCTATCCTACCTCTGGGCATACTTCCAAAAGAACATCAGTGTGTCAAAGAAATACTTACATACCCATGTTTCTTGCAGCACAATCAAAATGTGGAATCAATCCAGTTGTCTATCAAAGGAAGAATGTATAAAGATAATGTGAAAAGTATATGCAATGGAATAACATTGAGCCATATAAAAAGATGAAATTCTGCCATTTGAGCAAAATAGATGGTGCAAAAGGACATTAGCCAGGTACAGAGACAATTATTATCCATGCCTTTTCATATGTGGAAGCTAAAAAATTGATCTCATTGTACCAGAGAATAAAATAGTCATTGCTAAGGGCTATGTAGTATAGGGGGAAAGAGATAGAGGAAGTTTGGGTAATGGATACCTAAATACTGTTTAATAGAAATAAAAAGTTTTTATGCTTTATGGAATAATGGGGTGACAACAGTACAAAATAACCTATTGTCTATTTTATGGAGAACTAGAAGAGAGGAGCTCAAAGTCTCCAACATAATGAAATGATAAGGAAATGGCACTCTAATTTGATCATTATACATTGTATACGTGTTTTGAAATATCATACTGCATACCTTATTATGTATGATTATCACATGTTACTTAAAAACAAAACTATTGCTTGCAGTTGTGAACATTTCAAAAGCATTTCTCAGGTGTTATTTCAATAATTATAAATGTATGGATATAAGAAAAAAATTGTGGTGTACTCACTATGAGATATTAAGATTAGTAAAATTTTTCAGATTTTAAACCCATTGAACATTTAGGGGAATTCAAGAAAGTGGCCACATTAGGAGTATGCAAACCATGGGGATGGGGAAGGACTTGCGTATGGATAGAGTTTCTCAGAGAGCCTTGTCTAGTTCTCCAGCTGTCTGTCCTCCACAGCCATGCTCACTCCTTCTTTGTGTATTTGTCAAGGCTGGTTACCTGTTGGTTCTGGGCAAGAGTGATTGCTCCAAGCACCCTTCAATAAAGCTGGCTCTTCAGTCTGGACTGTGAGTCATTTGCAGCAGGACAGCATAGAACTAGGGCAGATGAGGCCCTAAAGCCAACAAGGGCAGTAGTAGTCAGTCCTTATCAACATGATTGTCCCCCATCAGGGACATAGCCTCTCAGGGCATATTGTCATGGTGACTTATGTCTCTCCAGCAAGACTGTGTCCAAGTCACACACCTCAGGGAAGAGTATTTTTTTTTCCCCCAAGGCACCAGTGCTACAATGACAGAACAAGATCTACAGGACCCAGCCCTGCAGTCAAGTCGAATGAACCCTTCAAATGTATCACTTCTCAAACTCCATTTTCAGAAGTTCTGAATAAACAAAGAGGCATGAAAACGCAAGACTAAAATTCAGTGGAGGAAATGAAATAATGAAGTGTGAGAGCCATGGATGAATGAACTATTACAGACACAGTTACATGTTTGAGAACTTGTTTCTTGCTCGCATTGGTCCATCCCTACATATTATCACTTGTCTATGGTCGTGGAGATGTAGTTTGGTTCCCTTTCATGTTTCTACAAGCTTCATGGTGGGAGTGTCTTTTCCTGTTTGCCTCCCCCACTCCGCTATTTGTTTTTCTAGATAAAACAAGGCTCAGAAGACACATAGAAAAGACCTAAACATAGCTGAGGTAAGGATGGACAGAGGCAGAGAAAAGAATTACAAGTTGTTGATGCCTGACTCAGATCTGAGTCAGCTTCAGAAAATGAGCTCTTCTTACTCCCACAGCTCTGAGTTCCTCTTTGCTTCCACAAACTGGTTGTTCCTTTGGTTCTGGGTTTGTGAAGTTGTCACAGCTGAAGCAGCCACCTCCCCCCCGGATCTGGACTAACTGATGCATTCAAGCAGAGACCAAATGACCTGGCTAGGGTGCCATATCAGGGAGGGAGTGGGCAGCAGTAAACGTGCTTGCTCTGTCTTCTCTGCAGTAAAGGAAATTTCTTGTTACTGCAGAAAAATAGAGATACAAATGTTGGTACAATAATATTTTTATAAGCAATGGAATGCACATATTTTGGTGCTTCCACAGATTATAATGAAACTGAAAAATGAATATTAAATGATATACAGTAACACATGATCCAGGTGCTTAGAAGATGCTGATGCAACCGAACTTACTGCATTCCTAGTTGCATAAAAGTATAGTACATACCATTGCGTGCAGCACACAATATTTTTTTTTATTTACAACTTCTTTAATTGTAGACAATATCCCATGGTATTTCCCTCCATCCCCCCACTTTCTCCTTTGAAACTTCACTTTCCATCATATCCTCTCCCCCTCTCAATCAGTCTCTCTTTTATTTTGATGTCATGATCTTTTCCTCCTATTATGATGATCTTGTGTAGGTAGTGTCAGGCACTGTGAGGTCATGGATATCCAGGCCATTTTGTGTCTGGAGGAGCACGTTGTAAGGAGTCCTACCCTTCCGTCGGCTCTTACATTCTTTCCGCTACCTCTTCCACAATGGACCCTGAGTCTTGGAAGGTGTGATAGAAATGTTTCAGTGCTGAGCACTCCTCTGTCCCTTCTCCTCAGCACCATGGTGCCTTCTGAGTCATCCCAAGGTCACCATCATCTGGAAAGAGAAGCTTCTCTAACCAAAAGTGAGAGTAGCATTAATATATGGGTGTGGACATTAAGAGAAGTGCTTACTGGTCAGTTTGTTGAGCGTAGTATATACATTTAGCGAGACACCAGCAGACATTACACCCTTTGGACTCATGACTACCCCTGTTGTACGTTTTCAGTATCAGGGATTTGTTCCCTCCCATGTAGCAAGCCTCCAGTCCAATTAGAGAGCAGTTGGTTTCCCCCATAACAGACATGCCACTTTTGCACCTGTTGGCTCATTTGGTCTGGCTGGCCAAATTTAAAGCTTGCAGTGTTCACTGTTGAATAACTTCACTGGTGTTTTCTCTCTCCCATTGACCTGCATGCAGCATAGCTTTTTCCAGCTTTCTGTCAGCTGGTCCTCATGGAGAAGGCTTTCAGCTCAGCTCCAGCAGGTTTTCTCAGTGAACTTGCCACCCAAGTATGTGAAGTCTTCAGCAATAGGGTCTTACCATCTATTCCTGGTGGGAAACCAAGGGCCTCGGCAATGACCTATAATGTTTTGGGGGTATCTGTGACCTCCCTGGCCAACAACTCACTGGAAGATAGCCCATTCCTGGAACTGAAAATTTTCTAGTAACAATCTATGGCTTCTGAGTGTTCCAGTGTTCAGATAGAATTGTAATCTTCAGAGAACATCATCTCCGCAAAGTTAGCTTGAAGACCAGTTTTTGAGGTGTTCCATATTTAAGTAATTTTCAGTTTTGGTCTGAAGTCATTATTTGGGTCTTTCCAATAAGATCTTTCTCTGACATGCAGTAGATGTACACACATACTTCAGTAACATGCTTCAGCCCCTCTCCAGCAACTGGCTCTGCTTGCATGCAATCTGGACACCACTCTTCCCTTCAACATCCTTGGAACTGCTAAAGTAAGTGAAAATGGCCTTCCCATGGTGCTGCTTCACTGCCTGGTTGAACTCCTCAAAGCTGGCCATGTGCACCTCCTTGTAGCTGGCCATGGGGACTGCACACTGATAAGGGCTGGAGGAGTCCTTGGTCCTGTTGCAAGGCAAGGCCCATTGTAACTTTCTTTTTTCTTAAAAGGCAGTGCTGAGGCAAGAGTTCTCTCCATTTTTTCTATCTATGTATCTTTATTGTCTTTAATTTTGTAAAATTTGTTAGGTATAGGAATAAGTGATTATTGTTGTTCCATTTGTTGAGATAGTTGAGTATTTTCCACTGCCTTTTGCTTTCATTGTTTCTGTTGAGAAGTCACCTGTTAAACCTGCTGGGATTTTCATCAAAGTGGTGTCATTTTTGTTTTGCTACTTTCTTTTTTTAAATGATTTTTTAAAAAAGATATTTATTTGAGAGATAAAGTGAAAAATAAAGATAGGGCGAAGAGAGAATGGACACACTAGGGCCTGTATAAACTGTATAACTAAGTCACTACAAACTCCAGATGCACATGCCACCTTATGCATCTGGCTTTGTGTGGGCATTAGAGAACTGAATCTGGGTCATTTGGCTTTGCCATAAAGTGCCTCAACTACTAAGCCATGTCTCCAGCCCATTATTTTGCTACTTTCACATTTCTCCATGTGTTTGCATTCAGCAATTTTTTATTATGTGTGTGTGTGTGTGTGTGTGTGTGTGTGTGTGTAGATCTCTTTGTATCTACCTTACTTTGAGTTTATTGGATTTTCTAAATGTAGGCAATTCAGCTATTATTTCATCAAAAATTACCCTTTTGTCTTCTCCCCATTTGGTGCTTCTATAGCACCTATTTTGTGTGACAAATGGTGTAACACACTTTTCTCCCTATATTTTCTGCTCTGTTCTTTGGATGCTATTGATCTTCTTAAAATTTTTTGTTTATTTTTATTTATTTATTAGTGCGCGCCCGAGAGAGAGAGAGAGAGAGAGAGAGAGAGAAGAGAGAGAGAGAGAGTGAGAAGAACGGGTGCACCAGGGCCTCTAGTCACTGCAAACGAACTCCAGATGCATGCACCTCCTCGTGCATCTGGCTTATGTGGGTACTGGGGAATTGAGCCTCAAACTGGGGTCTTTAGGCTTCACAGGCAAGCACTTAAGCATTAAGCCATCTCTCTAGACCCTGGATTGTCTTGCTCTAACTCTAAGTTTAATCCTTCTTTCTTTTTCCAGTTCAGACCTATTACTGAATGCTTATGAATTGTTCTTCCAGTGACTGCACTTTTAGCTCCAGAGGTTCTGCTTGGGTTTCATTTATGATTTCTTATTTACAGTTCATTAGCATTCTGTATCAAATGTGACATTGCCATGATACCTTCCTTTATTTCTTTCAACATGATTTTATTTAGAATCTGGAATATATTTATTACATATTCATAATGACAACTTTGCAGTTTGTCTGTTGCTTATGCCTTCTAGTCACTCTCTCAGGCAGCTTCCGTTTCATGTGCTTTTATTGAGGAAGCAAGTCACACCTTCAAGTTTTTCTTTGCATGGCATGTAACATATTGTATATTATATTATATTATATTATATTATATTATATTATATTATATTATATTTATATATATAAAACATATTGTATAATATATATATATAACATATTGTATATTATATTATATTATAGAGGCTGTAACACATCCTAGATTTTGATTTTATTATTAGCTTGCTTACTACTAGTGACTAGCCAGGGTATTTTAGTAAAACCTGTCTTTTTCCATATCCCTGCCATCTGATGTTGCTTCTCAGGGAACAGAGCCATGGATATCCCACAATCACTCTTAGCTGAGAGAAGCTTTAGCAGGACTCACTTTAGTGGTCTTATATGTTAAACTTTTTTTTCTCATTTTTAAAAGTTATTTTGTTGGTTTTTTAAATAAAAAATTCTTAAACTCTTCTCCCTCACCCCAGTTCCACCGAGGGTCTTCTTCAGTGGGTTATTGTTATTCATTGTGGGGAGCAAGAGGTTTCAGTCAGGCTCTCTTTGTGGGGAAGGGGGGGGGGATACTGTGCTGTCAGCTATTCCCACCCACTCTGAGGCTCTTACAATCTTTCCGCCCCTCTCTTCCACAATGTTCCCTAAGCCTTGGTGGGCAAGATAGGGATCTGATTTACTGTTGCTTTCTCTGTAGCCTCTGGATCTCTGTTTTGATGAGGTTTGAGTGACCACAGTGTCTCCGTTTCAGTGGAACTCATTTTCAAGCGAGCCATGAGAACAGTATCAATGTCACAGTTGCCCCTGCAGTGATTTTCGATCCTGGGGAAAAGGGGTGAAGGTGACCCATATAATGGTAGACGGTTGTCTCTCTAACTTTTTTTTTTTTTTTTTTAATTGAGGTAGGGTCTTGCTCTGGCTTAGACCGACCTGGAATTCACTATTTAGTCTCAGGGTGCCTTGAACTCATGGCGATCCTCCTACTTCTACCTCCCGAATGCTAGGATTAAAGGCGTGCACCACCATGCCTGGGTAATATTTTTGATATTCATTATGGCTTACAAGTAACTGATGCTGGTCCAAGTTAGGAACTGCATATGTCAGCAGTATAGCTGCTGAAGATTTTCTCCCATTCAATAGGTTGATGGTTGACTCTGCTGATGGTTTCTTATCGGTATAATAGCGTTTTATTTTCATGAGTTCCTAGTTGTTTGAGCGTTTGCCTAATTCCTTGGGCTACAGGAATCTTCTTCAGAAGTCATTCCCTATGCCTATATCTTGGAGTGTTCTTCCTGCTTTCTCTTCTAGTCGATTTAGAGTCTTAGGTTTATATTGAGGTCCTTGATCCAGTTGGAGTTGATTTTTGTGCAAGGTGAGAGGATGGAGTCCAAATTCAATCTTCTGCAGCGCCATTTACTAAATATGTTGCCTTTCCTTCATTGTTTTTGATCATGTTGTACTTAGTTTCAGGTTGCTGGGATGAACATCCAAACCAGGCACAGTTTAGGGGAGGAAGGGATTTATTTCAAGCTTACAGATCCAGAGGAAAGTTTCACCAATGGCAGAAGAATTTGCTTCCATACATTGAAGCAGAGAGAAACAACCAAAAAGCCTGTATAAGCCAAAAGCAGAAAACGTGAAAGGGCGTCAAGCAAGCAGGCCTCCTTCCCACTTCAGAGCTCAGAGTGCTCTGTATGCCTTTGAGCTGTAAATTAGGTCTGGCCCCCAAACATGCCTTAGGGCTGGAACCCAGAATCCACACCCAGTGACACCTGTCCAGCCAGGCAGCTGGAGACAAGCTCTTATAAACACCTGAGTCTATGAGGGATCTACATTTAAACTATCACAGGAAACTTTGTCAAAGATTAGGTTGCTGTGGTTACTCAAACTTATACCTGGACCTTCATTTCTATTCCCTTCATCTGTATGTCTATTTTTATGCCAGTACCATGCTGTTTTTGTTACTATGGCTTTATAGTGTAACATGAAATCAGGTATGGTGATAGCACCAGAGGTGTTCCTTTTTTGGTACATTTTTGCTTATCTGAGGCCTTTTGGGCTTCCATATCAATTTTGAGATTGCTTATTTCTAACTCTGTGAAGAATGTTGCTGGGATATAGATTGGAATTGCACTGAATCTGTATATTTCTTTGGGTAGAATGGACATTTTAACAATATTGATTTTTCTAATCCAGGAACATGGAAGATCATTCCATCTTCTCATATCTTCCTCCAATTATTTCTTCATTTTTTCAAAATATATGTATGTATGTATGTATGTATGTATGTATGCATGCAGGTATGCATGAGAGAGAGGGAGAAAGAGGCAGATAGAGAATAGGTGCATCAGGGCCTCTAGCCACTGCAAATGAACTCCAGAGGCATGGGCCACCTTGTGCATCTGGCTTATGTGGGGTGCTGAGGAATTGAACCTGGGTTCTTAGGCTTCACAGACAAGTGCCTTAATTACTATTATAGCCCTCTTCAATGTTTTATGTTTTCATTATATATGTGTTTTGGGAGATTCCAAAGCATTGTATTTTTTGTGACTATTGTAAATAGGATAGCTTCTTGATTAATTTTTCCATATTGTCATTGATATGTATGCAGGCTAGTAATTTTTTTATTGACAACTTCCAGAATTATAGACAATAAACCATGGCAATTCCCTCACTTCCTGCTTTCCTCTTTGCAACTCCACTCTCCATCATATGCCTTCTCCCTCTTAATCTGTCTCGCTTTTATTTTAATGTCATCATCTTTTCCTCCTGTTATGATAGTCTTGTGTAGGTAGTCTTCAAGCACCGAGAGGTCATAGATATCCAGGCCATTCTGTGTCTGGAGGAGCACATTGTAAGGAGTCCTATTCTTCCTTTGGCTCTTACATTCTTTCTGCCACCTCTTGCACAATGGACCCTGGGCCTTGAAAAGTGTGATACAGATGTTTCAGTGCTGAGCACTCCCTCTGTCACTGTTTCTTAGCACTGTGGTGCCTTCTGAGTCATCCAAAGGTTACTGTCATCTGAAAAGAGAAGTTTCTCTAACCAAAAGTGAGCGTAGCATTAATATATGGGTATGAACATTAAGGGAAGTGCTTATTGGGCAGTTTGGTGAACACAGTATATATATTTAGCCAGACACCAGCAGATGTTACATCTATAGGGCTCATGACTTCCCTTGTCATAGGTTTTCAGTATCAGGCCTGTATTCCCTCTTCTGGAGCGGGCCTCTACTCCAATTAAAGAGTGGTTGGTTTCCCCCATAATAGACAGGCCACTATTGCACCTGTTGGCTTATTTGGCCTGGCTGGCCAAATTTAGGGCTTGCAGTTCATTGTTGTTTATCTCCACTGGTAATTTCTCTCTCTCCCATGAAAATGCATGCTGTGTAGCTTTTTACAGCTTTCTGTCAGTCTACAGAGAGGAGGTTTTCAGCTCAGCTCCAGCAGGATTTCTCAATGACCTTGCAGCCCAAGTGTATGGAGTCTTCAGCAATAAAGACTAGTAATTTTTGTCTGTTGATTTTATATCATGTCAGTTTGCTGAGAGTGTTTGTCACCTTTTGGAATGCTTTGGTTTTCTTAAGTATGGAGTCATGTCATCTGTGAACAAGGCTAGTTTGACTTCTTCCTTTCCAATTTGTATTCCTTTTATTTCTTTCTCTTGTATTATTTCTTGATCTAAGACTTCAAGACTATGTTGAAAAGTAGTGGTGAGAGTGGGCACTCCTGCCTAGTTCTAGACCTTAATGGGAATGCTTCGAGTTTTTCCCCATTTAGTCTGATCTAGGCTTTAGGTCTCTTGTATATTATGTTGAGCTATAGTCCCTCTATCCCTATCTTCTCCAGTGTTTTAATCATGAAGGGATGTTTTATTCTGTCAAAGATTTTTCCTGCATCTATAGGCCTGGGCAGCAGAACATAGCAAGCCCTTATGCCAATAGCTGAGTTCTGACAAGATTTTCTATAGTCTTTCCCTTCCTCTTAGAAAGTTCATAAACTAAGCCTTCAAATACAGTTCTCTCTGCATTTAGCCTTCTCAAAATCTCACTATAAAAGTCCATAAAACTTGGCTTACCACTCCAGAAGGCATCTTCACTTGTAAGTACCAAGTCCATGCCCCTTCCTCCAAAACAAAAGTTCCAAAAGAACAAAATCTGCATGATCAGATTTATCTCAGCAACTCTGGCTGACTGTTGGAACCAGTTCTGTTGTAGACAGCTTCAGGTTGCTGGGATGAGCTTCCCAAAGAGACACAGTTTATGGGAGGAAGAAAGGAAACTTACAGATCCAGGGAAAGTTCCATAGTGGTGAAAAACAGAAAACCCACCACCAAAAGCCAGAGCGAAAGAACAGCAGCCGAACCACGGGGAACCCAGGCAGAACTCATGCACTTTGCAGATCTTAGATTGGAATTCCAGATCCAACCCCACACCTCCTCCAGCCGGGTGGCTGGAAACCCAAGAAGCTTTAACAAAACTCCTGAATTTATTGGGGGACAATGGTGAGTTGTTCAGTCTCCAGGTATTGGTGGATTTTCTGTTGTTTCCCTTGTTACTAAGGCTTTATTGCATTGTGGTTTGATATAGTTAATGGAGTTATGTTGATTTTACTGAATTTGTTGAGGCATGCTTTATCTACTAATATATGATCTATTTTAGAGAAGGTTCCATGAGCTGCTCCAAAAACATGAGTATTCTGTGGAAGTAGGGTGGAACATTCTGTAGATATCTGTAAAGTCCAAGTGATCTAAGGTATTATTTAACACCCTTATTTTACAGTTAATTCTCTGCTTAGATGGTCTGTCTCATGATGATAGTGGATTATTAGAATGTCTTACTTTAATTGTGTTTTGAGTTATTTCTGCTTTATTGTCTAACAGATTTTGCTTTTGTAAAATTTTGAGTTCCTGTGTTTGGTCCATATGTAATATACTGTTATTGTATTATTCCTTTGATGAATATGAAGTAGCATTATTTCTCTCTTTTAATTACATTTTGTTTGAAGTCTATTTTGTGTATCTGGCAAAAATTTTCTCCCATTCTATGGGTAATCTATTGGCTCTGCTTGTTGTATATTTGTCGGTGAAAAAGCTTTTCAGCTTCATGAGATCCCAATGGTTGAGTGATTTTTTTAATTTCCTGAGCTACTGGGGTTTTATTCAGGAAGTCTTTTCCCACTCCTATATCATGGAAAGTTCCTCCTACTTTTCCTTCTAGTACTAGCAGTGTTTCTGGACTTATATTGAGGTCTTTGATCCATTTGGACTTGATTTTTGTGCATGGTGAAATGTGTGGATCAAATTTCATTTTCCTGCATATGGTTTTCCAATTTGTCTAGCACCATTTGTTAAAGATGCTGTCTTTTTTTTCCAGTCTACATTGTTGGGGCCTTTGTCAAATATTAAGTAGCTGTAGTTCCTTGACCCAAAGTTCGGATACTCAATTCTGTTCCATTGGTCTATCATCCTGTTTTTATGCAAGTACCATGTTGTTTTTATTACTATGGCTTTGTGGTATAGCTTAAGATCAGGTATGGTGATGCCTCCAGAGGTATTTCTTTTGCTGAGGATATGCTTGGAGATCCGAGGCCTTTTGCCATTCCATATGAATTTTGAGATCATTTTTTCTGTCTCTGTGAAGAAAGATTTTGGGATTTTTATTGGTATTGCATTAAATCTATATATTGCTTTTGGTAAGATTTTCACAATGTTAATTCTCCCTATCCAGGAGCATGAGAGCTCTTTCCATTTTCTCAAGTCCTCCTCAATTTTTCTTCTCTTTCTTTCTTTCTTTCTTTCTTTCTTTTTTCTTTCTTTCTTTCTTCCTTTCTTTCTTTCTTTCTTTCTTTCTTTCTTTCTTTCTTTCTTTCTTTCTTTCTTTCTTTCTTTCTTTCTTTCTTTCTTTCTTTCTTTTTGAGGTAGGGTCTCACTCTAGTTGAGGCTGACCTGGAATTCACTCTGTAGTCTCAGGTGGCCTCGAATTCATGGCGATCCTGTTACCTCTGCCTCCTGAGTGCTGGGATGAAAGGCATGCACCACCACTCCCAGCTTTCCTCAACTTCTTTCTTGAGTGCTTTTATTTTGTCTGATATCAATATTGCCATTCTTGCTTGTTTTTTATTTCCATTAGGTTGGAATATCATTTCATCCTTTTACCCTAAGCTGGCTTTTATCATGGAGTTTTTTTTTTTTTTTTTTTTTTTGAGGTAGGGTCTAGCCCAGGCTGACCTGGAATTCACTATGTAGTCTCAGGCTGGCCTTGAACTCATGGTGATCCTCCTACTTCTGCCTCCCAAGTGCTGGGATTAAAGGCATGTGCCACCACACCCAGCTATGGAAAGCTTTATTTTTTTTTGCCTGTAATTATGATGGATAATTTTATTGGGTATAGTATTGTATGTTGGCATCCATGCCTTTTAGGATTTGAAATGTTCTATTCCAATCCCTTCTGGCTTTTAGAGTTTCCACTGAAAAATCAGAGGTAATTTCTGATGGGTTTATCTCTGTAAGTAAGAAGCTGTTGTTTTCTTTTGCAGCTTTTAGAACCCTTTCTTTGTTTTCAATGTTGAGTTTTTTTTAATACCTTTTTTTTTTTTTTTTTTTTTTTTTTTGTCTGAATGCATTGCAGCCTTCCCTGGGGAAGGCAGTCTGTTTATTGAATACGGAAGATACATTTACAGAGAACACAAAACAAATAACTGCACATTCTCTATCCATGGTCCATGACATGAAGGCCTGGTGGGCCTATCAAAGGCCCAAGATGCTAAACTCTCCCTGTCCTATTCTCAGGACTAGGCCTACCTTGGGCAAGCAAGGAAATAAATCCCTAGGGCGACGGCCACAGACACACCTGGGGAACTGAAGGAGGAGTGTGGGGCTCGGGTTCTCCACTGCTTCCTGCCCAATGGGCAGTGGTGGTGGAAGGAGGCACAGTGGAGTTGGCACAGAGTGGTCTCTTTGGTTTGAATCCCGAGTGGAGGTGGCATATGAAGAAAGAGAGCCTAGCCCAAGACTGTCTACTGGGAGGAGTTGAGTGGGGATCAGACTTCCTGCTGCCAGAGGCCCTATAGTCTGGCTAATGCCTGAGCCAGGCCCTGACCCTTCCTACCCACTTAAAGCAGCTATAGAGGGGGGGAGCTTAGATTCCAGACTAGTGTGTGGTCGTGGTAGGGAGACCATGACAGCTGTGGGGACTGTTCTGGTTCAATCCTCTGGGAAAGAAGCCCCACCCCCACCAGCCTCACCCAGTTTCCATAAGGGCTCCCTTCAGCCTAAGACTCAACATGACCAGACTGGAAAGTTAATGAATGCTGTGAAAGGAAGTGGGCACAGGACAAGACCATCTATCACAAGAAGGCCAGCAAACCAGACACCTAGGATTCAGAGGCAGATCACACAGTATGGCTAAGTTCCAGGGAGAGGTATGTGGAAGCTGATCAGAAGGGGTGTTGAGCAGCGCAGAACTCTTGCCCCAGCACAGCAACTCCTTCCTTTCCTCTTCCTTTTGGAGGACTGTGGGTGCCATGCCCAGGCCAGACACTAGATGGCACCTTTGTGAAGCTATAGAGAGGGCATGGCAGCTCCTGAAGAGTCAAAGGGCAGTAGGAAAGGCTAGAACCAGGGCTAACAGTAGGATCCTGGGGGGAATCTTCTGCATGATTCAGGTGCTCCCCAAACCTCCAGGTAGCAGCAGTGGAGCTCCCTTGAACCCCTACAGTTGGGAAGGAGACAACAGTGGGCTCTGTGGGCAGAGAAGGCACTGAGGCTGGTGGGCAGGAGCCCTGTCACAGTCAGAGTGTTCAGAGCCTGGGGCTAACATCTATGCCACGTCCTACCACCAGAGGTCCTGGCAAGTCTGGATGGTGGTGAAGAGTACTCAGTGGCATGTGAAGAAAGACAGGTCTTGGTTGGGAGGTGTGGCTGCTTAGATCTAGCCTTGGCTAAGGGTCCAGTTAAGGCACCTGGGGCTTACAGCCTCGCTAAGGCCAAAGCTGGGCTTCCCACTGGAACAGACTTTTAAGGAACAGGATGTCATGGAATGTGGGGAGCTAGTGAGGATTTGTGGGGGAAAGGGAGTTATAAAAGTAACTATCCCAAAGGATCCTGGGTCAACCTACTCTACCCACTTCAGGCCCCTTTGGTCCAAGAAAGAGCCAAGGGATGGGAGATAAGTGTAGACTAGATCCTGTCCCTTCTCCCCACTCACAGAGATCACCTGCCCACCAGGAGTACCAGTACCAAATCAGGTTCCCAGTTCAGTTCAGGTGGGCCACCACTGTGTCACATCAGACAGATCTATGGTAAGGGTAGGGGCTACTGAAGGCACAGTGAAGGGACTGGGGCCAGACATACTCTATGTGCTGCTGGCCATCAGGCCTAGCTCTAGAGAGGGTACTGGGCTCAGACAGCAGAGAGTGACCAGGATGAGACCATGGTGTGTCCATGCCACGGCTGGTGGCTCAGCCATTGTACTGCTGCTGATAGCGCAGATTGAGTTCCCGCAGCTCCCGCTCCCGCTCCCGCTCGCGTTGGTGTGACTTGCTGGAACGGCTGGAACTTGTGGACTGAGTCGACTTGGTGCTCTGGCAACATGAGGAGGCACGCTTGAGGAGATTCTGGGAGATGGATCGGTGCAGATTCTGCATAGATGAAGAGGCTGCCATGCTCACCACCCATGGGTGCCTCAAAGCCTGCAGTGCAGTCATTGGGGCTCCAGGGTCCACTGTCAGCAGGAGGTCAATGAAGTCCTTGGCCAGGTTAGATACACTGGGCCATGGCTCCCCCAGGTAATTTGTATTTGCCCCTGAGGATCTGATGGTACAGTCTGGTATGGTTGTCATCTTCAAAAGACATGGTGCCAAGCCGGGGTGGTGGTGCACGCCTTTAATCCCAGCACTCGGGAGGCAGAGGTAGGAGGATCACCGAGAGTTTAAGGCCACCCTGAGACTACATAGTGAATTCCAGGTTAGCCTGGACCAGAGTGAGACCCTACCTTGAAGAACCAAAAAAAAAAAAAAAAAAAAGGCATGGTGCCACTGAGCAGGATGTGGGCAATGACACCCAGCGCCCACATATCCACAGACTTGGTGTAGGGCTTAAGGACCAGGACCTCAGGAGCAATGTATTCAGGTGTGCCACAGGTAACCACCGTCAGACAGTCATCGCCTTTCTTGTGAGCACTGGCCAGTCAGTGACCATAATCTTGGAGTCAGTACCTGGGTGGTAGTAGAGCAGATTCTCAGGCTTGAGGTCTCCGTGTGTGATGCCCAGGGCGTGCAGATACCAGACACCATCCAGCACCATCTGCGGCACCCTCGTGGCATCCCGTTCAGTGAAAGAACCCTTGGCAATAAGACGGTCAAAGAGCTCACCAACAGTGGCTAACTCCATCACCATGTAGACACGCTCCTGTGTATCAAACACTCCCAGAAGCTGGATGATATTGGCATGGCGCACCTGGCCCAGTACACACAACTCAGACTCACATACCTCCCATCCCTCTCGGTATTTAGTTTTGACCATTTTGATGGCATACGGCCGCTGAGTCGCCCGGTGCTCCACACGTACCACTCGGCTAAAGCTCCCTTGGCCAATCAGGGCCTTGATGTCGTACTTTGCTGTCACACGTGGGCCAAACTTGGTCCTGTGCTTAGCCACCCTGGCCCTGCGTGGTGGTTCCGAGGAAAGTTCTGTGTGGCCAGCAGTGGGGGCACCAGGGCAGGGATGTGCATATGGACTGGTAGCTGGGAACCCAGCTTTGACAGGGCTAACACTGTCCACCTCTGTGATGAAGTGCTTGTATACATCATTCTTTGTGCCACTGAAGGGTTCCACCTTCTTGACCAGATCCAGCTGGACATCCTTGGGTGGCTCAGGAAGGACCTTGCTCGTCCCACAGCCCATCAGTGACCCAGGGGCATCCTCTCCAGCCCTGTCTACACCTCACACGGTCGGCAGGCTCTCTGGAGTCTCGGCCACTCAGCCCACCGTCTCCCAGCCGAGGCCATGGCCACAGCCATCCTCCGACGTCAGCGTCCTGGCTTCTTAAATAACTTTCTTTCTTTTTAAAAAATATTTTCTTTTCTTTTTTATTTTTTAAAATTTTATTTATTTATTTGAGAGAGCGAGAGAGAAAGAGAGAGAGAGAGAGAGAGAGAGAGAGAGAGAGGGAGAATGGGTGCACCAGGGCCTCCAGCCACTTCAAATGAACTCCAGACACATGCCTCACCTTGTGCATCTGGCTTACATGGGTCCTGGGAAATACAAATGGAGGTCCTTTGGCTTTGTAGGCAAGTGCCTAACCGCTAAACCATCTCTCCAGCCCAAGAGTTTTTAACTATAGTGTGATGTCATAGAAATTTCTTCTCTGGTCCTGCCTGGTGTTATGAGATACTATGGTACTTGGATGGAGCTCTCTCTCTTTTGAGGTTAGGGAAGTTTCCTTTGATGAATTTGTTGAAGGTGTTCTCTATGCCTTTGGTCTGTATATCTTCCCATTCTGGTTTTTTTTTTTTTTTTTTTTTTTGGTTTTGCGAGGTAGGGTCTCACTTTGGTCCAGGCTGACCTGGAATTAACTATGTAGTCTCAGGGTGGCCTTGAACTCACGGCGATCCTCCTACCTCTGCCTCCTGAGTGCTGGGATTAAAGGCGTGTGCCACCACGCCTGGCTGTTTTTTTTTTTTAAATTTTATTTTACTCACTCATTTGCAAGCAGAAAGAGAGATGATAGAGAATGGGCACACCAGGGTATCCAGCTACTGCAAACGAACTCCAGATGTATGCGCCACCTTGTGCATCTGGCTTACATGGGTACTGGGGAATTGAACCCTGGTCCTTAGGCTTCACAGGCCAGTGCATTAATTGCTGAGCCATTTCTCCATCTCCCTTTCCCATTCTTGTATGCCAATAATAATCTGAAGATTTGGTCTCTTTAAGGTGTCCCACATTTCCCTCATCTTCTATTCAAATGTTTTGCTTTTATTTTTTTATTTTTTGAATTTACCATGGGTTTTGGACTGCCAGACTATTTCCTCTGTCTGGTCTCGAGTTCTGATAGTTTACCCTCCATATAAACTACTCTGTTGGTGAGGCTTTCTTGAGAGCCTTTTAAAAGTCATCTTACTGTTGTCTATTATTTTGTTAGCATCTTCATCTCTGTGGAATTCTAATTTCACTTTTTTTTTTTTTTTTGGAGAGAGACAGAGAGAGAGAAGAAAAGGAAGACAGATAGAGATGGGCGCGCCAGCAGTCTCTCAGCTACTGTGAACGAAATTCAGATGCATGTGCCCCCTTGTGGTCAAGTGTGGCATTGCGCCCTTGCATCATTTTGCATCTGGCTAAACGTGGGACCTGGAGATTGGAACCAGCGTTCTTAGGCTTAGGAGGCAGGCGCCTTAACCGCTAAGCCATCTCTCCAGCCCGAATTTCACTTATTTAAGAAAATATATTTTACTTGTTTATTTATTTGAGAGAGAGATACAGAAATAGGCAGGTAGATAAAGAGAGAGAGAGAGAGAGAGAGAGGGAGAGAGAGAATGGGTGGGCCAGGGCCTCCAGCCACACGAACTCCAGATGTGTGCACCCCCTTGTACATCTGGCTTACATGGGTCCTAGGGAGTTGAACCTGGGTCCTTTGTCTTTTCAGTCAAGTGCTTTAACCGCTAAGCCATCTCTCCAGCCCCTTATTTTTTAAATATTTATTTTTATTTATTTATTTGAGAGAGAGAGAGTGAGGAAGAGAGAGAGAATGGGTGCACCAGAGCCTCTAGCCACTGCAAAGAATGCATGTGCCAGCTTGTGCATCTGGCTTACGCGGGATCTGGAGAATAGAACCTGGATCCTTAGGCTGTGCAGGCAAGTGCCTTAACTGCTAAGCCATCTCTCCAGCCCTAATTTCACTTACTGATTAGACTTGTTTGTTATTTGTTGGAGTTTATTCCTATGTTTGGTTATCTCTTGATTGAGTTTATTCCACTTCCCATTGAAAACACTCTTTTGTTGATTCTTCCCCATTTCCTTTAAATGACTCTCAAGTTCTTTTTGATTCTCTTCATTTAAAAAATTTTTGTTTATTTGCAAGCAGAGAGAGATAGAGAAAAGAGAGACAGAAAGTATGTGTGTGTCATGACCTGTGGCTGCTGCAAACAAAATCCAGATGCATGTACCACTTTGTGTATTTGGCTTTATGTAGGTATCGGAGAATCAAACCTGGGTCATTTGGCTTTGCAGGCAAGTGCCTTAACCACTGAACCATTTCTCCAGCCCCCTCTTCATTCATTTTGGGACAGGTATTGAATTCCTTTTGCTGATTTTTTTCTGGTTCCTTCCACCATGTTTAAAAAAAATATCTATTACTTATTTAATTTATTTATTATTTATTTTTATTATATATTTAATACTTATTATTTATTTATGAGAGAGAGAGAAAGAGGGAGAGAGAGAGAGAGAGCTTATGCCAGGGCCTTCAGCCATTGCAAATGAACTCCAGATGCATGTGCCACGTTGTGCATCTGGCTTATGTAGGTTTTGGGGAATTGAACCTGTGTCCTTTGGCTTTGTAGGCAAGTGCCTCAACTACTAAGCCATCTCTTCAGTCCCCTTCCACTATGTTTTAGTTCATTCTTGAGTTCTTTTTTGTGGATTTTCTTCATTCAGCCATGCTTTAGATTCTCTCGTGAGTTGTTTACTGTGGGTCTTAACTATTTCTTCCATCCTTTCGTTTATAGCCTCATTAAGTTTGACTATGTTTGTCATAGCTTTATTTTGGGGTTCTGTGGCTGTAGCTTCTTCCATATTTGTAATGGAGGCTTCCATTATGGGGCTAGGTGACCTAGGAGGAGATATTTTGGCTTGATCTTTTGTTCTTTGTTTTGCATTGAGTTTGCCCATCTCAAGGTTGTTGTCTGTTTTGCTGGGACTATAGCAATTACTATCCCTTGTGAATATGTGTTGATTTCCTTGTTCAGGTTTGGTCAAGTGTGGTAGTTTGAATATATGTCCCCCAATATATTCAGTGTTTTACTAGTTATAGTTTGCATCTGCAATCACCTTGCTAGAGGCAATGTCACAGGGGGCCCGGTCTGAAGGTGTGGGTTTGAGATTCCATTGTAAAGATATGCAAATGTGCCTAGCAGGAGTTCCTGAAGTGTGCTGTGTGACCTTTTGGCTGTAGTTTTGCTCTGTGTGCTGTGGTGGCTGGTTGGCTTTCTCTCTCTCTGCTTGGTCCTGTGGAGAGCAGGCTGCTTCTCCTGCCTTTATGGAACTTCCCCTGGATCTGTAAGCTTCAATAAATAATATCCCTTCCTCCATAATTGTGCCTGGTCTGGAAGTTCATCTCAGCGAACCTGAAGCTGTCTGCTACATCAAGGTAGAAGTGGGAAGATAATTATATTCACAGGTTTTGATTTTGTGCTCTTGAGCCTGATGTGGGTCTTTCTTATGTATTCACTCTCCTAAAGATTCCAGGTGAGGCCCTGCCTGGAGTGCCTGGACAACTCAGTGACCAAAGAGGTCCAGTTTTCTCTCTTGTACTCACTTCTTGGTCTTGGTGGAGGGTTTGTATGTAGCAGCTAGTGGCAGGCAGGGGAAGAGGATAGCGGGGATTGAGTTTAGGATCTGGATCTCAGTCTCAGTGGTTATGGGGCTCATGTGAGTCACTAGTGTGTGAAGATAGTCTGGGATCAATGATTGCAGGCAGATCCTTGCTTGTGATCCTGCCCCAACAGGTCTTGTATTGGGATCCCATCTTGCCTACCCACCCCACACTCACACGCTGCTGGGGAACCTGGGTCTACCTGCCCCCCATACAAACACTGCAGGGAACAACAGCCTACCTGCCCCACAGAAGCCAAGGAGCCAGTGCCTATCCACACCACAGAGTGCATGCCACTGGGAAACCACATGTCTAACTTTTAGCCTAGACTGACCTGGAATTCACTATGTAATCTCAGGTTGGCCTGGTACTTATAGCAATTCTCCTACCTCTGCCTCCCATGTGCTGGGATTAAAGGCCTGTGCTATCACTCTGGGTCATCTGTTCCTCTTTTTCTCTATCCTTTCTGGTCTCTAGTTATCACAAACATAGTCTTTTACATTTTCACATTTTTACAGCTTCAACATATGACAGTGATATTTAACATTTGCCTTTTGTATCTTATTGCACTTAATATATTCTCTTCCCACTTAAATTCTAAATATAATATAATATAAAATAATATAATATAATATCATCTGTCCCTGCCATGAATACCGAATAGTATTTATCCCCAAGACACATGTCTTTCTTAGTTTGTATGACATGCTTTCAGAGGTTAAGTTAAATAGTGACTACTGGTTGAAGACAGTAGAGATTTTGATTGCACATGTACCCAATACACTAGCTCATGTAAGGTGAGAGAGTCATAGCAGGGGGTTACCTTATTGAACAATATGTATAACAATTTTATTCATTATTTCATTTATATTCATAAAATGCTATGTATAATTGAATTAAAACTACTCCAGTATTTTCATGTCAAATTTATATCTTTCATGAAAGTCACAGAATTGGTTAGTAGAAAAACTGAGGAAAAAAATTTAGGACATTTCCTAGGCTTTTTTAATCTGAATTTTTAGTAACATCTCTCACAATTCTTCTGTGATATAAAGTTCCTGGCAGAAATAAAATTTGATGCTATTTTCACCTGCTGGTTTCATCTTTTGTGCATTATTTACTTTGCTAAAGTTATTTCCAAAAAACATTTTTGGTCAAATATCTCAATATCACTCACAGTGATCCTCCTGCCTTTGCCTCTTGAGTGCTGCGGATAAAGGTGTGCACTACCACACCTGGCTTCAATACTTGCTTTTGGAGTATCCTCAATTTAGAAAATACTGAAAAACACTTTTCACATCCAAGGGTCCCCCAAATCCTAGACCATGCAGGCATTATTGCCTTGCTAGTTCATATAAAATATGTTGAAAGATTTCTGGCAAGCTCAGAAGTCAGCATTTGGAAGTCATTGAAAGGCCATAGCCATGACCAGGTATTATTAAAATATTTAGCAATCAGTAGAGTGTGAATACTTAACAAATGTGTGTATTGTTGGTGTACATGTATGTGTTCACATTTGCACGAATAATCAGTTGGTGACTTTTATAAGGTTTCTCTCCTATTAGAATATTTTTCTCCCTGGAAGGTCAACCCAGTGCGTATACTCTGCCCCAGAAAATTCAGTATTTACTTACATCTGCAGATGTTGAAAACAACATCTCTCACGGTAGTCACTACATTGCTTTTTTTCCTTTGCTTTTTCTTCTCTGCTTTCTTTTCCTAGCTAGGGATGGTGCTGGATCATCAGGGGCACAGTGGAAAGTAGGATTGGATAATTTCCTTAACAAGTTACATAAACATCTCTGATGGCTTAGCTGGAAGCCCCAGTCACTGGTTCCCATATCCCAACCTCTCAATAGGGCGAATGGTAAAGTCTTCTTTCTCAAGAGGTCAGAGTTAATGCCCTGCAGAATTCTGGGGACAACAAAGCATACAATAAACTGATAACAATAACCCAAATCATTTTTTCAAGGTCGTTATTTTTCTCACTAGCTTTCTAAAGGCATTCTTCATGTCCTTATTCCTGAGGCTGAAGATGATAGGGCTGAGAAAAGGAGTAATGATGGTATAAGGGACTGCTATGAGAGTGTCATCTCCCGGTGAGGCTTCTGGCTTCAGATAGACAATGGATGCAAAGCCAAAGTGAATGATGACCACGGTGAGGTGGGAGGCACAGGTGGAAAATGCTTTCCGCTTACCCTCAGCGGAAGGTATCCTGAGAACAGAGGAAAGGATGAACACATATGTCAAGAGGATAAGCAGGAAAGTACCCAGCAAACCCGACACTGACATCACTGTTACGATGAATTCCGTGAGGTCACTGTCCGTGCAGGACAGCCTCACTACTGCCCGCATATGGCAGAAGAAATGTCTGATGAGGTTGGGCGAGCAGAAAGATGCTCTGAATATCAGTGCAGTCTCTATCAGGGCGATAGAGAAGCCTCCAGCCCAAGCAGAGACCACAAGTCGTCCGCATGCAATGTTGGTCATGAGCAGAGGATACCTGAGGGGGTTGCAGATGGCCAGGAAGCGGTCATACCCCATCAAAGTGAGAATGATACAGTTCGTGCCCCCAAGCCCCAGGAAGAAGCACATCTGCAAGCTGCAGCCCATGACTGAAATACTTCTGCTCTTGGCCAGTAGATCCACCAGCATCCTGGGGATGATGGTCAGCGTATAGCAGGTCTCAGAGAAGGAGAGTGCACTGAGGAAGAGGTACATAGGGATGTGGAGAGACCTGTCCACCCACGTTAAACCCATGATGGTCAGATTGCCTGCCAGAGTGAGAAGGTAGAGGCAAGAGAAGATGGCGAAGAGGAATGCCTGCACATGTGGGTAAAGAGAAAAGCCAACCAAAGCAAACTCCTTCAGGATGGTCTGGTTGCTCTTCATTGCCAGAGGCCCTGAAATTTGAAAGAAAGAATGAATCAACATTCAAACTTCCATAGTGTTTGATATCATCATATGTGTGATGTGCATAAGAGGAGTCAGCAGAATTACAACTACCAACATTTTTCATGGCGTTTAGGAAAACTAGGTAATGTAGGTGACGTCTTTCCCTCATTATGCATTCATTAATTTCTTCAGCAACTCAATGCTAATGACTTATGTGATCAAAACACTTGCTCTGGCCCATTTTATAAAAAAATATTTTATTTATTCATTTGAAAGAGAGTGAGAGAGAAAGAGAAAGAGGCGGGCAGACTGAAAGAGAGAAAGCTTGCCAGGGCCTCTAACCACTGCAAACAAACTCCAGATACATGCGCTACCTTGTGCATCTGGTTTTACATGGGCACTGGAGAAGTGAACTAAGGTGTTAGGTTTTGCAGGCAAACGCCTTAACCTCTGAGCTATCTCTCCAGCCCTGGCCGATTTCTAAGAAGAATTTATTGACTAGTGATGTAATCAGGATGTGAACACTCCAGCTGATGTTCAAATGAAGGTGATTCAGGTCCATTAGCTGAGCCACATTTGAATAAGAATCTGAACATTGGAAAATACCAAGTGGTTAAGGGACACTCAGATCTGATATAACAACTGTCTCATAATATATCGTCTGCAAATACCTGTGAGGTATATAGATTAAGAGTTATTTCCTAGTTATTTTGTTACTTAACTTGGACAATGGATTAAAACTGTTGGGGAAACCCAAAATCATCATCCCTTCTTGAAAGAGGCAGTTAGGTAGTAACATATTAAAAGAAATTTAAGACCATGTTACCTTCTTAATATACGGAAGGGAGGGAAGGATGGAGACAGGACACTGCGGCGTTCTTAGAGTACATGAAGGCAGTGATAAAGACAATATGTCAGCTTAGCGTAGAAGCAATTGGGATTTAGCCCATTTCTTCAATGCCAAGATCATCATCCAAAACAAAAGATAAGGGCCATGTAGTCACTGGTTGACTTCTTAAGTATTTTTACATCTGATTCAATCTCTTCCTTTCTTTTTAACTTCCACAGCATAATGCTTGTCTTTATAATCACCATCTTCAACTTTGCATGATATTGAGCTGTTTTTCTAGTCCCACATATCAACATATTTGATTAGCACTTCCAGGGTCTATATTTTCTCCATTTTTTAAAACATTTATTGATTTTCTGTACACTGTAATAATATGAAGTAGACAGGACAGCTGTGATAGACAGGCAGCTCTGATCATCTTGAGAAATAGGATAACCTCATCTAACAAGTGGCCTGTTTGTACCTGGAATCCTAGTATTTTCTCTTTAACTCTACATTCTTCCCAATTACCACTGCTTTCTCCTCAAGGACAGAGACTATGAGCCATATATTTCTGTATTTCTCAAGTGGATAAAACACTTTAAGAAGATTCCCAGGCTGGAGAGATGGCTTAGCAGTTAAGGCGTATGCCTGTAAAGCCCAAGGACCCTGGTTTGATTCTCTAGGTTCTATATAAGCCAGATACACATGGTAGCATATGCATCTGGAGTTCATTTGCAGTGGCTAGAGGCCCTGTCACACCCATTCTCATTCTCTCTCTCTGTCTCAAATAATAAATAAATAAATAAATAAATAAATAAATAAATAAATAAATAAATAAATGAATAAATAAATAAAATAAAATTGAAGAAAAAAGATTCCCAGTAAATGTTGGATGGGTAGGTTAATCATCAAAAAGCACCTATTATATAAAAGTTTTTTTTTTTTCAAGCCGGGCGTGGTGGCGCACGCCTTTAATCCCAGCACTCGGGAGGCAGAGGTAGGAGGATCTCTGTGTGTTCGAGGCCACCCTGAGACTACATAGTGAATTCCAGGTCAGCCTGGACCAGAGTGAGACCCTACTCGAAAAACCAAAAAAAAAAAACAAAAAAAAAAAGTTTTTTTTTTCTTCTTGAGTATGCAGGTGAACAGACTTTTTACTCAGATCAGATTTTGTTCAGGTTAAAATAAGCATTTTATTATTTTATTTTACTTTATTTTATTTTATTTTATTTTATTTGGTTTTTCAAAGTAGGGTCTCACTCTGGCCCAGGTTGACCTGGAATTCACTATTGTAGTCTCAGAGTGGCCTTGAACTCATGGTGATCCTCCTACCTCTGCCTCCCAAGTGCTGGGATTAAAGGCATGCCCCACCATGCTCAGCTTAAAATAAGATTTTTTTGTGGCAGAATATAGTTTGTCCTTGTAAAAGGAAGCATAGGAAAATGATCTAAGTACAAATGGTTCCAGAGATAATCTACAACCCTGTGCGGATTCTACCTTACAAGTTTCTTGATTCTTCCATTCTTCTAAACTTGCCTAGACAATCATTCTTCCAAGGTCAGGCATGAATCACATCATGTAATTGTTCCTTTCTCCTATGGACGCCCTTTCCCTTTCAATGTCTCTTTCTTACATTATCAGCACCTTGTTATCTGTGAATAGTTAACACCCAATGAGAAGGCAAGGGGAGCATTTTCTAGTCTCTTTCATAAAGTTATTTTTATAGGGGCAATTGAATATCACGAAACTTTGTGTTTCCTCATGAAGTCCTTTATTAAGCCTCCTTAGTATTCCTACTTAAAAGTTTTTTATTTTCCTCTATAAACAGTTTTCTATAAAATTTTGGCCATTAACCTGATCCCTTGTGGAAACATTGGGAACTAATAGGTCTCTTCTGTTACTCCTACAACACCTAAATACAAGACCTTCTGTCAGTAGGACATTGTACACACCCAAACTCAAGCTTTCTTGACGATATAGCTGCCCTATAACCATGCCAATTTGGGGAATGGAGAGATGGCTCAGTGGTAAGCGGTTGCTTGCAGATCCTGACAGCTTGGGTTTGATTCCATAGTATCCACATAAAGCCAGGTGAACACATTGGTGCATGCATCTGAAGTTTGTTTGTAATAGCAAGAGGCCCTGGTGCACTATTCTCATTGACTCTCTGTGTTTGCAAATAAATAAAAAAAGAATGTCAATTTTATGAATCCCCAAACTAAAAGAGTAACCTATTTTATTAAATAACAAATAAAACATACTAACAAAATAAGAAGCTGTTTCAGTCTCTGATGTTCTTGGAAGAAAAATTTATGGTTTTTCCTAACATACTATGTACAAATAAACATCTGACTTCATACAACATATTCTGTGTCTGTCTGCTTTTTTTCTTTCTTTCTTTCTTTCTTTCTTTCTTTCTTTCTTTCTTTCTTTCTTTTTTTTATTTCTTTCCTCCCTCCCTCCCTCCCTCCTTTCTTTCTTTTTCTTTCTTTCTTTCTTTTTTCTTTCTTGAGGTAGTGTCTTGCTCTAGTCCAGGCTGACCTGGAATTCACTGTGTAGTCTCATGGTGGCCTTGAACTCATGGTGATCCTATGAATTCAAGACCAGCCTGGGTTATATAACATATTCTAAGCCAGTGTGGGCTAAGTGTGAGACTCTCTTAAAAATGAAGAATGAAAGTAAAATTAAAAAACATTCATAAAGTCAAATAATCACTAATACATAATCTATGATAGGTTTTTCCTTATCAAGTCCTGACTTAATTGGGACCAGATATTAACTTGGTGAACCATGAAGGTATGGTATGAACGTCAGATTCCCTCTCTGCTTAAGGAATATACTGACTATGTGTGTCTGTGTGTTGGGGGGAGGGGTGAAGTGCATTGTACCCCATCATATACTCACTGTCTTTGAAGTTGTCCCTAAATGCTCTTGTGCTCAGTTTCATTTGGATTATGTATTCCCTGAAAAAAAAGTACATATCCTTTCTGAAGTCCTGTTGTTTGGGAAAAGCACCTATGGCTCTTTCCTTTCTCTAGTAACAATTCTGAGTAGAGGAGAGTCAAGTGAGCTGCAGTAGCATCCTACCTTGTTATTTCATTTTTTTTTTTTTTTCCAAGGTAGGGTCTCACTCTAGCTCAGGCTGACCTGGAATTCACTATGTAATCTCAGGGTGGCCTCGAACTCACGGAAATCCTCCTACCTCTGCCTCCCGAGTGCTGGCAGTAAAGGCATGCGCCACCATGCCCGACTGTTATTTCATTTTTTAAAAAATATTTTTATTTTATTTATGAGAGAGAGAGAGAGAGAGAGAGCGAGAGAGAGCGCACCAGGGCCTCTAGTCACTGCAAACGAACTTCAGATGCATGTGCTTCCTTGTGCATCTAGCTTACGTGGGTCCTGGATAATTGAACCAGGATCCTTTGGCTTTGCAGACCAACACCTTAACCACTAAGGCATCTCTCCAGCCCCTACCTTGTTATTTCTATCAGGTGTCACAGGCAGTTCACAGTCACAGTTATATTCTTCCAGAAGACATTCTTCATAATTTTGGTGGAAGTATATTCCTTTCCACCTAAAAGAAACAAAAATTGTTTTATTCTGAAAAAAAATGATCTAAGTATGCAGATTCTTACTTTTATCACTGATTGTTTAACTGCTTTGGTAAAGTTGCTGAATTTTGAACTTGAGTTTCCCCAGCTGGATAGAAAAGGAAGGAGGGCAGAGCCTTCTTTTCTACCAGTGCGGAGCATTGTCTGATTATTATCGAGGGTTAATACTGTTCAGCTCTAGAGGTTTGCTTTTGATTAGGAGACCTCAGGAGAGTCCTCTCATCTTTCATCAGACAGAAAAGAAAACTTTCTTATCCAACTTTATAATTTGCTCTCATTAGTTACAGGGCTTTATGTAACATGTGATGTTTGAAACACTTCTGCGAGCCTTTGGGGATTTAAGATAAGCAGAGTTCATTCTGCCCATAGACAAGGCTTTCTGATACTTTGCCATTTGTTTGGGTGGAAATGCTGTGTTGAAGGTGAAATTCCAATGGTCATTCTCTCACTGACAAAGATGCTGGACTACACTTTCATCAGGCTCTTCAGAGGCCACTTCTCATTTAGACTCTGGGCCATAAGCTCCAGTCTCCATCCTTGTTTAGTCTGGAATAGGCAGCTTAGAGCAAAAGCCTTGCTAGGTTTGTTTGGGGACTACTTCCCACACTTAACATCTAGTCAAATTCTTAATTCCCCATCCCCAGGTAAAGTTTGATTATCCTGGCCTGCCTTCAGCATGAATCTTATTAGCTCACTTTAGCAAGAATCCCTCTCATCCATAATATCTTCCATATATAAATATATACATGAACTTCATCCCTGAGCAAATGGCTACATCCTCAATTTTCTATGCCATATTAAAATTGAGCCCAGGATTACTCTTCCTCCTATTGAAATTATTTCTGAACAAAATCTATTTTTCTGCTTTAACTGCTGTTTGGTTCTTTTATATCCCTCACCACAGACATACTCCTCGTCTCAAATCATTGAGTTTTTCTTGGGTACTTAACGACTAATAGTCTGTTAAAGACTGCATTAAGCTGTGTGGGAGAACTCAGAGAATATGAGGAATGGTATCTTCTTACTAGGGATTTATGCCTCTGTGGAGAAAATAAACCCATGAAAAGTGATTTGCATTATAGCATGCTGATGACTCCCAACAATGACCAGCATAAAAAGATGGGAACAGCTGGGCCAGTGCTATCAGAACAGTGGCTGTGGAGGGAGAAGGGGTGTTGAAAACCAGTTCTAAATTAATCAGTGTTGCATTTTTTGTATCTATTACAAACATTGGCTGTATGTTCATTTGTGCAATGACTACATAAAATGATCTTATTTATTTATTTTTTGTTTATTATTTTTATTTATTTATTTGAGAGCAACAGAGAGACAAAGAGGCAGAGAGAGTGAGAGAGACAGAGAGAGAGAGAAAGAGAGAGAGAGAGAGAATGGGCACACCAGGGCCTCCAGCCACTGCAAACAAACTCCAGATGCATGTACCACCATGTGCATCTGGCTTACATGGGCCTTGGGAATCGAGCCTTGAACTGAGGTCCTTAGGCTTCACAGGCAAATATTAACCACTAACCATCTCTCCAGACCCTGATCTTATTTATTTTTTAACACAACCATGAAAAAGCACTTATTTTCCTACCTGATTGGCATGAGTAATCAGCAGCATCTTTGAAAAAATATTTTAATTGATTTATGACACACAGAGAGAAACAGAGAGAGAGAGAGGGAGAAAGAGAGAGCACAATTGAGAGAGGAGAATGGGCATGCCAGGGCCACTTGCCACTGCAAATTAACTCTAGAAGCTTGAGTGATTGTATATCTAGGTTTACATGGGTACTGGGAAATTGAACCTTGTAAGCTAGAATGATACTGTTGCTATATTGCTTATCTTGCTTAGTGTTGAGCTTTCAAGTGATTCTTACTTTCAGGTCTGATGATTTTTAAGTCTCCTCGGTGTCTACTGCCATCTTCATAGAGAATGTTCTAGCACTGAGAACAGCACTAATATTCTTTTTTTTTTTTTTTTTTTTTGAGGTAGGGTCTCACTCTAGCTCAGGCTGACCTAGAATTCACTCTGTTGTTCCAGGCTGGCCTTGAACTCAAAGAAATCCTCCTAACTCTGCCTCCCGGGTGCTAGAATTAAAGGCATGCACCACCACTATTGGCTATAGCACTAATATTCTTTCTGTCACTTCCTCTGTAATGTTTTCTGAGATCATGAGATGACTCATCCAGTTTTAATCACTGGATGTTCTCTTTTTCTCATCATTTTGATTAGGCAAGACTTTAAAAATATTTAAAGAATAGATATGGGGCTGGAGATATAGCTTAGCAGTTAAGGCACTTGCCTGTGAAGCCTACAGACCCAGGTTTGATTCCCAAGCACACACATAAGCCAGATGCACAAGGTGGCTCATGAATCTGGAGTTCATTTGCAGTAGATGGAGGTTCTGGTGCACCCATTTTTCCTCTATAATGAATAAATTAAATTGCAAAAATTAAAAAATAATAGATATGTATAAGAAATAAGTTACTTGTAAAGATTTCTGTGCTATGCATTAGAAAATACAAATTACAACCAGCTGACAAAAAGCTGAAAAAAGAGCTGGGCATGGTGGCACATGCCTTTAATCCCAGCACTCTGGAGGCAGAGGTAGGAGGATCACCACGAGTTTGAGGCTACCCTGAGACTACATAGTTAATTCCAGGTCAGCCTGGGCCAGAGTGAGACCCTACCTTGAAAAAAAGAAGCTGGAAAAAGCTATGCTGCATGCAGATCAGTGGGAGAGAGAGAAATTATCAGTGGTGATACTCAACAGTGGACACTGCAAGCCTTAAATTTGGCCAGCCAGGCCAAATGAGCCATTGGGTGCTATAGAGGCATGTCTGTTATGGGGGAAACCAACGGCTCTCTAATTGGACTGGAGGCATGCTCCATGGGAGGCAATATATCCCTGATACTGAAAACCTACAACAGGGTAGTCATGATCCCTAGGGGTGTAATGTCTTCTGGTGTCTGGCTAAATGTATATACTATGCTCACCAAACTACCCAGTAAGCACTTCTCTTAATGTCCATACCCATGTATTAATGCTACTCTCACTTTTGGTTAGAGAAGCTTCTCTTTTTAGATGGCAGCGATCTTGGGATGACTCAGAAGGCATCATGGTGCTAAGAAGTGACAGAGGAGTGCTCCACACTGAAACATCTCTATCACATCTTCCAAGGCTCAGGGTCCATTGTGTTGAAGAGGTGGCAGAAAGAATGTAAGAGCCAAAGGAATGGTAGGGCTCCTTACAACGTGCTCCTCCAGACACAAAATGGCCTGGATATCCATGACCTCACAGTGCCTGACACTATCTACACAAGACCATCATAATAGGAGGAAAAGATCATGACATCAAAATAAAAGAGAGACTGATTGAGAGATGGAGGAGATATGATGGAGAGTGGAGTTTCAAAGGGGAAGTGGGGGGAGGGACTTAGCAATTATGGAAGTTGTCTATAAAAATAAATAAATAAATATTTTAAAAAGAAAATACAAATTACAAACAGAATGAGATATTACTACATGATTATTTGGATGCCTAACATAATTAAAATGATTGTACTAGTGTTGGTGAAGGTTTGAAAGAACTGTAAATCACACATTTCTGTGGGGATGCATAATTTTTTTAATAGTTTAGAGTTTTTGAAAGAGTTTGTCAATCTCTTGAAAAGTTTATTAAGGTTTAAGCACTAGTGATCTATATTAATTTTTCCTTGTTTCTTTTCTCTATCTAAACACAACTATATAAGATCCAACAAAATTATTCAATCATGAAATAACTCAAAGGTAAAAAGGAAGGGGAAGGTAGACCTGGGTCCAGGAGCACATTTGAAGAATAATGGTGCAGTGAGCTCTCTAGAAAATCCTGCAGGCTACAGGCAGACACAGCCTACAGCTATATCAATAGCATACACAGAAACAAAGACAGGAACAGACTTCATCTACTCATTGTAGCATTGTCACACAGTGAAAGGGACAATCTGAGCTCTGTCCCACCTGCCTGCAGCAGAATGGACACTGCCTGAAGAATTAAGAATGTCAGAGACGATGGTAGGGGCACCTTTGCCCCCTTGGGACTATGCCAACAGTGTTAGAGATGACAGCCTGAGTGGACATGATAAACCTACAAAAACGGCAACCTACTCAGCATCAAAGCCTCCTAACATATGTGAAATGTCTAAGATGCATCTTAAATATCACTAATTATACCCAGAACCAGGGACTATCAGCTTAAATGAAGAGAGATAATCAATTAATGTCCATAGCAACTGAACCAGAGAGTTAAATGCTCTGAGGAAGATTCTAAAGCACCCACCATAAAAACAGATTCACTGAACAGTTACAGAGTCCCTTGAAACATTAAAAAAATCAGAAAAGAATTAAATTCTGTAAAAACATAAGAAAATGGAGTCTGGTGTGCTGTTGCACACCTTTAATCCTAGCACTTGAGACACAGAGATAGGAGGATGGCTGTGAGTTCAAGGCCAGCCTGGGCTAGACAGCTCAGCAGTTAAGGTGCTTGCTTGGAAAGTCTAATGACTCGTGTTAATAAAGCCAGATGCACAAAATGACACGTGCATTTGGAGTTTGTTTGCCATGGTGAGAGGTCCTTCTGTCTGTCTCTCTTCTCTCTATTGCTCTCTGCTTGCAAATAAATAAAAAATTAAAAATTTAATTAAAAATTTTAAAAATGCAAATCATAAAAATTAAAAATCCAATAAAATAAAACTCGTGGAGGAAGGGCTCAGTGGTAGAATGGAGATGACGTATGATGAAGTCAGTGGACTTCAAGAGGTTTCAGTAACATTCACTCTATGGGACAATATCCACACAGGAAAAAAAGAAAGGACAAAGCTTGAGGACTTAAGGGACAACCCAGCTTGTGACTCCTCATGGCCTCAGAAGGAGGCATGAAAGGATGTGGGGCTGAGGGAATGCACGAAGAAATGATAGCTAGAAACTCAAATTTGACAAAACATATACACTATAGATTCAGTTCTAAATACCATAAACCCAAAGAAATTCATTCTAAAACTGCATGATTAAACCTCTAAAACTGAAAGAGAATGAAGAACTGCAAAATATCCATTCTTTCCAAATACATACACCCCATTCATCAAAACAAGCCATCTTGGATCATAAAGAAACCTTGAAAAATGCACAAGAACAGAAGTCTGTGAAGAACACGATGGTTCTTCAGTTGTAATGATCTGAAATCTGACATCACTAGTAAAGAAAATCTCCACATTCAAGTACATTAAATGATTCTTTTCTAAGCAATCCATTTTTCAAAGAGGAAATCTCAAGTGAAATAAAAATGCATAAAACTGAAGATGATGTTAAAACATATCAAAGTTTGTGAGATAAAATGAAAGAAGTGCTGAACTCTTACAGTTGAGAGGGGTCCAATAAATAACCTAAGTATCTATCTCAAGAAACTAGAAAAGAACAAAATGGACTCTAAGTTTGAACTATAAGCTATATGCTTATTGCTTATTGCATTTCTTTCAAACTCTGGCAGCTTCTTTCTTTGTTTCTTTCTTTTTTTTCTTTCTTTCTTTCTTTCTTTCTTTCTTTCTTTCTTTCTTTCTTTCTTTCTTTCTTCTTTTTCTTTGGTAGAGAAAGACAAATATTCTACAATTTATGTGGAAACTCTTAGCTACCTAAAATCTTGAAAATTCCACAGAATCAATGATGGTAATCACTTCACTCACCCTTAAGACCTGTTGTGTAGGTGCCATAACTAAGTGTGATACCAGCAAGATTCAATAAAGAGCCATCTCCCTGGCCCTTGGGCTTTTCTCTGTAATGGCTTCAGTTTCGTTGCTTGCCATGGATTTATTTAAGTTGTTTAAAGTGTCTTGATTTAGTTTTGATGTGTTTAGGAATTTATACATTTCTTCTAGATATTCCAATACTTCTGGAATATAAGATTTTAAAACATTTTCTAAGAATCTTCATTTTTTGGGGGAACTATTGTAACATCCACCCTTTCATCTCCAATTTTGTCCTATTGACTTTTAACACATTTTAGCAACAATTTTGATACAAGTATATAATGTATTTTGGTCATACTCTCCTCTCCTTAGTTACCTGCTCTTGCCCCGCCCCCTCCCTCTACCACTGAATTCTTTCTTCTTTCTATCTAACCCTTCTTCAACTTTGAACACAATGAGAATGCGGTGTCTCTACATTCTACTACAAAGGATCTCCAGATTCATGCGCCACTTTGTGCATCTTGCTTTATTTAGGTACAGGGGAATCAAACTAGGGTCATTAGATTTTGCAGGCAAGTGCCTTAACTGCTGAACCATCTCTCCCACTCATTATTTGGACATTTTAAAATTTTTATGACTTGCTTTATAGGCTAGAATGTGGTCTATCTTATCTTATATAGTCAAGGTTCCATGGGTTTCAAAGAAGAATGGGCAATTCCTTATCTGCTGGAAGGAATATTTTATTTGTTTCTTTCTTTCTTGTTTCTTATATCCATTTGATAACTATGTAGTCTCAGGGTGGCCTCAAATACGATCCTTTAACTATAAACTTACATTTTATTTTATCTCTTTTTATTTGTTTGGATGATCTATTACTTTTTAGTTTGGATGATCTATATAGAGATGAAAGAGGTTTATTAAAGTCAACTATTCTTATAGTATAAAAATCAAATTGAATCTTTTTTGACTAATAATGTTTGTTTTCTGAAAGTGGAAGCCCTCCCATTGGGAACATATATTTATTATTGCTTTATCTTCTTGACAACTATGCCCTTTATTAATATGTAGTAATCTTCTTTATCTAGTCTGATTAACTTTGGTTTGAAGTCTCCTTTATCAGATATCAGGAGAGCTATGCCAGCATTTGATTTACCTTCTCTGACTCATTCTGTGGGTATCTTTGTAAATGATTTGTTATTTTTGTTTATAATAGATGAATATATGTTATTAAATTAAAATAAATTATTTGCATACAAAGAATCAGGCTTCATTTTGTCTGTATGTCTTTATTGTTGAATTGAGGGCATTTATACTTAAGATTATTAGTGAGGCATTCATGAATGTCCATACTTTTGTTGATTGTTTTCTTTTTAAAAATAGTTTTATATTTATTTATTTATTTATTTGAGAGAAAGAGGCAGAGAGAGAGAGAGAGAGAGAGAGAGAGAGAGAGGGAGAAAATGGGTGTGCCAGGACCACCAGCCACTGGAAACGAACTCCAGATGCATGCACCCCCTTGTGCATCTGGCTTATGTGGGTTCTGGGGAATCAAACCGAGGTCCTTTGGCTTTGCAGGCAAGCGCCTTCACTGCTAAGCCAACTTTCCAGCCCCTGTTGATTGTTTTCTAGTTGGATTGCTTGTTCTTTTCTTTCCCCCTATTGGCAGTAGAGGTCTGTTGGTTTATTGTGCTGGTCACTGTGAACTCTGTCCTACCCTTACTTTGCTCTCTCTTCTTCTCATGAACTTCATTCTTTCCTATGCTCTCATGTTTGACACTGCTTTCTTCCTTCCCTGTAGGCACTTTCTACGTTGTTGGCTTGATGGGCAAGAACTGACTTTATCTATGCTTGCCTTGAAATATCATGATCTCTCCATCAATTAGTTTTAAAGTTTATTTTTATTTATTTACACACACACACAAAGAGAGAGTGAGAGAGAAGGAGAGGATGGGTGGTTGGGGCCTATAGTCACTGCAAATGACCTCCAGATGTATGTGTCACCTTATGCATCTGGCTTTATGTGGGTACTGGGGAATCAAAACTGGCTTGTTAGGCTTTGCATGCAAGTTCTTTACTTTCAGGGCTTAAAATACACTATTCCATACTTTTGGGGTTTTTTTGGGGGGTGGCTGATGCAAATCTGATGTTATTTTAATGTGTTTGTCATTGTAGTGACTTCTTATTTTGCCCTTACAGATTTTAATATTTCTCTTTGCTTTTACTTTTTGTAATCTTGACTATGTCAAGGAGCTTTATTCTGGTCATGGCTATTGGGGACTATAAATGTCTACTGTGTTTAGCTATCTTTACTTTAGCTTTGGGAACTTTTTAGTTATAATGTTCTTGAATAGATTATCTATGACTTTAGTTTTTATCTCAGGTACTTTGGTACCTTGATCATATCCCAGAGTTCTTGAAAGTTGCGATCTTATTTATTTATTTGCATATGTGTCTGAATGCAGTCATGTACGAGCCACGTTGTGTATGTAAAGGTAAGGGCACAACATTGGGTTTTAGCTGTCCTTCTACCTTTTTTTTTTTTTTTTTTTTTTTTTTTTTTTTTTTTTTGGTTTTTCGAGGTAGGGTCTCACTCTAGCTCAGGCTGACCTGGAGTCTCAGGGTGGCTTCCAACTCATGGTGATCCTCCTACTTCTGCCTCCTGAGTGCTTGGATTAAAGGCGTGCGCCACCATGCCCGGCTCCTTCTACCTTGTTTTTGACTTAGATCTCTTATAGTTTTTAACTGAATATGCCAGGCTAGCTGGCCCATACACTTATAGGGATTCTACTATTGCTCCCTCCCATGTCTCCAACGGTAACTGGAATTACATACATGTGCTAATATATCTGGCCTTATGTGGGTGCTAGAGATCTGACAACAGAGTGTTTACTCATTGGGCCAACACTCCAGCCCTATATATTTCTTTAAATAAGTGTTTGAATGTGGCCTATCTTGGTATTGGTGATTCCTCCACTACGTTTTTATTTGATTAATTTAAGTTTTCATTTTGAACATTTCTGTTTATGATTTTTAAAATCTCAATTTCCTTCCTGAATTTTTTTCCATGTTGTAGTTATCTCCACACTGCTGGCATGAACTTCCAAACAGACACAGTTTATGGGAGGAAGGGATTTATTCCAGGCTTACTGATGCAGGAGAAGTACCATAATGGAAAAAGAGGCTGGCCGCTTTCACAGATCTAAAGAGAGAGAGAGAGAGAGAAAGAGAGAGCACCACTAGCCACAGCAAGCACACTATGGCAAACAAAAGGGAACCCCAGGAAGAGTTCAAGAACTCTGTACACCTTTAGGCTAGAAATCATATCCACAGCCAGGTTGCTGGAGACAAGCTTATTTTCATCACTAATTTTATTAATTTGTGTCTCGTCTCCCTTTCTTTTGGTCATATTTGCTAAAGGTTTATTTAATCTTGTTTAACTTTTCAAAGAACTCTTTGTTTTATTGATTCTTTATGCTGTTGTTTTGTTTCTGTTTTATTAATTTCTGTCATAATCTTTATTATTTCTTCCCATCTACTGAGTTTTTTTTTTTTTTTTTTTTTTTTTTTTTTTTTTGCAGGTAGGGTTTCACTCTGGTCCAGGCTGACCTGGAATTAACTATGTAGTCTCAGGGTGGCCTCGAACTCTCAGTGATCCTCCTACCTCTGCCTCCCGAGTGCTGGGATTAAAGGCGTGCGCCACCACGCCCGGCTTCTACTGAGTTTTTGTTTGCCTTGTTCTTTTTCCAAGACCTTAAAGTGAAGCATTATTTTGTTTACTTTGACGTTTGTAATTTCTTTCTTTCTTTTTTTTTTTTTTTTTTTTTGTTTTTCAAGGTAAGGTCTCACTCTAGTCCAGGCTGACCTGGAATGCACCATGTAGTCTCAGGGTGGCCTCGAACTCATGGCGATCCTCCAACCTCTGCCTCCCGAGTGCTGGGAAAAAAGGTGTGAGCTACCAAGCCCAGTTTTCTAAGTCTTTTTTTTTTTTTTTTTTTTTTTTTTGAGAGAGAGAGAGAGACACAGAGAGAAATAGAGAGGGAGAGGGAGAGAGAGAGGGAGACAGATAGAGAATGGGTGTGCCAGCAGCCTCTCAGCTGCTGTGAATGAACTCCAGACACATGTGCGCCCTTATGGGCAAGTGCGGCATTGCGACCTTGCATCACTTTGTGTCTGGCTAAAAGTGGGACCTGGAGACTAGAACCGGTATTCTTAGGCTTAGCAGGCAGGTGCCTTAACCACTAAGCCATATCTCCAGGCCCTCTAATTCTTAATATAGGCACTTAAAGCTATATCTTTCCATCTTAGGAATGCCTTCATTATGTCCCCAATGTTTTCATATGTTGTGTTCTCACTATCATTTGTTTCTATGATTTTTTTTATTTTCTTCTTGATTTCTTGAATGATTCAGTTGTATATTGTTTAATTTCCATGATTTTGTGTATGCACTATAGGTTTTCTTGTCGCTGATTTGTAGGTTATTCCCATTGTGTTCAGATAGAGTACAAGGAGTTATTTCAATTATCTTGTATTTATTAAGATTTTATTTGAATATGGTCTATTTCATATTTGTATATGGTTTATTTCAGAGTATGTTGCATGTATTGCTGAAAAGAATATGTGTTCTGCAGCATTTGGATGGAATGTTCTGTAGATATGTGTTAGGTCCATATGTTCTATGACATCATTTAATCAGAATGTCTGTTTTCTTTTTTTTGTTTTTTTTTTTTGTTTGCCAGGATGACCTATCACTTATGAGAATGGGGTATTGAAGTCACCAACTATAATTGTGCTTGGAGTTATTTCATTAGTGTTTGTTTGATGAAATTGGAGCACCCTTGTTAGGTGTATATATGTTTAGAATTAGGATGTCCTCTTGTTGAATTGTTTCTTTAATCAATATAAAGTGACCTTCTTTATCTTTCCTCAGTAATGTTTGTTTGAAGTTTATCCTGTCAGATATCAGTATAGCAAAACCTGTTTGTTCCCTAGGCCCATTTTCTTGAATTACTGTTATCTATCCTTTCACCCTAATATATTGTCTGTCTTTTATGGAGAGGTGAGTTTCTTGGAAGCAAAAAGCAAAAGGATCCTGTCCTTTTATCCAGTCTGCAAGCCTGTGTCTTCTACTTGGAGCATTAAGGCCATTGATATTCAGGGTTATTATTGAACAGTGTGAATTTATTTTTTCCCTTCTTTTTGTTTTGTAGTGCTTCCCATTTTCCTTTACTCTTTTGTATTAACTATTATTTGAATATGGTTTATTTTTTCCTGTTTTCTTACATGTGTGCTTTTCTTTCTCTTCATTATGAAGGATCCCTTCAATTATTATCTATAGAGCTGGCTTAGTGGTCATATATTCCTTTAGCCTATTTTTGTTGTGGAACGTCCTTATTTTTCCATCAATTTGGATGGATAGGTTTGCACAGTTTGGATGGATAGCTTCACTAGATAAAGTAATCTTGGTTGACAGTTGTCTTTCAGAACTTGGAATACATCCTTTCAAGTGCTTCTGGCTTTTAAAGTTTGTGTTGAGTAATCTGCTGCTCTCCTGATGGGCTTTCCTTTTTTATGTGACTTGATATTTTTTTCTAACTCCTTTTAATATATATTTTCTTTGGTTTGTGTGTTTAGTAATCATGGTGGTTTGATTCAGGTGTCACCCATAAACTTAGGTGTTCTGAATGCTAGGTCCCCAGCTAATGGCAATTTGGAAATTACAGCCTCCTGGAGGCAGTGTATTGTTGGGAGTGGGTTTATGGATGTTATAACCAGCTTCTTCTGGCTAGTGTTTGGCACATGTTCCTGTTGTCCATCTGATGTTGAACAGAAAGTAATGTCCATCCTCTGCTCATGCCTTCATTTTTCTGCACCATCATGGAGCTTCCCCTTGAGTCTATAAGCCAAAATAACCCTTTTGTTCCCACAAGCTGCTCTTGGTCAGGGGATTTCTGCTAGCAATGTGAACCTGACTGCAACATTAAAGTTGGTACCAGAAGTGGGGTTGCTGCTAGACACCTGACCTTGAGTGTTTGGCCTTTGGAGCTGATTTTCAAGAGGAATATGGAAGGATTTAAAACCTTGGCCTAAGAGATGCCTTGCAGTGCTGTAAGTACAGTTTGATGGACTATTCTGGTCAGTGTTGAAAAACCTGAATGCAGTAAAAACTATGGTCTGTGAGATTTGGCTTGGGAGGTTGAGAAAAAGCGCTGTTCGGACTGGGCTAGAAGTAGTTTGTGTGAGAGGCTTGCTGTTATGTCCATGTCCTGAGAACTTGTGCAGAGTTTCTTTGCATAAAAATGGACTTGTATGAGCAGAGGGATATGGCACAGAAATGAAATCTTTGGGCTAAAACTTCTGCGCATTCAGCTACAATTGTAAGAGAGATTACAATCTTTGATAGTGGAGGCAACAGGAAGAATTTAGACACTTATGAGGAGGCCTGAATGCTCACAGAGTGTCCAATTCTTCAAAGTCTGCTTTATTTCCCCCTGGGTCAACCAACTGACAACCCTACCTGGTATTATGGAGTATAAGAAATGTAGGAAAGAGAGAGTCATTGAATTTGCAATATGGTCTTGTGTTTTGAAAATGGCCATGAGCAATGTGAAGCAGGTCTGCTAAGGATTGCCTTCATGGAGACTCAATGGAACTATGAGGATGGGATTCAATGGAGACCAAGTGAAGATGCCAGGACCATGCGATGGCTGCTAAGAAAAGCTGCCAGGCCTGGATAAAGTTCTCCAGGATTGTGAGTAGCCTAGCTGGAGGGGTGGAATTGGAACTGCAGAGACATGTTGCTGATTAGAATTCTTGGACTTGGAGTTTTGTTACTGGATATAATTGTTGGACTTGGAGTTACAGAGTTTGATGTTTTCTCTAGTTGTTTTTTAATTTTTTATTTGTTTTTTCAAAGATAGTGTCTCAGTATAGTTCAGGCTGACCTGGAATTGAGTATGTAGTCTCAGCATGGCCTCAAACTTGTGGTGATCCTCCTACCTCTGCCTCCCAAGTTCTGGGGTTGAAGGCTTGTGCCACCATGCCCAGCTTGTTTTAAATCTTGTATTGGTTGAATGTTTCTTTGTTATGCCCAATGCCATCTTTTGCCCTGTGAATGTTTATTCTGTACCATTATAAGGGTTTTTGTATTTATTTTTGTTATTATGACTCAGTTAAAAGATCTTGGACTATAGGGATATTTGAACATATTTAGCATTAACAAAAATTATGGGAACTTTTAAAGTCAGATGAATGCATTATATTTTATATTATGTATGGTTATCAGTTTATGGGGGCCAGGGGCAGGATGTGGTCATTTGATTCAGGTGTCCCCTACAAACTTAGGTGGTTTGAGTGCTAGGATCCTAGCTGATGGAAATTTGGGAACTAATGCCTCCTGGAGGCAGTGTATTGTTGGGGGCAGGCTTATGGGTATTATAGCCAGTTTCTCCTTGCCAATGTTTGGTATACTCTCCTGTTGGTATTGTCATCTGATGTTGCCCTGAAGGTGATGTCCACCCTCTGCTCATGCCATTTTTTTTCCTTTACCATTATGGAGTTTCCCCTTGAGTTTGCAAACCAACATAAACCTCCCGCCTCCCCCAAACTGCTCTTTGTTGGGTGATTTCTGCCAGCAATGTGTATTTTACTGCAACAAAACCCATTTTATCCCCACAAGATGCTTTGGGTTGGGTGTTTTCTGCCAGCAATGCAATACAACAGTAAAGTTGGTACTGAGAAGCCTTCCTTAGCAGCCATCTCATGGCCCTGGCATCTCACTGGGTCTCTTTTGCAACCCATCATAGTTCCACTGGGTCTCCATGCAGGCATCTTTAGCAGATCTGCTTCACATTGCCCATGGCCATTTCCAAAATACAAGACCATGTTGCAAATTCAATGACCCTCTCATCTGATATGGTCCAGGAGGTGATGTCCACTGCTCATGTCATTATTTCCCCCTGCCATCATGGAGCTTCCCCTCAAGTCTGTAAGCCAAAATAAACCATTTTCCCCTCACAAGGTGCCAGCAATGTGAACCTGACTGCAAAAGTAGTTTAATTATAATATTGTGAGAAGGAGTTCTTTGCTGGTTTTGTCTGATGTTCTAAAGGCTTCCTGTATCTCTACTGGATGTTCTTTCCCTATTTGGAGGAAATTTTCTTCTATGATTTTGTTGAAAATATGAACTATACCTTTGGATTGAAATTCTCATCCTTCTAGTATACCCTGCATTCTTATGTTTGATCTCTTCATAGTGTCCCAAACATCTTGAAATTCCCATTCATACCTTCCTATCAGTTTGGTTTTCTCTTTATTGGACTGTACTAGATCTTCTCCCATTTCTTCTAGGTTAGATATTCTGCCCTATCCTCTATCTATTCTACTGGTAAGAGTTTCTGCATAGTTTTCTATTTGATTTACTCTGTTTTGAATTTCTAGTATTTCTGGTTGGTATTTCTTCATTATTTCTATTTCCTTCTCATGTCTTGTATTGACCTCCTCATTTCCTTAAATTGATCACTTGTGTTTTCTTGGGATTCCTTCCAGTGTTTGCTTTATAATTTGATTCCTTTGATTTCTTATTTGATTTGTTGAACATATAATCATTCTTTAGAATTCTTTGTCAAGCATTTCATCTAAATCAGTCTCACTGGAGGTCAGTTCTTATGGATTTACAATTATTGGTGGAATTATTTTGTCTTGAGTTTTGTATTTCTATATTATAATGCAGAGATTTTTGCATCTTGAGTTAATGTGATGCATGGGTTTTCTAATTATCTGCTGTATTATTAGAAGTGTAAACATGATGTTATGTATCTACAGGTTAGGAGCCGAAGGTGTCAGGTGTTGCTCTTATATTACTCCCAGAGTAACAGCAGATCTTGTCCTCGGTGGAGTTTTCATTCTATGCAAGTATTCTAGTAGGTTGGGTGAAGCAAAAGGAAGGCAAATTCTAAAACTGAACTGAGCAATATACATATTCAATCTAGACCAGCACAGAGTATTTATGCAAGAGTGGAGATTAAACAAACAGATAATCTAACAAAGCCAAAGTCTCTTGTCAAATGGGAGGCTGAGGTTTCTGACCTGTAATGAGTTCAGACCAGCCTTGGACTGAGTAAACCCCTGTCCCTAAGAAAGATGGAAGAAGAAGGCAATATAAATCAGATAATATCCAAAGCAACAGAAGTCAAACCAAAAACAAAGCTTATTTAGGAATTCTGCTCCCACAATGCATGACCCACAACCCCCATGGGGATGACCTTCATCTCTAACAAGGAAGGCCCCTTCAGAAAAGGGGCAGGGATGAGGGAAAGGATGGTACCAACATGTGATGTTTACATCTTAAGTGCATAACTAATAAAAATAAATTTAAAAAAGAATGGTAATGCCAACCACTAGTACCTCAATCAAATCTTACACATAACCTGCCTTCACATGGAAGGTGTGATTAGCACTTCTAGTGCAGCCCTATATACCTGGTATTGACCCAAAGAAAGTGGGTCCTGTTACCTTTTGGGATAGCTTTGTTCTCACCTATGCTGAGTACCCACCTGGATTCTTCTGCTGTGCTACAGACTTGGCCAGGCTGGTTGGGATGGTGGGTCTGCTGTTCTGATAGGCTGTGGTGGATGCTATGTGACCAAGATGCCTTGGAGTTCTCCAGTGGTTGCTAGCACTGGTGGCTGGGAGAGGGGAGGCTGTGAAGAGTGCCTGAAGTTACCAAGCTGCTTTTCTGGTCCCATTTGTCTTCTCCTTCAGAAGCTACACAGATGGTCCCTGCTATCTTCTCCTTCAGGGTTCTTGATTTTGTAGGGCTGGTGTGAGTGGAAAAACTCTTCACCATGCTTCTCATGGACTTTTAAAATATTTTTCTTTTAGTGATCTGTTTGGCTGTGTCATTTTCTGTTGCTCCATGTCCCCTGTGAGAACACTTCAAGGTCAACATCACCATCTTCTGTCCTTTCTATGCTATCCTTCAGATTGTCTGTAGATCCTCAAAGCACATTACAGAAGTGGTAAAATCTTCTTTTTCATGCTTTAAAACATACAGTGTTTTTTTTTTTTTTTTGTTTTGTTTTGTTTTAAAGATGGCAGCAAATACCAGGGCGACAGAAGACCAGAATAATAAGAACAGAAAGAAAGCTGACTGCCTAACATAAAATAAGTCAGCTCTATCACACCTACCAGGGCCCAGAAAACATTGCAGAGGCAGTGGTGGATTAAATATGAGAGCTGCTCTCACGGGTAGTGTGGGGACCTCCTCTAGGAATGTGATAGTAGACACTGAGGAGAGTTCAAAGTCATCAAAGCAAAAAATTAGAGGATGTTGAAAACATAACATTAAAGAAGAGTTATAGAATGCCCTCCAAGGCTCAGGGAACATTGTGGAAGAGAGGGCAGAAAGAATGTAAGAGTTGCAGGCTGGGAAAGTGTCCTCTGAGGCATTGTTCCACCAACAGGGACTGACTGGCGCATTCATGATCCCATGTGATTACCAGTAACTCCACTGAAGACAGTTTTCAGTGGAATGGAGGCAAGGGAGAGGGAACTTAAGAGTGTAACCCAGTGGGAGTATGGCCAATTTGCAATATGTTCATTAATTAAAGTACCCTATAAGTTTATTTAAAAAACCCTCAGCCATAAAAATTTCCAGAAAATGGTAAATGATTGAATAGATACTTCTGCAAAGAAAAAATACAAATCACCAATAACTGTATGAAAAAATGCTTATATCATTAACCATGATGAAAATGCAAATATACACTAAAACGAGCTTCCATGGCATCCTAGTTTGAATGGAATTATAAAAGAAAACAAAGCAGTAACAAATGTTGGCAAGGATGTATACAGAATGAAACCTCTAAACATTGTTGATGGGAATTCTAGTTAGTAAAACAACTATTGAAAACAATGCAGAGGTTACTCAGAAGCCTAGACATAGACCTGTCATGTGATCCAGCTATTGTATGCCTAGAAATATTTCTGAAAAATCTAAAAAAGATGAATTTAGCACACAAAAACATCTAGACTCCCATGTATCTTAGAGGACTACTCATAATATCAAAGGTATGGAATCAACCTAGGTTTCCTTTGATAGATAAATGGATAGAATATATATGTTCTATATGATAGAGATATCTCAGGTTAGGCAGTGAGCTTTCTTTTCTTATTATTCTGATGGGTCTTGTGTCTCCCTGGTATTTGCTGCTACCTGTAAAAAAAAAAAAAGAACAGATTGTATGTTTTAAATGAATGAATAAATAAATGTCTATATATAATGACAATATATATTATATATAATATATATAATATCAGACTGTTATGTAGCCATCAAAAAGAATCAAATCCTATTATTTGCAGAAAAATAGACAGAACTAGAGGATATCCTGTTCAAAACATAAACCAGACACAAGAATACAAGTATTCGCCTATGTGCAAACTAAAACAACAATAATCACTTGAAACTAAAAAGAAAATGTTAGGGCCTGCAGGTACCAGGAAGGAGAGGGAGGGAAGGTAAAAGAAGGGTGGATGGGCATGATCAATACATGAACTATGTATATGAAAAAAAACATAAGAAAAATATAAAAATACATATATAATATATATGAAAATATGAATATATATTAAAATAACACAATAGATATATTAAAGCAATATTATTAATATATTAAGAATTATACTAAATAAAATTTCAAAGGAAAAATTAATATGTTTGAAAAAATAATAGCTGAAAAATTCACAGAGTTGAAAGTATTGATATCAATTCAACAAATTGAAAAAATTCTAGCTAGAAATACACAAAGCACACCCAAGCACTTTATCATCATCTTGCTGTTAATAAAAAAAAAAGTATTGAAACAGGAGAAAATGACCTAGACTGGACTTACAATCTAACCAATGGCAGCGTTTTTGGTGGAAACTATGGGGAATACAGATAGTGAAAATAACACTGAAAAATGAAAGAAAGACACAGTGGTGACCCAGAAAATCATTTCAACACATAAGTAAATAAATATAAAAATAAAATGTATAGCTATTGTTTTACCTTAGCCTGGACATGCTATAAAACTCATGTATGCTTCACAAATAAAGTAAAACTGAAAACATTTTAAAATGAATAAAAATCCTGGTGAAATTGTGTATGCTTTACATTAAAATTTAAAAACAGATAACATGATGGAAAATAGAATAAAAAGAGGAGTAAGGAAGTCAGGAATCAAACTGGAGTTTAATGTCCTTTGTAATAAAGTAGCTCTAAAAAATTAAACACAAAATGTTATCTGAAAGTTTTCCATTATCTCTGAGAAAAATGAATGCAAGTACATGTTTAGGATTTGTGTAAAACAGATTTAAGGTTTAAGATCTAAGGACCAGGTTAAATTTTTCTCACCATCTTTGTCAGAAAAAAAAAAAAAAAGCAATGATTTGAGAAAGTAATATTACAAGTAGCAAGCAGATAAGTGTTTTATATGGTGGGTTCTGGAGATAATTAAATATACTCCACTTTGTCCTGCAGCTTTCATTTTTTTTTCACATAACTTTCTCAATTTTCCATAAATATCAAAGTCCTGAAGATAAGTCTTGAAGATATGTATTCATACAGGAGAAAAGTATGACTGAATGTGTTAAGTACTTGATATTCCTTAACTCTCTTCACTAGAGTATTCTTAAAATTGTAACTAATGTGACAATTCAAGGCTAGCAAGAAGTTTATGTATGCTATTTATTTATGAGGATTAGCTGTTAAGGCACTTGCCTAAAAAGCCTACGGACCCAGGCTTGATTCTCCAGTACTCACATAAAGCCAGATGCACCAGGTGGCAATGCATCTGGAGTTCATTTGCTCTGGCTGGAGGCCCTGCTGTCCCCATTCTCTATCCGCCCCCTTAAATAAATAAATAAATAAATAAATAAATAAATAAATAAATAAATAAAAATATTATTTATGAACAACTACATTAAAATGAAGATTCAACTTTGTCAAATAAACTAAGAATGTATTAAAAATAGAGCTGGAGAGATTGCTCAGCAATTAAGACAGTTGCCTGCAAAACATAGCACTCTGGGTTTGATTCCCTAATACCCACATAAAGCCAGATGCCCAAAGTGGTGTATGCCTCTGGAGTTTGTTTGCAATGTCAGGAAGCTGTGATGCCCTCATTCTCTTTCTCTCTCTCTCTCTGCCTTTCTTGCTCTCTCTTAAATTAATAAATAAGTAAATAAGAATGTGTTACTAGGAAATCCGTAAGCAATGCAAAGGTACACCCTTCAAGTTTAAACAAACAAACCCAAAGTAAGTTGAATATTCAGAAAAGAATGAAGAACATTGCTGTGGTCAACACTGGTTAAATGTAAACCATGCTTATAGATCATGAATACATTTATTTCTCTCACTTTGTTTGCAAGGACATGACTGGTTTATAAGTGTGTGGGCAGATTTATACAAATGAGGCCATGTGATTGAAAACTTCCTATATTTTACTGGAAATCATTTAATAGTATTATGTCTAAAATGCCTGCTGCAATTCCTAATCCAATATCTAAAGCCATAGTGTAAAGAAGATAGCCACAAAGCCCGGATTCCTAGGAAGGTGATACTTGATTTTACATCTCACTCATCTTTTGGGTCTTCCTTACCCATGCAGGGTACCAGCAGCCATGTCAGAGTGTGAGATAGGGTTCTTGAGTCCATTTGTTACTGTGCCATCAATTGGCTTTCATATCATCAAATCAGATTTTAGGTATCATATTTAATTTTTCTATACCTTGGTCATCTCTATGAGAAAGAGATAAAATTGTAATACTCAGCTGTGGTACTAAATCAAATGGAATTAGCTGATAGGTGATATTGAATCCATGTTACCAGTTATCATCACTGTTTCCCCTGATTCAATGAGTGAATTAAATGTGTCTTGTAGGTCCAAATATTATAGAGACATTATTTTGAGAAAGACAAGTCAGTGACTAGCCTAGACTGACTTTTGGGACATTTCTGGTGGGGGAGGGGGCTCCAGGACACTCTGTGAGTGGGTCAGAAATCTCAAAGTGGCTTTGTAGAAAAAAGAAAGAGGATGGAAATAGGGTAAGATGCTTTAGAAAGGAGACATCTGGGAATGGTTAAGAGATAAGGATAAAGCAAGAAATCGATCCCAAGAGAGACTAGAAAACAGAATTGAAATTGGACAATAGAGGGAACAGTCACATCATGCTCCTCAGATGACAGAAGAATGTGAATTCTTCTTTCATTATATTTATAAATCACACATCTTATAGTCTGAATTTACAAACATGGATCCCAAGTTTTGTGATCTTGGATTGGTCATTTCAACTCCATTGAGCTCTGTTTCTTCTTCTCCTTCTCCTCCTCCTCCTTCTTCTTTTTCAACTTTTTTTGAGATAGGGTTTCACTGTAGCCCAGGCTGACCTGCAATTCACTCTGTCATCTCAGGGTGGCCTCGAACTCATAGTGATCTTCCTACCTCTGCCTCCAGAGTGCTGGGATTAAAGGTGTGTGCCACCATGCCTGGCTTTGATTTCTTCTTTTATGAAATGTAACTCTTAATAGTATCTCACTACACTGAAAGCTTCAAAATAGATTTCTTAGGTGAAAACAATGTTTAGCACGTAATAGATACACCAATGATTGCTTCTTTGTTCACTTTCATACTCTATCTGCTTTCCCCAAAAGGATATTCCCAACTATTAAGAAGCCCAATTAGATGTGTTTCCTAAACCAGCACCCATCGGGACTGTGGAATCCTGAGAGAGAAGCTGTTTGGATGCAAGCAGGTATGATTCACCACCTGGGGCTAAAAGTAAGGGAGGTGGTGTCCTGGTGCCATTTGGAGATGTCGCTGCTCAGAAGTGAAGTTTCTGAGATGGGCTTCAAGAGGTTCCCTGAAGAGGAGCCTGCCAAGAGGTTGTTGACGTCATGCTGCAGATAGACAGGAACTGATCACTTCAGGTGAACGGAGAATCCCCTCTCCATCTCCCCATGTCAGCCACGCTCTGGCTCATAGCAAATTTTGAGGTGTGAAATACAGCAGCAGAGTGATAGACGGACTTTGGGTTAAGGATGCCTGATGCACTTCCTGTCTCATGTCCCATTCTCTTCCCTCAGTGTTCAGCATACTCAACAAGAAAAAGAAGCCTGTTCTGCTCAGCCCAAGGAATTTGGAAATGATAAAATAGGTGTGGGGGGGAGGACTTGTGTACCCACAATTAATGCTGAGCAAGATGCTTCTTGATCTGTGGTTGTATTAAAGGTAAGGTGCCTGAGGAGAGTAATCTAATCATTGTATGGGGGAAATAATGTTAATTGGAACTCAGCACACATGTTCTCTAGTCTTGTTTCAGTCTGAGTTCAAGAAAGTAACTTCCCTTCTTTTGGTCTTTGTTACTTGATCTGCAGAATAATATTTGGGAGTCCTCCCATCTCTCTTCTTCATATTAATAGGCAATGTGTCCGTGTCTAAATGTATTTTCTTCTTTAATTATTTTCAATTATTTATTTGAGAGGCAGAAAGAAAGGCAGATGTGTGTGTGTGTGTGTGTGTGTGTGTGTGTGAGAGAGAGAGAGAGAGAGAGAGAGAGAGAGAGAGAGAGAGAGAGAGAGAGAAGAGAAGAGAAGAGAAGAGAAGAGAAGAGAAGAGAAGAGAATATGGGTGCTCCAGGGACTCCTGCCACTGCAAATGAACTCCAGACACATTGCCACTTAGTGGATCTGATTTTCTGTGGGGTACTAGATAATTGAACCCAGGCCATCAGGTTTTGCAAGCAAGCACCTTTAACCACTGAATGATCTCTCCAGTCTAAATGTCCATTCTCATATATAAAGTCAAAGAGGAGGGCTGGAGGATGGCTCAGAGGTTAAGGCACTTGCCTGCAAAACCTAAGAACAAGTTCAATTCCCCAGTACCCACATAATTCCAGATGCACAAGGTGGCACATGTGTCTGGAGTATGTTTGCAGTGACTAGAGGCCCTGGCACATCTACTTTCTCTCTCTGCCTCCCATTCTCTCTTAAATAAATAAATTAATTAATTAAAAAAAAAGACTGGGCTGCAGAGTTGGCTTAGCAGTTAAGGCACTTGCCTGAAAAGCCAAAGGACCTCAGTTCAATTCCCCAGAACCCATGTAAGCCAGATGCACAAGGGGGCACATGTATCTGGAGTTTGTTTGCAGTGGCTGGAGGCCCTGGCGTGCCCATTCTCTCTCTCTCTCTGCCTTTTTCTCTCAAATAAATAAATAAATAAAAATAAAACTATATTAAAAAGTTTTTTTTTAAAGATGACCACATGCTACCTTCATTTTCAAACATATATGTATATGTATGCATTTGTTGTGTAGGCATGGCTGATATATATGTGGATATGGCAAGTAACAGAAAGTGGGCCATGCACAGTTTGGAATGTGTGAAGTGTGCATTAATGATGCATGCTTTACATATATATAGTCACATGTATAGTCACAGATGAGCTTGGGTGCAAGTGTGTGTAACTGAATGGGAGCCGATTATCTGTCCTCAATCTCTTTATATACCATACATACCTGCATACATGTGAGAGTCAACTCAAGCATAGCTGTGCCTCATGTCACACACAGCCTTCTGAAGTCTGCCTCTAGTCTAAATCAGACCTTTCTTTTCATGTTAAAACAGGCACTTGGGAGAGAGATCTCATCTTCTCCATCTTGTGAAGGAGCCTGGCATCTGCTGGCATGGTGGAAGAAATCAGTAGAACCACTGGGCATGTCATTGAGAATGGCACAGGCTAACATAACCTGCTGGAAGGGCTTTGTCTTTCTGGGCTTCTCCAGCTTTGGGGAGCTGCAGCTGCTGCTGTTTGTGTTGTTCTTCTCTCTTTATCTTGTCACCCTCACCAGCAATGTCTTCATCATCATAGTCATCAGGCTGGACAGCCACCTGCATACCCCCATGTATCTCTTCCTTTCCTTCTTGTCTTTCTCCGAGACTTGTTACACTTTGGGCATCATCCCTAGGATGCTCTTTGGCCTGGTTGTGGGGGGCCAGGCTATCTCCTGTGAGGGCTGTGCTGCCCAGATGTTTTTCTCTGCCTCATGGGCTTGTACCAACTGCTTCCTCTTGTCAGTCATGGGCTTTGACAGGTACGTGGCCATTTGTGCCCCACTGCACTATGCCAGCCGTATGAATCCTATGCTCTGTGCCCAACTGGTGGGTGCCTCCTTCGTGAGCGGATACCTCTTTGGACTGGGAATGACAATGGTGATCTTCCGCCTGTCATTCTGCGGCTCCCATGAGATACAGCATTTCTTCTGTGACACGCCTCCGGTGCTGAGCCTAGCCTGTGGGGATACGAGACTAAGTGAGCTGGGGATCCTCATCCTTAGCCTGCTGGTCCTCTTGGTCTCTTTCTTCTTCATCACGGTCTCCTATGCCTACATCCTGCTCGCAATCCTGAGGATCCCTTCGGCCGACGGACGCAGGAAAGCGTTCTCCACTTGCGCCTCCCATCTCACAGTGGTCATCATTCACTATGGCTGTGCTTCCTTCATGTACCTGAGGCCCAAAGCCAGCTACTCTCTGGAGCGGGACCAACTGATTGCTGTCACCTATACTGTGGCGACCCCTCTTCTCAACCCCATTGTTTATAGTTTAAGGAATCGGGCTGTGCAGACAGCTCTGAGAAATGCTTTCCGAGGGAACTTACTGGGTAAAGGATGAAGGATAGTCCAAGGAGACACTCTCCTTTGTGTGGGCTGCTCATAGACCAGACCCAGTTCAGGGCCATACCTTCCAGACCTCAGGGAGGGCTGCTCCACCCACCTGTCCCTGGAGGATCCCCATCCAGCCTCTGCCCTCCCTCCCCGGCTGCTTGGAATGAAAAGGGAGGATTTCTTGCTTTGTCCACTGTTCTGAACTCATAGTGAGCTCAAAAATATGAATGTGCACCATTAGCCTCGTCAATGCCATCCTACTTACCAAAACATATTAAGAATTTTCTACTGGGTGTGGTGGCGCACGCCTTTAATCCCAGCACTCGGGAGGCAGAGGTAGGAGGATCGCCAAGAGTTCAAGGCCACCCTGAGACTACATAGTGAATTCCAGGTCAGCCTGGGCTACAGGGAGACCATACCTCGAAAACCAAAAAGAATTTTCTTTTCTTTTTTTTCTTTTTACCCTTCCCTTCCATTTCTTTCCCTTCCTTTTATTTCTTTTCTCTTTTCCTTTCCTTTTCCTTTTCCTTTTCCTTTCCTTTCCTTTCCTTTCCTTTCCTTTCCTTTCCTTTCCTTTCCTTTCCTTTTCTTTTCTTTTCTTTTCTTTTCTTTTCTTTTCTTTTCTTTTCTTTTCTTTTCTTTTCTTTCTTTTTGAAACAGGGTCTCACTCTAGCCCAGACTAATCTGGAAATCACTATGTAGCCCAGGCTGGCTTTGAACTCTTTTTTTTTTTTTTTTTTTGAGGTAGGTCATCTCACTCTAGCCCAGGCTGACTTAGAACACACTGCAGCTCCAGATTGTCCTTGAACTCATAGCCATCCTCCCTTTCAGCCTCCCAAGGGTTGGCATGGGCTACCATGCCGGGATGTTCTTGAACTCTTTATGATGATCCTTTTTCCTCAGCCTCTCAAATAAGAGTTGGTATCATAGGTATGAGCCATCATGCCTGGCAAGAAGAATTGTCTTTCTAAAAAATATTTTATCTATTTATTTGTGAGGAAAGGGGGGGGTATGGGCTCTCCAGGGTCTCTTGCCACTGTAATCAAACCCCAGATGCAAACACCACTTTTGTGCATCTGGTTTTGATGTGAGTACTGGGGAATCAAACTGAAGCCGTCAGGATTGGTTAGCAAGCACATTTAGCTGCTGATCCAATTTTCCAGCCTAAGGAGAATTTTCTTCTTTTTTAATTTAATTTTTATTATTTATGTATTTATTTAGCAAGAGAGAGAGAGAGAGAGAGAGAGAGAGAGAGAATGGGCGTTCCAGGGCCTCTCTCTAACCACTGCAAATGAACTTCAGATGCATAGGTTACCATGTTCATCTGGTTTATGTGGGTACTGGGGAATTGAATCTGGGTTCTTGGGTTTCACAGGCAAGTGCCTTGACCACTAAGCAATCTCTACAGCCCAGGAGAATTTTCTTTAATTAATTAATTAATTAATTTGAGAAAGAGAAAGAGACAGAGAGAGAGAGAGAGAGAGAGAGACAGAGAAAGAGAATGGGTGCACCAGGGCCTCCAGCCACTGCAAACGAACTCCAAATGCATACACCCCCTTGTGCATCTGGTTTACATGGGTCCTGGAGAATCCAACCAGGATCCTTTGGCTTTGTAGGCAAACGCCTTAAATGCTAAGCCATCTCTCCAGTCTCAAGAATTCATCTTCATTAAGATCATCATAAGTTTTCCAACTAAGCTCAACAAAATGTGGGAAATTTAAAGCAGGAATGCCAGGATCCAGGGATGCTGTGGGAAATTCTGAAATCACTGCATAGATAGAACATTTGATCTCTAATGTCCTCCAAGACAGAGGGTTCAGTGTGACAGAATTCACAGAGGGTGACAGTGTGACAGGTGCAGAGCAGGCAGAAGCTCTACCTCTGCTTAGACTCTTTGCTACTGAACCCAGGGATATCCGTCTGAATTTGTTGTAGAACTATATATTCAGCCTGCTCCAGGGATGTGAATGCAAGATCTTCAACAAACTAGTTGAATAAGTCAGAGAAGCCTCTTAGCTTTTTCAGTTTCAAAGTCCTCATTTGTGAAATGGCTCTAACATCATAAGGAATTTTGCATGGGAGTGTAAACTGTATTGTATATAAGAAATTTAATAAAATATGTAAAGAATTTAGCAAAATACTTGGGTCATCATGAATATCCAATAAATGCCCTCCCACTATCAATGTATTATAGAAAGTGATGCTGGCTTTTAGTTTGGAGAACAGTTACTCTATAGTGAGGCTCTATAATGGCTTTGTGACTAAGACGGTATTTGATCTTATTCCTTAAAAATGGATGGAATCAGCCAGGCATGGTGGTGCATTCCTTTAATCCCAGCACTTGGAAGGCAGAGGTAGGAGGATCCTTGTGAGTTCAAGACTACCCTGAGAATACATAGTAAATTTCAGGTCAGCCTGAGCTAAAGAGAGACCCTACCTTGAAAAAAACAAACAAACAAACAAACAAAAAGAAATAAAAAGGATGGGATCTTGACTTCACTGGCCAGGGCATTTGTCAAAGAAAACAGAATAAAAAATATTAGAGGGCAAGACAATACAATTATGTTACAAATTGTGGTGAGTTGTCCAAAGGGGGTACAAATGTTTTACAAATGATGATGAGAGATTTTCTGAAGTAAAGATTTTCTTTGTGTGTGTTTATGCGTGAATGGTGTATTTGCACACATGTATGTATGTTCACATGTGCATTGGCACTCATGTGGTAGGTGAGCATGTGTGTACACATGAATGTGAAGATCAAGGCTGATGTCAGATGTCCTTATTAATTTCTCTCTACCTCATTTTTGTGAGACAGAATCTTTCATCGAATGCAGAGCTCATTGATTGCACTAGATAAGCTAGCAGCAAGCTCTATAGACCCTCCTGTTTCCATCTCCTGTCTCCTGTTGAAATTATAGGCATGTGTCACCATATAAGGCTTTTTTGTGGGTGCTGGGTATTGAACTCAGGTCCCCATGCTTGAGTGGCAAGAACTTTACTGATTGTGCCATCTCCCTAGTCCCTTGGGTAGAGATTTTTGTGGTTGTTGTTGGAGTTGGCCAACAGTTGAATACTTCAGACACAATCCTTTTGGCAAGTAGGAATCAGACACAGTAAAGGTTTGAGCAGGCATCTGTGAAGTAATTTAAGAAGACTAACCCTGGACTGGAGAGATGGCTTAGTGGTCAAGGCGCCTGCCTCCTAAGCCTAAGAACGCCGGTTCCAATCTCCAGTGGTTCCAATCTCCAGGTCCCACATTTAGCCAGATGAAAGTGACACAAGGGCGCAATGCCGCACTTGACCACAAAGGGGCGCACATATCTGGATTTCGCTCATGGCAGCTGAGAGGCTGCTGGCACGCCCATCTCTATCTGTCTTCCTCTCCCTCTCTATCTCTGTCTCTCTCTGTGTCTCTCTCAAAATAAAAATAAACTAATGTTAAAAAAGAAGACGACTAACCCACCAGCAGACAGGAGGGTGGATTCCAGCAGAAAAACCAGGGGCAGAGGGGCCAGGAAGAACTCCACCCTTATGCTAGACAGAAACACTGGAAAAAGAAGGAAATGGCAAACACTGCAGGCTTTGCAAGAGTAGGTTCCAGATTCAGAGAACTGACCAAAGAGATCAAAGTGAGGAATGACCCGAGAAATAACATGAGCAGAGATGATCCTTTTCTGACAGGAATCCATATTTATTCATACTCTCAGTGAAGAAAAACATCTTTTACTTAGACTTGATGGAAATTAGTCTGGGAGGACTAACAGCTTACAGGTGAGAAAATGCTGGAGAAGCAGGTGACTCAGTGAGATGGTAGAAAGAGTCCCGGGAAGAGGGGAAGACGATCTGATATAGCATCCTTCACTCTAGGTTGGACATCATCCCTGTTGGTCTGAAGTTGTTTGAACAAATTCATTTCCACAACCTATCCTACCCACCAGCATAGCAGTCCCTGAATGCACTGACCGATGTTGAGTAAGGATGTTCTGAGAAACGCTAAGTAGTGGGCAAAGTTCCATCTAACTCCCAAATGCAGCAGGCTTTTAAAAATGTTATTTATTTGTTTGCAAGGAGAGAGAGTGAGAGAGGGAGGGAGGGAGAGAAAGAGAATGAGCACATCAGGGCCCCTTACTGCTGCAAACAAACTCCAGATGCATGCACTATTTTGTGTAATTTTTTATGTGGGCATTGGGGAATTAAACTCAGGCTGTCAGGCTTTGCAAACAAGCATCTTAACTGCTGAAATTCTTTCCAGACTTGTCTTTTGTTTGTTAGAGACAGTCCCTCATGTAACCCAGGGTGGTCTCAAACTTTCTATGTAGCTATGTAGCTAAAATCCTTGCCACATTCTAGAATTAGTTATGCACCACCACCCACCATGCCTGGCTCAAATGCAGTTGTCTTAAGTCATTTGTGTTCTGTAAAAGGTTCAGAATAGCTATTACTGGGATCCATTTCTATAGATCTTGACATAATTGGTCTGGGTGGGGACAACAGACATAGTCCATAAAATCTCTCTAGATGACTCAAATCCCTTTGTTAGGTATTTGTACATGTGCCTTAAAGGGACAACTTTTCTACACACACACACACACACACACACACACACACACACACACACAGAGAGAGAGAGAGAGAGAGAGAGAGAGAGAGAGAGAGACAGAGAGAACAAAGCAGATGTCTCTGGTATAAGCATAAGTACACATTGTGAAGAAGAGTCTGGGATCAGACTGACTTTATTATTTTTTTTGTTAGAAATGTTCACTTATGTAAACATACCCAATGCATTTACAGTCTTGCCATAGCAATTTTCTTGGTCATTTGTGATTATTTAAGATTTACAGCCCTCGTGAGAGGACTAAGACACTTGCCTGTGAAGCCTAGAACCAGGTTTGATTCCCCAGTACCCACATAAGCCAGATACATAAGGTGGCACATGTGTCTGGCGTTTGCTTGCAGTGTCTAGAAGCCCTGGCACACACATTTTCTATCTTTCTCTGTCTCTCTCTTGCCAAATAAACACAATATTTGTATAGATTTACAATAGTTGTGGCTAGGGAGAGCGCTCAGTGGTTAACGGGGCTTGCTTCCCAAACTGGTCAACTCAGGTCTGATTCCCCAGCACTCACTAGGAATGTGCCTCCAACAGCACACCTCCTCCAGCAAGGCTCCAACTAACTCCCAAATTTTTGTCATGTGGAACTGAGCATTGAAAACACAAGTGTTTATGAGGGACATCTGATTCAAACCACCAGGCTTCCTTGCTTTGGCTTATCGAGGTAGAGTCTTGCTCTAGCCCAGGCTGACCTGGAATTCACTATGTCTGACTTTATTTTTCTTTTTTTCTTTTTTTTTTTTTGGTTTTTGAGGCAGGGTCTCTCAATCCTGGGCTGATCTTGAATTCGCTCGGTAGCCCAGGTTGGCCTTGAAGCTCACAGTGATCATCTTACCTCAGCCTCTGTAGTTCTAAGTCTAAAGATGTATGATATCACACCTGGATCCAGACTGAGTTTAAGCATAGTCCCTTAACTTTTTATGCTTGATCAAGAGCAAATCTCTTAAGATTTTGTGCCTCCGTCGTCTCCACTGCAAAATGGACTGCTGAGAGTCTGATATGGCTTTTTGGTGACATTATTATAAAGTCTTTGGAAGAAAGCCCGTTATACCTTAAATATACAACAAAACCACATAGTAATATTATTTGGACTTTATAGAAAACTATCAACTTGGGCTACCCTAACGTCACATACTTGAGTTTGGTGGCAAGCAGAGCCAGCAATGTCTAGCATCTTTTGTCTCATGACATTTGTAGCCTAAGGAATGAGAAGCACTCGCACCTGGCACTGTGTCTGACTTGAGAAGATCAGAAGATGGATTTGATCACACAGACCTGAGAGGATTGCCTACTGGAAAATTGCTCAAGTGTCAATGAGGTTCAAACAACTGACACGGAGTGACTGTTATTAGGGCTGAAATAATTGTGGAAAGCCAAGTAAGCATTAGGAAAGAAGGAAAGAAGAAAAGAAGGAAGGGACGGAGAGAGGGAGGAAAGAAGGAAGGAAGAAAACCCAAGGATACAGCTGCAGAGCTGGGGCTCAGGGCTCCAGGGTGCTGGTGGCTCTGTCATCATCAAGAAGACAAAGGTAGGACTGGGATTCCAGTTTGCAGTAAGTGGACAGAAGATCAAGAGGATATGAATATTGATTAGGATAAGCATCTCTAAGATCAAGAAGACTAGTTCATACATGTTCCTATTGCCATGGTTTTATTCCTGAATATTCATGGTTCTCAAATTATATATGCTGATTATATAGCGTATTTTTTGTTTTAGTATAGTGAGTCATAGTTTGATTTCAGTTGACATTGTTTACAGATTGACAATTTTATATTCTTATGTCATTTTTATTGTTTCTTCATATATATATAACTGTATATTTCTCAATCTCTCTAAGTAGTGATAATTAACTGTAGCTTTAAAGAACACTTTTTTTTTTTGTTTTTTGTTTTGCAAGGTAGGGTCTCACTCTGGTCCAGGCTGACCTGGAATTAACTATGTAGTCTCAGGGTGGCCTCGAACTCTCAGCGATCCTCCTACCTCTGCCTCCCGAGTGCTGGGATTAAAGGCATGCGCCACCACGCCCGGCCAAGAACACTTTTTCACCCATCACATGCCAACTAACCCAATTTTGGCCTTTAAATTCCTTGGCAGTGTTGGAGGGAGGAGACTGTTTCTACCTTTGCCCCTGGTTCTTTTCAGAACACAAAGCTTTAGAGACTACAGTTTATACTTCCCGCACTTGGTAAGTATAATTTTAAGTGATACTGACTTTTGATGGCCCATTGGAGTATTCCATTTTACAACTGTAAAAATTTTGGGGGTTTGGAGATATGGCTCAGCAGTTAAGGCCCTTGCCTGTAAAGCATAATGACCTGGTTCAATTGCCCAGTACCCACGTAAGCCAGATGCACAAGGTGGCCCATGCATCTGGAGTTTGTAGTGGCTAGAGGCCCTAGAAAACCCATTGTCACTCTTTCTCTCCCTGTATCTCTCTAATATCTACTCTCTCTCAATAAAATATTTTTAAAAAGTGTTCCTTATAATCAATTTAGATATTTTAAAAATATATTTTATTTATTTATTTGAGATAGAGAAATAGACAGATAAAGAGAGAGAGAGAGAGGATGGGTGTGCCAGGGCCTCTAGCCACTGCAAATGAACTCCAGATGCATGTACCCCCCTTGTGTATATGGCTTACATGGATCCTGGATAATCGAACCAGGATCCTTTGGCTTTGCAGACAAATGCCTTAACCATTAAGTCATCTCTCCAGCCTGAATTTAGTTATTTTTAACATTTATTTTCAGACTACTTTTTGATTATTAGATGCCATAGTCTTTGAATTCTCAACTAAATTTTGCTAAGATACTTATATGTAACTTGCAAATATCTTTTTGATTTATTATCATTGTTTTAAAAAAATTTTGTTCCTGTTATAGAATTTTCCCTGGGACTATGGAGAATTAATGTTCACTCAGGTGAAGTGGTTGAGAATTATAAGTTGATTAAGGGTGGCATTCAGAGATAGGAGTATGCATTTGTGCTGGATATTGGCAGTCTAACATGAGACAATACATGACTTAAGAACTGTCACCAGAAAATTGTACCCTTACCTTCTATAAGGTAGTTCTGAATATTAGCATATTAGGTTCAACTATTCAGACCAAACCTGTACTGAACATTCTCACAGATGGCGCATTCTCTTCAAGTTTTATCCTTATTTTGTAAGTTTGTAAACAATTTTACTGACTTATTCTAACAAAAAATATGCAAGTAAATGAACACAAACATCATTTGTACCATATTAAAATGTAAGAGGGCCTTAAGAGGACAAGGCATTCTGAAATGCTGGAATTGTGTGTTTCTGAGAGTAGTAACACCCACTATAATGATGAAGTTTGAAGAGGGACAAGAAAAAAATGAATAATATTATTCTTTTTTTTTTTTTTTTTTTTTTTTTGCTTTTCCAAGGTAGGGTCTCACTCTAGCTCAGGTTGACCTCGAATTCACTTTGAATTCACTATTAGTCCCAGGGTCACCTTAAACTCTCAGCTATCCTCCTACCTCTGCCTTCCAAGTGCTGGGATTAAAGGCATCTGCCATTATACCTGGCTTGAATTTTATTCTTATTTCTGTTTGTTTCTACTTTGTGGAAAAAAATATTGAGGTTACCCAGAATCAAGAAAAATCATTATCAAATGTAATAATTTAAAAAGCATTTCAAGGCTAAAAATAAATTGTAAATTACTTTAGATTTATTTTTTAAAATTTTTATAGTATAATTAGCTGTTCCTATTTAGATAATGACATGGTCCCCAGAAATACAGAGCTTATTTTAGTTAATTTTTCCTTTTTAAGAAGCACTGTTTTCTATAATCAGAATGCAATAATGTAATAAGTATTACATGTAAAAAGGTATTCAGAACACACAAAAAATAAAAACCTTGTCACCCTCAGTAGTGACAAATTACAACCAAATAAACTATATTCCTGTCCTCCATTTCCAACACACCCCCATTCTTGATATATATTTTAAAATCCAGCAATAAATGTAACACACATACATATACATACACACCACACACACACACACACACACACACACACACACACAAGCTTTTATTCTCCACATTGCCTCTCCCCCAGTACTTCCCATCACACCAAGATTTCTATGATCCAAAGGATCAACTTCTCAGTTTCCGAAGAATGAATTGGTGAAGCCGACATAATCATAGCCTGCAGGCTGGCTTCGACCCCGTGGATCCACATATTGCTGCATATGTATGGTACAGAATGACACTTGTTCTGGGGTTAGAGCCTAGAGCAAATAAGGAGAGAAATACAACATTACAGTGATTCAAACATAGCTATTTTCTTGGGGCCCTATGATACCCAAAATATAGGAGGTGGAGAGCCTTTGTGAGAAGCAAGCCCATTTCCAATCACACCATTTCCTCATGTATCTTCTAAATAATAAGGACAATTTAATTTTTAACTTAGCTCTTTGCTCATTCACTTTGAATATCACATTTCTTGTGATATAAATTTGGATATTCTGTTTTAATGATAAAAACAGCCTTAAAATGGGTTTTGAGTGGACTCTGATAGTCAATGGGGAGCCACTATAGGTTTTTGAGGTGTATTAAGACAAAATGAATTGACTGAAACATATGGTATCTTGTGAAAGCAGAGGTCTGAGGAAGCACAATGAGTCTGTGGGTGGAGGTTTTGAAGTAGGTGACTAGGACCAAAGTGACTGTGAGAACTGCATAATGGCCAAAACCAGTGGAATCTGACCTGCTTCATGTCCTCTTTGGTGATGTAGGCCTTGCCCTCTGCCAGAGCCTGGAAACCACTCTCTATATCATCTTTGGTCTTAATGTTCTCCGACTCCTTGTCAATCAGGAATGCTGTGTAGTCCTCCAGGGAGACATATCCCTTCCTGCAGGAGAAATGGAGCAGAGGCTTTGCCTTGCCAAGATGGAGAAGGTGGCCTCCCATGCTGTGTGGTATCTCAGAGGCTCTCCAGCTTCTTCCTGCTGCTCTGAGGTGCTGCCCATGATCTCCCCTCTGACCCTCCTCATCCTCTTAAAGACAAGTTATCACTTTCCTAAACTCCACACCATGTGCATATTCAGTCTAATCCTTTTCATAGTTTTGGAATTTGCCATCAGCACCATTGTCCAGGTATCTAAATAAACCCTGGCCATCCTTTCTCTTTAGAAGGAGAAAGAACCAACTGTGAACAGTGACTTGAGATTGTGTAGCTCTATCACCCACCATAAGCACATACAACTTCCCTCAGATATGGCCCAAGAATCACATATGACCTTATGATCTCATATATATGAAAGGATTCCTCTCTCAAGTCCCACCCTCTGAAACAGCTGGAATCCATAGATTAAAGCTGAAACATGAATTGAGGATGCTAAAGAGCTTGGGCCCAAGTTGGAGCTAGTGCCATTGACTTCTGAGATAATGTCAAAAGAATGAGGAGCCAAATTCATTTATGATTGTCTGTAGCTCTCCATTTTCAAATGAGCTAATTTCAGGTTTTTATGGACCATTTTCTCTGTGTTCATGTGTCTCCAGTGCCTGATCTGGTTCTATCTTTGGTCCCACTCTTACCTCCCGGGATCCACAGCATCCAGGAACTTCTGAAACCTCGGTTCTGGCTCTTCGTCCTCTACCATGGACAAGCCGTAATTGAGTCCCCTCAGGCATGACTGGAACTCCTTGTGAGTCAAGCGCCCTGTCAAATTCTCATCAAAATGTCTAAAGAATAGAAACATTTTATGAAGCTCAAGAGACAGCCAGGTTAGAATAGGAAAGGTCAGGGCTTGCTGCACCAGCCAGAGCTTTATCAAGATGTCACAAGTCATCAGAGAACTGAGCAGAGTCTGTACAGCTACACTTTGTTTTTAAACCTGATGGTTAGAGAAATCACATAAGGCAGTGAGCAAGAAAAGAATTTTGCTTTGTGAGTCTAGAAATCTCACAAACACTACACTAAAACCCAAGACTTAAGATAATTAACATATTTAGATCTTCACTGAAGATGCCATCAAGCCACACAGAGGGAGATATTATTAATTTGTATACTTATTTGAAATGGTCTAGAAAATAAAGGACTGAGCAACTATGAAATTATACTTACTTATAGGTGGTGCTAAACTCCTTTAGTGTCTCCTCACTCACACCTATGGTATCCCTGAAAGGAAAAAAAAAACAACAAGTATGCATTAACCCATGAAATAAAACAAGAAACAGCAATAGACATGTCTTATGAGGAATTTTAATGGACAATATACTACTTGGGTCACTTGGCTCAGAAGTTGGCAAACTACTTCATGGACCAAATCAGGCTTGCCTTCTGTTTTCACACTCTGTGAGCCAAGTACGGTCAACATTTTTAGAGTTGAAAATAATTAAAATAAGAATATTTCCTGAAACCTGAAAACTATGAAAATCAGATTGCAATGTCCACAAATAACATTTTAATGGACAGAACCATGTTCATTCACTTATGGATAATCTATGGCTATTTTCCCACTACATTAGGAGAGTTGAAGAGCTACAAAAAATGTGATGGTTCAACAAGACTAAATTACAGAAAAAAGCTGCCAACCCCTAGCCTATATAAAAATATTCCCAAAGATTATTGAGGTCTTACATACCATGTTAAGATTAATTTATCTAGGAGAAGTTAATTTCCACTTTTATGCTTTTATACTCCAAATTTTGAATACATTTTCCATCCTAGATTATATCTTGAAAGGAATTTTATAAAGGGGAATGCTTTCTTCTAAAATCTCACAAGATGCTAAAAGGACTTTGAGAACAGACAGAAGAATCATGTGCTCAGAAAGATTATGAATACGCTCATAGGGAGGAGCACCTTGCTTATTTCATAGTCGACTCTGGTATATAAACAAATAACCTATCTGTATGGCAGTAAAAGAGGTAATATCAGCATTGTGGGTGAGTCCAGTCACTCTGCTTCAGTTATTTTATCAGCTATCCTAGGTTCTAGCCCTTAGTTAAGTTCTTAGTATTTACTGCCATTGCACCCCTGCCTGCCTGGCTTTTAAATCCTCCTCACTTGGCCTGGATCTGCTGCTCCAGATTGTGCTGCATCCGCATTCCTAGCTGGTGGAGCTGATCCCACTGCTGGGCCAGTCCGATGGTGCTGTACTTGATGTCAAGGATCAGAGCCTCCTCCATGTTGTCCCCTAGGTCCTCAATCTTGGTCAGATGACGTTTCATTGCCTGGATCTCCTTCTGTTTCCTCTGGAAAAGAAAATCAGAGAGGAAATAAGTCAGGTGTAGTCAGCTCCATACTGCAGGGATGAACTTCCAAGCCAGACACAATTTATAGGAAGAAGTATTTATTTCAGGCTTACAGATCTAGGGGAAGTTCCATAATGGTGGAAGAATCTGGCCCCCTTTCACACATCCACACAGAGAAAAAGCCACCATCAGCTAGACAGCATCACAAAGCAAAAAACAAAACAAAACAAAACAAAAAAAGCAAGCAAAACAGCAGGGAACCCAGGCAGAACTCACTCTGCTTACTTACACTGGAACTCAGATCCTCCCCCAGTAATACCTTAGGGCTGGACCCCAGGATCTGCCCCCAGTGACCCCTACTTCAGCTAGACAGCTGAAGACAAGCTTTTGTATGAAAATTCCTGAGTCTATTGGGGGACATTCAAAATACCGTATCAGGTCACCAGATCCACACCCAGAGACAAAGGTTGATAACATTGTTTCCCTGAAACACTGCTTTTTTTTATTTTCAATTATTTTCAGTGGTCATTTTACCTCTATGAAAAATGAACAACTCAGAGCCAGGCATGGTAGCATATGCCTTTAATCCCAGCACTTGGGAGGTGGAGGTAGGAGGATCACTGTGAGTTTGAGGCCATCCTGAGACTACACAGTGAATTCCAGGTCAGCCTGGACTAGAGTGAGACTCTACCTTGAAAGAAAAAAAAGAAAGAAAGAAAGAAAAAGAAAAGAAGAAGAAAACAAAATGAACAACTTGGGGAAGCCACTCCTTTCTGTCATTATTTATAGGACATCAGCCACCCATACATAGGGTGAGGTGGCACATACCTGAAAGCCCCACATTCAGGAAGTGGAGACAATTCAAGATCAGTTAAGGGACATCTTCAATTACATAGGCCAGTGTAGTTTCTATGAGACCCTGTCTCAAAGTATGTACATATACACAGCAGACAGACTTTCCAGAACTCAGCCACCATCAGCTCCAGTGATTGACCAAAGCTGAACATCTGACCTCTTCAGTGTGTCTAATCCTTGGTTTCCCACACCAGCTGGGAAGATGGATATGAACTGCTCTTCCAATCCAAACACATTTTGTGCCAATTCTATAAATCGTTCCAGTGCTTTCAGACATAGGGATTGTATTCACCAAGGAGTGGAAGGACAAATTGGCACTGATGACAGTGAGGATTATGTGACAAAATTTAGATGATTTGTAAGGTCGATCAGCTCTACCTGACATCTCACTCTTCAAAAAGGGAAAAATGAAATATTGCTAATTATTCCTATTTTCCTCTGGAAGGAAATGATAATAAAACAAGATTGAGGAACACTGTCAGAGCCCATTGCTTCACTCATTTGCAGGGAGATGATCAAGGCAGTTATATTATTGTTTGGTTACATGAAGTAATAGAAATTTGCTGATGTTCTAGGTTGTAGGCTAGGGACATTTATATCTGCTGTTCCCCTTCATCATTATAGCAACTCTTTAACACATATATGATCTCCATTGTGCAGCTGCAAGATGCTCAGAGATTTAGCTAAGGTGAGGTCTATATCTGATGTGATGGCCCATGGTTAGAATGCAAATTGATTGTTGGGTGGCACTACAGCCTGGGCTTAACTTTAACATGGTGTTTATCTGAAAACCTTTACGTGGTGACCTTTATGTGGATTCTCTTGTGCTTTTCAGGATTCTAGGAATATCTTCAGCTAGTATACAAACTTTACTGACCTTATTCGCTTCCAATTGGGATTCCAGAGTTCCTGTTTCTTTGAGCAAAGATCTATTAAAAACCAAAAGTAAAATTATTCACTAGAAGTTAATATGTTACACAGACATACCAATTCAAAAGCTCAGAGCCTCTCCACATATTCACTTTTATTTCTCCAGAGTTGTATGATGTCTAAATACTCATTGGGCAATCTTTCTGGATTGACGATATAGGAAATAAGGGTAAGATCTAGTTCTTCTCTGCCTAGAAGGCTCCTACGTATTCTTTCTATGCCTTTTTGTAAGCACAGTCATCCCTGAGATCCCTGAGGATGCTCATGTTGCAGAGGCTCAAGCTTAATATAAAGAAATGATAAGAAAGAAATCTGCATATTCAGTATATACACATTGTTTTTTTCTCTTTTGATTTTTTTTTGAGGTAGGGTCTCACTCTAGTTCAGAATGACCTAGAACTCACTATGTAGTCTCAGGGTGGGCCCCAAATAATGGTGATCCTCCTACCTTTGCCTCCTGAGAGCTGGGATTAAAGGTGTACACCTGGCTCATATTGTTTTCTGGAAATTTTGTCTGTGGTTGATTGAGTACATAGACATCTTATGGATATAGAAGGCTAATTCTATACACTTAAGCAATTTAGGAGAGGTTCTACCTACTAGAGTATAGGGCTAGGATGAAATATAATGAGTTTCTATTTCTTATGCCACCTCTTTTATTTAGGCACTATCAGATTGTGATGGAGAATGATATCTCAATACTTAGCTATCCTTAACTAATTACAGAAAATATACAAAAACAAACATTAAGTAAAATACTGACCCATCCAGAAAGTAAGCCCTGGGCATGGTGGACCGGTGCAGGAATCAGAAAAGAAAATAGGAAAAAGTATATGTTAAAATAGATTAATGATCTTATTTCTCAAATTTATGAAACAGTCTAAATTTTTTTTGTGGTCATGAGACCAGAATCTGTCCACACACTGCTTCCTAAAGCCTCTGAGGAGCTCAGCAGCACCTGTGAGGCTCCAGCCTCAGAAGAAAGATGCCACAGTCTGCGGATGCTCTCAGCCTTGAGCACACACTGCAGGGTAAGATACCCTGAACCAGAGGCAGGTAAGGAGAAGCTTTTCATCTGACCTCTACCAGATACCTCCTTTAAATACACTGCTGGATTTCATTCTTGTTCACGGTCTCATTTATCCATACTAATGAATACAGACAAACAGTATTTTAGATTGTACAATCACCACTTTAACCCTCAAAAATATATTAATAGTGATTCAACTAGCAGATAGTCTTTCCAACTTGGACCATTTACTTTTAGCACATTGCACCCTTTATGTGGCTCCTTTTCTATGACATTTACTGAGATGCAACAAATGCTACCTGCACATATACTCTGTGTTTAATAAATGAGCCTGTAATGTACCACCTCACTCTCATTAGAGCTTTAGTCATCAGGCAGCATAATAGCTTCATAGTAGATATTTGCAGCAGGATCTAATTCTGGTTGTGTCAATAAACGCATACATGACCTTGAATAAGACAATTTATCTACATGATCTTTCCCCATTTGAGAGGTAATAAGATCTGTTCTGTACTGTTCAAGGTTACTCTGACAGTTAAGTCAGATGATGGATATGGAAATGTTTTGTAAAGTGCAAACAGAGGACTGTTATTTTGATGTGTAATTATGCATAACAAGAGAAAAAGTGGAAGTATCAAAGAGAAAATGAATTAGTTACATAATGGCTATCAGAATAAAATTCCCATTTATTGATTTTTTTTTTCAAGAATGAATTCAGAAATCAGGAAAATCCAAATATAGAGTCAAATGTGGTGATTCATGGTAGCAGAAGCCAGTAAGCTGGAAAAGGGTTATAAAGGGAGAAAGGACAGGGGTGAACTTAAAGGGATAGTACTGTATATATGTAAGTAGATGGACAGATTACTGTGGGTGGGATGGCCTAAGCGAGGTCAGGGGAAGAGTTTGAGTAAAAAGAGAATGGGGGGAGGGGTAATCAAAATTCAGAATATTGTGAATAAGCCACATGATAACCTACTTTTTTAGATAATGGCACACCCAGAAGCTATAGACTGTTACTAGAAAAATTTCAGTGTTAGGGATGGGATACCTTCCAGTGAGTTATTGCTCAGGGAAGGCCCTGATGCCCTCAAAACATTACAGGCTATTGCCAAGGCTCTTGGTTTCCCACCATGAATAGAAGATAAGACCCTATTGCTAAAGACTCCACATGCTTGGGCTGCAAGGTCACTGAGAAATCAAAGTTGGGCTGAGCTGAAAACAAACTCCTTAGAGACCATCTGACAGAAAGCTGGAAAAAGCTGTACTGCACGCAGCCTTATGGAAGACAAAAGCCATCAGTGGTGAAAACAGCAGACACTGCAACCTTAAGTTTGGCCAGACAGGCCAAATGACTGAACAGGTGCAATAGTGGGATGTCTGTTATGGGGGAAACCAACTGCTCTCTAATTGGACTAGAGATCCACTCCATGGGAGGAAATACGAGGGAGGTGCTGAAAACCTAATCAAAAGCCTATGATAGGGGAGAGGTCATGTGCATTAGGAGTGTAATGTCTGCTTTTGTCTGGCTAAATGCATATATTATGCCCACCAAACTGCCCTCTAAGCACTTTACTTAACATTCCTACCCATATATTAATGCTACTCTCACTTTTGGTTAGAGAAGCTTCTCTTTTCAGATGGTGGTCACCATTGGGATGACCCAAAAGGCACCATAGTGCTGAGAAGGTATGTCCGAGGAAAGTTCAGTACCGAAACATCTCTATCACACCTTCCAAGGCTCAGGGTCCATTGTGGAAGAAGTGGTGAAAGAATGTAAGAGCCAAAGGAAGGGTAGGACTGCTTACAATGCAATTGACCAGATCAAAATTGGCCTGGATATCATGACCTCGCAGTGCCTAGCACTATCTTCACAAGACTCTCATAATAGGAGGAAAAGATGATGACATTAAAATAAAAATGAGACTAATGGAGAGAGGGAGGGGATATGATGAAGTGTAGTGTAGATTTGTGAAGGGGAAAGTGGGGGAGGGGAGGGAATTATCCTGATTTATTGTCTGTAAGCATGGAAGCTGTCAAAAAAAAAAAAAAAAAAAGGAAAAAATGTGGTGATTTGGGGACAGTACGAGATGCAGGAAATGCTCTAGTTTCCCCCAGAACACATGCATGAACATCACATGTGGCACAGCAGTCATTGTTTGGTGAAAGCACACCACACCTGGTCTCCTGGATCCACTGGAGGAAGGCACTGGCATTCTGCTCAAACTCCTGGCACATTTCAAAGTTCGTGACCTGTCTTTCCTCTTCCTTTTGCAGCTCCTGCTCCCTTTCCTAAAACCCATAACCACAGAGAAGAGTAAGGCAAGTTGACATTGAAGGCCTTTCTTTGCCATAAAAAATAGTTTGTAGGCACAGCTGAACATCCCTATCAAAGCATTAACCCATCTTCCACAGGCATATGGCTATGTGCTATATTTCTCCCCTCCACTTCTTTCCTCTCTCCTCTCTTTTTCTTCTCTCTTTTCTTCCTCCTTCCCACATCCCTACTTTCCCACCCTCCATTACTTATTTCTATATTGTTCTATCATTTATTTATCTATCATGATCATCACATACATACAAACATACATACATACGCACTCACAAACACCTATTGCACCTTCCATTTGCTAAATCATTGCTTAACTCTTCCAGAAGCAGGAGACTATCCAAACCATAGGTAGTAAAGTGTACCTGCTGGGACAATGGAGTACAGACTTTCTTTTTTAATTTATTTTTTTAAAGAATAACTTTCTTAATATTTTTTAAAATTTTATTTTACTTATTTATTTGGAGGGGGAGAGAGAGAGAGAAAGAATGGGCACGCTGGGGCCTCCAGCCATTTCAAATGAACTCCAGACACATGTGCCACCTTGTACATCTGGCTTACGTGGGTCCTAGGGAATCTAACTGAGGTCCTTTGGTTTTGCAAGCAAATGCCTTAACCACTAAGCCATCTCTCCAGCCCAGGAATACAGACTGTTTTTCCTTGGATGGTCCTGGTTCACGATTGCTATTCTGATAAACTCACTAGAAGTGTTTTTTCCTTTCTTCCTGAGAAGTCCCCAGACTTTGATCATAGATTCAGTGATCAGGCTTCCCATGGACAGAAGCTTTGAGTTACCTTGATGATATCAGGTAGGTGCTTCCAGATTCTTTCCAGTACCTCCACGGTCAGCCACGTGTAAGGACTGGAAGGCACATCCAAGGCTTTAATTTGCTGATCTAACTCGAGCAAATGGTTAAAGTTTTCTTGGGCCTCAGCCAAGGAGGCTAAGAAAGCCTGGTGGTCCTTCTGCAGCTGTCGGATCTCGTTCAGGGAGACACAGTGCACAGGCTCTGACAGGTCTTCTTCAGCATTCTCACACCAGTTGTTGAAAGCTGAGGCCTTGTGTGCAAATTCCATGAAAAGCTCCTCAGCCTGCACAGGGGAAAAAGACATCTTCATCTCTCCCAGTAAAGCCCTTCATCAGAAGAAAATGTTGAAGATAAAAATAGCATCTTTTAAAAGAAGGCAGAACCGAGTCAATTTAAATTGCTTTTAATTTTTATTTACTTGAGAGAGAGAGAGAGAGAGAGAGAGAGAGAGAGAGAGAGATAAAGGAGAGAGAGGCAGACATTCAGGGAGAATGGGCTTACCAGGGCCTCCAGCCACTGCAAATGAACTCCAGATGCATGTGTCTCCTTGTGCATCTGGCTTTATGTGGGCACTGGGGAATCAAACCCGAGTCCTGTGGCTTTGCAGGCAAATACCTTAACCACTAAGCCATTGCTCCAGCCCTTCTTATTGCATCTTTTTATTGTGGGCAATTAGTTAAGTCTTCCATCATTTTTGAATGAAAATGACTTCTAAAGTTCTTTCACCTCCAGCCTGCATGCATGGGTAGTTTTCAATGATACTCTTTCTTATTCTAAAGTCTGGAGAAGCAGCCAGAAGCCCTGGCATGTCCATATTTATTCTCTCTCTCTCTCTTTTGAGGTAGGGTCTCACTCTGGCCCAGGCTGACCTGGAATTAACTATGTAGTCTCAGGGTGGCCTCGAACTCACAGTCATCCTCCTACCTCTGCTCCCCAAGTGCTGGGATTAAAGGCGTGCGCCACTACACCCAGCCTCTCAATCTCTCTCTGCAAATAAATTAATAAAATAAAGTATCTGCTGCAGTTCTACCTGGCACATAGTATACATATGAAAATGATTGTTGAATGAATGCATGGAAAATGCTGGAATAATCAAAGCAGAACAGTCTGTTCCATCCTTGCTCATTGCCTCTTCTCCTCCTGCTTCTGTGGACCCCACATCACCACATCTCTTTGATGACAATAAGTCATTTTCCTTTCTTCTTTCTGAACCTCCCTGTAGTCTAATCATACACCTAACCAAAACTTATACTCCACTGCTTAAATCTGTTTTCTACATTGTGACCTCCATCTGATGCATGAATCCAGGCGTTCACCTCCTACACTGTTGTCCAGCGTTATCTGCGTGTTTCAAATGACTAGCCTCCCCAGCCAGTTTTACTTCTGCTGTGTATAAATGAGTCTACATTCCTTTTACTTATTTATAAGATACTTTATTTGTTTCTATAATCAAACCCACTTAGATAAGACCTTACATATTTAATACTGTGTGTTACCCTTATACAAATGGGGAAAAAGAGGCTTAACATTTCTAGGCTAATATGGCTTTGATTTCTGCACAAATGCCAACTTAACATCATTCTTGTCCCACACACTACTCCCTCTGTGCGTGTCTGGTTTCCATTTTAAACCAGTTGTAAAATTGCTTACTACATCCATTAAAACAACTTCTTATCAAACTAAAAATATAAAATTGCATCTTTGCTTAATCAGCATGTTTTCTCGATCCTTTTCTATGTCCTAAAATATCTGTAAATTTTCCAAATATGGTTTTCAGCAACTAGTCTGAATTCCATGCTAATATCTATAGTAAAAGCCCTATCATGCCTCACCACTATTCCTTATTTTTCTTTACTGCGCTCACCTTCTGTAGAGGCAGCTGCTTCTCTAGAAGTTTCTGCCTGTGAGCTGCAGAGGCTTCTAGCAGCTGCTCCCAGCGCCTCAGCAGGGCTGCATGACGCTCTTCAATGGCTTTGGACTGGCTATGCTCAGCAGCCACCAGCTGGTCCTTCAGGTCAGTGATCTCAGAAAGTCGATCTTGCTGGAAGCTCTGAAGACTGGCATCCAGGGTGTCCTGAGGTCAATAGAGAATTTGAGAACAGAGCAGAACAGCCTTTCAGGGACTATGTGCCCCCCATGCACACAAGATTTCTTATCATGGGCAAAATGAAGGTTAGAGAAGATGGTTAGGATGATGGTTAAGGAAAAGAAAATGCAGCCTAGGGAGCTCAGTAAATATTAGAACTTGGACTTATGGTTAAGTGCTAAGAGCATGCATATGTTATGGATTGTACACAGGTATAAAATTAATGCACACGTGCTTTGTGAGACTTGCCTATATCACTTAACTATACTCTGCTGCGATTAGCACTCTACTGTTGGGAACCTTGGAAGTACACAAACTAACAAAATATTTCCTATAAGTACTAGTTATACAAACACACTTCATGCAGAAACATTAATATCAAAGTGACAAAATTTCCAGAATCCCTCTTCGATTTTATCAGAGTGACTTATACCAGAGCGCACGCCTTTAATCCCAGCACTTGGGAGGCAAAGATAAGAGGATCACCATGAGTTCAAGGCCACCCTGAGACTACATAGTGAATTCCAAGTCAGCCTGAGCTAGAGTGAGACCCTATCTCGGAAAAAACAACAACAACAACAAAAAAAAACTTTCACAATGGGATAAAAAGTACAATATATATATACTGTTTGAACCCAATCAGAATGCAACTCAAGTACCAGAGAAAATGAAATATCACTGGAGGAGGAATAATGTTCTCTCCACATTTCCCTTCTGTGTATGAGCTGAGCAAGGTAAGACATTGATGAGAAAAAACCATTTAGAGCTTTTGACAACTGCAAGTGGGAATTGGGGCAGCCAGGATTGGAAAGGGCCATAAAAAGAAAACTGAAGAAATGTTTCACCATTTGCTGTCTTTTCATCTCATGTAATTCAGATTCCTAAACTGTAAGGGACACAAGTCCTAGCAGACAGGCAGAAACAGTGCTAAGCTGCTCAGCAGTCCTAAGACGCTTAGCAGGATTTCTGGCAGTGACACAGTGCTGACCAGAAGCTTCAGTTGAAGGACTTTAGTTGAAGCCTCTGAAAGACTCTAGGAGCAAGAGCTAACTGAATGTGTCCACAAAAGAGAAAAACCTAAACCCATATCATGCCTCATTTCAATTCCTAACCAAAAAGTAAGTGAAGGGTCAGATGAAAGAGGTGTTAAGGGCCAGGCATTGTGGCACACACCTTTAATCCCAGCACTCAGGAGGCAGAGGTAGGAGGATCACAGTGAGTTTGAGGCCATGCTGAGAACACAAAGTGAATTCCAGGTCAGCCTGGGCTAGAGTGAGACCATTCGGGGAGAAAGAAAGAAAGAAAAGAAAAAACAAAGAAAGGTATTAAAATAAAGCTCTAGGGCTGAAGAGATGGCTTAGCAGTTAAGGCGTTTGCCTGCAAAGTCAAAGGACCCAGGTTCGACTCTCCAGAACCCACATAAGCCAGATGCACAAGGGGGTGCATGCATCTGGAGTTCATTTGCAGTGGCAGGAAGCCCTGGAGAGCCCGTTCTCTCTCTCTTTCCCTCTCTCAAATAAATAAATAAAATATATTTAAAAAATAAACTCTAATCCATTTGTGTATTACATTATGGATTTGTTAAATATAAGTGGACTCACTTTTCCAACAAAATATATCAAAATAGGAAAAATTAGCATAATACTTGGCTATATACACATATGATGTGTACAAAAGGCATATATAAGATATTGATATTAGATATACATAATATATACATTTTACATATATATATATTTATATGTGAGTGTGTGTGTACATGCACCTGTATGTGTGTGTAGACCCTACAAAAAAGCAATGTTGGTACACTAGTTTCTAATAAAGAAGACTGGAAGTCAAGAAATATCACTAAAGAGAAAGGAATATACCCCAACTATCAGTTATCAAGATGACTCTTCAGTTCTACCTGGTAACACAACTTAACCTCTATTAAGCAAAAATAAAAATATATGTCAAAAGTGAACTTAATGGGGAAAGAGAGATGGCTCAGCAGTTAAAGGCACTTGCTTACAAAGACTGCCCACCTGGGTTCAATGTCTCAGTGCCCACATAAAGCCAGACACACAAATTGATATAAGCATCTAGAATTTGTTTGCAGTAGCACGAAGCCTTGATGTGCCCAAACTCACTCATTGTCTTTCTTTCTCTCTCTTTCTCTCATAAATAAATAACAACACAAGCCAGATATGGTAGGGCACGCCTTTAATCCCAGCATTTGGAAAGCAGAAGTTGGAGGATCTTCTGGGTTTGAGGCCAGCCTGGGATTACAGAGTAAGTTCCAGGTCAGCCTGGGCTAGAGTAAGACCCTACCTCAAAAAATGTTAAAAATAAAATGAATAAACATGTTTGATAATATAAATCACTGTAAAATATTCTTTTTAAAAGTACATGTAAATTCACCCAAATATATCATTTGTGACATTAAAATCCAGCTTCTGAAATAATATAGTGCATATTTCCTAAATAGTAGAATTCAACTAGATGCAAATGCCAAAAATGACAATGAGAAGAAATTAAGTTATAAATTCTAGAAAAGCCTTCACTGAATGATAACAAAAATGTCAAATTTTATTGGATACAGCTAAATCTGAGAAATTTATATACTCAAATTTATATACTTAGGAAGATTGGTAAATATTTTCAGAATCTAATTATCTATTTTCAGAAATTTAAGAAGAAATCATCACCTTAATCTCAAAGATGAAAAATGGTAAGTATATCAATAATGTGGTAGTATGTCAATGTAATTAATTATGGTTTAAATAACATTCTGCATACCCTCTTAATTTCTCATTCCCTTTCTGGCCATTCTTTGGAGTTCTCCTTTTAGAAAGTAATGTTTCCATGCCACAACTGTATTCCTTCTCCATAGTTAATTAGGTAATTTAGTAAAATAAATGGGAAAACTTGCTTCTGGGTTGAGGTCACACACATATGGAAGGCATGTCTATGTATGACAACAGGAATTTTACATACTCACTCTTCTCTTGCTGCTGTTTGAGCAGAAAGTTTCTTAATAAAAATAAAATTACTTACCCAAAACAGCTATAAAATTGTAAGTGACTTCAATGTGGCCCCCAAAGATTCATGTGTCAGAAACTTCATGTGCTATGTAGTGATGATAATTGGATAATTGGGACCTTTAGGAGATATGCCCAATGTGTATTTCCTGTGTGAATTGAGAGTTTGCACTCGAAAGGGATGGGGCTCTGCCTTGTCTTTCTGTTCTCCTGTTCATAGACATGGTCTCTTCCTTATATTCACGCTCCCACTATCTGGCATGTAGCCTTCACTATGCTGTTTGTACTTTCAGCCTCAAACTATGAGCTACATAAATCTTTTTTTTGTTGTTTATATTTTTCAGCAATCATTTAATTTCATTTTTAAAAAGGCCTAGTTACAGTCAACAAAAGAAAATGCACAAAGTGAAAAATAGAAAAGCCAGAAGTTGTTTCTCCAATAAAATGATTCACACTGAATAGCAAGACTGGCGTGTGTATGTAAGAGAGAGAGAGAGAAAGAGAAGAGAGGTAGCCAGGGAGAGACTATCAAATTATCCATATTGGGCCTCATTGGCCCCTTTGAACATAGCATTCACTCACATGCTTTGCCAGGAGTGAGAGACAGGCAGTGAGGTCTGTACCATTGATCTTGGTCTTCAGGCTTGCTTCCTTCTCAGCTAAAATCACAGAAATTTAGGAAGGAATGATGAGATGGTTATTTACAGTACTCAGAAAGAAAGCTTCTTAATTCTTGAAATATGTGACTCCATGCATAGAGGAACAGTGGGAACAATGGGCGGTTGCTCTATTCTCAAACAAGATGAGACTGAATGACATGGAGCTAAGGCAAAGAGAATCTCTGAGTGACAGAACACAGGCACAATGCAGACTGGACATGCCTTGGGAACATATTAGCATATGCTGCATCTTATTTCCTAGAATGTTTGATGATGGGCTCACCATTCTGCCTACCATACATGAAGTCACTTATCCCCAAATATTGTGTTCTGTTGAAGTATAGTATGGTTGAATTATGGAATAATGATGGTTCCCTATCAGCATGTCAACATGATGTGTGTGTGTGTGTGTGTGTGTGTGTGTGTGTGTGTAATTGTTTCAAGAAAGGACAAGAATGAGTAGTGAAGAACACATCTCTTTTTTTCTAAGGGATCAACCCCCAAAGGACCATTTTTCATATGGGATTAAGCAGGGTTTCTTCAGCCCCAGGACTCTGGCCCTGGCACATATACCTATCCAGGATTCCACCACATCTGCCTTCCAGTTAAACTGCTGAAAAGCATGATCATCTTCCAAGTGCAACTTCCAAGCAGCTATTGCCCTGGCCAGAGAAGGTGTCATCTCGTTCAGAGCTTGGATTTTGGCAGAAATCTTCTCCTTGTTCTGAGCATCCTCCTGCAGAACCATGGTTGAGAGGAGGAGGACACAGGCAGACAGATTAATGAGTTTCCAGAGCTAATGATATGAATTTCTTAGTATTATTAAAAAGCTCACTTTTTATCCAAAATTCATAACAACTATCCTTTCGGTCTATTGTAAATCATATATCTGTGCTCAAGAATGTTAACTGCACTCCATCCGTTGGACCAGTCATCTTGTCTTTATTTACATATGTGTGACTTTCTTAGCAGAGCTTATAAGGAGATATGATGCATTATTTGTTCAGGGGTCTTCAAACATGCAGGTCAGTGAGCTTTATAAATATAACATGTGTGCAAAAGAATTATTCTCAAATTATAAAGAGGTTTCTAAGCTTTCTTATGCTTGAGAAACTTAGAAGAAAGTATCCCCAGATTTCTTGAGTACTCCATTCCCAGAGCCAGTAATAAGATTGGTGCAGGGCAGTGAGTGACAACACTGTGTTTTATGGAAAACTGAAAGGCGTGCATATAAGAACTTGAAAAATTAATTTCCAGAAAGTAGCCATTGAGTAGATAACAAGTGTCTGGGAACAACAAAAACTTCAGTTCAGAGCATGTTGTTAAAGTTACATGTGACCTTAGCACTACTCATAATACTGTATATGGGCAAGCCCTCTTTGAAACTGACTCGGAATCCTGAGCAAGCTCACCTTATTAAGAATGTCTTCTCCTTGGGCGCACACATTTTGCACTCGGGTTTCATGGACAACAAAGTCATTCTCCAATGCTTCATGTTTCTTCAGCAAACTCTGCATAAAGGGGTCAGTGAAATTAGAATGTTCTAGCATGGAAAATCTGTCCACATACGAGCTCGCTGTATATTATTATTCACCAAGTTTGGTCTGCCTAAATAAGCAGACTGGATGTGGGTCCATATCCTCTGGCAACTCCACCATATTCCTCTGAAAACTCGTTCCTTATCAAAGAGAGTAGTGTCACTGGAAAGGAAGAATGATAGGCATGGAAGTGACATTCTTTCTCCCTTGCCATGTGGTTTTAAGTTTTTTTTTTTTTTTTTTTGAGGTAGAGTCTTGCTCTAGCCCAGGCTGACCTGGAATTCACTATGTAGCCTCAGGCTGGAGTCAAATTCACAGTGATCCTCTAACACAGCTGGGATTAAAGGCATGCACTGCCACTCCTGGCTAGATGTTTTCTTTTAATTTTGGAATTGGGAGTATTGATTGGGCAATACATAGTGATTTCTCTATACTGAGTTTCCAATGATTCAATGAAGCACTTCATCTGTTAAAAATATAGAGAGTATTAAGGACATCTAAACAAAGAATTGATCCTAAAGGCAGGGATTCAGTAGAACATGGAGGTATCTTTGAATGCCACATCAGACTGATTATTTCTGATTGCTTTATGACAAAGGAATATTTGTGTGTCTACAGAACAGAGAGAGAAATTAGGAAGAAATGTGGAGGACAGTACTTCTCTGTCTTCTCTTGTATGTTCAATAATTGTCCACTCCATCTCCCTCCATCGCTGCTATGCCTTTAACACTATCACCACTGCCACTGTCCCCTTCACCACTTTCACTGCCACTACTTTCACTGTCACCATTCTCACTGTCACCACTGTCACCACTTCCATTGCTGACTTCCCCCCTTCTTACCACATAGGCATTCATTAATGTTTTCACCTTTGTATAACATTGTCACCCAAACCTAAACGAAGACATGGCATTTTTATGATGAACATACTTTTATCCACATCTCTATTTGAAATTTAAGTGTATTTTGTGTGAAAATAATATTTAATTTTCAATATATGATATTCTTAAATATTAGAGTAAAAGTTTACTCCTTTTAAAATAAGATGGGGTGCATCATGTTTCATACCTAATTTTTTGAAGCAATCATAAGCAGAGATTTGAGAGTTAGGCTGTTATGATATTAGTGAATGTTTCAGCTAACCTTGGCTTTGTGCCTATGCACTGCCTGGGATAAAGCCTCTTTGACATTTTTACCACCTATTTCCAAATAACATATTCAGAAATGGAAGAAGAGACATTAAAACTGATCCCACACAAATAAAAAGGACCCTAAGAAACTACAACTGTGATTAGTTATATGGGGAATAAATCTATGCAACCATGAGTACATGGGTGTATTCCCAGAACCATACTGAGTACCACCAGTAAGTCATGAAGACAGAGTGAACAGTATTATGGAGACTGAATCAAAAGTCAGAAACCTCTCAGCAAAGCAAACCCAAGGACCAGCTGGCTTCACTGATTAATTCAACCAAACATCTAAATAAATAATGCCAAACCATACGTACATCTTTAAAAATTGAAGGAGAGACTATTTCCAGTCTGCTTTTATGAGGCATGCATTACTGGTACCAGATAAAGATACCATAATAAAAGAAAATTACAGACTAATGCTGTTGATGAATGTAGGTATAAAACTACTCAACAAAGTACTAGGGAAACAAACCCCAAAGCAAATTAAAATAATTACACACCATGAACAAGTGGGGTTTATTCTTCAGGTTGGAGGATGGCTCAACAAATGTAAATTAATAAATGGGATACACAACATTAACATAATAAAAGATAAAATAAAAATCACATCACGTCTCAGGAAATACAGAAAAAAAAAAGATTTGACCAAATTCAGCAAATTTTCACTATACAAATTACCAAAAACCTAGAAACAGGGTGTTATCTCAACATGATAAATTCCATATATGAAAAGTCCATAGCTAGCATTATGCTGAATGGTGAAAAACTAAAAGATTTTATTCTAGGAGAAAGGTAGAGAGGTATACATTTGCTTCTGTTATTCAACATAGTTTTGGAAGTCTTAGCCATAGCAATTAGACAAGAAAAAAAAAAAAGAGGGCTGGAGAGATTGCTTACTGGTTAAGGTATACTCTTGCGAAGCCTAAGGACCCTGGTTCGATTCTTCAGGTCCCATGTGAGCCAGATGCACATGGTGGCACATGCACCTGGAGTTCTTTTGCAGTGGCTAGAGGCCCTGGTGTGCCCATTCTCACTCTCTCTCTCTCTGTCTCTACAAATGGTAGCTCATCCATTGCAGAGAAGACAAACTGGATCATTATTTACATAATATCACCGAATCAACTCAAAATGAATCAAAGGCATAAATAAATATGACACTTAAAATCCTAAACCTCTTGAGAAAAAATAAACAAATGAGCAAACATCAAGCATCAAGACACTGGTTTCTACAATGGTTTCATGGATATTCTTGGAAAAAGATAGGCAATACCCTCCACCACAGCAAAAACAAGGTAAGCAAGGTTGGACTGTACCAAGTTAAAATTCTCTGCACAGCAAGGGAAAGAAGTCACACAGAGGCAGCTCATAGAACGAGAGTTGAATATGCAAAGCTTCTATCCGAGGGGTTAATTTCCAAACCACATAAGGAGCTACGTCAATTCCCTACTCAAAATAAGTAAATAACTATATAAATAGAAACAAAAAGAAAAGAATCTGATTACTAGATTTAAAATGGGCTAGGAACTTGAATAAAAATTTCTTGAAAGAAGACATGTAGATAGGTACATGGGAAATTCTTCATTGCTGCTAGTCCTTAGGGAAATGCTAACTAAGCACAATATGTTATCACCTCCCATCTATCAGGATGGTTATTAACAAAAACAAAAGTCAAGTATTGTCAAGGATTTGGAGAAACTGGAACCATGGTTTGCTATTGGTAGGAATGCAAAATGGCGAGAGCTCTGTAAAAAACAGGCTGCTGATGTTCCTCAAAAATATTGAAACAGAATTACTATATGGCTGAGAGGTACTAGTTCTGAGTTTTATCAGGGTCTTGACAAGATGTTAGCATTCCTATACTCAGTGCAGTGCGAGTCACAACAACTAAGGTTTGGAAAAAACGTCCAGTGATAGATGAACGAATAAAGAAAGCATAGTATAAAACACTGTCAAGCCTTACAAAAGAAACTTATGATAATATGTAACAACAAAGATAAATCCTGAGGCATTCTTCTAAGTAAAATAAGCCAGTTATGTAATGATAAATAGTGCATAACTCTATTTAGAGGAAGTAAATTCATAGAAGCATAGTGGAATGGTACACACCAGGAGCAAGAAAGGGAAAATCAAGTGTTACTAATTATTACTTATATATTTCTTTCTTTTCTTTTTCTTTTCTTTTTTTTCTTTTCTTTCTTTCTTTTTTTTTTTTTTTTTTTTTTTTTTTTTTGGTTTTTCGAGGTAGGGTCTCACTCTAGCCCAAGCTGACCGGGAATTCACTATGTAATCTCAGGGTGGCCTTGAAATCACGGCAATCCTCCTATCTCTGCCTCCCACGTGCTGGGATTAAAGGCATGTGCCACCACGCCCAGCTATATTTATTTTTTTAAATTTTCATTTGTTTATTTATTTGAGAGAGAGAGAGAGAGAGGAATAGGAAGGGAGAAGAGGGAGAGAATGCGCGCACCAGGGCTCCAGCCACTGCAAACAAACTCCAGATGCATGCACGCCCTTGTGCATCTGGCTTACATGGGACCTGGAGAATAGAACTGGGATCCTTTGGCTTTGCAGGCAAAAGCCTTAACCACTATCCATCCCTCCAGCCCCATCACTTATATGTTTCAATTAAACAAAAATAAGCTTTAGAGATCAGGTATACATTGGGCAATCATCATAAATAATGTGTTGCACACTTACAATATTATTAAGATGACATATGTCATGTTAAAAGTTATTGCCAAAAGAAAACAAGGAAATAATTCACTCGAGAAGGTAAATAAAAGACAAGAAAAGACAGACATTTCACTGCAGAAAATATATCAATGTCAAACACTTGGAAATTTTAAAACATCATGAATTATTAAGGAAATGCAAATTAAAACTACAAGGAGATGTCATCATCCAACAACTGAAATGGTTAAAGTAAAAATAGCTGTGGTGCAAATTCTTAGCGAGGATTTAGAGAAATTATTCCACACATGCATTGGTGCCCACCATCAATGTATAAACAATGTTCCTGTGCTGGAACAGTTTGGCTTTCTGTTCTTGTTATAAAATTAAATAGATAGTAACTATGTCTATAATCCAACAATTTAACTCCTGGATATTTGCATCAGAAAAATGTATATTTACATGTGAACAAAATGCAAGACTATTCACAATAGCTCCTTTCAAAATAGCTAAAGAGAGAAAATAACCCACACATCCTCCTTCAACAGGCTAAGACTGTAGTTCATTCCTATCTTAAACTATTTAGAATATAAAGGACTGAAATAATCACTTAGGTATGTGCAATCAAAAAAATCTGGTCTTGGGCTGGAGTGATTGATCAGTAGTTAAAGGCACTTGCTTGCAAAGCCCAATGGCCTGGTTTAATTCCCCAGTACCCACATAATTTCTTTCTCTGTCTCTTAAATAAATAAATAAAAATATTTTTAAAATTTCAGTCACTAGACATTACAATTATATATATGATTTCATCTTCATTCTATTATTATTATTATTATTATTATTATTATTATTATTATTTGTTTTGTTTTGAGACAAGGTCTTACTTTAGCCCATGATGTATTTGAACTCATGGTAATCCTTCTTCCTCAGCCTCAGCCATGGTTACATATGTGAGCCACCATTCTCAACTTTATAGGCATACTTGAAATAACAAAATAATGGAAATGTAAAACAAGTTCAAACTTGGTAGTTCAGGCTGATGGTCCCAGATCCTCAGGAGGCTAAAGCAGGAGAATTACACATTCAAGGCCTGGCTGGGAAACTTAGCAAGACATTGACTCAAAAAATAAAAATAAAACTAAGGATGTAACTAAGTTGTATAGTGCATGTCCAACATATGTGAAGCCCTAGGTTCAATGTCTACTCATGAAGAGGAGAGAGAGAGAGGGGGCAGGGAAGGAGGAAAGAGAGAGAGAGAGGGATATTAAAAGTAGGGTGTTCTAGAAGAGCAACAAGGGAATTCTTGTGATGTTCATGATGAGTCTTGACAAGGTCACTATCATGACACTACACTATAATTTTTAAAAAATATTTTATATATATATATATATACACACACATATATATATATATATATATATATATATATATATATATATATATATATATATATATATATATATTTGACAGAGAAAGAGGAAGAGAGAGAATGGGCATGCCAGGTCCTCCAGCCACTGCAAATGAACTCCAGATACGTGCACCTGCTTGTGTATCTGGCTAACATGGGTCCTGGGGAATTGAACCTGGGTCCTTTGGCTTTGCAGGCAAATGCCTTAGCTGCTAAGCCATCCTTACAGCCCTACACTATAGTTTTGTTAATGGAATTACAAGAAGAAGAAACTTGGTAAATGATACATGGGATATCTCTATATTATTCCTCATAAATGCACAAGCCTTTAATTGTTAAAATAAATATGTTGGGTGCATGGTGGCACACACATGTAATCACAGCACCTTGGGGAATGAGGCAGGAGGATTACCCATGAATTCTGGACCAATCTTGGCTCACTATATGTGAGTTTCAGGCCAGTGAGAGATATAGTGAGACCCTACCTCAACACCAAAATGAATAAATAAGTAACAAAAGTTTAACTTTAAAATTTGTAAAAAAAAATAAGTTTTATTAGCTAACTGATTTATTAATTAATTTATTATTTATTTGCAAGCATACACACAGAGAGAAAGACAGGGAGAGAGAGAAAGAGAGAGAATAGATACCACACCAGGGCCTCTACATGTTTCAAAGGGACTCCAGATGCATGTGCCACTTTGTGTATCCAGCTTTAGGTAGGTACTGGGATTTGAACCCAGGTCATTATAATTTGCAGGCAACTACCTTAACCCCTGAGCCATAACAGTTTAACTTCTAATAAGAAAAACCTTTGACAGTATTTGCTATAGAGCCTTCAAATGCTTCCAGGTGTTACATTTTCTTTCTTTCTTTCTTTCTTTTAACAGTTTATTTGTTTATTTGAAAGGAGAGAGAGGGAGAGAAAGAATGGGTATGCCAGGGCTTCTAGCCACTGCAAATGAATTCCAGATGCATGCACCACTTTGTATATGTGGCTTTACATGGGTACTGGGGAATCAAACCTGAGTTATTGGGCATTGCAGGAAATACCTTAACCTCTGTGCCATCTCCCCAGCCCCTATATTTTCTTTTGCAAGTCAAAGTCTTTCTTTATGTCATCAGCTAAAAGTAAATTAATCTACACTAAGAGTTCTCAGCAAATCCCAAATTTATAAGGCCATAAAGCACAATCCTTTTAAAATTTTGCTTTTAATTCTTGTGTGTGTGTGTGTGTAGGTCTGAGGATAACCTTGGGGTGTTAGCCCTCTCCTTCCACCTTCTTTGAGACAGAGTCTCCCTTGTTTGTGCCTCAAGCTTTGAAATTCTCCTGACGTTGTCTCCAATTGACAGAGGAATGTTGTGATTAAAGATGTGTGTGCTGCTCTGTGTCCCACTTTACACGGATGCTGGCAATTGGCAGAATTTTGTGGCAAGTGCTTCTAACCACTGAGCCATCTCTCTAGCTCCGAGACACCATTTTTAAGGTTATAAGATCATCATTATTTTGTAATTCCTTTCCCAAAGTTGCCAAAATCTACATTAACTTGAGATTACACAAAGATCTTGTATTTTTTTTTTTAATTGGGAAACCCAGATGATGATTTAAAATGGTATTTCTCAACTGTAGAACAACTATATTTAGTAGACACACTAAAATTTCTTTTCTCCTAAAATTATATATTCTGGAAACTGCAATCAGTGTCTAAACAAAAAAAGAATTTATCATCAAAATAGTGCAACACTGAGATTTGAGTGAATCTTAGACAATGTATAACCTTTAAGGCAGAATGAGAGAGAGAGAGAGAGAGAGAGAGAGAGAGAATGAATGACTATAAATGAATTCCAGGTGCATGGGCCACCTTGTACATCTGTCTTACGTGGGTACTGAGGAATCAAACAGAGGTCCTTTAGCTTTGCAGGCAAGTGCCTTAATATCTAAGCCATCTCTCCAGCCCGGAATCAAGCTTTTAAGGAAAGGCATTTCACCATGATTTCTGACTCAGGTCATGCTCATGGGTCAAGACTTCAGTCCTCACTTGATGCTTGTTAGGCTCCATGACCTGGGACAAGCCAGACCTTGCTTTCCCCTACTTAAAACTGACAGAATCATCTATGCTTCCCTCATCCAGGAGAAAGTTTCCAATCTTACAGGTGAGAACACTGCATGGGTAAAAAAGATCCAAATGCTGGACAGGCCACATTGATCCACTCTGTCTTTTCCTCACCTGGGTTGCAGCCAGAGTATCTCCGGAGTCCCCTCGGGCAACCATAGCTTCCTTCTCAGCCATCCACACCTCCTCTTCCTCGGCATTCTCCATGAACTGCAGGTACTGCAGAGACTCTTCCAGCTGCAGCCCTCTGCAACACGGTGGTTACCCAAGGAGGAATGAGTGTCCACTGGGACTGCTGCAGGTGGCCCAACCCCATCAGAGCAGAGTGCAACCCCAGCAAAACTGCACCCCAAACACCATTTGCTGTGTGTCTACTGCTCAGTGGGGCAGAGCTCCTGTGACTCTGGAACAGTATCTAAGGAGCTCTGCTAAGGGAAGCAAAGTCCCTGCCCAAACCAAAGCCAATGCTGACTGGGGTTGGAGCTTCTCCACAGTGAGGTGCTGTCTCTTTATGTGTTAAGCACTATTCATCTTGTTTGGTGAAGGCACTGTGAAATTAGAAGTTCCTTTTGATTCCCCAGAAAGAAATGCCTTCCTAAAATCAATGGAAGAAAAAGTTCAGAGTACTTGATTTTTGAAACAGAACTAGTAAGATATTCTGCAAGAGTAGTCCGTGATAGGCAGACCAGTACATGTTCTCCAAACAGGAGCCCAAGTCTCCACCGGGCAACATTATGTTGGGCTTTCATCCCCCACTCACCGAGCTTGGGTCAACTCTTTTAGCTTCTCCCAATGTTGAACAAATTGAGCCAGCCGCTCCTGGATCTCTTCTTGCCCCACGGCTGCCTTGTCTCTCATACTCTCTGCTCTGTCCAGAACATTCTGAGGAACACAGGCTCCATGTTGTATTACCCCACAGTCTTTCCCCCTACTCTTCTGGAAAGCATCTAGGCTTTTCTACTGTCTAGATTATCATGCATTCATTGGGTTTGAGGTGCTCCTGAAAATCCTGGGAGGACGGAGAAAAGCTGTGGCAAGATGATCTACTGTGCTAAATGTCCCCAGATATTCTGGCAAGTATCTTACATTCTTAGTAGATAACTCTCTATGTTCTTTTTCAAATAGATTGTTCAAGGTCACTTAGGAACTCTATTGAAAGGTCAAATCCACTGTTATTTTTGTCAGATGTCTTAACCTACACTGCAATTGTCAGTGGTTGCTCAGCAGTGTCAGAAGAGTTCCTTCTAGGGAAGATCTTGAATTTATGTTCACAACCTCCTATTCAGAGAACACAGAAAGTAGGTGAGAGAATTTGAGAACTGCATGAGTCACTCTCTGTATATCTTGCTTGTATATTTTGTAGCATCAACTTGGCTAATGATAACATGAAGTACCACTCAGTGATTCTCTATCATCAGTTCTGGTATCGTATTCCTACCTGGACAGCAGGTTCATGAGCCACCAGCTCCCCCTCAAGGCGTTTGTGCTTCCTCAATAAGTTTTGAACACTCTGTAGATCCCTTCCGTAGTCCTTTGAGCTCACTCGTAACAGCTTCTCTCTGGACCAAGGACAAAACAGAAAATTCAGATGTTACATATTTGAGATCATTCTAGAGCCATTGGCATTTTTAAGTGTGTGTGTGTGTGTAGGGAGGTCTTAAATACTGGTGCATTCAGGTACCTATGCCAGAAGGTTAGGCGGTAGTGGAGACTTTCAATAGAGCTTCTCATTCATGTCAGTAAAAATGACAACAGTATTGTGATGCTCCTCACCATTGCAGTAACAGCCTTTGCACTAATGTCTGTATACCTATGTAAACACTGTGTCTTTTGCCTCCAGAAACACATATTGGGGCTGATGAGACAGCTCCATTGGTAAAGGGCTTGCCTCACAAGCTTGAGGACCTGGGTTTGAGTCCCAATACCCCTGTAAATTTGGGGCACAGTGGGGAGTCAGAGATAAGAAGATATCTGGATTTTGCTGGCCAATCAGTCTAGCCTAATTGGTAGCAGCCAGGCCAGTGAGAAGTCCTGTCTCCAAAAGAGGCCAATGGCATCTCTGAGCATGACACCCGAGGCTGTCCCCGGGATTCCACATGTCTGCACACATCCATGCATGCTTGCCCATGCAAATGAGAGTGCCATATACATATAAAAAGCAAAAATAAAATAAAATAAAGCACATAATAAAACTTCTCTTTTTAAAACAGACTTTCATGGTTTTTATTATTTTTGTACATTAATAACAATAAGGGCTTGGATATAGCTTAGTCATAGAGCACTGCCTAGCTTGCACAAGTACTGGGTTTCATCCCTAACACCACGATCTATGTGCAAAATGAATTTATCTCTAATGGCTGGAATGAGTAGATAGCAGATAGCACAGGAGTCCTGGCAATTGGAAGAACTCCAACTGCAAAATGTTGAGCTGATATCACCATAAGGCACCATCAAGTAGTCTACATGAAGATGACGCTATTGTATGACCACTGACAGGACACATATGTTTCTTCATACGCTGTGCTTCCCTCTACTGTATTTGTTACTCATAACGAGCAGCAGATTCACAGAAAAGAAACATGATGAGCAGGTTAACTATGAAATAGGCAAATAAATATTGATTTGCTAAAGTTTTTCCCAGTCATTTTTGTTTTTCCAACAAAAATAGGATTAAAAACAAATCTAAGGAAGATACTGTGTCACCTTATCTGTGGGGTATCTGGCTGAGTGTCATGTACTGGATATTGACAGAACAATGACAATGATGTGACTATCTGGCAAAGTTACTCATGCTTGCCTGTCTGCATTCACACTCTCTGAAGGATTCAGAGCAATCCTATATGGCTCTGAATTTTATTCTCAGCATATAGGTGAACTTCTCCTTCCACATTTGACTTACCTGTCTTCATCCATTGAAAGAATTTGGCAAAATATAAAGCCAAAGTATATTTTAGGTTGAGGTAATTATGATTAAAAAGTGATATAAACATAAAAGCAATTACTAAAGGCTGGAGAGATGGCTTAGTGGTTAAGGCGCCTGCCCATGAAGCCTAAGAATGCTTGTTCAAATCTCCAGGTCTTACGTTTAGCCAGATGCAAAAGTGACGCAAGTGTGCAATGTCACACATGCGTACAGGGGGGGCACGTGCATCTGCAGTTTGTTCACAGTGCTTGAAAAGGCCCTGGTGTGCCCATTCTCTCTCTGCCTCTTCTCTCTCTCTCTCTCTCAAATAAAAATAAAAATAAAAACAATTACTAATTTATTCCAGCATAAATTGGAGCCTTTCTCTTGGATCATTCTCTTGGATTGAGTTGCTGATACATACTCGATCCAGGCCTCCTCATCATCCAGGTCCTGGAAGAACTGGAACAAGGCGTAGACCTCCTTCAGCTTCTCGTGGTGTGCTGCTGCCAGGTCCTGGACATTCTTGAAGCGCCCATTGACACCTTGCATTTTATCTTCAATCTGGTCAATGTTGAAAGTCCCACTGGAGATCAGCTCCTGAGCCAGATCATTCAGGTCTCTGAGCGGCTCCTAGAAAATCAGTGTGCTTGGTGAAGAGTAGACACAGGTGCTACCTAGACCCCAGGCTGTAGTCAGTAATGGTCCTGCTTCCATGACTAATTCTAATAGACAGTTTTTTGAAGAGAATGAATGTGATGCTCTAGCATCTTGAGCACTTTACATGTATCTGATTGGAGAAGCAGCACATGAGATAGCTGCTTAGGTAGTTTGTCTCTATGACTCCAATTGTACCTTGGTTCTTATGTGTCCTGCCTTTTGTGACATTCTCGTGTATTTGCCCTCTCTCCTCAACTACAATCAAGATCTTTGTGAGCAATGTTCGGTCCCCATGCGGGACCATCTTAGAAGTACTGACTACAAAACTCATCAACTGATTGATCAAAACGTTTAAAAATACAGACTACATTTGTAACGTTCTTAGGCTGGTCAGAGGACTCTCTCCCCCCCACCTTCTATGTCTGTTCCTATTCTAATAGAACCCCCCAGTTATTTATCAGGATGTGTTATGAAGTCCTAAAGCCTTTAACTTCCTGACATTTCTATGTGTATATGTATTACTAAATAAAGTGATTTTATATAATTATCTGATATGGACTTAGTGTCTGTCAGCAGTTTTGTCATTGCTCTCATAGTGCTTCAGATGGAGTCTTTCACGGGACTTCTGGAGAATGTGTGTACATCAAATCCATTGCATTTTATCACCTGATTTCCTGATTTTATTTTATTTTATTTTCTAGTTTTATAACATAAAATTGTCCTTAAAAGGCCATATAAAATTTATACAGTTTTGAATACATAGTGAGCTGACATACATATACCAGTAGAAAAATCAACAAGGTATCTTTTAGGATCGGCTTCCTGAAGCCATTGAGTCTGTACTTCAGTGATAATTGACAGTGACTATTGGCTATCACAACGGCTCTGCAGCCCATGGATATGACCTGGTTAAAATGACTTCTGGTTGACAGCCTTTTGCAAGGCTGTGTTCTCAAGTCAAAAATATTTCCACTCTGCTCAGAGGAGTGGGATTCCAGCACTACTTACCTCTCGAGCCAGCATCTCTGCCTCCAGTAGCTGATGCTTTTTAAGCAGGTTTCCTGCTGAAGCCAAGTCCCTGGCCTGATCTTTCATGGCTAGCAGCCCCTCTGCCTGAGAATAGAGGAACAGAAGGGTGGTAGGTAAAAATGTTTAGGGAGAATATTTGGCATCCAGGTTCCCCAGCTTTTCTTGAGAATTGCCAAGAAAATCATTCATATATAAATTAAATTATTTAACAAGCATTATTAAAGTTTCACACACACATCACTTTTAGCTGCTATTACCTCTGAGAGCCAGAACTCAAAGTCTCGGATGCTGGTGTTGAACCTTTGCTGGCGACTTGCTTCATTGAGCTTCTGCCCTTTGTCTGTAGTTCTTTCAAGGAGATAGTCCCAGTTTTCTTTTAGCTTGTCCAGTTGTTCCTAACTCAAGGAAAGTAAAAACTCATTTGGGGGCTGGAGAGATGGCTTAGTGGTTAAGAGCTTGCCTGTGAAGCCTAAGGACCCCGGTTCGAGGCTCGATTCCCCAGGACCCACAAAAGCCAGATGCACAAGGTGGCACATGCATCTGGAGTTCGTTTTCAGTGGCTAGAGGCCCTGGTGCACCCACTCCCCTGCCCACCTCTTTCTCTCTCTGTCTGTTGCTAATAAATAAATAAAAAATTTAAAAAACAACAACAAACCCTTTTGGGTCTTAGACCCTGGACCCTGTGACAACTTGGAAAGATAAACTGAAGAGGCTTTGGATGTAGAGATTAGCCAAAATCTGGAGATATGCGACTGTCCCATGTAGCAAAATTGTGATGCTTAATCTTGAGAAACAGGAGGCATTAGGTGAAAGGAAAATTAACAAAAGGATGCTGAGCTGCTTACAGTAACTGATGTTCAAAAGCCAAGATGAGATTGTTGGAAGAAGGGGTAGAAAATGTAAAGTAAACATCATAGGACTTAGGACCAAGTTAAAAGCTTTCTTGGAGTTCTAGCAGCTGAGAGTGGCGGGGGCTCTAAGACCTGAGCTTTCTACTTTCTGCAATAGCCAAAGAGAAGCTGCTGACCACAGAACACATACCATCCCATGGGATGCTGGGAGTGAAGTGTTTCTCTTCATGTGTCTTTGTGCCCTAAACATCCCAAGCAGAGTCTTTACCTTTATCGTTTCTTCATCACCGTCACACGCCCTCCGCTCAATCAGGGAATTCCCCAGGTTTATGACACCTTCCACCTGCTCTGCACGGCCATTGACTTCATTCTCAAAGGCCTGGTGTTTCAGATATTTCCTCTGAAGGCAAAGAAAACAACTAAATGACAATCTCACTGAGAGAAGTAGAAACGAGGCTCAAAAACCAGCCCCTCCCCCCAAAACAATGATAAGGAGTGTTTGGTATTGGGTAGGCGTGTGATTATGCAACCAGCAATTGGAATGGTAGAAATGCTCCAAGATTCCCGTTTTGAATTTGCCTGAATGTTCGTGGGGTCTTTGTAGGATTCATCACAGGCCGTGGGCAGCATCTCGCTGATCCATTCTTCCAGCTCCTCAAGATCGCGATAGAATTGTTTCAAGTCAGCGTAGTCCCCAAGCTTTCCCCGTTCAGCAAGCAGTTGCTCTCTTAGAGCCTTCCATCTGAATGGAGGATGGGACCATGTCAATCTTTTCTGCCCTCTGCCCTCTGTCCTCTGTCCTTACCTTCTCCATATACATGACAATTTCCACTTTCCAACCTATCCTTTCTCCTTTCACATAGTCTCACTGTTTTCAGACCTAAAATACAGTGGCTATGTCAGGTAATATGGAAAGTGCCTTCCTTATCTTTCCTTCTAGAAGTTTAGAGCAGGAGGCTTCTAAGAAACACGTCTAGACAGGCAGTAAAGAGAGGACTTGCTTTCTCTTCCTGAAGCAGGTCTGACCTGTTGAGTACTTGCTGGAGCCGAGCAGCAATCTCTGTCTTGGCATAGTGGTCATCGTCTATGAGGCGAGCCGCAAAGCGTTCTAGGTCGTTGATCTTCCCTTCCTGGATAAAGGGAAATGAAAGAGCCCAGATGCCTGGATTAGGTCCTTGGTACAATCTCAGACTTTTTCCTATAGATAAACACTTGCACCTGTGTGTGTGGGTGAGAGAGAGAGAGAGAGAGAGAGAGAGAGAGAGAGAGAGAGAGAGAGAGAGAGAGAGAGATGTTTAATCTTCACTTTTCAAACTGACAGGATTTAGAATCCAATGGGAACAAATCTCGGGTCAAGTCTGTGAGGGATTTTCTAGGTTCTAGATTAGGTTAATTAAGGTGAGTAGAGACACCCCAACTCTGAGCAGCACCATTCTGTGGACTGGATCCCTGGACTGTGTGAAAAGAGAAAGCTAACTGAACATTCAGCATTCACCTCTCTCTGCTTCCTCACTGTAGACCTGCTTCAAGCTCCTACTGCTATTTCTTCCCTACCATGATGGACTATAACCCGGAACTGAAAGCTGAAATAAACCCTTCCTCCCTCAATGATTTTTGTGGAGTGTTTGCCAACAATGCGAAGGTTACTAATATAGTAGCTTCGGGGGACAGATCCAGCACCAAAGAGTAAATGTCTGACAAGCAGAGGACCATAGTGAGATAGTTCTGAATTCCCTGTGGAAGAGTTGTTTCTCATGGCTACTGTACAGAGTGACCCCTGCATTGGGTAGGCTGTTGAAATAGTATATAAACTCACATTTGGTACAAAAATCTGGACTTTAGAATGGTAGGCTAAAAGTAAGAAAGTCAAATTTCCACATATGATTTGTCAAGTTACCCTGCCTGCCCCAGAGTAGCCCATAAGAAGCAAAAGTGCATCAAAATATTTAGGAATCATAAAGCCAGGGATTGGAGAGATTGCTTAGTGGTTAAGGCACTTGCCTGCAAAGCCAAGGGACCTAGGTTCAATTCCCCAGGACCCACATAAGCCTGATGCACAAGGGGGTGCACGCATCTGGAGTTTGTTTGCAGTGGCTGGAGGCCCTGGTGCACCCATTCTCTGTCTCTCTTTCTCTTTCTCCCTGCCTATTTCTGAATCTCTCAAATAAATAAAAAAATATAAAAAGAAATCATAAAGCCAGTAAATATGTAGGATAACCACTATTATACTTATAGTGGAACTTTTATGTATGTTATCACCTGGGCAGCGATTGCTTTGTCCAAATCATCACGCTTCTTCATCAAGGCCTGTAGACTGTCTACGTAATCCTTGTCATCTGACCTCAGGGAATTCTCACGTGCCACCATCCAGCTCTCAACCTGTTCACAGTTTCCTTGGAACAACTGTGGGGGAGGAAATTAGAGGGATATGTTATGTTCATTGGATGAACTGAGGAAATGATCTTAGCCCCTCTAATGTTGATGACACAGAGAATTCTTCAAGGTTACTTACATTCTTGTGTGAAGCACATGTGCAATGAATTGTGACCATACTGAAACTTACTCTTTCCTGAGAACACACTTTATGCTTTTAACTATAGTTAATTTGGGAATGCTATCTCTCTTCTTGTAGACTGGTGGATCCTGACTGGTTATTTCTTTTGCTTTCTTTTTATTTGTTTCTTTTTTGAGATAGGGTCTCATGTGACCCAGGTTAACTTTCAACTCAATATGGAGCTGAGAATGACCTTGAACTTCTGATCCTCCTGCCTATACCTCCCAAGGGTTGGAATAAGGTATGTACCATCATGCCTTTGTTCTGACTAGTTACTTCTTTAAAATTTTGAATATTACCCATAAGATGTAGTCTGTGACATTATTACGCTGTTCCTTCAAAGCTATAATCACTTCTTTTTCATTAGCCTCAAAGCATGACTACACGTTATTTTATTAATTATTATCTCTTATAAGAGAAATGTCTGTACTCTGTGTCTAACTTCACTACTTACACAAAGAAATCTTTGAGGACCAGGTCTTGCACACAGTATGTTCTCAATGAAACAAAACCCTCCAATCTATAAATGAAAATCACTTTGTACAGGACTGACCAACATCTTGGGTTTCTTTTATCACATGGATTCAAGTAAATTTTACCACAAGAACACAGCTGTGCTCCATCTACAACACAGCACACTGACAAATAATGGCCTTGTGTTCATAGTTCATAAATGCTGAGGCCTTGAGTGCCTGTAATAAGCATGTGAAATTATTTACAGGAGCAGAGTGGAGCTAACCCTCAGCTATTGAGAGTGACAGTACCTGCAATTCTAGGCATTGGTCTAGCATCTTCTTGCGCCTTTCCCAATCATTCTCCAAATCATTTCTCTTTACTTTAACAGCTAAAAGCTTCTCTTCAATGTCAGGGCTATTATAGTGCCCGCTGCCTATAAGTTCTGTGCCAAAGTCTTCTAAGGCCTGGAAGGCAGGGGCCTCTGCCTGCATATCAGCATGGTGCTCCTGTGGGGAAAGGAAGGAAATGACTGGTAAAGCGAACTCTGTAGAAACCCTTTAAGTGTGGGAAGGCATCATATCAAGTGATCAGTGGCTTTAGATTTTGTAGGCATACCTGGTGTCGTTCCAGCAGGATCTCTGTGCCAGTTAAGTCCTCTGCCAGCTCTGGTGAAGCTATCAGGCCACCAATAGTTTTCATCCAGCTCTCTAGATCGCTAGAGAAAAAGACATATTGGGATTAGTGTATGGGTATCTGTTTTCTTCTCTGTCTCTCCAGCAGAAAGAAAACCCCCCCTCCCTTGAAACTCCCGACAAAGCACATTTTATATATATGTTTACACTGTGAGAATCTTAGGTAACTGCTCTGTATGACCTTCCACCCTTAAAGCGTCATCATTTTATGGCTTGAAGTATCTATTCCGACATTGTTGTGCTTTACGAGAGATGAGACTGAGATGTAGTGCAGCCTTTCAAACCAAGCAGCCAATAGCATCTGCACCTGGACTGTTCCATGAGGCTCTGCTCAGGATGATATACGGAAAAGATGGAAAATGCCCTTCCTGCCTGCTTGGAGTCAGCATCTTCAGCTTTACCTGGCCTTGCTGAGAAACAGGTAGAACTTCTGGGCCTCGTTCAGGCTCTCCCTGCGATCCATTGTAAGCCCTTGCAGGACCTCCCAGGCCTCATTCAAGTCTGTTCGCTGTCTCAGCAAGTCTTCTGTGGCATCAGGATGGGACTCACTGAGCCGTTCTGCCGTTTCTCCCAATACAGAAACCTGGGGAAATGCAAAGGTACTCGTTTACATGAGAGTTACTTGAAGAGGGAAAAATTTACTCTACCAGTCTTTTAAAAAAATAAGTTTTAGGGTCAAGTGGCTGAATAATTCCGCTGCCTAGTGACAGCATCAGTGTGGAAACCCAAGGGCCCCGACTCTTCATGTGAGGTTCTTCTTGCTGCTCGGCATGATAATGTCCAACTGTATGCTGCCTTCGAAGCCTCTGGGAAGTCCAGGTTCCCTTCTTGAGCTTTGGGGTAGCACTGAACTGGTTTAAGTTCTGAGTGACCATAGGCCTGACCATCATCAATGTGGATATGTGCTTGTTCTGCTGAGCCAGTGGCCTTCAACTACCTGATACAATTCTGACCCCTTGACATGCTCCAAAGAGGCAAAGATAAGATACTCAGACAGTAGAAGTTCAATATTTATTTCCTCATGTCAATGGTTATGGAAGTATGACCTTTTAGTGGTCTTGTCTTCAGAATAGAGTATAAGAATGGGTATGATGCAAAAATAAAGAGATATATAGGAGTTAGAGATAGGATTTAAGAGCCAAAGAAGGGGACATTATTACTGACATAAAAATGGACACAGTGTTGAGACAGCTTGGGAGCACAGCTTACCTTTTCTCCCAGGGGAATAATGTCTCTTTCAAAGACCTCGTGCTGCCGCTGAAGGGCCTGGACACTGAGCAGGTCTGAGCCTGGGTCAGCAACACCGAGGGCATGACACTTCTTCTCAATCTGTTCCTTGATGTCATCTGCTTCTCTGGTACACAAAAGAGTGACACGGTAAGAAGTGGTGGTGTGCCCCTGAGGGCAAGGCTCACAAGGAAGTCATTACTACCATCACCACCCCTCCACCATCCTCTCTGTCCTTTGTGACGTGCTGACCTCTGAGATTCTTTAAATCTTCACAATGCCCACAGGCATAGATACTGCTACCATTTATAAGTATTAGTTTAATGAAGATTAGTATTTCTTAAGGCAATACCATAGCCAAATGGTGGTGGCCTAGCTTGAAGCAGGTGGTCTAATGCAGAGCCACAGGCTTAACCATTTCATTTCACAGCTTTTCATCATAAGCTGTTCCAAGTAGCCAGACCCACACGAGTCTTGGCTCTCTCTTCTCCCCATCTTTAAAAATACATTTCTTCATAAGAAGGCATTTGGTCTCTGCTTTGCTTACTCTGTAGGTTGTGTTTCTTATGTACGCATAGATTTGGAGACGAAACTTTAAAAATGTGCTAAGTCAACAATTATGTATTGCACAATGCAGGCCTGGCCCTAGCCAGACCGCATGGCAGAGAAACCAGGAAGTGGCTTCTGTGAACATGGCATTCTGCGCAGGCCTGGCGTGACAACAGCTACAGTCCCATGCTCACGAGAAACCTGGTAGGAGATGATCTGTCTGGAGACAGGCTGTCATTGGCCACAAAAAGGGGACCACCCCATACAATGATTGGCCAATCAAGCCCCTTAAAACTCCGTGTACTTCCTCAATAAATGAGTTTGTGGCAGCTCGCCCTCTGCTGCTTCCACCCAACTCCCCGAGTCTGTGTCGTGACTCCACGCCTCTCACCCCCAACTTGGCAGAGACCCTACCGTCCCTCCTGGGCTGGACCTAGGGGGGACCCCAACATACAGTAAATCAATGTGATGTCTGTGGCCTTGTACTCTGCCTCTAGTTCAGGAATAGAATTATTTAAGCCTATCGATACTTCACAATTGATTAACCTATCATAGGTGTAGTTATAAACTACTAATTATATGCCACAGCTCAAACTGGGCATTAATAAATTGAACTTGGTCATCTTAATTAATGTGTCTGTTGCTGAAAACCCTGACCTGTTAGAAAACTGTCTCTTTATCAGGAGGCAGGGTAACACCATTCACTAAGATTTTACCATGGTGACGAGAAGATGGTGCTGTGAGAGGGTCTCGAGTGGCAGTGCTTTTGAGAGTTCACTGTTTACCTGTGAAACATCTGGACAGCATGGGCACTACTTAACAGCTGGTGTTGCTCATCTGCCAGCCGTTGCAAGGAACCCCAGCGGGTATTCAGTTCCTAAAAGCAGACACATCAGACTAGTCAGAGAGCTAGCTCACAGAGTTTAGTGGCACCTTTGACTGGTTGGGATGGAGACTACTGCTTTCCTATCATCTCCTTGAGAAAGTTCATAGCTCTACTTCTTTTGTGGGCAGGATGAGCTTGGCTCACTTTCATGACAGTGTTGCTAGGACAGGGGAATCCTTGCCTCTCATACTGATGTGCTAGGGAGAACCATAAGTGGTGGAGTATTATTATATGCTTTGTGACAGTCACTTAACTGTTAATAACTTCGTAGTTAGAAGCTCGCACATTTCTCTAGACAAGCAGTACCATTCTGCGTTCTACAGTAAGTCGAGCTAGAGGTCTCTCTGAATCTTACTTCCTGTAGGGGAAGTACATTATTTCCAAGCAATACCTTCTCCTTTCTATTCTATGACAGTCACCACATGAAAGAGGAGAGGAACTCTTTCTCACTAGTTTATGACAACCCAGATATCAAGACTGGATTTGCCATAAATACTTACCGGAGATTTTTAATAGACCATGGTCCTAGACACAATTCAGGTAACGAATCCCCTCTTCTCCATCTCTACAGATGATGGGAAATACTCTGAGAGTTTCTCCTTCTTTATGTTTATCAAAATCTATCTCAGGTTGGAGAGATGGTTTAGTAGTTAGGCTTGACTACAAAGCCTAAGGACCCAGGTTTGACTCTCCAGTGTAAGACAGATGCACAAAGTGGCACATGCATCGGGAGTTCATTTGCAGTGGCTGAAGGCCCTGGCATGCCCATTCTCTTTCTGCCTCTTTCTCTCTCTTTTTCTCTCAAATAAATAAATATTAAAAAGAAAAACCTCTCTCATCCAGTAAACTTCCTTGGTTAAAGGAAGACACTCAGTAAAAAACCTGTTTAGATTAAATTTATTTAGAACTCAACCTATGACATGACATGGCGGCATGACATGGTAATCTACAGATGTGTTATATGCATTCATAACTACCCTAGAATGCACGTAGCTTATGGTATGCAGGTGGAATATTCCTGATTTAGATGATGGAAATAGGTGGACACATTGCACTATTATCCTTGGCCTTTCTGATAGCCAGTTTTGTTTTCCTGCATTTACATCACGCATCATTGTTGGCCTACTAAGCCTACTGAGCCTACTGAGGAAGTGGAGAACTCAAAAACTCAACGTGATGGGGAAGAGGACTGGAGGGCACCTTAGTTACCTGCCGGATGTGAGCTCCTTCTGGGGTTAGAAGATCTTCAAATAGCAGGTCATCAGCCACCTTGTTGATGTCCTTCAGCCGGGGCTTATTGTTCTTCAAGTCCTGGGTAAGAAAATTTGCCAGAAAGCAGGATAAATCCTCTTCTCAAAAATCTTCCATACTTACCTGTCTGTCTGGGTCTACATTTAGCTAAGTGTTATGAAAACGAATGTCCAACTTCACTTGCAAAACACAAGTTGCTCTCTTCTTATCTGCCATTTAAAGAGCTCATGGAAACACCCTGGCACCCAGTAGCCCTTCAAAACTTGCCAGAGAACTCTCATTTACCTATTCATTTTAGTATAAATCTTAAAATATTTCCCTGCATTAAGTTATGCTATCAGAAAATTTTACGCCTAAGGTGTCTATATTTATACATATTTTGTCACACACAGATTTTGGAATGGGAGGGAATGCAAGCTGAGAAGTTAAGTTGACTAGTTCCCAATGTATTTGCCTTCCATTTATTAACAACAACATTGTCCAGAGAAGGAAGGACATGAACTGTGGAGCTCTGAGTAACTTTGAGGAGGATATTTAACAAACATAAGCTAAACAAGTCACCTAGGGGGAGAAGTGAGCTAAGGAAGCTATGACAACGCTCAAAACGATGTCAAGAACAAGTTCTTCTTTCTTCCTTACCCTTTGGAACTCGTCAAACTTTTTCTGGAGCTCCCAAACATCATCTAGCTCTACCCCAGTGTTTTCTGCCTTTTTCTCCTGGATCCAGTCCAGCATGTCTCCTGCCTCATAGGCTAGCAGAAACTCATTATAACGTTGCAATAGACGACGTCGGCGTTCCTCTGCTCGATCGAGGAGGGAGTGGTACCTGGGTGGAGGGATTAAGAGAACGTGGAAAAAAATGAGATAAAAGTTGAGCTGGGCGTGGTGGCTCATGCCTTTAATCCCAGCACTTGGGAGGCAGAGGTAGGAGGATCGCCATGAGTTCGAGGCCACCCTGAGATGACATAGTGAATTCCAGGTCAGCCTGAGCTACAGTGAGACCCTACCTCTATAAACAAAAACAAAACAAAACAAAAAAGTTGAAGAAATCACAGAAGAGTAGAGGCAGACTGAGGGAAGTAGAGGATGAAAAGGACAAAAGAGAAAGGGAGAGCAAATAAAAATGAGGCTAATAAAAGGAGAACTAAAGATAGAAGAAAAAAGACATGAAGAACAAGGAAAGTATTACAAGTGTCAATGACCCAAGACATAACTGTTCTCATTTTGTTTTTTTGAGGTAGGGTCTCACGCTAGCCCAGGCTGACCTGGAATTCACTAGTAGTCTCAGGGTGGCCTCGAACTCATGGCGATCCTCCTACCTCTGCCTCCGGAGTGCTGGGATTAAAGGAGTGCGCCACCACAACTGGCCAAAGACCTAAGCCCTTATTCTATATGAGAAAAATTTTCCATGCTAACTGGCACCTGGATTTGAAAACAGTAAACAATATTTCTATGGATGTATAGAGACGTTTTAATAACCTTGAAGGAACATTGGCTGAAAGTCAGAATACATGACTGTATTAAGTGTCTTATGTTAAAGCAACTGGCATTTGCTTTCTTCATATCCAAGCCTAAGTATTTGGAGGGCCTAGAGTTCACTTAAGGTTCTTAAAATACATGAATCTACATCTCTTTTAGGTTTAAAAAGTGCAAAGTTGGGCTGGAGAGATGGCTTAGTACTTAAGGTGCTTGCCTGCAAAGCCAAAGGATCCTGGTTGGATTCTCGAGGACCCACGTAAGCCAGACGCACAAGGGGGCACATGCATCTGGAGTTTATTTACAGTGGCTGGAGGCCCTGGTGCATGCTTATTCTCTCCCTCTCTCTCTCTCCTCTCTCTCCCTCTCAAATAAATAAATAAAATACTTTTTTTTAAAGTGCAAAGTTATGAGAAAAAGAGTGTTTATTTATTTATTAGAGAGAGAATAGGCACACCAGGGCTTCCAGCCACTGCAAACAAACTCCAGACATGTGCCCCTTGTGGCATCTGGCTTACATGGGTCCTGGGGAATTAAACCTGGGTCTCTTGTCTTTGCAGGCAAGTGCCTTAATCACTAAGCCATCTCTCCAGCCCCCAAAGAGTGTTTTCAATTAACAGGATATATTTAGCCAAACACCCACAGACCCCACCCTGCCTGCCAGAACTTATACCACCAAGACCTCTCTCCCCCACACAGACTTACAGGTCCTCAATCTGCTGCTGGCGTTGGGCAATATTGGCTGGTTCTTCTCTCCTTCGCTGAGGGACTCCTGGGAGCTCATCATGGGCCAGTTTCCTGACATAAACTGCTGGGACAAAGCCCTGGTGATCATCAGCTTCGACCTTCCACCAGTCCTGATGGGAAAGCAGAGTCCCATTACTTCCTTAGCTCTTGGAAAGACCACAGACAGGAGATGATTCAACTTCCCCAAGAGTCTTCAGGCACAGGCAGGTGGAGAAGCTGACCACCACTAACAGGGAGCATATAATTTCCACGTATGATAGAAAAAGGACATTGAATTATTGCAAGTTTGCAGAAGGTAGCCCCTAAAATCAACTAATCTTATATTTGATGTCAGACTCTTAACTTTGGGGCAGTGAGCTCAAAAACCAAACATGGGGCACTTAAGCCCTCAAGAACCCAGGTAGGCTTCTTGGGGGTGGAATCTTTGTGTGACAATATTTCCTCCCTAAGATAATAAGAATTTTCAATTACCTAGACATTTATTAATGTAAATATATTTTATTTCTGAGTCATGTACTGATCACTCTGGGGTACATTTTCTCTAAGAACAATGCTAGGCAGAGAAAGAGGGACTGTCATTCAGCATATTTGATACTGAATCCACTTTCCTTTTTAAAACATTCACTTACCTTCAGAAAGAGTGACAGGAATCAAAGTTCTTTCCTTACAAAGAACTTTTTGAGATTAATTAGGTACTAGAATATAAACAATACTTCATTTCTTATTATACACATATTAAAAACTACAGCGATTGTTTTACCAGTGTTTCCATAGGTATGTAAAGAAAACAAAATTTTTCCAAGATAAGGTTTTTGGTCTTTTTCCTTCACAAATTGTAGTCTCCTTGGTTGGAGACATAGCTTAGTGGTTAAAGTGCTTGTCTGTAAAGCCTTAGGACCCAGGTTTTACTCTCCAAAACCCACGTAAGCCAGATGCACATGGTGGCACATGCATCTGGAGTTTGTTTGCAGTGGCTGGAGGCCCAGGCATACCCATTATTTCTCGCTCATAAATAAATAAATAAATAAATAAATAAATAAATAAATAAATAAATAAATAAATAAATGAAACTGGGGTCTCCCTATAGTGCCCAGAGTTGCCTCCAATTCCTGGGCTCAAGTGATCCTTCTGTCTTAGCCTCCCAAGTAGCTGGGACTAAAGTGTGCATTAATGTGCTCCCTCATAAACACTAGTCTTCTTTTATGAGGCTCCTCCTAACCCAAAATATTGTTGTTATTTCACTAGGAAAACTGACACAGCAGAGGAAGGAGCAAAGATATGGAAAGAAAGGGACAATTTGGTCCTATAAATAGATTACAGAATTACTGCTCATACTTTATATATCTGTGGGTTTGCTACCTAACTTCTTTGATTCTTCATTTCTTTAACGGTGACATTAGAATCAGATTGCCAAAACACACACACACACACACACACACACACACACACACACACATTCATATAGTCATACATATTCACACAACTCGAGAACAGATACTGCTTAACAAATTATAAATTATTTATGAGATAAAAGGTTAAATGCTTGAATTGCCATGCTGTAGAATATCCTGGAGTTCAAAGAAATTTCTAGTTAAAGGAAAAGCCACCTTGTTGATGGAACTGAGCAGAATTAAGACATCGTTCTTCTTCATGGAGACTTCTCTGCGGCTGCGAGCCTGGAAGTCATACAAAGCCATGACTCTCGATTCCTGAGTGGCCTCATCCACAGGTGTAGCTTGCTGTTGCTGGGAGACATAGACAAACCAGAAAGCAGATGTCAGGTATGCCTTGGAAATCTCCCCGGGGAAGCTTATCAGTGGTAGGCAGCTCCTGGGGCCTCACAGGAGGGAGAAACCCTGGCTGGAACTCTTCTATCTCTGTCTTCTATCTCATGGTGGTCTTCAGAGACACCGTACCACTGGACTGGCAGGGACTGGCAGGTTGTAAAAGTCAACAAGTGTGTACTCTGAGACATCATGTGCTCTCAGCCACTGCTCTTAAAGTAGAAAGGGTGACAGTCTACTCAAAGAAGCTCCAAAGGGATTATGCACAACATGGAAGGACATTATTTGAGAGCATGAAAGTCCCATCATGTGTCATTGCTTTCCCCTTTCTGTGGGCCTCTACTAAGATACGCTTTGTATCTTAGAGACTGGTAATCTATAAAACAGAAACGGAGCATTTTAAAAATCGAGAATAGGGGCTGCGGAAATGGCTCAGTGGTTAAAGACACTTCCTTGCAAAGCCTGCTGGCCTGCATTCAATTTCCCAGCGTCTATGTAAAGCCAGATGGGCATTTGTTTGCATTGGCAAGAGACCCTGCTGTGCCCATGTATGTTCTCGCATGTGTCTGCACGCACACACATAGAAATACATAAATGAATACATGTAAAGCTTCGGTGACCACGAGAATTCATTCGTCTCTGCAGTGAGGAAAGTGATTCCTGTCATCACAATGTCCTTTTTACCTGGCAGGCTGCTGCCTGATCCCGCAGAGCTTTTATACTGTTCCCGAATGCATTGAGATCCACTAGGAAGGCCTCGTGTTTCTTGAGAAGAGCCTAGATGTAGTGATGACAAGAGCAGCAGAGCACATATATGAGGACTACCCGGTATAGCATGGGCATGCTTGAGCCACTATCATTTTGGATTATAATGCTTTAAAAACCCAGTAAGGGGGCTGAGCGTGGTGGCACACACCTTTAATCCCAGCACTAAGGAGGCAGAGGTAGGAGTGTTGCTGTGAGTTTGAGGCCAACCTGGGACTACATAATGAATTCCAGGTCAGCCTGGGCTAGATTAGATCTACCTAAACAAACAAACAAACAAATCAGTAAGGGGCTGGAGAGATGGCTTAGTGGTTAAGGCACTTGCCTGTGAAGTCTAAGGACCTATGTTCAACTTCACAGATCCCATGTAAGCTAGACACACAAGGTAATGCCTGCACAAGGTGGCACCTGTGTTTGGAGTTCGATTGCAGTGATTGGAGGCCCTGGGGTGCCAAACCTCTTTTTCTCCCTCTCTCATTAAAAAACAAAACAAAACAAAACAAAACAAAACAAAACAAAACAAAAAAACAGGCAATAATCACTTTTTATGAATAAAATTCCTTTTTTTTTTTTTTTTTTGGTTTTTTGAAGTAGGGTCTCACTCTAGTCTAGGCTGACCTGGAATTCACTATGTAGTCTCAGGGTGGCCTTGAACTCATGGTGATCCTCCTACCTCTGCCTCCCGAGTGCTGGGATAAAGGCATGCACCACCATGCCTGGCTTGAATAAAATTCCTTTTAACCTGCTATTTGCATAACTCATGAAAAATCCCAGTTAACAAAGGAATAGTAATTTGCAACATATTCATTCAAACTAAAGGTAGTTAAAACATACACATGTTTTAAAAACAAATATGATATTGGGAAGAGGGAGCTATAATCATTTACTTTCTGGGATTAACTTTATCAAAACTTTAAATGCACATTTCAATTATCTCTACTGCTTAGGATTTGTGAAATTCTACACAAGCTTCCCACAGGTCAAGGCAGAAAATAAGGAAGTAGGCATAAAAGTGCTTATGATCATTAAGGTTCTTCTTGCCCCAACATGTCTGTCTCCAAACCAAGGATGTTTATAAAAGCCCAAGGTCATTCTCAAAAGTTCACACTGGAGCCAAGACAAGTGTGGATATTTGGTAACACACACTGGATTGAGATACTCTTTAACGTGTCTATGAATCTCTGTGAGATTAGGGAAAATGTGACACATCTTCAGGGTCCCCTATTAACTCTCACAGTATTCCAGCCGAGGAAGGTTAATGGTGACCACTACTGAGACCTCAGAGGACTTAGCAGAATCACTGTATAAACAAGTCTCACGTTACCAATCCTCCTGCATTTGGTGAATATTCTGTAGTCAAGGCTCATCCCACCAGCCTTACCCCGGCTGCTTCTTCATCAGCCCCGTAGTTTGTGTTGTCTACGATGGGTTCCTTCTCCCGGATCCAGGCTTCTGCTTCATGAAGGTCTGCCAGGTACTGCTGAAACTGGACACTGGCTTCAAGATCATTCTGCCGCCGCATCGCTCGAGCACGGAGAGACTCCATGTTGTTGTTCAAACTCTCCACTCTAGAGGCTATTTCTTCTGCAGCAAAGTGACCTAGGCAGTGGTCAGACACAAAGCGAGTGTGACGTCTGTCATGCTCTCATTCTCATCCAACCTGGGAGAAGAAGCTGGGGCTGCCTTTCTTCAGGGTGGCACTGTGGGTTCTGGGGATTCAGAATGTCCTAAGAGAGATTAAGCAGCAATAGGTGCTAATGGGGATAGACAGATATATGTGGTGATGAATGGGATGGTACAGTCTGAGATACATAGACCTGAAAACCAAACACCCATGCTTGGTTTATACTCAAGTTATCAAAAAGGAATTCTCTCTAGATGTAACTAAAATCCAGCAGATTTGCATGTCTTCTTTTAAGTACTTTAAGATTTGTTCTTATACTTAAAAAAACTAGAAAACAGGACAAAAATGCAATGATTAAAAAATTTTTTTGTTTATTTTATTTATTTATTTGAGAGCAACAAACAGAAAGAAAGAGAGCAGAGAGAGAGAGAGAGAGAGAGAGAGAGAGAGAGAGAATGGGTGCACCAGGTCCTCCAGCCACTGCAAACGAACTCCAGATGCATGTGCCACCTTGTGCATCTGGCTTACGTGGGTCCTGGAGAACTGAGCCTTGAACTTGGGTCCTTAGGTTTCACAGGCAAGTGTTTAACTACTAATCCATCTCTCCAGCCCCTGTATAGTGATTTTTATACCATTAAGAAAAGGCCAGGCTGGACAAGAGATGAGTTATGCTCTCATTATTGCTTATAACCTATGCCCTGGGTAGTTCTGGATCTCAGAGCTGGAGAGCCAACCCAGGCTAAACCTAGAAGTCATAGTGAGTTGAAGAGACAGAGATCAGAGATTGGGAAAGACAAGATAAGTAGAATTTGTGAAGCAGAGAACTAAAGAGAAGGATGTTTGCCATCCATATCCATTCAGACATACACGGGGAGATGGCTTAGAATATCTGACTGATTATGCATTTGTACACATGGGTAAGGAAAGAATGAGTCAAAAATGATGAGACAGCAGCAGTAAAACAATTCCTAGGGTTCATGTAAATCTGGAAATAGTTCAAATTGCCACTCAGTAAAGTGGAGATATGTCATAATACATGAAATAGTAGCTTTGGAAGAATAGCATCTTAGTATTTCACTAATCTCTAAATCAGTCTCAGGTTGAAATCTGCCTGAACAATCATAATGAAGATCCATGAAGCTCGATGGTTGCCAAGGCTGACAAAGCAGAGAGTGAAAAAGAGCAAGCTTAACGGAAGAAAACAAGGCATGACATCGACATACAGAGGAGGACAGATAGTAATGACAGCAGACTTCTCAGGATCAGTAAAGTACTGAAAGAAAGAAACTGCTTACAGGGCTGGGGAAATTGTTTAGTGGTTAAGGCATTTGTCTGTGAAGCCTAAGGATCCTGGTTCAATTCCCCAGGACCCACATAAGCCAGGTGCATAAGGGGGCACATGTGTCTGGAGTTTTTTTGCAGTGGCTAGTGGTCCTGGTGTGCCTATTCTCTCTTTCTCTCTGTCTCTCCCTTTCTCTCTCTCTCTCTCAAATAAATAAATAAAATAAAACAAAATGAAAGCAACTGCTTACAAATGTAGGAAAAATATATGAAAATAAAAGTCAAATAAATGAAGACATTTAGATGAACGAACATAGCTGATCTTCACTGTGAGGACCATTAGAAAAGGTCCATCAAGCTGAAAGAAAACAAGGCCCATCAAAATGTCGATTCACACAAAGCTGTGAAAGACACTAGAAAAGTAAGTATATAAATAGTCTTTCTCAATTCTCAATCTTATTTAAAACTAGTTGACCACTAAAGCAAAAATAATGGCAAAATATTGCAGAATTTACAATGTCTATAAAATTAAAAGGAGTAAAATACACCTAGTATAAAAGTTGAAAGGGGAAAATGGAAGTCTATATTTAAGAATCTTATAGTACACAGAAAAATGATATGACACTATTCAAAATTAAACTATCATAAATTAAAGATTTATATTTTAAATCCTAAAGCAGAGCTTCAAAGGTTCTGACCTCAGAAATCTTGTATAACTCTAAACAAACTTGAGTACCTTTATAAATATTTACATTATGAAACATAAAGCTTTTTAAAAAGATTTTTCTGAGGTTGGGTATGTGGTGTATGCCTTTAATTCCAGAACTCAGGAGGCAGAGGTAGGAGGATTGTTGTGGGTTCAGGCCAGCCTGAAACTACATAGTAAATTCCAAGTCAGCCTGGGATAGAGTGAGACCCTACTTCAAAAAATAAATAAATAAAATTGTGAGGAAAAAGTAATTGTAAATATATATTCCATTATACATTTGAGCAATGTAGGTTCTGGAAACTTTACCATATGATAATAAATTAGTAAGTATGAAAAAATGTCTTAGCATTATGAAAATACTTTGATGCTGAAAATTCCCTGAAAGTGTCTCTAGGATTCTAAACCACAATTGGAAACCATTGCACTAGAATAAACATATGCTCACACAAAACAGAGTTGTAACTAGTATGCCAAAATGGAAACAAAATTGACTCATAATAAATGTACTATTAATCCAAATTTAATGCAGAAACTGATGGGCAAAGAGAAAGTCAATGTAGAGATTAGATTTAACTTCCACTGTATTCATAATTCATTAAGTATATATGACTTAAACTTCAATTAAAATGTAAGATTGGATAAAATGAGTAAGGCTTAACTGTATGTTCTCTATAAGAAACCAGCTTTAAATATAAAGAAATAATACAAGCAAAAAGATGGAAAAACATATACCATGAAAAACTAATTAAAGGTTGATTGAAGTGTTTATATAAAAGGAACACGAAGGAGATTTTAGAACAAGGAATATCACCAGGAGTAAAGAGGAACGCTTTATAGCATAAATGTTTATATTCACCATAAGATATAATAACCTCCAATACATATGCACATAATAATAGATCTTCAAAATACATAAAACCAACACTAATAGAAGTGTAAGGAGAAATAGAACAAGTCCACACAAACATTCAGAGATTTAGAAAAATAAAAGATAATTTCTATAGTAATGCTAGATTCAAAACAAACAACAAAAAAAGAAAAAGAAAGGAAAATAATTTCATTGGTTTGAATAACACCAACTGGAACCTGAATTTTTTCTCAGCAAACTGCATTTTAACCTATATTTTTAAAAACTGGATACTGGTAGGCAGAAATTGACTGTTCAGGCAACAGAGAAGGAAAATCTCAGTGTAAATTTATATTTTTCAACATCTGCGCAAGTCTGAATAGCATATTTAAAAAGTGCAGTTTTCTTGGCATGGGAGATTAAGACAAGACTCATTGAAGCTACCTAAAGTGATAAATTTAGAGAAATGGCACCTTTTATTTTTACCATATTAATAAAAGACCTTAAAAGTCCAAGTCTTCACATGTCTTGAAACTCCAACATGGAAAGAAGCTAGTCACGTTTTGCAAGGATTTGAAACTTAGACTTTTGAATGCTAGAATTTCCCCAAAGACTCACATTGATAATTAGAATTAAATAATTTTGGCTTTACAATAAAAGGACTAAATGAAGAGATTAGGAGACGTCCATTATTGGTATATACAAATAAATCTGTGAACTCATTTGTTAGAAATGCTCAAAGGGAACTTGTTCATTAGAGACTGGGAATGAATCCTGGCTATTTTTAGATAACCTTAAAGCCCTAAGATGGCCCAAACTTCTTCCCAGGGGTCTGACATAGGTTTTGGCAGCCCATCCCAAATCACGCATACCTTCCTCTACCATTTTGTTTCCCCTCTCTGTGATCACTTTGATGCGGGGCTCGTGGCTGGCGATGTCTGCCAGGATGACTTCGTGTCTGTTCAGAAGATTCTTGGCTACAACCAAGTCCTTGCCTACAAAGAAAAATCATTTCAAAGTTTGGGATTACCCTTGTTGTATGGAACAGTTTATAAGCCGTGCTTTATGTGTTGCTGAGTGATACCACACAAGTATGACTATGGAGCACTCCCTCTACCTTCCCTCTCTGCCTCTTCACCACGCTTTATCTCTCTTCACTCCAAATATTCTTTTCCTAAATTTCTCCAGAGCCTCAGGGCTTGGTGGGATGTTTTCCCAGAAGAACCCTTCCATTGTCATTGTCAAGTTCCTCATAAATATTCCCAATACTTGTGCAACAAGTTGTACAGCATTTATATGTGTGTTTTTCTGTACATTACTGCAACCAGTCTGGTACTGATACTTGTGAACAAATACTCTTTTAAAAATAAGAAAATTATTTATCTACTATTACACCATTCATCTTTGTGACAGGTAGGTCATATGATTTTTAAAAGGGTGCTACCTGTAGCCCAGAAAAAAAAAAAAAAAAACCCTACACTGAGCATCAAACATTAGCCACGAGTATTTGGTCAAGAACTTTTACAATTAACTTAATGTTTAGATCAAGAAGCAGATAATAGCTGAGCACTCTAGATCTCCCTAGAGGTCCTATGTTGATCCTATTGTTCATGTCTGATTTTATGAGGTGAATCCAAGGACACAATTTTGAAAAATATAAACTCTGATGGAGGTCTGAACAAATCTTCATAAGCCTGGAGTGGAACTGCTGAGAGAAGTTGTTCTCCTTCGATATTGTGTCTGCGATCTCTCAATCTTCCAGCCTCGGTCCTCTCTGGATGGCTTAGTCTGTGCACACGATACTAACCTAGGTAGGTAGAAGCTGCAGAAGGCTCCGTCTCTTGGATCCAGGCCTCCTCATCCTCTGAGTCTCTGCACATCTGCTGCAGACGGAGTAGATCAATGAGCTTCTTCTTCCTGGTGGCCAGCGGCTCCTTCAGGCCTTCAAACCTGGACACCAAGGACTCCTGCCTTGCCCGTATGTCCCCAGAGTCAGGATGGCCTATTTCTTCAAAGTGTGTAGCCAGGTCTGTGAGGGTGTCCACCTGATCCTGAAAGGGAAATTGAATGTGTCAGCCAATGCTTTCATCCATTAGGAAAGAATGGGATTTCCATGTTCTGGGATATGCGGGCAAGGGCAGAATCAGCTTCCACATGGACCTTTCAGGATGTCTAATTAAATCAGGGAGGGCATGAAAGGGGTCATTATATTAAGTATCATCTCAACAAGTTGAGCCTTTTAAAATTTTAAATATTTTTATTTATTAACTTGCAGAAAGAGGGAAACAGAGGAGAGAGAGAGAGAAGAGAGAGAGAGAGAAAGAGAGAGAACAGGGTATGGGCACCCCAGGGCCTCTTGCTGATGCAAATAAACTCCAGATGTGTGCTGTATTTTGAGCATATGGCTTTACATGGACACTGGGGAATCAAACTTGGGCCAGCAAAATTTGTAAGCAAGAAATGCCTTTAACCACTGAGCCATCTCCTCAGTCCCAAGAGTCTCTTTGTAGGAAAATATGTTTCCAACCACATTCAGAAAAGACAAAGTCCTCCAAGGAACTGGTAAAGCAGAGCTACAGTGTTTTGATGGGGGGTGTTCACAGCTGGAGACCCAAGAACAAAAGTGGGACACTTTTTCATTTTGTGTTCTATTTTCATAATCTTCCACTGCCTTTGAAATGAGCTGTCCTTGCAAATAAAAGTGAAAACCACAGAAACTGAAGTTTTGTGCGAAACAGCAACGATGCCTAAAAGGTGAAGTGAGGTATTACAAAACAAATGTCAGACCCTCGAAAAGAGGAGACAGGATTTGCTTTGATCACATCACACTTGTCCCCATTTGGACCATGTTTGTGGAGGACAGATGCTGAAAGAGATATTGAAGGGTCCTTCTAGAAAGAAAATTCTGATTTCATGCATGTATGTTGAAATATGTATGTATTCAGTTCTATCTGCCTTAGTGAACCCTGGTAGTTTCCTTCTTTCTTCTTTCTTTCTCTTTCTTTCTTTCTTTCTTTCTTTCTTTCTTTCTTTCTTTCTTTCTTTCTTTCTTTCTTTCTCTCTCTCTTTTTTCTTCCTTCATCCCTCCCTCCCTCCTTCGCTTCCTGTCTCTCTCTCTCTCTCTTTCTTGTTTTATTTTTTATTTTTGGAGAGAGACAGAGAGAGAGGGAGACAGATAGAGAATGGGCGCACCAGCAGTCTCTCAGCTGCTGTGAATGAAATCCAGATGCGTGCTCCCCCTTGTGGTTAAGTGCGGCATTGCGCCCTTGCGTCACTTTGCATCTGGCTAAACATGGGACCTGGAGATTGGAACTGGGTTCTTAGGCTTAGCAGGCAGGCGCCTTAACCACTAAGCCATCTCTCCAGCCCTCTTTCTTGTTTTGAGAAGGAATATTACACGGGAGAGGAGTTCTCCAAGAATCAGAGGATGTGTTGATTTTACTCATTCCATTTTGTCATCATTTGCTCAGCCTGTAAAAGTTTACTTCTCAATTTGGATCAAAACATTAGTGAGCAATAGGCTTATAAAATATATACTCATTTCTTCATAAAGAATTAAAGGATCAGTAGTGAATTAAAATAAAGTCTCTCATTAATTAAGTGCTCTTATTTCCCAGGACACTTCTGACAACATCATAGTATAACAGAGTGATTTTCAAATATCATCATTAATCCATTGTTCTGTTTGAAACCTCTGATGTAGTGCAAGGCACCCCAGACAGGCAGAGGGGGACAGGATAACTATAATTTGATCATGGCAAAGCCTGTTCTCCCATTTTGTTTGTAGTTTCTCCACATATAATTAAGACACTGGGACACTACCATACTGAAGGCATTTAGCATTGCACATCGAAAATTTACTTTGCATGCATCATTTCTCAGTCTCTACTCTTACCAGGGAGAAGCTATCCCTTATGATTAGCAACACTAATTTTCCCAGTGGGGTTCCCCATAATTCTTGAGTGTTTATGCATGTTATTCATCCTCTTCATGTAGTCATTTTTTGTTTACTTTTGAACAAAAAATAAATTTGGGGGGAGAGAGACACAGAGAGAGACAGAAAGAGAGGGAGAGGAAGACAGATAGAGATGGGCGCGCTAGCAGTCTCTCAGCCATTGTGAATGAAATCCAGATGCTTGCACCCCCTTGTGGTCAAGTGCACCACTGCGCCCTTGCGTCACTGCATCTGGCTAAAGGTGGGACCTGGAGATTGGAACTGGCGTTTTTAGGCTTAGGAGGCAGGTGCCTGAACCGCTAAGCCATCTCTCCAGCCCCCAAATAATTTTTAAATAAGATCTTTTCTTTCCCTCCTTCAGAAATCTCTTATAAGCTCTCCATTTCAAAGCTATCTTTGGATGTTCTCCCTACTTCTAGCCTATTACTTTATTTAAAACCTCACAGAGGGGCTGGGCAGGCTCAGAGGGGAAGAGTGCTTGCTGTATATACATGAGGACCTGAGGTCAATCCTGAGCGCCCACATACAAAACAAGATGTGGCCATGCACACCTGTGACCCAGCACTGAAGGGGTCAGAGACAGGAGGAGGGTCACTGGGATTCTCTGGTCACTGAATCTAACTGAAAAGAAAACAAGGAGTTGTGGGTTCAGTGATGGATTCTGTCTAAGGTGGAAGAGTGATAGAGGAGGACTTCCTCCTCTGACCACATGCATGTGCACAGGCATCCACACCTGCACACATATGTGGGCACTGCTCATACACACACATACACATAAAAAGTGCTATACACACGTCAATAAAAGAAACCCTTATGAAGCAATTCATATGGCTATGATAATGACTTATTTTTCTCTTTTATGTAGGTCATTTAAAATATTCTTTTTTGGCCAGCCATGGTAGTGCACGCCTTTAATCCCAGCACTAGGGAGGCAGAGGTAGGAGGATGGCCATGAGTTCGAGGCTACCCTCAGGCTACATAGTGAATTCCAGATCAGCCTGGTCTGGAGTGAGACCCTACCTCAAAAAAAAATTTTTTTTTTGTAAGCCGAGAGAGAGACACACAGAGAGAGACAGAGACAGAGAGACAAAGCAAGAGAGAGAGAGAGAGAGAGAGAGAGGAGACAGAGGCATGCCAGGGCCTCCAGCTAATGCAAATGAACTCTAGATGCTACTTTGTGCATTTGGCTTTATGGGGTTACTGGGGAATTGAACCCAGATCATTAGGCTTTGCAGGCAAGCACCTAAATCACTGAGCAATCTCTCCAGCCCCTTATGTAAGTCTTTTTTGTGTATTTAACTCATAGCAACAAACTATTAGACATTAAAAATGTGCATTTTAATACACGTGCATATACCACTTATGGACTCATGTACCACAGTAAACACACAAAAGTTATGTGCATTTTAAGAATACAGATTAATGGGAACATTTAGGGAATAGCGGTAATACTTTTAAACAAAAGCTAGAATTCCTGGGGTGAGAAATTAACTAAGCTGGAAGTACATGTCCATTGATTTCTCCCAAAACTGTAGCATGTATTCATGCTACCAAAAGGTATACATTTATTTTTAAAAACAGTCTAGTGGGTTGTGAGTGGGGATAACCTTGATTCTAGGCCTCTAATATATGTCAACATTCCAACCCTGTTGTTAAATTTGTTTGGGAAAGTCATTTTACAGCTGTGGTTTATAATTTTTCTTTTTTGGTGTTTTGGTTTTTTGAAGTAGGGTCTCACTCTAGCTCAGGCTGACCTGGAATTCACTATGTAGTCTCAGGCTGGTCTTGAACTCATGGCAATCCTCCTACCTCTACCTTCCAAGTGCTGGGATTAAAGGTGAGCAGCACCATGCCCAGCTATAATTTTTTAAAGCACCGGCAGGATTAAAAGTATGTTTATAGAATGCCAGAATAGGAAAAGATAATTTTTATCAAAGCCTTATTTTATAGGTTATCTTATTGATTCAAAAAGGTGAAGTGGGGGCTGGAGACATGGCTTATTGGTTAAGCCCTTGCCTGTGAAGCCTAAGGACACCAGTTCGAGGCTCGATTCCCCAGTTCCCATGTAAGCCAGATGCACAAGGTGATGCATGCATCTGGAGTTTGTTTGCAGTGGCTGGAGGCCCTGGTATGTCCATTCTCTCTCTCTCTCTCTGCCTCTTTCTCTCTCTGTCTGTCTGTCACTCTCAAATAAATAAGTGAAAATAAAGAAAAAAAATTTTTTTAAGGTGAAGTGACATGTAAATGATCATGCATTTCTGGTTTCAGAGAATTAGCATTATATTTAGAAGAGTCACAAAAGGCTTACATTATCTATAAGTTTCTGATAAAAGGTGCTCAGTCAGGCCAGATCAGGGAAGCGACTGGGAATATACAGTTAAACAAATTTTTTGAAAAATTTTCATTGGTTTCATATCACTTAATAGTAGTAACTGACAATTATGGGTATGCTTGGGTATGCTCAGAGTGTGTGTCTAATTCTTTACATTAGCAAAAGCACTAATGGCTCACCTGACGAGCAGTCACAGCCGACTCCAAGAGGCCATGCTTCCTGAGGAGATTCTGAACGTCAGCCAGGCCTTTCCCATAATCCTCAGAGGCAACTTGCCACTCCACATCCTCTAGCCAGCGCTTCAGGTCTTCTGCATTATTTTCAAATTGTAGCTGCTGGTTAGCTTCGTGCAGCTGGGTTCCTGGGAGAAGACATTGGGTATAAGACATTAAGAAAGATTGCTATTCCTCTGTTCATTGTAATATACCTTCTCTTAGTATATTGATATTCCAAAGAGAAACCTAGGATAAGTGTCTTTCATATCATTGGAAAGGGAGTTACTTTAAATCTGTTGAGTTCTGATTGTTATCTGTGTTTAAATACAATAATGTTTTCAAAATAAACATAAATAACAAATTATATTCTCTGGTGAAATGCAATTTTGCTGCATCAGATTTTAACCATCTTGGACATTTTAATATACAATCTATTACTTTTTTTTTGTTTCCTTGAGGTAGGGTCTCACTCTAGCCCAGGCTGATCTGGAATTCACTATATAGTCTCAGGGTTGCCTCGAACTCATGGTGATCCTCCTACCTCTGCCTCCCAAGTGCTGGGATTAAAGGCGTGCCCCGGCCACAACCTTTTACTCTTTATTTTGAACTTTCTTTCAGTGGGATTTAAACTCAAGCAGCATAAACAGTGGGGTAGGTTCAGTTTGGAATTTTGAAGTTTGTGAATGTGGCTCTCCCACCCTCTTAGTGACTGTCCTTCATCACAAAACATGCCCTATAGCTTCCTTAATTATTCTCACTCAAGTTGGCTGAATCTTTCACTCTATGACAGCATAACTATTTTCATTATTTCTGCAGAGCAATTACTATGTTTTCTGGTGTGCAGAGTAATACTGACCTCTCATTGTTGTGCTCATGTTGATTTTAAAAAGTTTTCTTTAAACCAAATCCAGTATGACATCAAAGTTATCAACATGTCATCTCTCTTTTGCAACAAGGACACATCTATAGATGATATTCCTAACCGGGGGAGGGGGGGTCACTGACAAAGAAAACTTGCTACTTGTGATAATTAATGACAAATGATTATTTTTCCAAAGTAAAAGGTGGGGTAAAATGTAAGCAAGAGTATTCCTATATTCATATGGAAATTTTGAAAACTTCCAGCAGAGCTTGAACAATTTTAGGTAAAAGAAAGAAGATAATCAAACTACACAAAACCATAAAATAATGTAGGAACATCTATATGATACCAACAATCTTTTCATATCAAACCTCTTACTGCCAATTTTAATGTTACTAGCCATTTATATGTCTATTGGTTTATAGAACCACATACGTAAAACGTAATTTAAGTGGGTTAGTTTTAGATGCAAAGCCATTGCTGAATTCATGGTTCATGACTATATATTCAAAAAAGAAAAAAGAAAACCAAAAAGTGGAGAAAATAAATAGTTTCAACTAAAAACCATCTAGTTGAAGAAAATATTTAAAGCACTAATATATGAATATGAACTTAATATAAACTTAAACTAGACTTTAACATGTTGGCCACCAGAGGACACAGGGAAGCAAATGGCAATGAGTCCTTCACACAGGGGTCAACAGGTAAATTCGTGATCATAACAATGGAAATGGTAGGTTTTAGAATTTAGGAATTGGCCGTTCACCAAAACCTGTGTCTCGAACCTTTCTGAGCCGTGGCATCCAGCAGCTCCCTCCAGAGCCCGTCCACCTCGCTCACGCGGGCAGCCACAGCCTCAGAGGCGTAGTGATCGTCCTCAACCATCTCCTGGCCAGTTTTCTTCAGGTTGTTGAGCATGATCTCATTAGCTGCCAATTCCTCTTCAAATTCCTGCTGCTTTTGGACCCGGCTCTTCAAGTTCTGTATGTCCTGAGACAAGATGTCAGAAAATGATCATTACTGGGAAAAGCCCTGTTTCGTCATCTATAAGTGGGAATTGCCAGCTGTCTATTTAGTTCCATGATTACAATTCCACGATGCTAACTGCTCATGAGTAGGTCCAGGGCCGAGGAACCTCGCTGACCTTGTAATCTTCATCATCTGCCAACTTTTTCTTCTTGTTGATCCAGGTTTTCAGGTCATCTGAGTCTTGATACAGTTGTTGCAGCATCAGTGAATCCACCAGCAGCTTGCGCCGAGTGGCAGCCCTGTCACGCAGAGCATCCCGGCGGGCCAACAACTGCAAAAGTCATGAATACAATCAGTCAGCAGAAACAAATACAGCTGATGACTGTCACCCTGGCCACTCTGTCCCCAATGCTTTTCTGTCTCCCAGTGTACAGGTCAGTATAGGCTCAGGGCCTAGGACATACCCCATCTCGGATAGCTGCGATGTTCTCTGAATCGTAGTGGTCATTGTCAATCAGTTTGGTGGCTGTCTCATCTAAGGTCTGAAAAAAAAAAAGAGTGTTTTTTTCCTCAGTGACTGCTGAGTGAGTGGCCACTCAGTGGATCAGCTTTTTCAAGGAAATGTATAACAATGTGGGAGGATAAGTTTGGATTCGAAGTCCTAGGGCCTTGTTCTGACTTCTTATTTAAATCAAACCTCAAAACATACACCTTAGGCACGTGGGCTGTTCCACATTGTGCTTCTGCAGTGAGGGAGTTTGGATGTCTGGAGAGTTCAATGTAGAGCTAGCATTATAAATTACAGCCATGACCAGTCTCAGTCTCTCTCTCTGCCTACCTCTCAATATGTCTCTAACCATTTATCTATCACACACACACACACACACACACACACACACACACACACACACACACACACAGATAGATATAGCTACATATATGTCTCTAGCTATATGACAGAATGAGTCATAAATTACGGAGTTGAATTTTTATCTATATTCATTCATACCAACAAAATTGCTAAAGTTCAGAATGGATTACTTGGAATAGGAAAATGCTATAAAAATAAATATAGCACACAAAAAATAAATTTTTCTATTCGATCTTGTTAGCTTTTACCAGTGTGAACAAGTAAGTATATGGTTTCATAAGATGCCATTTGATGATACTGATGATTATCAGAGAAGAGTCAAAACTGACTTTCAATGTTGGTGGTGATGAAACTGTATGTGTGTGCTTGTGTGTGTGTGTGTGTGTGTGTGTGTGTGTGCTTGTGTGTGTGTGTGTGTGTTGTGTATGCATAAAATCAGTGCCTGTTAAGGAGACAATTTAACACATACATCATATTGGGCCCATGATGTCCTCAACAATTTTTGATCTTTTCTTACTTATATACAAATTTTCTGGATTACTATAACACAAGTTCCAAAGAGTAACTCTGATAGCAGCAGACTAAGGTGAAGCATTGTTAGAAAAGAAAACATTGCATTACCAAAATGAGAAAAATATGCTAAAATGTAGTAGTAGAAAGAAAAAATATTTATTCTACATTGAGTATGGACCCAATATTTTATTTATAATTCAGAAAAACTAAGAGATATCACGTACTTCAGTAGAAGAAATAATGGCCTATCAACTTGAACAAACTTTCTAAATATGCTTTGTAGATCAAAAAATTCATTGATAAAATGATATCAATGTTCTGGATACTTTCTTTTCCTTTTTAAAGGTTTTTTTGTTTTGTTTTGGTTTTGTTTTTCGAGGTAGGGTCTCACTCTAGCTCGGGCTGACCTGGAATTCACTCTGTAGTCTCAGGGTGGCCTCGAACTCAAGGCGATCCTCCTACCTCTGCCTCCCGAGTGCTGGGATTAAAGGCATGCGCCACCACGCCTGGCTAAAATAGAAGGTTTTTTAACCTTCACCCTATATGTACATTGTATGTTCACAAAATCAAGCCAAAGCTTTGAAAACACCCAAATAGGAGTGGGAATTTGTTACGAGTGACCCTCATGCTACTTGTGACAGTCACAGGAAGCATCAACTATGGGGCATGTACTGAAATAACAAATGCACACAGGAAGCAGATGCCCTCCCAGGGCCCTTCCTTACTATGATCTTCTCTTCCTGGGCAGTGAAGGCTTCCTCAAAGTCGTCGTGCTTCTGAAGAAGGGCTTCGACACTGCCCAGTGAGTTTCCCAGGTCCTCATTTTCCAGGAAGGCCTATGCAAAACAGAAAGACATACCTCAGATGTCCTCATTGGTAAGAAACATTCCTCTTGGAATATCTCTGAGGTAAAGACAAAGGGAAGAGGCAAGGGAATTGGATAACAAAGTGGGAATTGGCGCAAATTAGGAGAGTATGTACAGACTAAGTGCTAACACCATGAGCTTCAAATCTCCTTCCTAATGGCCATACACAGCTCTCTTGCCAGTATCTTTAAATCTATCCGCATGGAATTCTCTCGAGCAAACTCTGAAAACTGTCTCAAAAGGACCACTTACCACCACTAGGAATTTCTTTGCATTACCTCTGTCTGACATCATGATTTTTCTTCTTGCCCTTTACTAATTTAATAGGCATTACATTTGTGTTTAGTTTGCTCAAAAATCTCTGTGCTTTGTACTTAAACATTTTTTTTTTGAGATAGTGTCTTAATATGTATCTGAGGATGCCCTTGAACTTGTGACCCTCATGCATCAGCCTCACAAGTGCTAGGATTATAGGCATAAACCACCATGATAACCACCAGAACCTTCACAATTTTAGAGTGGTCAAATTTTGTCTTGAAAGCATGGAGAATGACCCATGACAAAAAGCAAAGATGAGCCTACCCTATAAAAATCTATCATTCCCTCCTGGGAAAAAAATAGAAAAAATATTTTAGTACAAACTGTGATGGTGGCTAAATGAAATGAATGAAAGGTGGTAAATGAAGGATGGAAGAAGTGATATGCAAAGACCAGCTGGATAGCTCACATTACCTCCTGTCTGCTCATCCAACTGTCCACTTGTTCACTGTCTCTGTAGAAGAGGTGAAAATCCAGACACTGCTGGTACTGATGCTGACGTTTGCCCCACAGTTCCAGCAGAGCAGCCCAGTCATTGGCAAGTGTTGCCATCTTTGGAAAGGAGGAGATAATGTATCAGAAAGGTATTTAGTTAATTAATTTTTCTCTACTTTACCTAATAGCTAATAAGTGAAATGACTTTTGAAATATTAAAAAAACAATTAAGAATTGGTTTTTATTTATTTATTTATTATCATCAATTATTATTATTATTATTATTTGGTTTTTTGAGGTAGGATCTCCCCACTCTGGCCCAGGCTGACCTGGAATTAACTTTGTAGTCTCAGGGTGGCCTCAAACTCACAGCTATCCTCCTACCTCTGCCTCCCAAGTGCTGGGATTAAAGGCGTGTGCCACCATGTCCGGCAAGAATTGGCTTTTTTTTTTTTTTAAAGTTTCCAACATCTAAAACCATAATTTAGTATAGGAAAATGGGATACATGAGATAAAATAGATAGAACATACTTTATATGTAAAAAAAAAAAAAAGGAAGAAATAGCTAATTAAGATAGAAAGGGCCAAGGAAACTACTGGAAAGTATGAGAAATATAGCACCACACAGGGATTTATGGAGCAATGAGAGAACATAGGTATCAAAGAACATAGCACCACGAGCAAATGATATTATTGAGACAATACACCATGCTCTAGAGAAAATTGTACTGCCTAAAAAGACATTTAATGAAGTTCAAGTTCATACACCCTTAAGATGTCAAACCGAGGGCTGGAGAGATGGCTTAGCACTTAAGGCACATGCCTGTGAAGCCTAAGGATCCCAGTTTGATTCTCCAGGTCCCATGTTAGCCAGATGCACATGGTAGCACACGCCTCTGGAGTTCATTTGCAGTGGCTAGATGTCCTAGAGGGCCCATTCTCACTCTCTTTCTTTCCCCCCTCTCTCTGTCACTAATAAATAAATAAAAGTAATTTTTTTTTTGTTGTTTGTTTTTTTGTTTTTCAAGGTAGAGTCTCACTCTGGCCCAGGCTGACCTGGAATTCGCTATGGAATCTCAGGGTGGCCTCAAACTCATGGTGATCCTACTACCTCTGCCTCCCAAGTGCTGAGATTAAAGGCGTGCGCCACCACGCCCGGCAAAAGTAAATTTTTTTAAAAGATGTCAGACTGAAAAGTTTATGTTTTATTTTGAAATCAAACTTTTTATTTACTGCTTTTAACTTTTAAAAATATTTATTTGCAAGGAGAATGAGAGAGAGAGAGAGAGAGAGAGAGAAAGAGAATGGGCATGCCAGGGCCTCCAGCCACTACAGACGAACCCCAGATGCATCCACCACTGTGCATCTGGCCTTATGTAGGTACTGAGGAATAGAACCTGAGTTGTCAGGCTTTGTAGGCAAGTGCCTTAACCACTGAGGCATCTCTCCAGTTCCTCTATACTGTTTATTAAAAAAAAATTTATTGACATCTTCTATACCATGATATTTCCCGCCCTTCCTCCACTTTCCTCTTCACAACTCCGCTCTCCACCAGATTCCCTCTCTCTCTCCATTAGTCTCTTTTAATTTGATGTCATCATCTTTTTCTCTTATTGTGAGGGTCTTGTGAAGGTATTGCTAGGCACTGTGAGGTCACGGATATCGAGGACAATTTCTGTCTGGACAGTTGCATTGTAAGGAGTGGTACCCTTCCTTTGGCTCCTACATTCTTTCTGCCACCTCTTCTGCAATGGACCCTGAGCCTTGGAGGGTGTGATAGAGATGTTTGAAACCAAACTTTTGACATGTGTATGGTATCTGTGCATGCATATGAATTTGTAGGTGTGTGAGTGAACATGTAGGTGCGCACATGTGGAGACCCGAAGTTGACACTGAGTGTCCTCATCAGTCACTCTGCACCTTATTTATTTGTTTATTTATTTATTTGTTTGTTTGTTTATTTATTTTGCGAAAAGATCTCACTGTAGCACAGGCTGACCTGGAACTCACTCTGTAGATCCAAGCTGGCCTTGAACTCACAGTGATCTTTCTACCTCTGCCTCTCAAGTACTAGGATTAAAGGCATGTGCCACCATGCCTGAATCTACCTTACTTTTTGATACAGTTTCTCTCAGTGAACCTAGAATTCATGGAGTCTGCTAGGCTATCAAGCCAGTGAGCCTGTGTATTCTGATCAAACATCTACCTAGCCTTATTATATCCGTTGCTATTAACTCCATAATTAATGTGGTGCACATTTTTAGAATCCTAGGGTAATGGCTAAGTTTTTCAAGGATTTAAGGTTCTTCTGAACAATGAAATATATGTTTTCATTGTTAACAGAGAATTCTGGGGACCTTCAAAACATGGTTATTTTTACCTCATCCACCACACAGAGCTAGAAGCTGTGCTTTGGAATCTAGTAAGATAAAAAGAGGTGTGCAATTATTTTCATGACAGTGATCCATGGAGTGTGGAGATTCTGTGACTGAAACAAAAAGTATCTCAATTTGAGGGCCATGGGCCCTTGTGATCCAGAGCACTGAGATGATGGCCAACCTGACTCCCTGATCATGGGGTCTTAGTGCTGGAAATCCAAGCAACATAGACATGGGGAAATCTGCTTCCCTATTGTTCCCATGAGGTTGTAAAGAGAGAGAACAGAACTACACAGGTGCCAGGCATTAGTACAGGCACTGTAGAGGACCCAAACTCAGTAAGGGACAGACCATACTGAACTTCAGATCCAGAGATAAGCATGAGAATGTGACAAAGCAGAGCATAAGTAATGAAAGAAAATGGTCCAGAGGTTTTAAATTATGTAGTTGTCAGACAGTTGGTAAAATTAGAGGTTCAAAGGCGAACAAGCACTTGTGTTCTGAGAACTTCAAGCTGACTCTGTTTAGCTGAAGCATACGTGTGAGATAAGGAGTAGGTGAAAGTTGGATGCACATCATTAACATGTTAGATGATTTCTTGCACTTTCCAGTCATACATCACCATGTTAGTATGAGATAGACAAGGGCATTCTGTTAAAACCAGCGGTACCTTCTCGCGAATTTCATCAGAGGCTTCATGATTGCCATCCAGCAACTCTTGACCAGTTGCATCAGCAGATTGAAATCGGTCATCGTAAGAGTCAATCTCATGCTGTGGCCACAAGACAAAATGTTTCAAATATAACAAGAAACCTTGGGGATTTCTTGACACCGAGAATCCCCCCTTCCTTCCTCCTACTTGGGGGTCTTAGCTCTGTACCTTATGCTGTTGGTGCCTGGCTAGCAGGGCTTCCCCGCTAGCCACATCTGTCGGCAGCTCATCAGCATTGATGAGAGCATTCTTTTCATTTATCCAGCCAGAGAGTTCATCATAGTCAGACAGGAACCGATGGTACCTGTAGGAAAGGTAAGGTGAAGTACAGGGCCGAGAAATCAGATTTGGAAGAACTGTAAATAAGGTAGAGTGGGGTTAAGCTATGACATGTAAGGTCCCCTTTGCTCTAATACCATGCCTCCCCTTCTCCTGTTGTACATCCTGGAGTAGATTTATCATTGTCCATGCAGTGCATACTAGGTGTACCTTAAGTTTCCACCTGCTTAAGAGGGTTTTGAAATGGAGCAAAGTCCTCCCCATGTAACCAACAAATAAGTACATGACATGAAAATAACAGAGAGTGCCTTCTGGGAAGAGGGGCTATTGCCTTAAGAATCTTATCTCACATTTCATTCTGCTAATAAAAAATAAAAGCTTCAAAAATAATTGCTTATTTGAAACAATTGAATGTTCACCACATGGTTGTAAATAATAGCAGTAAGATGGAAATGATCTTCTGGTGGTTTTGCTACTAACCATAAGAATTAAATGCTAAAAGCATGGCCTGCTATCACAGTGATTTTGGATGCTTTGAACACACAGTCAAGAGATGGTTCTGGAGTTATTTTAATGTTCTTCAGCTTTATTTTAGGTTCTTAGCTGAAACTAGGATCTTTGTAACTTTACAAATCACTTTATAATATCTGGCAACTACAAGGCAAGAAAGAAAGGGATGTGGATGAGTGGGGGTGTGGTTCTTAGTCTTATGCAAGTTCACAAGAGACTTCCCTTGGCAAATTAAACCTTCATTTGCCTCTACCAAGAAGGCAGGAAATCCGAGTCCCTTCACCCTTTTCCTGCTCTGGCACCCTGGAGAAGGTAGAGCAGTAGGAGCAGTTTCCCACCCGTAAGAAGCCTTCAGCTTCGTGTATCTGTTAGTAGCCAGAGCGCGAATACGTTCCCAGTTTGCAACCAGATCCTCCTTCATGTGCTGGATCTGAGGTGCGTCCGTGGGGTGGGAAGTCATCAGCTTGTCTGCTTTGGCACACAACTCCTTCACCTACAGAATGAGGGAAAAAAAGTGGGAAATCCAAACCCCTTAACTGCTGGTACACTTTTATAGGAGGGGGTATAATAAAATAATTATACAAATAATAATAGCTAATAAATATATTTCTATACAAACTTTCTATCATATACAAATACATTATATTTCATAACAATTCATTGAATATTTATCATCTGTCATTGTGTTCAGCATTTTACAAGCACTCATGTTCTCCATTTAATCATATTATAAGGGGAAATTATTCTTCCTCTCATCTTATGTGACAACAGAGAGGTAAATTGTTTTATTTGTTCACTTAGCTAGTGTCAGATGAAAGGATTATACCCAAATCTGTTCCTTCCCATTCATTTCTATTGTTTTCTTAAGTGTTATTGTAGTAGTCAGAAAGACACCTGTGCCCAAAGCCCCAAGGAAACTGTAGACAAGCCAGGCTGTTTTAAGCATGATTCCTACAGAACAGGGATGGCATGGCAGAACATGGACATGTGTGAGCATCCATGTTGTGTTATTAGTTCTTTCATTATTGTCAACTATAATTAGGTATTGTACAAGGTTTGGTATTTTGTTATCATTACTCATTAAGTGGAGGATTTCACAATTTATTATCACAAGAAAGAACAAAGAAGAAGAAAAAAAAACAAAGAAGAATGAAGGGAGTAGACCTGTGGAACTGGTTACAGGAGGGTTAGGGTTAAAGTTAGATAGAGCATAGCAACTGTGGATCTCTCTGTGTTCTGACTTTTTAGGGGTCAACAACGTAGTCTGCCTAAAGTTGTGAATGAAGTTCAATGGCAAATGTATTGTGTCCTCTAGAGGGTGTTGTTAGATATGAGAACCACCACATACATTTTTAACTCCAGGGACAGGCCATTCCTCTGGAAGGGGCTTACCTTGTCATCCATGACTGCAAGGTTTCTCTCAAGTCTCTTGTGACTGTGAAACAGTGACTCAGAACTGACAAGATCTTTGCCATAGTCCTCAGAGGTGAGCAGAGGTTCCTTCTCCTCCATCCACTGGATGGCTTCAGTCACATCCCTACAAGACATTAACATGAGCTCCAACACACCAACATCTTAGGCATTACCAGGCCAGCGCTCCAACCGAACACATCATAGGATCATCCTAGTTCACCCAGGTGGTGATTGCCATTTTCCTATAGACTACCAACAAAATATGAAGGTTCTTTTTTTTGTCAGTTGTTTCCACTGAGAAGTTAGAGACCAGGGTTGGGGAGATGGATCAGTGGTTAAGAATGCTTGCTGTTTAAGCACAAGGACTTGACTTTGCTCCTCAGCACTCTTGTGGGGAAAAAAAAAACTGGACATGGCTGTGCATGCTTATAACTACAGTGCTGCCAGCACAGGAGGGAGCACAGAAAGGATTGCTAGGGCTCAGTCCAATTGCACTAAAAGGTGGTGAGCTCATGTTCAGTGAGTCTGTCAAAGTGATAGAGGAGCACCTTGTATCCTCCTCTGGCCTCTGTTTACGTATGCTGCAAGGCACTTGTGTTTGCACACACACTGTATCACACATACATACACACAAACAAAATCAAAGAGAGAAGGGAAGAGAGCGGGGAATAGAGAGAGATAGAAAATTGTTAAGTTTGAGGTGTTGATCACTAATTGCTCACAGGAATAGAAACAGTCAAAAAAACCAAAAAAAATGGGCTGGAGAGATGGCTTAGCGGTTAAGGCGCCTGCCTCCTAAGCCTAAGAATGCTGGTTCCAATCTCCAGGTCCCACGTTTAGCCAGATGCAAAGTGATGCAAGGATGCAATGCCGCACTTGACCACAAGGGGGCGCACACATCTGGATTTCGTTCGCAGCAGCTGAGAGACTGCTGGCGCGCCCATCTCTATCTGTCTACCTCTCCCTCTCTCTGTCTCTCTCTGTGTCTCTCTCTCAAAAAAAAAAAAAAAAAAAAAAACAAGCTGGTGCTATTTCTACAAATCAGTGGCTAGAGCCATACCTTTTGAATCGCTGAAGGTCTGCAGCATTGGATAGACTTTCTCGTCTCTTGAGAGCCAGGTTGCAGAGACGCTCCCAGGCAACATTTACCTCATCTTGTTTTGACTTTATCTCAGGCAACTTAGGATGTTTCTCCTGAGGAATGAAATCAGTGCTGGAGTTATGGAACTATGATGTTACACCAAAAATCACTTAAGCACAGAATTTCACCATGTTCCTACCTTGTCAGAAGTGGAGAATGACCATACTAGCCAGACACTGAACTTCACCATATCCCTGCTGTCCAGAAAAATCACCAATCCATAAAACCAACCTACCAGACATTGTGTCTTGTGCCCACGCCACTGGACTAGTCTACTAACACAGGTTCCCATGTTGATACCTACAAAATCCCCTAGGGACTAGAAACAAATGAAAAGGAGAGACATTTCATGGATTGCAAAAGTTAATTTTGTGAAAATAGCCATCCTGCCAAAAGCATCATACAGATTTAATGCAATTCCAATAAAGTTTCCAGCAACGTTCTTCACAGAGATAGAAAAGTAATCTCAAAATTCATATGGAAGAACAGAAGGCATCAGATAGCCAAAAATATCTTCAACAAAAGAAATATGTCTGGGGATGGAGGGACAGCTTAGTGGTTAAGGAGCCTGCCTGCAAAGCCAAAGGACCTTGGTTCCATTCCCCAGGACCCATGTAAACCATATGTACAAGGTGGCACATGCATCTGGAGTTAGTTTGCAGTGGCTGGAGGCCCTGGCATGCCCACTCTCTCTCCCCCTCTTTCTCCCCTACCAACTCTTTCTCATTCAAATAAATAAATAAAAATAAAAATATTAAAAAATAAGAAATATGTCTGGAGGTATCACCATACGTGATTTCAAGATATCCTACAAAACCATAATAACTCAAATAGCATGGTATTGGCACAAATGAATGGGACAGAAGACCCATTTCCAAATCCAATCCAATACAGCTACCTCATCTTTGACAAAGAGGCCAAAATACACACTGGAGAAAAGGAAACACCTTCAACAAATGGTGCTGGAGATATTGGATAACCACTGTGGAAGAACTATATTAGAGCCATTTCCCTTACCCTGCACAAAAGTCAACAACTCTAAATGGATCAAGTACCTCAACATAATAGAAGACCTGAAACCCTAAAACAAGGAGAAGAAAAATTAGGGGAACACTCTATGATATGGGCATAGGGAAAGGTCCTGAATAAGACCACCGTAGCAGAGGAAATTAGATCAACACTCAACCACTGGGACCTCATGAAACTATAAAAAGAAAAAGAGTCAATAGACATCCTACAGAATGGGATAAAATCTCACCAGCTGTACCTCTGCCAAAAGTCTAATATCTAGAATCTACAAAGTGCTCAAAAAAACTAAACAAAAAAAAAAAAAAAATCAAACAACCAATATAAAAAATTGAACAGAGAATTCTCAAAGGAAGAAATACAAATGGTCACTACACACTTAAAGAGATGTTCAACACCATTAGTTATCAGAGAAATGCCATTTCAGTAATGATAGAATTCACCAAAAAAAAAAAAAAAATGACAACAAATGCTGGTGAGGCTATTGGGAAAGTGGACCCATACCCACTGCTGGTGGGAGTGCAAACTTGTACAACCACTATGAAAACCAGTATGGAGACTCCTGAAATAGATGAAAATACATCGACCATTTGGTCAGCTATACCACTCCAGGACATACACCTTAAAGCCTCCACTCTTTATTAGAGAGATACCTGATCAACCAGGTTTATTGCTTTTCTGTTCACAATGGCGACCCCAAGTGTCCATCAACTTATGAATGGATAATGAAGATGTGGTATATATACACAGTGGAATTTTACTCAGCCATAAGGAAAAGTGAAATAATGAAATTTGCAGGAAAATGGATGGAGTTGGAAAAAAAAAAAGCATTCCAAGTGAGGCCATGTAGGTACATAAAGACAAATGCTTCACGTACTCTTTCACCTGTTGTTTCTACCTGGGATTAATGGGAGGTGGTTAAGTGCCAGGAATATGGGCATAAAACTAGAATGAGACCAGGAGGTAGAAGAAATAGGGAGAGGAGAAGAGTCACAGGACAGGTTAGGAGAGGGATAGAATATTGGGGATAGGAGGATCTTGAAGGATTAAGGGGTAGGGAGGGTGGGGAGAGAATTATACAAAAGTCAAGCCAAAATGAATCAGTTCTGTAGAAACCCTCTTTCTGGTTAGTGTTCAACAAGATGTAACCACCAATATAAGGAGAGGGGGGCAGAAGGTGGAAAATGCTGAACCTTAAAACCATGGACTCTGGCCAGTAAATCTCAGGCCCAGAGTTGAGTTGCCACCCACAGTGAAGTGTTGGCTAGGGAGACCCATAAGATCCCCAAAACAATGTAGACCATTGTCAAAACACTTGATTGCCTGCCAGAGCTAAAAGGTAAGGCCCAATTGCCAAAGACACCACAGGTTGCAGTGCAATACAGCTAGCTTGACAATCAGCTCTAGGATGATGGTAACAGGCGAGGTGATCAATCAAAACCCATTGAAGCTGAAATCCAGAAGCTACAGATAACTCATCAGTAGAGCAGACTGCCAACAGGCCAGCCATGGCCCAGGGAAGATTGTGGAAGAGGGGCCTGAAAGATTGAAAGAGCCACAGAGCAGATAGGAGTACCCTGAAGCATGGTTCCTCTGCCACCCCCCCTCAGGGACTAAGTGAGGCCTTCAGGGCCCCACATGAATGCCATAACCCCACTGAGGAGGGCCCCTAGGGTAATAGGAGCAGGAGTGAGGGGATAAAAGAATATAACCTTTTAGAGTAAATAAAATAAAAATTTTTTTTTAAAGGAGAGAAATTAACTTTTGTGAAATATGACTAAAATTTCCAAGTTCCCAAGACCTGGGGTTCTTAACATTTTTTGGCCTCATACCTTGGAGAATCTAACAAAAGTTATTTATGAAAGTAGTCACCGAAACAGCATGGCATGCATTCAACCTAATTTTGCAGAAATATTCGAGCATTTGTAAGCCATCTGAAGCAATGGGGCCCATGTCTATTTAAGCTAAGAGCATCGGCCTGCTGGGATACTTCCCAATTTTGAAACATTCACATATGCTCATGCCTCTTACTCCTCCTGTCCCCATTTATCTCATTCCTATTCTCTAGTCTCTTCAGTGAGATCTCCTTTCTGAGTCTATAGATAGCCCTTTCATTTTTAGAGTGATTTTATTTCATAAAATAAAACCATATATTCTCATCATATTTGAGTCTTTTCTGTGGTAGAAAATGGGATTGTATTAATTTGCTACTTCTCCCTCCAGTGATGGAACTATTTCTTCATGCCTTGATTCTGGGGCAGCTTTTGCCTTGCTCTAGCAGGTGACAGAAGGAGGTTTCTGAGGGTTCAGCTTGTAGGTCCTGAGAAGCCCTTAGCGTGTTCTCCTTTTGGCATCTGAAGAAGCATGGTTTACTAAGGATGAGAGACCACATGGAGAAAGCCTTTGCCATCCTCACCTGGGCCCCAAATGACATAGGGACCATCCCAGATCCTTCACCCCAATGAAACCACTAAATAGCTCCAGCCACTTAATAATAGGTGACGTCAGAGAAGAGCCCAGCCAAGAAGTCCATATCTGAGTCCCAAACAAAAATAAGTTTGTTAGAAAGTTCTCCAAGAGAAAACTGCTAAAGGGAGTACATGTAGGAATTATTGGAAATGTGTACTTGAAAAAAATGAGAAGCAGTTATTTTCCTTCTTCTAGTATCTATTCATTGTGAATTCTTGGATCTTTTAGCATAGGACTATTAATATTCTTACTGTAGCACTGCAATCACAATGAACCACAATAAAAAAGTATAATATAGGCAACTATTGGAGTTTACTTATTTCATGTGCATATATGAAATATATATAAATGTATATGGATATTATAGAGAAATGTGTATGCATACATAGGTGTATGTATTATATATAAGCATATGCTTATACATGCATGAAATATACACAATCTGACTTTTCTGAGATATCTAGATTGCAAACTTATTTAAGTAGTGTCTTAAGAAAGGATGGCAAATCTGTCTCCATTCTTCTCATTCTCTTATAAAATCACACGTAACAATCTGTATATGTGTGTTTGTGTTAATAGCTATAGTTTATATTCTCTACTTTATTCTTATTTCTTTCAAGAAGAAAGAATGTCCATCAACAAAATAATCCCTGTACTGAATGATACAGATGTTACAGGAATTGTCACATTGTTAACTGTAGACGTATTTCTCTTTCTCTCTCTCCCTCTCTCTCACACACACCACCACCACCATCACTTTCCATGGACTTGAAAAGAGAGGAGAAGAAAAGTCTACTCCAGACACATTACTCCAGGGAGTAACATTTCTATTTTCTCATAATATCTCTATTCTAGTCCACTTTCCTCAGATGTCATCTACTAAAGGCCAAAAGTTGTTGGAGATGAACCCTTCCCTGGCCCTTGCCCCTCACCTGGGCACACTCATCAGCATACTGGTTCACTCTGTCCACCTTCCCCTTCCGGGTGGTCAGTTCTTCTTGGAACTCCTCAAACTTCTTATGCAGAACTTCTGTTCGCTCCCAGTCCTCACCAAGCTCTACTAAGGTCACGATAGCTTCCTGTAGGTACAGAAAAAACTACCTGAGTCACCAGGAAAGCTTTCAGAGTTCCTGCAGCTCAAAAGTCCCAAGACCCTGCTTGCATTCTCAGGACAACTATGTGGAGATGGGGTAGCCTGGGAGACCCCTCCTGGGAAAAGCAGGAATAGATCTTGAAGTTGCATCTTGGTCCAGGAAAACTGCTTTTTAGAATAATCATTTGGTGCGGCGAGGGGCCCTGCTGGAGCATACCTCTGGAAATACAAGTCACCCTGCTTCTACAAATGCTTTTTAGAATAATCATTTGGTGCGATGAGGGGCCCTGCTGGAGCATACCTCTGGAAATACAAGTCACCCTGCTTCTACTCTGGTGCCTTTTGTACTGAATAGCTATGAAAGCAATGCACTGGGTTCTTGCTTGCATAAATATTCAGTCCTGACCATTTAGAAAAAAAATAAGAACCCATTGTCACAATCAGTAAAATACATGAATTGAAAATACTTTGAGTCCAGTTCAAAGTGTCAGAAAGAGCCGGGTGTGGTGGCGCATGCCTTTAATCCCAGCACTCTGGAGGCAAAGGTAGGAGGATTGCCATGAGTTCGAGGCCACCCTGAGACTACGTAGTTAATTCCAGGTCAGCCTGGACCAGAGTGAGACCCTACCTCGAAAAACCAAAAAAAAAAAAAAAAAAAAAAAGGTCAGAAAAAAAAAAAAAAAGAAATTGGTAAAATATGGGACATAGAAGGAGATCAGCTTAGATAATGTTTCAAAGCATGTTTTTAAGTCTTCCTCATATTCATAGACATAAGTTTAGGCTTGGCCCCTCTAAATAATCTTCAGAATACACCCATGTCTTTATCAAAATTCACCCTTTTTACAGTGAATGAAGTCCAGGAACAAGCTCCTTGGCCACTTTGTGACTAACCTGAAGGAAATTGCTATGGAGTGCCCAGGATGGGTGGATCAAAGGTCCCACGTGCACACTGTCCTATACCTTTTCTTTGATCCACTCCAGGATGTCTTCACAGTCCTGTAAGTACTGGTAGAACTTCAGCGCCCGCAGTAGCAGGTCACCCTTCTCCTGGGTCAGCTCCAGCAGCAGGTCCCATAGGCGGCGCAACTCCTCCAGATGAGTCTTTGGGGGAGAGAGAAGAACTGCTGAGGAACAGGGGCTATGGATTCAGAGACTTGTGCACAAAAATTCTCTTCCTACTCATTCATACACTAATTCCTCAATGCACATCTAGAGAAAGAATGGATAAAAATAACTGCTAACCTAAAACAAAGGTGATCTTCCTTGGTAAAATGTTTTAGACTTTTAGAGGATGGAAAAATATAAGCTGTAAGATAGGTGGGCAAGGGCTGGAGAGATGGCTTAGGGGTTAAGGCGCCTGCCTCCTAAGCCTATGAACGCTGGTTCCAATCTCCAGTGGTTCCGATCTCCAGGTCCCACATTTAGCCAGATGCAGTGATGCAAGGGCGCAATGCCACACTTGACCACAAGGGGGCGCACATATCTGGATTTTTTTTGTGGCAGCTGAGACACTGCTGGTGCGCCCATCTCTGTCTTCCTCTTCCCTCTCTCTGTCTCTCTCTGTGTCTTTCTCAAATAAATAAATAAATAAATAAATAAATAAATAAATAAATAAATAAATATTTTAAAAAAGATAGGTGGGCAAAAGGTTCATGGGAAGATGTTCATTTGACTTGAGCCTTATGGAACATAAAGACTTTTTACAGGTAAATGCTAAGCAGAGAGTGACACTGAGTACAGTAAATAGTCATAGTAATGTCATAGAAGAAGCAAATGAATTGTTTTCAGAAAGCATAAGAGCTATGATTTTTGGTTTAGTAACAGGAAAAATAGTTGTACCAAAATGATAAGAATATTTGGCAACTACATAGTTTGAGAACACAGAGAGAGATTTGAATGCTAAATTAGCTCGGAAAGGCATGCAGTACATATCTTCTGAAACTAAAATTACCAGTGGTGTCATCTCTTCAAGAATTTTATATTTTCAACTTCCCTATTGTTCAAGGTAATATCCGGACCATGTTTCTATTGGAAATTTGCTGTAATGCTATCCAATATAACCTTGGTGATGGTGACAGATGGAAGAAGTTTAAACATTATGCAAATATTTTTGTTTTGTTTTATAGTATTTTTGAAACAGGGTCTCATTATGTAGCTCAGGCTGACAATGTGTTATTAACATTTGGGAGCTTACATGGACTGTCAGAAAATAGCTGATACTTTAAAAATAGGTGAGGCAGTGGTAAATGCTTATTGAAATGATCCTAATCTTTAAGTCTAGCTATTCAAGGAAATTCTTCTAAAGACATGAGATTTTAGTTTTTTTTTTTTTTTTTTTTTTTTTTTTTTAAGTAAGCAGAAAGGAAAGTTTGTAAAGGTACAATAAGAGGGATATGGTGTGGGGTGTGAAAACAGTCAACTTTCATAGGAAAAGATGGAAGACTTCAGAGACGATTCAAATGGTGAATATCAATTGTTCAGTGTTTTAGGAGAAAGAACTGTGGTTAGGGGAAAAAGCAGTTAAAAGGCCATTTCATCTGAGAAAAGCGCAACAAGCTGATGTGAGCTTCATCTTGAGGCAAATTATAGGACAATAGCACAATGAGAGCAGTCACCATCCAATGACATCTTCTATACCACAGTTCTTTCCCCCACTCGAAGAAACACAAGGGTGCCCCATCATTTCTTCTATCTCCACTCCACTACAGCACAGGAAGCATGAGCCCTTGTTCTGAGCCAGTTATATCACAGTTTGTATCAGATAATCAATTAACACCCGCATAATACAATCAATCATGAGAGGCTTCTCTCACTGATGTCCTAACATTTGTTTACCTTGGTGGCCTCATGGGCAAAATGATCTTCAGCAAATCGGGCTTCCCTGATTTCTTCAAGTTCGGGCAGGACCTTGGATTTTGCTTGTACTTCTGCTACAAAGGATTCATGCTTCATATATTTCCCCTGAAGTTTAGAGAGTAGGGTTTGTAGTCAATGAGGCTAGTTCCCTGGGGACATTACTCTTAGCCTGACTAGTTATTCCCCAACCTGGATCAGATGATTTGCTATGGCCACAGGGGACACAATCAGTCCCTAAAAGACATGGTTACTCAAGGCAGAGCCGCTCAACACCAATCCCCAAGTCAGAGGCCACAGAGAGGGTATTTCCTATCCCACTGTCTTTGGGAAATTATCGGTAGTATAGCCTACTGTTTTAAAGCTTCATAAATGCTCACATGAATAAAAGCATGCAACACAGTGTTCTGAAAAGAGAAATAAATGAATCCTATTGAATGTAGAGAACATTGAGGAGGATGAAAATTATAATGATTACATTTTCAAACTGCAGGTAGGGCTTTGTTCTTGTCATGAGAAGTGACGAATTTAACATATATCATTCCCTATCTTCTCCCAGATATTACCTGATTAAAATCAATGACTCCTTTAGCATGTCACTCCTTTGTCATAATCCTAACATGAAATAGGCTATAGTACTAGGTCGACAGATAGGTTTAGAACTTCTCACCAAGCTTCTTCTTATGGACCTACATTTAAATTTAAATGCAGGCATGGATAGCAATTTGGGGAAGAGAGTAGATAGCAATTGCTTTAGAAACACTGATCTTTTTTTTTTTTTAAACCACAATTCCATCATAATGCCACATAATATTGAAAGCATATGGAACATGGTATGGCAGAAATTTCTTGAACTATCTTTCACTATTTTGTCCACCAAGCTATCCTAAAATGCTATCTGGAATAAGTATTATTTACGAATAAAATCCTGAAGGTTAAGATGTTAGAGATAGAAACCATTTAATGGTAGCACTATTGTCTTAATGGATAGATATACTAATCTTCTATTATATCATTCCCTTACCATTTACCAACTATTTACATAATTATAAGAATGTGAGTTCTAAATGTACTTTCAACATAAAGCAGTTTGATGCTTTCAATAATAGATGCACTGGCATTTTGTTTGATTTTTTTTTTTTTTAATTCTCATCCCTCCAGCCTAACAAGGGTGCATATTTAGACTTTTCTTTTAATTCAGTTCTTAAACTTCCCCTTCTCCTAGTTTTTCTTGCTCATTTTTGTCTGTCTGTCTTTCTTTTTTGGTGAATGGAATCAGTTTGTTTTTATTCCTTTCCCTCAACATTATCAAAGAAAAACCTGTTCCCTTCTCTAGAGATCTTAGGGTCTGCTCTGGGGAGGGAGGTCTGTGCCACGGAGTGACCTGGATATTCGAGGGCTCATAGGTCTTATCCCTTGCAATCTCGAGTTTCTCCATGATCCATTTCTCCAGGTCATCTGCATCTCTTCTGAAAACTTGGTAGTGATAGGACTCTTCAAGCTTCTGACCCCTTTCAGCAACCCGGTCCTTGAACCTCCGGTACCGATTCAACACCTCCTCACGCCGCTGCTGGATTTCTTCTGCTGTTTCTAAAACCTTTGGCCCACTGCTTTCCACAGCCTGCAAGTCAAAAAACCTCTAAATGTTTTGAAACATCATACTATGCCCTATAAATATACATGATCATTGTGTCAATTCAAAATTAAAACAGGGGCTGGAGACATGGCTTAGCAATTAAAGCATTTGCCTGCAAAGCCAAAGGACCCAGGTTCAATTCTCCAGGACGGACATAAGCCAGATGCACAAGGGAGAGCATGCCTCTGGAGTTCTTTTGCAGTGGCTGGAGGCCCTGGCATGCCCATTCTCTCTCTCTTTTGCTCTTTCTGCCTCTTTCTCTCTCTCAAATAAATAAATAAATAATATAAAAAAATAAAATAAATAAAGCTTCTAACTAAAGCAAATTCCTACATCTTTAGAATTTTGCCCCTCTTATATATCCCAAAGAATTTAGTGAAATTAAACTTGTTTACATATCTTTAAGCCTATATATTCCTATTCTAAAAAGGGCTGAAGTATAACTATACATTTTTAAATTTATATATATTTCATCAACTGGTAATTCTCAATAATCCAGAAGATCTTCCCAACTCCTCACATAGGTGTGTGAAAACATTTATTTTTGTATAGATAAAATGAAATTGGACTGATTATGAAGCAATATCACAGAATTTTAGATAGCTAACAAAGAAATGTTATTTTATGCCCTTCAAAGGTAAAAACTACCATTGAAAGGGCTAATCATTTTGAACTTAATTTAATGCATAATTAGAAATTATTTTAAATTTATTCAATGAAATATACACAAAACTTTATTTTTTTGTTTCCATTTTACTAAAAAACACATCTCATATATTATTTACTTATATTTGCTTTACTAAAAATAAAAATCTATTCAGCATGTCTTTTACTTGTCACTTTTTTCAAATTATTAGTATTTCATTAATTAACTTTTAGAATAAAAGTACTATCAGACAATACAATTAATACTCTACTCAAGCAATCCAGCCTGTGTGTGTGACAATATCTATGATTATTTAATTAGGACCACATCATTTACATGGGTATACATATTGTTTTCCTTATTTATATTATCCAGAACACTCAATTTATAGTTTACATTTTAATCTCTTTTTATTTTTTTATAAATAGAATTACTTTTCTGTGGATGTCAGCAATCACTGTGGCTATATAATTCAATCGTCCCATGGAGACCCAAATCCTTTTAAAGAATAATTTGCTTCAAGTTACCTAGTAGTTTTTTTTTTTTTAATGGAAGCTGAATTTAGCAAATGTTTGCTGAATTTTCACAAGTTCTAGGTTATTTTTTTAAGTGCAACATTCCCAAAAGTAAAATGAAAGTTAAAATTCTGTGTTACACATCAAATCTTAATGACCCCAGTAAAGGTAGTTTAGAAATTTGAAGAGTCGCTTTTCCTGATAATATCAGTGACAAATTTCCCTGATGAAAGCAGCATTCGGTACTCACAGTTTCCTTTGGAGGGTGCTCCATCTTTTCTAAAGGTCTGTTAGTTGGCCAGAGGAAATGTATCTGAGATAGAGGTAAATAACAGGAAAAAAATTGCTTGGAATGTCTAGTCTAATTCAAATAGGGAGACCAGAAAAGTGACTGTGGCAAAGATAAAAAATAAAAAAATTTAAAAAAGGTTTTGAGTCCCGCCAATCATAGACAATCAACATTATCTTCAGGAGACATATTCAGCTGAGGCAGCGCCCATGGTCACAGACAAGGTGACTCAGCAGTTTTGGGGGACTATGGTTCTCACTGTCTCAATAGGGCTTCAAAAAAAAAAAAAAAAAAAAAAACAAATGAAAGCAAAGTTTTCAGATGAAAGAGTAGGAAGAAAAACCACTCATAGCTGTCAGACAGCTCTGTTAGATTATTTTGTTTTATTTCTTTGAATAGTCTTAGATTTTATTTGTGGGTATTATAAATTAAAAAGTGATTCTGGGCTATTACTGTCTTGACTCTTTGTTGTGGAGAACTGCAAGAATTCAGAGCATATATGTTAGTGAGTTTATTTTTGTTTTGTTTTGTGGCAGAAAATATATCTATGTCCAGAAACATCATGGCAAAATAAAAATTTTAGATTGAATTATGATTTAAATATTAAGAAAAATATGGAATGCTCTACGGATTTGTGAATCATCCTTGCACAGGGTCCATGCTGGTTTTCTCTGTATCATTCCAATCTTAATATATGTGCTGCTGAAGTGAGCACAATGTTTGTGTTTTGATTTCTAGGAAATATAATTCAACTTCATCAAGACCCAGTTACAGATTTTTCATAGCCTTTTACTCAGTACTTTATTTAAAATCTTTCTGCAGGGTCTGGAAATTAGAACAATTTATTTATGCCTTCAAAGATTAAGTTTTTAAAACTATAATCTAATTTACCATTAATCATTTAAATTAAAAAGAACCAAGAATGATAAGCTGCATGGACATGTTTATTGTGCATTTAATGAAACAATAACTGGGATTCCTCATTTGACAATCTACATAAAGCCACCATAGGCTATTTAGAAATGTGACTGACTAGGATAAACGTCATACTATTTTACATCTCATTTCTTAAAAATTATTAAATTATTATATTTATTTAGGAAGGTATAAAACCAAGGGAAGGGAAATGAATACACCTACATGGTCTAAGAGGCCATGTAGGTCTAGAAGAAATGTAAAAAAAGGTTTAGAGAGAAAAGAGGAGAACATACAGAGAGCTTCTGCCATGTGGAGGGCAGGAGGGGGTAGAGAGCCCATGTGAGAGTAAGGGGGGTTTCTCCTCTTCTAGGCCCATCTGGCTTGAAAAGAGGGAAATTTATCAGAGTCTTGAAGTTCAGGAGCCAACCAAGAAATGTTGCCCAACTCTGGTAAATGTATTTATAACCTTATGGTGGTGGACCCTACCTTTTGGCTCAGGTGAGCCAGAGAGACAGCTGATTGGTTTGGAAGAGATGCTGGCTCAGGAAGAGACCAGCCATGATGACAAATTCTTGGGTCTGAACTTTACTAACCACTATGTCAGGATTAGATTTAAATTCTAGGAAAGGAGCCCTCCCTCCCAGTAGGGGCTCAGATTATTTGTGGAAAAACAGATCTAGGAAAGAGATAAGAATTCAGATCACACTTTGATCTCTACATCTCATTTTTTGTTTTCTTTTCTTTCATTCTTTCTTTCTTTTTCTTTTCTTTTTTTTTTTCTTTTGAGGTAAGGTTTCACTCTAGCTTAGGTTGACCTTGAACTCACAATGATCCTCCTACTTCTGCCCAGTGCTGGGATTAAAGGCATGTGCCACCATGCCCAGCATACATCTCATTTTTTTTTTTTTTTTTTTTTTTTTTGGAGAGAGCACAGAGAGAGACAGAGAGAGAGGGAGAAGAAGGCAGATAGAGATGGATGCGCCAGCAGCCCCTCAGCTGCTGTGAACAAAATCCAGATGCGTGCACCCTCTTGTGGTCAAGTGTGGCATTGTGCCCTTGCATCACTTTGCATCTGGCTAAACGTAGGACCTGGAGATTGGAACCCCTGGAGATCTGAACCAGCGTTCTTAGGCTTAGGAGGCAGGTGCCTTAACCACTAAGCCATCTCTCCAGCCCTACATCTCATTTTTTAATGGGAAAATGGAAGCGTTTTTTTAGATTACCTTGCTAAAGCAAAACAAGACAGAAAACTACAGGAGTCCAAAGGTTTCATACTCTTCTACAAATTACTGGCATATCTGTGCCAAGCTTCATTCCATTTCTTCTTAGTGCTTGCATTCTTGCTCCTGTACCCTAGAAGTCATTGTCAAGATCAAAATCATGAAGCTTCTCCTGATGTTTTCTTCTAGCAGGTTTGTAGTTCCAAGTCTTATATTTAAGCCTATATTAGCACTTGAGTTGATTTTTTGAGTGTATCAATATAAATATCCAATTTCAATATTTTGTGTTGATGAACAATTTTCCTAACTTTGATGTTGAAGTGACAGTTTCATTTACTGATGATCAGCCCTGATGATTGGGCCACAATATATACTTGGTCATAATATTATTGCATGCTTTGCATTTTTGGTGAGATGACCCTGTGACATGGAGAAAAGATTCTAAATGCAAGGGGTGTAGAATGGCATGGTGGCCATAGTGTCATGGAATTCACTGAACATTTAAAAGTCATACTTGCAGGATGAGACTTTAATCCAATCTGTTGTCTCATATAAAAGTGGAGGTGATAAGTTCCAGAATCTTCTAAAATTAGAAATTAATTACAGAAACTAATAACTCCAAAATATATGGTAGACATTCACAGATACTGGTTTTTATATGTTGGAGAAAGATAGAATATTTTCTACCCTCACAATTCCAGACACAGGCTCTTCAGAGCATGTGATGCAATGATTTTGCTAACTTATGTCTTCACCCTCAGAATAAAATTTTATATGACTGTATTGACACTATATAAAACTCATAGGGAGCTAGAGATATGGCTTAGCAGTTAAGGTGCCTACCTGCAAAGCCAAAGGAACCAGGTTCAATTCCGCAGGACCCATGTAATCTAGATGCACAAAGTGGCACATGCATCTGGTGTTTGTTTGCAGTGGCTGGAGGCACTGGCATGCCCATTCTCTCTCTCTTTCTCTCTCTGTCTCTCTCTCTTTCTCTCTCTGTTCCTCTCTCTGTCTCTCAAATAAATAAATAAGGAAATAAATGTCTAAAAATCTCATAGAAGAAAATGTGGGTGGAAACTTTTCTGCAATGGGTTCTTGAGTAGGGAATAAAAGCATAAACAATAAAAGGCAAGAGGTCTAAGTTCAAGCTATAAGGCTTCTGCAAATAAGCAAGTCACAAAATTCAAGTAGGTAAAACATAGTCTTTGGAGCTCATAAGAGCAATGATGGAGTCCATGGAAGACCTTTGAGGTAGAGGCTTAATATATTAAAGCAGATAAGTTCTTTATGTTTTCATCATTTCAGCCAGGGGAGATTCATGGTCAGAGCTTCTCTGTCAGCTCTCTGGATGGTACTCTGCCAGCTACTGGCACCAAATTTAGTCCTCTGCATTCCTAACTCCTTGAAACTGTCATATGATTGCCACTCTGTGGACACTGTTAACCATTAATAGGACAAGAATCACTGCACATCCTTGACATAGATGCAAGGTCATGATGAGAAAATCTTAAGCCTTATTAGCTTTACAGTTGGACTCTTGATCTTTTCTTTGTACTTTCCCTGTCTCCCAAGAGTACTCATTGGTTCTGAACACAGATTAGAAAGGACCCAGATTAGGAACATGTGACAGGGCTGCAGAGGTATAAAAGTATAGACAATCAGAAAACTGTCCAGAGAAGTACATGCATGAGCATTGAGTGGCTGCAGAAGATGTTGGAGTTGATCACAGACAAATTAACTTAAAGAGTAGGAACAGGAAGAAATGAAAACGTAATAAACTTAGTAAAGTAATTCATACAATTTCTAGCACAGATAACAGAGAAATAACCTTTGAAGACCTGAAATAATCAGTGAAAGTAGTAGCAGTTGACTGCAAGAGAGATAGTTTAATAATTATATTTTCTATTCTGATTCACTTGAAAGTCAAAAGTTGGAGAAAATATTAAACAAAGTTTTTTTTTTTTTTTTTTTTTTCTTTTTAAAGAGAAGTCTTTTGTAGAGTTTGACATGGGCGGAGTCGCTTGGAGGGCTGCCCTTGCAGACCAGGGTTATCAGCTCTGAGCAGATCTGTATTTCACTCAGTAATGCAATCAGCCCTGAGCAGCTTGCATCAGCCCTGGCTCAGGCATCTGAACGCAGGGGCTTAGTTGATGCTCTCCTAGGCTTAGATGCACCAATAGCTTTCTAGCCAAAAGTTCATTCTTTCCTCACTGAAGAATTTTTGGAATCTAACTTTCTCTGCGCAGTGACCAGCTAACATGAACTTGTTCATCTTAAAATGGAATTCATTTTCTTTTCATGGAATAAAAAATGCTATTAACCCATTATTTTGAAATTTTATGTTTTATCTCTCTAGAAATTTTTCTGATGTATTTTTCTATTAAACAAGAAGATTGATTCAAAATATAAAACCATTATTTCTTTTGAGACAGGGTCTCACCACACAATCCCAGCTACCGTTGAACAATTTATCTTCCTGCTTTGGCAGCCCAGCTCATGGGATGGCGGGCATACAGCACCACAGTTGGCAAAAAGGGTAATCTTAGAGCTAACTATTCACTTTAATGCTAACATAATTCACTCCTTAACTGTAGCTGAAAACTCATATATTAGTCTAGTTTATAATTCTTTAATTAAAAAGTATTGGAATAAGAGATGGCTCAGCAGGTAAGGTACTTGCCTGTAAAGCCTAACAAACCTGGTTCAATTCCCTATTACCCATGTAAAGCCAGGTTTGCATTGTGGCACATTCATCTGGAGCTCATTTGCACTGGTTAGCGACACTGATGCATCCATTCTCTCTCTCTCTCTTTCTCTCTCTCTCTCTCTCCTTCTCTCTCTCTCTCTCTGTGTCTTTCTTCTCTCTATCTCTCTCTGCTATTAAATAAATAAAAATATATTTTTAATTTATTTTTTATTGACAAGTTCCGTAATTGTAGCAATAATCCATGGTAATTCCCTCCCTCCCTCCACTTTCCCCTTTGAAACTTCACTCACCATCACACCCCTTCCCCTCTCAATCAGTCTCTGCTTTATTTTGATGTCATCATCTTTTCCTCCTATTATACTTGTCTTGTGTAGGTTAGTTCCAGGTACTGTGAGGTCATGGATATCCAGCCGATTTCTGTGTCTGGAGGAGCACGTTGTAAGGAATCCCACCTTTCCTTTGGATCTTACATTCTTTCCTCAACCTTTTCCTCAATGGACCCTGAGCCTTGGAAAATGTGATAGAGATATTTCAGGCTGAGCACTCCTCTGTCACTTCTTCTCAGCACCATAGTGCCTTCTGAGTCATCCCAAGGTCTCCACCATCTGAAAAGAGAAGCTTCTCTAACCAAAAGTGAAAGCACCATAAATACATAGGTGAACATTAAAAGAAGTGCTTACTGGGCAGTTTGGTGAGCATAGTATATACTTTTATCTAGACACCAGCAGATGTTACACCCCTAGGGCTCATGAATACCCCTGTTGTAGGTTTTCAGTATCAGGAATGTGTTCCCTCCCATGGAGCAGGCCTCCAGTCCAATTAGAGTGGTTGGTTTCCCCCGTAACAGACATGCCTCTATTGAACCCGTTAGCTCATTTGGCCTGGCTGGCCAAATTTAAGGCTTGTAGTGTCCACTGTTGCATATCTCCACTGGTGATTTCTCTCCCATTGAACTGCATGCAGAACAGCCTTTTCCAGTTTTCTGTTAGCTGGTCAACATGGAGGAAGTTTTCAGCTCTTCTCCAGCAGGATTTCTCAGTGACCTTTCAGCCCAAGCATGTGGAGTCTTCAGCAATAGGGTCTTACCATCTATTCCTGGTGGGAAACCAAGAGCCTCGGCAATGGCCTATAATGTTTTGGGGGTACCAGTGACCTCCCTGGCAAACAACTCACTGGAAATTATCCCATCCCTGGCACTAAAATTTTTAGTAACAATCTATGGCTTCTGAGTGTTCCAAAATTATTTATTTTAAAAAAGGAGAGAGAATGGGCACACCAGGGCTTTCACCACTGAAAATAAACTCCAAATGTATCCATTCCCTTGTGCACATGGCTTACATGGGTATTGGGGAACTGATCCTTGGTCCTTGGGCCTTGCAGGCAAATGCCTTAACTTGTAAGCCATCTCTCCAGCCCCTAAAAATATATTTTTTACAAAACATCATTCTAGGCCTGGAGAGATGGCTTAGCGGATAAGGCATTTGTCTGCAAAGTCAAAGGATCCTGGTTCAACTCTCCAAGACCCACATAAACCAGATGCACAAGGGGGCACATGCATCTGGAGTTCATTTACAGTGGCTGGAGGCCCTGGTGTGCCCGTTCTCTCTCTCTCTCTCCCTCTCTCTCTCTCTCTTCCTCTTTCTCTCAACTCTCAAATAAATAAATAAATAAATAAATAAATAAATAAATAAATAAAATATATTTTAAAAAACAAAAAAAAATCATTCTACTTTTCTGCCTTCATCATCTTTAATTCTCCTCTTAAATTTTATTTTTTCCCCATATTCACATGGATTTATTACATTAAAAAATACAAAAACCTGGGCTAGGGAGATGCCTTAACAGTTAAAGCACTTGCCTGCCAATCCAAAGGACCCAGGTTCCATTCCCAGGACCCATGTAAACCAGATACACAAGGTAGCCCATGCATCTGGAGTTCATTTATAGTGGCTGAAGGCCCTGGAGCACCCATTCTCTCTGTGTGTATCCCTGCTTCTCTCTTTGCATCTTTTTATCTCTCAAATAAAAACAAAATGAAATGAAACTTAAAAGCTTTAAAAAAAGAAAATACAAAAACTTTGAGGTTTCCTTTACACAATGAACTCTAAAATTTAAGTTGGAAAATTGATTAGGATAGCAGAAAGTACACTGGATTTGAAGCTGAGCAATGTTATTAGAGTGCTCAGATCTGTCATTTAACAATGCCTATCTTATTAGGCATACTATGGGTACAGTAATGACTCATTTGCTACTCAAAAATTGACATATGGCTCAATTTTGTGGGCAGTTGAGAAGGGATTTTGCATTTAGATGATTATTATTCTTAGTGGCTGTGAACATTGTCGACAGTATATTTTGGCCACATCAAATCATACATTTCATTCTAAGTCATTAATTTTAAAAATAAGAATTAAAGGGCACATATCAGATATAAGATAATTTCAGGTCAAATTTCATGCTTTGCTCATAAAGAATGATGTGCACTCTATCAGTAGCAAATCTTACGTACAATTGCCCAATACTCTCATGCACAGATTATTCTGAATAATCAAAATGGAAATCATTAAGCTTCAGTCTTCAGAAACCTTCTAGGACAGGCATATTGGGTGACATGGCCCCACTTAGGGAAATGAAAAGAACTCAAGTGGAAAATATAATTTCTCATTTGAGCAAGTAGTGCTGGAACTAAGCAAATCCCTTCCTGAGTCTTGACTAAACTGAGCTTTACTTTCCTCTCTAAAGTTCTTGTTTCCAGGGATGTGACAGAAAGTCCCGTTTTATATTTAAATGTATGATATCCATAGAAGCTAAAGTGGATATCTGTTCTGTGGCTTTATTTTACTATTAAAATTTATATCTGAAAATATATATCCTCTCTTAGCTCATTTTCTCCCCACTCTCCTATTTGCAGTTGAATGTGAGAATGGGGTTGTTTCCCCCTATGACTTCACAAAATTAATACTGCCCTAGCCATTAAGTCCTCTAAAGACTGTCCTAGCCATTAAGTCCTCTTTCATCACACCACTACCCTGTGTTTTCATGGGTAAACCATCTTGTCAAACAATGTTGACATAGAGATAAACAAAGTAAGACATCTACTTTAAAGTAGCATTACAGATTCGCGTGACACACAAACCATGTATCTTATGATGTGAGAATACAATCACGGTAAACAGAGGCCTGAGAAATGTGTTCTACAAAGAAAGATACGTTTATTTCTCTTTCATTGATTAGAGATTTTAGGCAGAGATAGAGGATGACATGAGTCACTTTGAATTCAAAAAATAATAAATTAGGGAGCTGTGTTGGTTTTTATCAGACTTTCTTTGAATCCTAGAGTTAATTCTGAGGACATCTGCTAAATTAAGAGACTAATAAGAATTTCTAAATATTCTGTTTACTGTTTCTGCACAGAAAACTTTGGCACCACTGCAAGAGACAAACTAATAACACAGATATTGATGTTTGGATGCGCTGATGCACACTTCCTCCTATTTGATTTAATGAGTGAATTTGGCAGATAGGCACACGTGTTTCCTAGGGCTTTCTTGACCTCTTTGTTTCTTCACATGTAGCTGATCTGAACACAGGCAAGAACCCTGCCACCTCCAGGCTGGTAGCTGTGTCCCAGACACAGGAAAATAAGCAGTGTGGGCACCCCAGGCCCATGCTTCCAGATGGTATCAAGAACATAGCAGAAACTGAAACATGGGTTTAAAAAGACCTTTCTGTGCCCATCAGCTGAGCACAAGCTTAGGATCACAGCAGTAATCAACACATGAAACAGAGACACAAGCACCACAGCCATGACGGACCTCATGGACCTTGTTGAACACAATTGTGCCAATGTTCATACATGTCAGGTTCACAGCGGATCAGTATCATGGAGAAAGATCTGAATTTAGTATGGGCCACAACATGATAGATTTATCTTTTAGAGGAACATGAAGAAGAATCCACATCCTAAAGCTGAAAGTAGAACTGACATATGATTGTGAGGTATTGAGGGGGTGGTTACTGATGGCCAGCCATCTGTTCACAGCCATAGTGATTAGCAGAAAACCTAACTGATACCAAGGGAGCAAAAGAAATACATTTGGGGCTGGAATACATTTAAGGCGCCTGCCTCCTAAGCCTAAGAACGCTGGTTCCAATCTCCAGTGGTTCCAATCTCCAGGTCCCACATTTAGCCAGATACAAAGTGACTCAAGGGCGCAATGCTGCACTTGACCACAAGGGGGCAGACGCATCTGGATTTCATTTTGCAGCAGCTAAGAGGCTGCTGGCGCTGGTGCGCCCATCTCTATCTGTCTTCCTCTCCCCCTCTCTCTGTCTCTCTCTCTCAAAAAAAAAGAAAGAAAGAAAGAAAGAAAGAAAGAAAGAAAGAAAGAAAGAAAGAAAGAAATATATGTGAAAGGCACAGCTGATTAAGAAGGTGGTCTTTTGTTCACTGCCCAGGTCAGATAGCATCTTGGAGATGGGGGCAGATGTAGCACATCTCAAGGAATGGGAGGACACCTGTGGAGGAGCACATGGGCATGTGCAGGTGTGACACAGACTGATGGCCAAGGACATCGTAAGCTTCCCCAATCAGATGACCAGACAAATGAGGAGCAAGGAGATGACAGCAAAGAAAAAAGCTAGTGAGAACAAAGCAGTCACTACTATCTAATTCTTACGTAATACCTTCTCAACTGTAGGGTGACAAAAAGAGGGGGAAATGGAGTTCTTGGATACCTAGTTTTAAATGTCAGATATTGTTTATTAATTTATTATACTTTCATTAAAAATTTGGTGAGCAATTCCTAACATCTATGTGCAGTGCACCTGGAGAAAAAGGACCATTATAGAAAAGTTACTGTAACAAATGGGTTAATTTCTATGTTTTTCCTAGTCAGAACTACCATGAGATTCACCTTAAATCATTAATTAGCCATTACTCAAATGTACCCCTTTTATGATTGGCAAACCCCTTTCCCCTGACACTTCTGTTCTCTTGAGAAAGAATTCATATCCTCAATATATATGCATCTTCTGTTCAGAAAATTAGGAAATGAAAAAGTTCAGTCCAAATATTGACTTTCCATGTGATATACCAAAAGTGTGTGCCCCTCTCCCAAATTAGTAAGATGAATTCCTAATTACAAATGTGTCCCTATAAGAATACATAGCTCATCAATGTGTGATGGAAATTACATGTAGTCACAGGAGTGAGTGGGTTGCTAATCAAATTGGACAAGTGCCCTTATAAGAGAAGGAGATAGTATTTCTCTCTCTCTTTCACGCAGAAGGTAGTCATTCACAATGTTAAAAGACAGAATTAATTCAGCTCTTATCTTGACCCTGAACTTCCTAGCCTTTAAACAAAAACACTATTGTTCAAACCTCCCAGTCTGTATTGCTCTGTTAAGACTGTCTGTTACTCTGTTAGAACAGCCTAAGCAGACTTATAAAGGATTCTACCCAGATTCTCAGATTAAAGAGTTTGTTTTTCCTCTTGGTATTTTCATAACAGCTTTGTTTTCACTTTTTAAAAGTTCATGATTTATTTTATTTGTCATTTTCATAATGTTAATGCATTCATGTTGGTGCTTTCGATAGTCTCCTCCCTGTCCTCCCCCCTCCGAAGGGACCCTCCTCATGGGGGAACGTGGGTCGTGCATTGTGGGGGTAGCCATCAGTTATGGGGAAGAGGTTATATCATGGCTTATATTATAACAGCATATGTACTTCCCAAATTACCCTTTAAAATCGATGCTTTCACTCGGAAGCATGAGGTGGAGAGATCTTCGAGGACTGCGCCCCTCCTTGGGGCACGTGGCAGGAATTGCACATTATTAAAGCACCGTGAATGATGCATCCTTATTGTGATCATCCCTTTAAATGTTTATTTTCCCTTTAAAATATGCTAAAATGTTGGGTGCAAGTGTAATTTGACTCTCCAGTTAATGGTTGTTAGCCGTCCCTGGTGCCCTAGTGGCCTTCAGTAGGGAGCTGTGAGCCAGGAACTTGGCTGAATCCTTCAAGGCAGGACCACTGCTCTGCATTGGGGTACCATAACTGCTTGATGCTGCATTGTAAGCGCAGCTTCTCAGGCACAACCTCTGCCAAGACTGCTTCAACCAGCTCATACTAGTCATTTTGCCATCGTAACCTTGGTGAACGACGGCGGCCATTGTCACCTAGGCCAGAAGGAATGCACTCCCTCAAGTGCCCAGTAGAAGGCTTGTGATTGACAAAACACAGTTCATTTATAAGGAGGACTGCGCTACAGTGAGTGAAAACACAGTCCTTCATTGTCTCGGAGGTCTACCCTGGCTGCAGCGCTCTGGTTACGCATTTTTGTCTTGGTATACAGGCTGCTCAGCTCCCTTTTGGAGTCAGCTGGAAGACATTTTTCCTGTGCTGCTCCTTGCTGTTGGCCCACTGGATGTAGTGCAAAGCTTTACTTATGTATTTTCTTGCCTGCTGTTGATCTGGAGCAGGCTGAGCAGGTGCCAGGAAAAGGAACCTGCGGTGCAGATGTAGCAGTGGCAGAAACAGGAGCAGAGCAGAAGCAGCCTAGAACAGAGTGGGGGTAGAAGTTACTGCACTGGAAACAGCAGCAGAGTGGATGGGAGGGTGGGTGGGTGAGAAGCTCCAGAGAGTGGCAAGGCACAAACAGCAGGAGCAGAGGCACCAGAGACCATGAGGTGTTAGTGGAAACAGTGAGACTGTGGGAGATGGGCAGCTGAGGCTGAAGAAAGACTGAAGGCCACGGCCAGTGCGAGAAGAATAATCATAGGTCCCAGTCTCTGGAAGATTTTCAGGGAGCTGACAAATGTCAGGGGCCAAGTGCTTACATCCCTAGGGGAGAGATCTGTAACCCAGCTGTTATATATAGATCAGGGTCCTGATGCGGCAGGCCTGAGAGCTGTAACACGGACACGTGTTGATCTCTGTGGCCTGGTGCATGGGTATGGTTTGGTGGGAGCTTTCAGGACTAGAAGGAACAACTTTCTCCAGCTTTCTGCTGCCTGCTTCTGCTAGTCACTGCTGCTAGAAGCCAAGGACTACAGCAGATGTCTAGGGCTGTGAGCATGGATGATTAATGTCCACACCAATGTGCCTCCAACCTGAGTGCCTAGAGTCTTGGATCTCTGGCTTCTGAACCCTGAATCAACAAACCCTTAACTTTCAGGGTTTTCTGGAAAGCAAAACAATAGCATGGGAATGTCAAAAATAAACAGAAGTCCCTTTTGCGCACTTGACAGGTATAATACAAAAAAAAAAAATTGAAACCGTGAATTAATTTGACAATCATTGAATAAGATCACTACTATGTAGAGTTCAATAGCAAACACAAGGAGCAGTATAGATATTGACTGATGTCTCCTGGGCTTCCGTTGGGGTGAATTCATGATGGTTCAAGGTAGAAGCAATCTGAGTTCTAAGAGTCACTGATAAAGTGCCATGAAAAGTTTGCGAGAGTTACTGCACATGTGTCTGTAGTCAGGGTGTGGGGGTTCAAGGCCTGGCTCTCTACTTTCTCTACTGGAAAAAATGATTTATTTCTGCTTTGTCTCCATGCGTGCAGCTAAAAAGTAGCAGTAATGAGACCTCTTTCTTCATGTTGTAAGCACTGAATAAATTGGAGAAAAGACCTTGATCTTGGCAAAAAAAAAAAAAAAAAGTCAGTCAATGTTAATCATTACTGGGTCATTACTTAGCTTAGTGAAAGAAACAAGACAAAAATGTGTTTATTAGGAAAAGCCAGAGCATAGCAAGGTCAGCAATGTCACATATCAGAGCAGTCAGTCACGTCAATAATGCTGACACAAGCCTGGTAAGTGGCCCTGCAGTGTGAAAAGCTTGTAATTTGAAGTCTGATTGCTGCTTTTGGATATTTTTCTACCACTATCCAACATTCTGACCTTAGACAAGTCTGTTTACCTACATCTCTTCTTTAATGCACACAGTGAATATTGCTAATATCACATGAGCTGTGGTATAGATTACATGAGATAAGTCAATAAATTATTATTATTATTATTATTATTATTATTATTATTATTATTATTTTGGTTTTTCGAGGTAGGGTCTCACTCTAGCTCAGGCTGACCTGGAATTCACTCTGTATTCTCAGGCTTACCTTGAACTCATGGCAATCCTCCTACCTCTGCCTCCCAAGTGCCAGGATTAAAGGCGTGCGCGGGTTGGAGAGATGGCTTAGCGGTTAAGGCGCCTGCCTGCTAAGCCTAAGAACCCGGTTCCAATCTCCAGGTCCCACGTTTAGTCAGATGCAGTGACAAAAGGGCGCAATGCCTCACTTGCCCACAAGGGGGCGCACCCATCTAGATTTTGTTCACAGCAGCTGAGAGACTGCTGGTGTACCCATTCTCTATCTGTCTCCCTCTCCCTCTCTCTCTGACTGTCTCTCTCTGTGTCTCTCCCCAAATATAAAAAAAATTAAAGGCGTGTGCCACCACACACGGCTCTGAAATATTATTTAGTAGGCTTTACCTCTTGTTGGATTCAGATCAGAGCCACCATGCACGTGTTAGAAGAAACTGTTTATACTACCTGCAAAATAAAAAAGGAAAGTGTCATTTTTCTACACTTACCTCACACCTTACATACTTGGCAAGCACACACACATTTATGATTTTGCCTTTGTACATATTTTTACCTACTCAATATGTTCTGGATCCTCTCATAGCTTGTTACACATATACTTACATTTTTCCTCTTTCTCCTCTCTCTCCTTTCTCTTTTTCTGTCTCTCTCTCTCTCTCTCTCACACACACACACACACACACACACACACACATATTGGTTTTTCAAAGTAGGGTCTCTCTCTAGCCCAGACTGACCTGAAATTCACTATGTAATCAGTCTCAGGCTGGCCTTGGGGGATTTGGAACATAAAAACAAAGAAAAAAGCCTCATCCTCTTGAGAATGCTTTAAAAAACAATTGATTTGCCATTGGCGCTACTATTCTAAGGGCTTTTTCCTCCCTATATTCCCAGGCCACCTTATAGTCCAGACCTGGAGAAGGTGGAGGGAAGAGCAGAGACAAAGGTGTGAAGGGAACTAACTGGAAACAAGAAAAGCAAGGATGGTATGAAGCTTCTAAGGGGGACAAAAAGAAAACAACCTTTTGGTTAACTACTATCACTGTTATTTTTTTGTTAGAAATAATTTTCTTTTCCTTCCTTCCTTCCTTCCTTCCTTCCTTCCTTCCTTCCTTCCTTCCTCCCTCTCTCCTTCCCTCCCTCCCTTCTTTCTTTCTTTTTTCAGCAGAATAGGTGCCAGGGCCTTTGGCACTGCAAACAAACTCTAGAGGCATTCACCACCTTGTGCATCTGGCTTCATGTGGGTACTTGGGAAATGAACCTGGGTCCTTAGACTTTGCAGCCAAGTACCTTAGCCACTGAGAAATCTTTCCAGCCCTACTATGATTTTTTTTTTTAAAGAGTTAGGTTCTACTTTCTTCCTCTGACCTTATCATAACCTGGCCCCTGTCGCTGTGTCCTTTTGTGTCTATGATCTGGTCACTTATCTTAAGCATGTGAGCATCAAGGGACTGAGAAGGTAGAGAGCAAGTGTTGCAAGTTCATCTCATATTGGGAACCTCGTCTGTATAAACCAAATGTCATTGGGACACTTGAGCTTCACATAAATTTTTTAAAAAATATTTTTATTTATTTATTTCCAAGCAGAATGAGATAGAAGAGAGACAGAGAGAATGGGCATGCCAGGGCCTCCAGTGCTAAATCAGATTTCAGATGCATGCTCCACTTTGTGCATTTGGCTTTACGAGGGTATTAGGGAATCAAACTTCAGTCATGTGGCTCTTCTGGCAAGGGCCTTAATCACTGAGCCATCTCCCCAGTCCCTTCACATACATTTTGAACACCACATTCATAAGGAGCGTATGCTGGATACTCATACTTGTTGATTTCATGCTAATAAAACATAAGGAAATTAATATAAGTACCATTTGATTCCCCCCTTGAAAGCACTAGTTTTTGTAAAAGAATCTGTGAATAATTTAATATAAACAGAAGGGGAATTCAAAGATCAATTACCCAAAAGTTAAATTAACATGCAAATGTCAAAGATACAACTAATTACATCTTTTCTCCATTTTTTTCTAAAATAGATGAAAAAATGATATAACACTGATTATTTGTTTTGCTAGGTGTTTTAATGGAGAGAGTCGCAGAAGGAATTTCACTGTAACCTGGAGGAAGTGTAGTGCTGCTTTCTATCTTCCTGGAAACTGACCTAAGACACGCCTTCTCCTTGCAGGTTCCACGGGGGTGGGGGGGTTGGGGGGGGACTCCGGAAACAATCCTGAGCAGTAGGATGAGGTGATGATGCCAAAGATTTTCAAGACAAATAATATCTTATTTCTTTAACCATTGTCTTTCCATCATTATCCAGATAAGATCATGGTAATGTGTGTATTGGACATCTTTTTTTTTTTTTTTTCTGCAATGCTAAGATTCAAACCTATGCTTTTGTACATACTGGGCAGTCATTCTACGACCAAGCCACATCCTCAGCACCAAATGCCTATATTTTCTTTTTGTATGTTTGTTTTTTGTTTTTCAAGGTAGTGTCTCGCTAGCCCAGGCTGAGCTGGAATTCACTCTATAGTCTCAGGGTGGCCTCCCGAGTGCTGGGATTAAAGGCGTGCACCACCACACCCAGCTATTTTTTTTTTTTTTTGAGAGAGAGAGAGGGGAAGAGAGAAACGGAGAGAGAGAGGAAGAGGCAGAGAGAGAATGGGCGCACCAAGGCCATCTCAGCCACTGTGAATGAACTCCAGATGCATGCACCCCTTGTGGGTAAGTGCAGCATTGTGCCCTTGCTTCACTTTTGCATCTGGCTGAACGTGGGACCTGGAGTATTGAACCGGCATTCTTAGACTTGGCAGGCAGGTGCCTTAACCACTAAGCCATCTCTCCAGCCCCTATTTTTGTTTTTATTTTGACATAGGGTCTTCTTAAGTAGCCTGGGCTGGCCTCAAATTTGCAACTGTCCTTTTGTATGTCTGGAATGGTTGGGATTATAGGCATGTGCACTATCTTGCACACCACAAAGTCCCTACCTTTAAATTATAATACCAGTCCTTATTGAATGGACAATAATAAATAAATAAAATAAAATAAATAAATTTTTAAAAAGATATATTTTTTCTAAAGTATTGAATGAAAACAAGTATATAAGGAAAAACTCAAAGAGTCTTGATTGAACACTTGAGTGGTTCACAAAAACAGGAAGCTATTGTTTTCTTTTTACTCTGTTAGTGCCTCAACAGTTTATCTTCCTTCATACTTTTCTGTTTGTTCTATCCCTGTCATTTCCATGTCTAATGAGGAGTGTAAGAGAGCCCTTAGAGCAGAAACTAATGATAAGTCAAAATATTTGTTTTTATTTTGAGAGCGAGAAAGAGGGGGAGAGAAAGACAGAGAGAATTGGCATGAGAGGGCCTTCAGCCACTGCAGATGAACTCCAGATATGTGTGCACCCTTATGGAATATGTGCAACATTGCTTGCTTGCATCACTGTGTGTCTGGCTATGTGAGACCTGGAGATTCAAACATGAGTTCTTAGGCTTTGTAGCCGAGCACCTTGACCACTAAGTCATCTCTCTAGCCCCAAAATATATTTTTAAAAATATTATTTATTTATTTGAGAGAAAGTGGCAGAGAGAGAGAGAGAGACAGAGAGACAGAGAGAGAGAATGGGTGTGCCAGGGCCTCCAGCCACTGCAAACAAACTCCAGATGCATGTTCCCCTTTGTGCATCTGGCTTACATGGATCTTTTGGCTTTTCAGGCAAATGCCTTAACTGCTAAGCCATCTCTTCAGTGCCCCCAAAGTATTTTTAAAGTATTACTAAGCATGGGACTTTTTTTCTTGTGTGGCATATGCATGTTCACTAAAGTGTAAACTCAAGAGAAGAGGATGTTACAGGATGACTTTTTCTGTGGGTACTAGTCAGGCATGTACCCAGCCAACCCCACCATCACCCTATACATTCATGACCAAAGTGTTCATGGTGACAGAAATGGAAGTTACACATGGGCTTAGTAACAGAACTCCTATTTACCAAGGCAGATTTGTCTATGGCCACTAATGCATGCTCAATGTATAGTTGTAAAAACTTCAAGATTCGGGGATACCACTATTTCCTGGGGTGATCACTAGTTATCTGGCAGCAAATTGATTACACTGAATGACTTCCATCATGGAAAAAGCATCATTTTGTACTATCTGAAATATGCACTCACTCTGAATATAAATTTACCTTACAACACTCAGTCAAAATGACCATCTGGGGGCTTATAGAATATATCTACCATTACAGTATTCCACACACCATACACATAACTTTTTTGTATGTTTATTCATTATTAATCTGAAAGAAAGAGTGACAAAGAAAGAAGCTGATAGAATGAGGATGGGCACGCTAGGGCTTCCTGCCACGACAAATGAACTCCAGATGCCTGAACCACAAGTACATCTGTCTTACGTGAGTACTGGAGAGTCAAAGCTGGGTAGTTTGGCTTTTCAGGCAAGCACCTTAACCTTTGAGCCACCTCTCCTGCTCCCATATACATAACTTTTGATCAAGAAACAACTTTCTTTTTTAAATAAGAGAAGTTTTGCAATAAACCCATGCTCATGTGTTTTCCTGATACCATTATGTTCCTCTTGATCCTGTAACAGCTGGCTTAGTGGGATGCTAAAATGGCCTCTTGAAGACTGATAGTACTGGCTAAGTAGCAGTAGCTTGCAAAGTTGGGGAACGTTTTTCCAGAAGGCTATACAGGATGTGAAAATGCACCCAAAATATGGTTCTCTTTCTCCAATAACCATGAGGATTTACGAGTTCAGGAATTAAGGGTGCAAATGGGAGTGAAGCCACTCACGATTGATCCACTTGCAAAACTTTTGCTTCATACTCATAATTCTTTAGGGTCCACTGGCTAAGAGCTCTGAGTTCCAGAGAGAAGGAATGTTCCACCAAGACACGCCATATTGATTCCATGTATATTTGCATGTAAAGACTGTCACCTGGAATATATTACTTTCTCATAGCTGGAACAAAATACCCAATCAGAACCAACTTAGGGGAAGAAAAGAATTTTTAAAAATATATTTTATTTATTTATTTGAGATGTGAGAGAGAAGCAGATAGGAACAAAGAGAAAATGGGAGCACCAGGGCCTATAGCCACTGCAAACAAACTCCAGACTCATGTGCCACCTGTGCATCTGGCTTTCTGTCCGTACTGGGGAACTGAACCTGGGTCCTTTGCCTTTGCTGGCAAGTGCCTTAAACAATAAGCAATCTCTCCAGCCCCAAAGAGTTTATTTTTGTTTATAGTTTTGAAGGACAGTGTGGTGGTTTAATTCAGGTGTCCCCCATAAACTTAGGTGTTCTGAATGCTAGGTTCCCAGCTGATAGCAATTTGGGAATTAGCACCTCATGGAGGCAGTGTATTGTTGGGTGCGGGCTTATGGGTGTTATGGCCACTTCCTCTTGCCAGTATTTGGCACACTCTCCTGTTGCTGTTGTCTACCTGATGTTGGTCAGGAGGTGATGTCCACCCTCTGCTCATGCCATCGTTTTCCCCTGCCATCATGGAGCTTCCCCTCAAGTCTGTAAGCCAAAATAAACCTTTTTTTTTTTTTTTTTTTTTTTTTTTCTCACAAACTGCTCTTGGTTGGGTGTTTTCTGGCAGCAATGCAGACCTGACTGCAACAGGAAGTTTCATCACAGTGGAGAAAGCATGGCAGCATCAGACACCTGGTGTCAAGTCTTCACATCAACAAGGAGGAAGGAGACAGAGCCAGGAGGTGCTGTGCTGTTCTGGGGAATTCTCGCAGATGTTGGCCAGAGTGGGATGCTGGGTGTCCTACTCCATTGCTCTTCCTCTCAGTCTTTGTTTTGAGCTGGAGTTTCTTCACTGATTCTGGAGCTTGTGGAGCTCCCATGATTCTTGGGTCTCTGCTCCCCTGCAGGGGTTACAGGCATATGTGGCCATGCACAGCTCTTTATGGGTGAATCTGTGTATTTGAACCCTGATAGTTTCAGGATCCCTCAGTCCCTCATGCTTGTACAGAAAATACACTTAACTATTGATCCATCCCGCTGGCCTTCTTCCTTATTTGATACTAATATTTGATATGAATTAGCTTTCACATATATTATGATATATTTGCAGATAAGATATGCTCCTATTCTAAGAAAATAACTTTTATCTCTTATTCTCTTACCATATAATGTAAGATTACTGGTTTAAATTAAGATTAAATATTGTAAACCGGGTGTGGTGGCTCATGCCTTTAATCCCCAGCACTCGGGAGGCAGAGGTAGGAGGATCACCGAGAGTTCAAGGCCACCCTGAAACTACATAGTTAATTCCAGGTTAGCCTGGGCCAGAATGAGACCCTACCTCGAAACACCCCCCCCAAAAGATTAAATATTGTTAATTAACAATATAATATTTAAGTTATAGGATGTCAGGAAAAGTATAAGTGTTGCTGAAGTATTTTACTTCCTCAACTGGTGAGGGAATAAATGTTTTGGGGATCATCTATGTTAGGCAGAATTATGAGCTTGTTATATTTATTTGAAAATCAAATATGGTTTAAGGAGAAGAATGCAGGTGCTAGATTGACAAAGGGTGAACTTATAATTATGAACTTTATGTCAATTTGATGAATGGATGCCCAGCTATCTACCTAGGGTCCAGAGTCTCATGGGCCATTAGCTTTCAAGGACTCAGAACTGTCAATGCGGAGAATTCACCCTTTGTGTACTTGAGATTTCCATCCTTATAGAGAAAAAGGACCCCAGACAGCTGATTGGTAGCATTCTGATTGATATAATACCCCTCCATTTTCTCAAAACCATAGCTTCAATATTAGAAAATACAGCCTAGTGTTTAAGGGTAAAGCTTTTGGAGAAGGGTGGACCTAGATTTAAATCACAGCCCAACCTTGACCCAGTCACTTGGCCTCTTATAGCCAGTTTCTTCCCATTTAAAACAGGAATTGATGCAAGCGCCTATTATGAATTATTGTTACAAGGTAACAAGCCTCACTTGCTCCAAGCTGAGGCAGAGACCCTGAAGAAACTCCTGCTTTATGAAGCACGTATGATGAGAAACGCCAGCAAAGGAAAGTCCTCAGTGCTGTAGGATGAAGACTAGAATCCTGCAAGCTCAGGGAGGAAGAGATTCATAAAGTCAATTGTGGTTCAGTAAAGTTGAGCTTCAACAGTCAAAATTTAGCATGCTGGTGCTACATTATTAGTTCAACAGATATTTTATTGGACGTGTTTCTTAATATGCACAACATGTATGGTTATAGTGTAAGAAAGCAAAGATTAAATTATAATTTATCATAAAGGAAGCTGGCTAAATGTATACCCTAGCTTCGTTGTTTATTGAAGAAGAGTTGAATACTCAACTTATAAAGTAGTATTCATCTTTAACTCTGTACACAGTGGCATCACAGCGAAAACTTAGTTTTATGAGATGATTTACAATTACCAAATCTTCAAACAATTTTGTTGTTGCTGCTGTTTTTTTTTTTTTCTTCTTCTTGTAGTGCTAGCAATTAAACCAAGAACCTCCTGTATGCATACTCTACCAACTGGGGCGCATCCCACACCTCGAACACATGGTTTTGATGTTTTATAATAAAACTGTTTACACAATCATGTCACCCGAGTGAAATTAGGTCAGGTAACCAGAGGTATCAATTTTCAATGGACAGCTAAACTCCAGACATGCTGAACTGTATCAAAAGAAGTATCACATTTGTCTGTTAGTGAATTTTGCCTGCTAAGGATGTTTTGAGACCAACTTTCACTAAAAGACGGATAAGCAAAGGCAGATTTCTGAGAAGGTAAGCGGGAACAAGCAACCAGATGCCCTCCCAATCAACAGATTGTCCTAGATGGCCTGGTCTTAGGAAGAAAGACCTTGGCTTGTCCCATGTGCTTTCTTATAGCTTCTTTTGTCTCTTTATTCCTCAGGCTATAGATGATCGGATTGAAAAAGGGGGACAATACTGCAAAGGCCAGGGCAATGGTCGTATCCCAGAACAAGGAGTAGGTGGCGAAAAGCCAAGGTACATGAGCGCCACGCTGCTGAAGAAGAGCAGAAACACGGTGAGGTGGGAGACACAGGTGGAAAAGGCCTTGCATCAGCCTTCGGCTGAAGGATGCGTATGATCACGGCCACTATACCAACGTAGAACGCGCAGATGAGCATCACGGCTGCAATAATCTTCACCGCGTGGACGACGTCCACCACCTGCATCACGGCCACAGAACAGCAGGGTGGAGATACAGGCCATCTCTGGCAGAGGGTGATGAAGCCACTGGCACAGCAACCGAAAGTCAGCTGGGCACACAGCTTGGGGGTCATGATGGTGGGATCGTGAAGAGGGCTGCAGATGGCCAGGTAGCGGTCCAAGGCCATCGCTGTCAAGAGACAGACCTCACTGATGCCTGTGGGGTGGAAGAAATCCATCTGCAGCACGCAGCTATTCAAGGTGATCGTCCTCCGTTCACGAAGCAAGCTAGAGAGCATCTTGGGGCTGGTGACAGTGGTGTACCAAATCTCCAGGAAAGAAAGGGTGCTGGTGAAGAAGTATGTAGGAGTGTGGAGGTGAGCGTTCAGCTGCAACACTGTGATGACGAGCAGGTTTCCCACAAGAATGAAGGCAGCAGTGGGACGAAGCAGATTCTCCCCAGGAGGCGGGGAAAGCAGAGAAGATGAACTCCTGAGAAGCGGTCCCATTGGAAAACTCCATCACTAAGCAGGGAGTGAGGGTGTCATCGAGCAGTGCCCTCGAGCCTTCTAGAAGTGTCTGCCATAGGTCTGAAAGAAAACACACGAACCGGAAGCCAGCCTCTGGGGAGACACCCCCCACCCTCTAGATGCAGACGAAGAGAAATGAATCAAGAAAGGGTCTGCATTCCATGCTTGCTTACAACTAAAGCCTTAAGGGAAAGGAAACACTGCTTATACTTTAAACTAGTGACCTGCGGACCCGAATTAGCAGGCTGGCTTGTCAAAATTAAGCTTGCCTGGGGTCCTACTGAGGATGTTCTAATCCAGGATCTCTAATGTAGAGCTGGAAAACTGACAGGCTGTTTATATTGCTGCTCAGAGAAGCATATTGTAAAACCATTGTGTTAAGACAAATGGGAGCTGGAGTGATGGCTCTGCAGTAAAGGGTGCTTGCTTGCAAAGCTGGTTGGCCTAAGTTCGATTCCCCAGCACCTGCATTAAACAAGATGCACAGCATGGTGCGTGCATGTATCTGGAAGTCATGTGAAGTGGCAAGAGGCCCTGGCACACTCATGCTCTCTGTCTTTTTTAAATAACTAAATAAAAATTTTTTTAAAAAGACAAACAGACTTGGACAAGGCACAGAAGGAACTGCATGCAAGTGAAGTGTTATGTTCAGTCCGATGTTCCAATCTTAGCGATTCCTTAAGTCTCTCCACACCTGTTCCAACATTCTTCAAACTCAGTTCATCTGCTTCCTGGCACATGATTTGATCGTTATTTTACTGTTAAACACACACCATCCTTGGTGACTTCAGTTCCTTCTGGTATCATATCTATGCCCTTAATAATAAGTCAGAGGAAAAAACTTGTCCTTGTAATTTTTTTTTTTTGAAACACAGACCAATCCTTCTCCCATCACTTTTTAATATTCTGTGTAGGGATATCTTAAAGTTTTTTTTTTTTTTTTGGTACCAGAAGCCTTTGCTCAAATGAAACTGTTTGTAAAAATGGAATATATTAAACTATATGTAGCGTGAGGCTGACCTGACAGAACTGTGTGGGATGGCTCAGCTGATAGTGAAGAGGCAGAGTCTGGTGGACTCTCAACACTACACACTAGAGGACAAAATCTTATTAATGTACTCTCCCTTTACAATCATCTGTTTCAACTGTTCTCTTGATTTCTTCTCTTCTGCCATCAAGTATGTACATGTCTTCAGAGGGAAGGCATCTCGCTTCAGAGTACTTCTGTGTATGAACAGTTTTTCTAACATGTACTGCATACACATTTATGTCATTCCCCCCTGAATCCTTTGAAATAAGTTAGCTTTCTTTGGCATGCAGTCCTCAGTGCAACTCACCTCCAAAGGCCAGTTGCCCAGACCTCAAAGTTCCTCTGGTTGTTGAAACAGTGCTATTCTGGTTTTGCTCATAGGCAATTCCACTTTCCAGTTTCCTGCCACATAAAGGAATCATATGTTTCAACATCCCATCTACTCAAGATTATCTTCTGCTACTTAGATTAGCCTTCTCTTCCTAATCAATGGGGTCCTGTGAAACCTTCACGTTATATCTCTCTCTGAGCTCCACCTTCTCTTCAGGATGGAGTTACACTTTGCTCATCTGTCTATCCCACAATTGTGCCACGAATGTTTCTCTGCCCTGTGTCATTTGTTGACTGCCTAACCCACAGGACCTTAGAATGTGACTGTATTTTCACAGAGCAGTATAAGTGATTTAAAATAAGGTTTGGGGGTGGATCTTTCTTCACTTATAAGAGATTTGGACACAGTTTGAAAGAGAAGGTAGGGCTGGAGAGATGGCTTAGGGGTTAAGGCGCCTGCCTCCTAACCCTAAGAACACTGGTTCCTATCTCCAGCCGTTCCAATCTCCAGGTCCCACGTTTAGCCAGATTCAAAGTGACTCAAGGGCGCAATGATGCACTTGGCCACACGGGGCGCGCACATCTGGATTTCGTTAGCAGCAGCTGAGACACTGCTCGTGAGCCCATCTCTGTCTACCTCCCTCTCTCTCTCTCTCTCTCTCACTCTGTCTCTCTCTGTCTCTCTCTGTGTCTCTCTCCAAAAAAATAAGATAAAATAAAAAGTTTAAAAAAAAGAAAGAGAAGGCAAATACCCAGACTCGGGGAGAAGATGGGCATTTACCAGCTAAGGAGAAAGGCCTCCAAAGAAATTAGCTCTGTTCAAACTTTGACTTCAGCTTCCTAGTCACAAGAATGATGAGAGAAGAAATGTGTGGTTTAAGACACCCAGTCTGGGGCTGGAGAGATGGCTTAGCTGTTAAGGTGCCCAAAGGACCCAGGTTCAATTCTCCAGGACCCACATAAGCCAGATGTACAAAGTGGCACATGCATCTGGAGTTCGTTTGCAGTGGCTGGATGCCGTGATGTGCCCATTCTCTCTCTCTCTCTCCCTCTCTGCCTCTTTCTTTCTCAAATAGATAAAAAAAAAAAAAAAACACTTTAAAAAGATGCCCAGTCTGTGGTACTTTCTTACAGCATTCCTAACAAACTAATGCACCACCTAAGTACTCAGCCAGTGTCCTGAATGACTGCCTTGCTTTTCTCACACAGGCCAGCTGTACTCCTTTTTATCTCTATCTACCCTTAGTTTCCAAATGACATCAATATCATGTCAAGTTTGCCTGAGTTTATCTTGTATTAACAGCATCCTCTATTTTCAAAACCTTATGTATTTGTTCACAGGTTATGTGACTAAGTCACATGAAACTCCCAACTTTTGTTTACACAGAATAAAGGATATCACCTTCTTTTTATTCTGTGCTGAAATTATTTTTTGTTGTTTCCCATGGAAAACAAAATCACAGACATCTCCCGTTGCTATAGAAATTTGCTTCTTACTTATCCAGTTTAGCAAAAGTGTTATAATTCCACACATGTAACATGTTTTCCACTCTCTAAAAATCCCCAAGAAATCTCTCCTTCCAGAAATATCCTCTTGCTCATTTCCTTTCAATCTGTTTTCTTGTCTCCTAACCAAGTTCTACACGTGTTTCTTCTAGTTTTTGCACATTTCTACTCTCTCAGTTTCCATCCTTTGTTGTGGTGTGTGTGTGTGTGTGTGTGTGTGTGTGTGTGTGTGTGTGTGTGTGTGTGTGTTGGTGCTGGGTGAGTATATTTGGCTGCATTCTGGCATCTCTATGCTTGCTTACATTTATGCCTATACTTGAATATACATATTCTTTACTCTTCAACTTGCCTTGCTTTTTATACATGCCTGATTGCTTATATAAGTCATAGTGCTGCATTATATGGTCAGCATATCTTCTGACTCTGTCCCTCAAGATATGGTTCTAGAACTTGAACCAGGAATTCAGTAAAGAAGATGCCTTCTGATCAGACCCAGGCCTTTCCAAAGAAAGGATAAGGAAGATGTGAACTGAAAAGAAGTAGCTTTCATCTTTGCCCATTGACCCTTCTCCTGCTTTATCCAAAATGCATTGGTCTAGGTCTAGTGTAAATAACAGGGACATTAACTGTCCAATGGCCAACTGGAAATCTCATCTGATTACTGGAACATTTATCCCTGAAAGATTTCAGAAGCCAATTCTGAAGTTCATGTCTGGTTTCAAAACAATGCTTTAAGCCTGACCCAACTTGCATCTCAACTATGTGTAGATAAATCTAGTAACCCAAACCTTTATACATTGTACTTACTTATCAACAATGCTCTTTGCAGAGGCCTCTCACATTATCTATGTGTGTATTCACATCATCTATCATTATAGTAGTTGTGCTGTTCTTTCAGTGTATATCTTCCATTCATTGAAATTAGTTAATTCACTAACCTTGCTGCTGTTCGGATTCAAAGTTGGAATAAACATGAGTGAAGACTCTGTTCTTCCTATCCTGCTGTGAGGTATATAGAGCTGACACACTAGAACATACTTGATAAGCTTCTACCTTGAGTCCTCTATCTACACTGAATTTCTTTCACTGGCAAGTGATATAGTGATATGTACCTCTCATAGTCCCTGTGGGCTGGTGTGCTCTCTCTCTCTCTCTCTTTCTGTACATAAGTATAATGCTAGAAGTTGAAACAAGTTCTCTTGAGTGTTTTACACAGATTTGATATTAGTAGAAAAACAACCATCCCCATGATGACTTCAATTAGAAAAAAAAATCCTCAGGCATTGTCCCTTCCACAAGGACTGACTAGTGCATTTATGACCTTACATTGATTATCAGTCTCCCCACTGAGGCCCTCAATGGAATTGGGGCATAGGGGAGAGGGAACATGAGTATAACCCAATGGGATATGACCCATTAGCAATATGTTCATACATTAAAGTTCTCAATAAAATTATAAAAATTAAACTTAAGAAAACAATTAAGACTTTTTCTGGTGTATGTGTTTGATATATAAATTCTCATTCACAAAATTACATAATTATAGTTGTGTTGAATAGTCTACAGAACCCTTCATATATTTAAAACATTAAAATATTTAAAAATTACAAATTAAGACTTTTAACTACCAGGAACACAAAACAAGCAAAATGGAATTAGCACAATACAAATTAATTAACTCCTATGAAGCCATCATTACACTAGTACCAAAATCAGAAAGAACTACAAGAAAATTATAGCCTGATGAACTTAGGTGCAAAAATTTTCAATAAGATTTTTGCAAATCAAATCCAAGAACACATCAACATATTATCCAGGGCTGGAGAGATTGCTTAGTGGTTAAGGTGCTTGCCTGCAAAGCCTAAGGACCCATGCTCTACTCTTCAGATCCCACATTAGCCAGACACACAAAGGTGAGGCAAGTGAAAGGACGTATATGACCATTAGGTGGAGTGTGCCCATTCTATCTGTCTGTCTGTCTGTCTGTCTATCTATCTATTTCTCTCTCTCTCTCCCTCTCTGTCACTCTCAAGTAAAGAGAGAGAGAGAGAAATAGATAGATAGAGAGAGAGAGACAAAGAGAGAGAGAGTGTGTGTGTGTGTGTGTGTGTGTGTGTGAATGGGCATGCCAGGTCCTCCAGCCACTGCAAACAAACACCAGATGCATGCACCACTTGGTATATCTGGCTTACACGGGTACTGGGGAATAGAACCTGGGTCCTTAGGCTTTGTAGGCAATTGCATTGACTGCTGAGCCACTTCTCCAATCTTCGGAGGACATTCTTTATGTGTTTGTCATTCACTGGAGAAGGAAGTCTTTCCATAACCCTTTGAGAAAGATGTAGTTGAGAAGTAAAAGAGAAAAGAACAGGAGACCACCATTCTGGAGCTGGGGGAACCCAGTGAAGATTAAAAAGAGTCAATGGTTTTATTTTTAACATATGGTCTGAATATTATTACCCTGGGCCTGCATTGTTAAGCAAAATCCTTAAGGGCAGATAAGCAAGAGAGATGGAGACTCTGGCCTCACACCCCCCAGGTGCTTCCTATAACTGACTAAGAGAGCTATTCACAAGTTTGTTTAATCCTCTAGAATGGAATGCCCCTGCCACACTGCAAATTCTTCTTTATATTTAAAGATTACTTTTATGGCTGTAACTGCAACATGTGAATTGTGATTTATGGCTTAACTCCTATTCTGTTTTTTCTATGAACATCATTTGTTATTTCAATGCTACATATAGAGCACCCAAACTCTAGGTGTAGTCCTGATTTACACTAGCTTTTATTTTCTTTCTTTTTTTCTTTTACCCAATAAAACTTTGCCTCACAAAAAAAAAAAAAAAAAAAAAAAAAAAAAAAAAGCACTGGTGATGCGTTGACACTCTCCATTCTCCAATCAAGTGACCTGTGAATGAGTGAGTATACTCAACTAGTAGAGAAATAAATCAACTCAGTATAAGTGTAAATATTAATTTAGATTATTATTATTTGAATATCTTATTTTTATTTATTTATTTTAGAGAAAGAGAGAGAGAGAAAGAGGGAGAAAGAGAGAGAATAGGTGTGTCAGGGTCTCCAGCTGCTGCAAACAAATTCCAGATGCATGAGCCACCTTGTGCATCTGGCTGTGTGGGTCCTGGGGAATCGAACCTGAGTCCTTGGTTTTGCAGGCAAGTCCCTTAGCTGCTAAACTATCTCCTAAGCCCCTAGTTAGATTATTTTTTATGGTTTGAAGATTTTAAACTTTTCCAATATACAATATAAGTAATAACTTGCCTTTATCTCTAATTTTGCTTTTGAGAATATCATAATGGTTAATAGTGGAGGTTCAAATCACACATACTGATCCTGAGTTCTCATTGTATTCACTGCTATTTGTATAATGGAGAAGATACACAATTTCTCTAGGTCTTGATATCTTCCTCTGTACTTGAAAAACATTTGTGCTAAGCAGTGCTAATCAAATGAACTAATATATAAAAGGACCTGTTTCTGATGTCTGAGCTATTTATTTATTCCCTTTAAAGAATAGCTTCCAAGCCGGGTGTGGTGGCGCATGCCTTTAATCCCAGCACTCCGGAGGCAGAAGTAGGAGGATCACCTTGAGTTCAAGGCCACCCTGAGACTACATAGTGAATTCCAGGTCAGCCTGAGCTAGAGTGAGACCCTACCTCAAAAAACCAACCCCACCAAAAAAAAGAATAGCTCCCATAAAACATTATATTTAGTATATCCTCTTTATATCTCATGTACTCCTCAATCATTTGCTATGTAGCTACTTTCTTTGCTACTATACAGAAACCATTCTTCCTGATATATCTCCGACATAATTACTAAACAGTGAAATCATCTGCCTTTATGCATGATTACACTTTCAAATCAGATACAACTGTCTGATTCTGTAAAAGCTTTCTTCTTTAATTCTCAATGAAACCTTCCTTTCTGTGTTTCTTATCTTCTCAGGGAAGCTTCCAATATATTTCACCATGTCATGTGATTATTTTGTGATCTTATGTATTGGAGGGGCTGGAGAGATGGCTTAGCGGTTGAGGTGCTTGCTGGCAAAGCCTGAGGATTCAGGTTCAATTCTCCAGGTCCCACAGGATCTTGCCCATATTATTCAAATGGTTTACTACTGAGTATACTTCTAGTCTTTTAATAATTTGTTTCCTGGATTTAAGTATTTATGCTTAGAATTTGGTTCTTAAAGTAGCCTAAAAAACTCTATATGTTAGAGAACTCTCTCTTCATATGGTTTCACAGTTTTCTCTGTCTTTACATCATTGCTTCATACCATTTCTATGTGAACTTCTTAAGACTTCTTACATCTGTAATTTTCCTTTTGTTTCATTTACTGATTTTCTTTAAATCTCTTTTTTTTTTCTGACCTTGTTCTCAACAACTAGTTAGATATGTTACATGTGTTACATGTACTTTATATTGTTCTGTTCTCAAACTTTATTCTGGATTTTTCCCCACTACACAATTTTTAAAGTTGGTTTTTTTTTTTTTTTTTTTTTTTTTTTTTTTTTTGGCCTGTATCTGATATGGCACTAAAAAAATTTGTTCACTTTTTAATGTTAATTATTGCAATTTTCATTTTTGGAAATTTTACTTGGTTCCTTTTCAGATGTAAATTTTCTAATTAACTATCCATTTTTTCTTCTTTTATTTCTGAGCATAATAATCCCAAATTAAAGTCCACGTCTAATACCTTTAACATGCTGATTTCTTACAAATTAGTTTCTATTTTCTGTTTCCCCCTTTAAGTTTTAAGCCTTATCTTATCTCCTTGTTTTTATGTTTTTCTAGTATTAGAAATTATTAATAGGAAATTGAACAAATACCTGACATGATAAAGTATATCATACTCCTGATTAGAAGACGGACATTTTCTTCCGGCACATCTTAGGTGTGGATTTAGGTGATTATAACATAGGCTTCAACATTTTTAAGACTGGCACATTTCTGCATAATCTTACTACAGGAAATGAGTCTTTCATGAGTTCCTAGTAATAATATTGCACAGTTATGAAGCTCTTGATACATCTTTTCTACCATATGTTTCCATATTATGGATCCTGTCCATTGAAGACCTACAGTATTGATGTGTCTCTTATATCACCAAACATTAATATTGCATTTTCTTAAGATTTAGTTTCTATGTTGTCAATATTTAAAAAGTAATTTACTTTTCTTTAGTCAAAATTTTTAACCTTTAATGGAGTATTTTTTAGAATTGAATTTTGCTTATTTTTTCCTTCCATTGTAGTTTTATGTTGTGTAATTAGGTTTTCTTTAATACAACATTGCCACCACAAATTGATATATTCCATTTCATAAAAGTTTATAATTTCATTGTATAATTTTTTTATTTTTTGATAATATTTTATTTTTATTATTTATTTGAAAAAGAGTGAGAAAGAGAGAATATGGGCGTTCCAGGGCCTCTACTTGCTGCAAATGAACTCCAAACTCATTTACCACCTTGCGCATCTGGTTCCACGTGGGTCCTGTGGAATTGAGCCTGGGTTCTTTGGCTTTGCAGTCAAGCACCTTAACCGTTAATCCATCTCTCCAGCCATTATTGTATATTTCAATTTAAAATGTCATATTTAGTTTTGGTTCTCTTTTAGCATGACTAAATATTTGTTATTATTGACAAAATGTCCTTCTGAATAAAATAACATTGATATCTATCCTTACTAACAAAATGTCCACATTTTGAAAACATCATTGGCCTCTAGTAGGTAGTCTTATCATCCTGAAGTATCAACATGCACACTCCAAGGTTTTCTCCTCTCCCTCTTTCTGTTTCTCTCCTTCCTTCCCTCCCTCCCTCTCTCACATTCATCCTTTCTTTCCAAGTACAGATTTTGGAGTTTCACTAGAGTGAAACTTGTACTTTAGGGTCTCCTTCATGATACTCCTGAGCCTATAATCCATTTTCCATTGCTAAGCATGATGTCATAAATTTAAGAATACACATAAGTGTTGAATTCTGGATTCCCATGAAAAGCAATACATAATTTCTAAGGAAGCTACCTGGAATCCATTAAGTTCAACTATTGGTAACAGACAAGGGCTTTTTTTTGGGTTATATTTTCAGTATGATTTTTATTTGCTTTTCTGATTTTGGTTTTTTTCCAATGTAATTAATACAACCAAGTTCTAAAATAGTAGAAACTGTTTAAAAATATGTAGGAGTGAAATTTAACAAAGATCCCCTATGCCCAGCTGCTTTTGTCAGTAGCTCTTTAAACTTGTGGTTTCCTCCCAGTTCTAATTCTTGACTATAAGAGCCGCAAGGTATCCTGAGACACTGGCCCCTCTCCCTGAGAGTTACTGGTGCATCTATAACCCCACAGTGAATACCAGTAACTCCACTGAGGAGGGCACTCAGTGGACTGGAGAAAGGGGAGGGGGCTATGAGAGTATAACTGATAGGGATATAACCAATATATGATATGCACTCACATGCAGATGCCAGAGGAGAATGTCAGATGCTCTTCCTTTATTTTTCATCCATGTATTTCTTTGAGACAGAGTCTATGTCTGGATGAGCCCCAATGATTCTCTGGTCTCTACACTACACAGGACTGAGGTTACAGATGTGCATTGCTGCCCCCAGCTGTTTACATTGGTGCTGAAGAATTGACCTCATGAAGTCTCAGGACTTTTCAGGTCCTTGTGCTTGCTGCAAGCACTCTTATGCACTGAGCCACCTGCCCAGCCCAACCCACTGACTTTCTCTAGATTCTGATTCCCTCCTTTAAAATATTTTATTTTTATTTCTTTATTGGAGAGAGAGATACAGAAATAGGCAAAGAGAGAGAGAGACAGAGAGAGAGAGAGAGAGAGAGAGAGAGAGAGAGAGAGAGAATGGGTGTACCATGCCCTCTAGCCACTGTAAACAAACTCCAGATGTGTGTGCCCCCTTGTGTATCTGGCTTACATGGGTCCTGGGGAATCAAACCTGGGTCCTTTGGCTTTGCAGGCAAGAGCCTTAATAACTAAGCCATTTCTCCAGCCCTGATTCCCTCTTTGAAAGCAGTAAATATTTTATATATTCACAGTCACTACAACAGGATTGATATGCAAAACCTGGTAAGTGTTAAATAACTTATTCTGGAACTGGGTCATCAATTATTTAACATGATAGTAATGCATCACTGAACATAAAAATTGGAGCCTGGGGCTGGAGAGATGGCTTAGTGGGTAAGGTGCTTGCTTGTGAAGCCTAAGGACCCAGGTTCGATTCTCCAGGTTCCACATAAGCTAGATGCACAAGGTGGCACATGCATCTGGAGTTCATTTGCAGTGGTTAAAGGCCCTGTTGTACCCATTTTCTTTCTCTCTCTTTGTCTTCCTGTCTCAAATAAATGAAAATATCACACCAGGGCCTCTTGCTACAGCAAATGAACTCCAGACACATGTGTCACTTTGTCCATTTGGTTTTATGTGGGCACTGGGGAATTAAATCTGGGCCAGCAAGCTTCACAAACAAGTGCTTTTAACTGCTAAGCCATCTTCCCAGCCCCATCAATTAATTTTAAAAAACATTATTATTATTTTTTGGGGCTGGAGAAATGGCTTAGTGGTTAAGGCGTTTGCCTACGAAGCCAAAGGATCCCGGTTCGATTCTCAAGACCCACATGAGCCAGATGCACAAGGGGCACATGCGTCTGGAGTTTGTTTGCAGTGGCTAGAGGTCCTGACGTGCCCATTCTCTCTCTGTCTGCCTCTCTTCTATCTCTCTCTCTGCTTGCAAATAAATAAAAAAATTAAAAAAATTATTATTAATTTTATTAAGTAGAAATTTTGTATGGACACATCATATGTTGGTACCATTATTTTCCTCCTCCCTGTCTCCACTCCTCTGAGGGCCCTCCTTTGTGAGATTGCTGGTGTTCACCATGGAGTTGTAGGTTATGAGTTGTGAGAGCAGCAGTCTTATGTACTGAATATAAATGTGCTTTTCTTCCACTCATTCATCCTTCTGGTTTGACAGATTATTGTACTGATAATATTTTAATCCTTTCTATTTCTCTTTCACATCTTAGCTTTTTCATTGGGATTTATATTTTCCCTTTCTTTTCTTATCTTTCTTCATTTCTGGATGTATAACTCCTTTAAGAATTTTTTTGTAAGGCCACTTTTATGGTAATGAAATTCCTCAGTATTCCTCTCCTTTACCTGGATGTCCATATCTTATGATTAGAAACATTCTCAGCTTTGACTTTATTCTCTGTATCCAGAGTTCCCAATTTAGCTATGACTTTTTCATGTTTTGATTATTTTTCCATGATGTATAGAATTCCATCTAGTTAACTTTCTAAGTACCTTTGCAATGTCTAGCAGATAAGTATTGTCCTCAATTAAATTTTACTTTCATAGAAAAGGTTTCAGCTTTGGGATTACATGATGGAATTCTTTTATCCCCAGAACTGATATTTTGTTTTGATTCACTGAATTCATTTATTCTAGAATTGCCACTATTCTAAACATCTATATTTGGTTATTGGCATACAGAAGAATGGTCAGACTGACATGCTGCTTTAAACACTATACATATAAATCTTAAACATGTATAAACAGAATATTATTAACATTAGGAAAAACAAAATATATAACTTAAAAAAGACCAGAGTGACAATAAAAGAGTTAGCTACTGATTTTATGGTTTACTATGTTAAAGTAACATCCACAATGAGAGGAGGTGTATATTAGCTAGCATTAACCTGTGGATGCAGTAAGCATCTTCCGAGAACAGAGAAGCTTCTTAATTGCAATTTTCATGTCCTTGTTTCTCAAACTATAAATGATGGGGTTGAAAAAAGGAGCGAGCACTGCAAACATCAGTGCAATGGCTGTGTCCCAAACTGGTGGGAAAGTGGCTGAGAAACGCAGGTACATGAGGGACACGCTGCCATAGAACATCAGGAAGACCCCAAGGTGGGCGGCACAGGTAGAAAAAGCCTTCTGTCGGCCTTCCGCAGAGGGCATTCTCAGGATGACACTGATGACTCTGATGTAAGAGATGGCAATAACCACGACAGAGAAGACGATGGCCACAGCATGGATCACGTCCTCAATCACAATCAGCGATGTGTCTGTGCAGGCCAAGCGCAGCACAGGCTCAAAGTCACAGAAGAGCTGGTGGATCTGGTTGGGGCCACAGAAGGGCAGCGTGGAAATCCATGCAATCTCTGGGAGCAACACCAGAAAGCCAAAAATGCAAGAGCCGGCAGACAGCTGAGCACAGAGCCTGGGGGTCATGATGGTTGGGTAGCGGAGGGGGTTACAGATAGCCACATACCTGTCGATAGCCATGGTGGTCAGTAAGATCCCCTCTGAGTTGCCCAGAGAGTGGAAGAAGTACATCTGCAAGAGACAGCCTATCATGGAGATGGTCCTCTGCTTACTGACCAGGTTGCAGAGCATCTTGGGAATGGTTGCTGTGGTGTACCAGATCTCCAGGAATGAGAAAATGCTGATGAAATTATACATGGGGTTGTGGAGTCGACTATCCATCCTGACTGCAAAGAACACAATGAGATTCCCGATAACAATGAACATGTAAATGATGAACAGAGGAATGAAGAAGAGGAGGCTGCCATCCTCGAGCCCGGGAAATCCAGAGAAGAGGAACTCTGTCACTCGAGTGCTTCCGTTACTTTTCACCATAGTCTCAGCATGACAGACCAGGGTGGGAGAAATATTCACTCCACTTCCTAGATGTCAATGTCAGCTGCACTGGATCACATAAGAGTCAAATGAAAAACGGCCTTCAAGAAAATCCTGTAGTTTTCTTTATTCACGGATGAATTCGCAAATAGTAATTTAGTACCTATTATGTACATAATATGTCTGTAGGTTTGTTACTTTCAGCAGTAAGGAAATCATTCTGTACTTTCTGAAGTTTACATGCTCATGAGGAGTACAAATAAGAACATAGGTGTAGCTCTGTGGTGGAGCCCTTGGCTAGCCTGCACAAGGCCCTGAGTTCCAACACCCCCCAAAATCCCAAATATGAAAATAGCATCAGTAAAATATTAAAATGTTATTTTATAAGCCAGTTTACCTAAAATAAAATAGGATAACAAAGGTACTGATAATAATTGCCTTTTTGTTTGTTTGTTTATTTTTATTTATTTATTTGAGAGCAATAGAGAGAGAGAGAGAGAGAGAGAGAGAGAGAGAATGGGCACACCAGGGCCTCCAGCCACTGCAAATGAACTCTAGATGCGTGTGCCATCTTGTGCATCTGGCTTATGTGGGTACTGGGGATCGAGCCTCAAACCAGGGTCCTTGGGCTTCATAGGCAAGCACTTAACCACAAAGCCATCTCTCCAGCCCATAATTGCCCTTTTTAAATAACTCTCAGAGTTGTTTTGAGCAATATACCAGATAAAATCCTCTAATAGCTCCTCAATGCAAATTAGTTAAAACTATTAGTTTTTTTCCTCTGTGTAATCAATGTGAGAATGTATTCTGCATTTCCCTGAATATTTTAAATTTCCAAACTTTTGTTCATTTATCATACCATCTGAGTGTGGCTCGAGAAAAGGGAAAGGTTTATAAGCAGAAACATGAAGGTGAAGTGCAGGTAGAAAACTGTTCCTAGGGCTAGAAAAGTCAAGCCATCAGAACCTGAGCTCAGAACAAAGTGCCTCATGAGAACTGAAGTGGATCCTTCTAATGGATCCCGAAGGCTTAGTCCATGACAAATGCTGGAAGAATCAAATTCTTGGTAACTACCAAAGACTCCCTATTCAGATGGCTCATATTTTGAAACAGAACCAAATGAGAAACAAGATAATTACAGCCAAATGTGGTGTTTTAGAGTAATTGAGGGCTTTTGCTACCAGGTCCCTTGAAGGTGACATGGGAAGTAGAGAACCCCAATAGACTTTCGTGTTTGTCTTTGTCTCTGGTATTTATTCAGGAATTCTGAAACTTACATAAAAGGCAAAGACAAAAGACAAGATAAAACATTTTCAAAAAGGAGAATGAAATAGAAGATTCACACTAATTGATTTAAATATTCAAAAGAAAAGAAACCAAAGCAGTATATTACCATTAAAAGAATAGCCACAGAGATCAATGGAACCAAGTAAAGATTTAGACAGTTACCACATACTTGGAAACGAAAATGCAGCAAAGAAAGGGAAGGCTGTTAAGAGAGTGGTAGGGAAGGGAACAACAGGGCATAGAAATGTTTTCACAATTTTGCAATTCTTTCGGTTAAAGGTCTAGACAAAAATAAGGAGGGGTTGGAGAGATGGGTTAGCGGTTAAGGCATTTGCCTGTGAAACCTAAGGACCCAGGTTTGATTTCCCAGCACCCATGTAAACCAGATGCACAAGGTGGCACATGCATCTAGAGTTAGTTTGCAGTGACTAGAGGCCCTGGTGTGTCCATTCTCTCTCTCTCTCTCTCTCTCTCTCTGTCTCTCTCTCAAATAAATTTTAAAAAAATTAAATAAGCAGCATTTTTTTGTCTTTATGATGTGTGTGTGTGAGGTGTGTGCATGGTATGTATGCATATAAGTAGAGGCCAAAGGTTGACATCTGGTTGATGTTCGTCTTATTTTATTTTATTGTTATTTTCTTTTCATTTGACAAAGGTCTGTCACTTAACTGATACACAAGCTAGCTAGTTACTCCTGGTTCTATACCCTTAGCACTGGGATTACAGAAGTGTGTCACCATACCTGGCACTTTTGATGGGTTTTGGGGATCCAAACTCCAGCCCTCTTGCTTGTGCTATAAGTGCTTTACTGACAGTCCTGGGGTAAATTTTTAAAGTAAAATAATTTTGATTAGTAGATGAGACATAGTGATAACCACAAACTAAAACCCTACCTAAGTACCCGGGAAAATGCGAGCCCAGCTCCTAATTAAAACCCCAAGAGTCATTTTTTTCCAGGCTTGACCCCAAACAGTGATAATACTTTACCTGGCTACTTCCCCACACCTCACTTCACACATGGGCCCTGCACTGCAGTCTCAGAATAGACACTTTCTCACAGCCCCTTCAGCCCAGTGCTTTCCTATCCCTCCTGCCCTCTAAGATTCATAGAAGTGCTATAAACCTTTTGTTTACAACCCCTTCAGAGCAAGGAACTCCTCCATGTGCACTCATGAACCTGGGTCCAAATCAGTGGGCCACTGAATGGAGGAAAATATAGGACAGAAGGAAGAGGGCATTGTCTCTTGTATTGGCCTCTTGCTCACGCTAATCCCAGTAAGGGGTCACAGACTTCACTCTAACTTTGTTCTTGACTCTTTGCTGCTTTAATTAGCTGCTCTGATTCAGAGCAGTTAACTCTGCTGAGCCTCTCAACGCAATATGAAGAGGTCAGGTCACGGGACAAGCAGGATTTGCACCATGTGCATTTGTGAATCAGTGTAGATATGACTATTCGAAATTCCATGAGTTGTAACACATTCAAAGCCTGAAGTAGCAGAATTACCAAATGACTTTATTCCTGGCATTTCTATGTATTTTCTCAAAGTGAGAGATGTGAATCTTGTAATAGAAACAAATGTTTTCATTTTAGCAAATTCAATGTCATCCTCTTTAGAAATTAATACACCAATTAAAAGTTTATCTGTGGGAGACAGTAAGGAAAGAGATGAACACACTCAATCACATAGAGACAAAAGAAGGAATGCACCATAGTGATCTGGAAATAGAAATATTTTCTGTTTGAGTCAATACTCTAGGATTGACGTTTCAGTGGTACATCCCTCTAATATGTTTGATCTATAACTGTTATGGTAACAATCTTACTGGTTTATATTGTCTTGGCCAGGACTTGAAATCATAATTCAGTTCAGAAAATTCTGAGCATTTAAAGGCAGACAGAAACAGCATAGCAATAAGTATTAATTATTCTGTTGTGTCACAAAATGATGTCATATTCTTGATTTCTATCCTATAAATGTTCCTCTCCCCCCTTTTTCCCAGAGATAAATTCCATTGAGTCACTGATACAATCCCAAATATTGCTTCCAATTGTATGAAGTTAATGGAACGAGCACTAGCTAAGTTACTTTGTCCCTTTCTCTACTAGGTAGTTTAGCTTCTTGACACATGGCAGTTACATCTTAGACCCGTGTGAATTCTTCTCTTACCTCCAGCAGAGACAAGATCCCTTCCTGTGCCTGCGTTTATACAGTTTAAATCTCTTTCGTTCAACCAGAAAGATTATTATACTATTTCTAAAGCTTTCTTGGGAATGTTTCTCTACTGAGGTATTTCCCCTTGACAACTAGGGAAAACAAATCCTATTTCCCAGTGGTTTAATTAATGGGAATCTTTTCTGATTTTTTTTTTTTTGCCTTAGCTTTCCTCAGTGTCAGGAGTCTTAACTTATTACAGATCCCCATTGATAAAGTAGCTCAGGATCATCAAGTTATAGCAATACATATTCTCAGAAAAAAAAGACTTTCAGTAGAACTGGGGATGAAAATTGCTTTAATACTTTTTGAAACAGTAGTTAACACTTTAGGGGCTATTGATATTCCCTTCATAGGGTACAATTTGTATTGCAATAAAGTTGTTAACTGGGTAGAAAGCAACACTGTGACAGACTTGCTTAATATGCTCAAAATTTCCTTTTTCCAAGACCACGATAACCCATTTTAGCGCACACCCACGAGATCCAGAGGTCGCCATGTATATTTTAGCATCATGTGATGGTGCCAAAATTCTATGTATTAGAAGAAATGGTGTAATACATCCTCATCCCTGTATCTAAGATTCTTGCAAGGTGAGTTGGCACTTTTCCCACCAAAGGATGGGATTTCTATTTTCCTCACTCCCTTGTGATGTAATGTAACCAGTGAAATGTCACAGAGGAGTTAGTTGGCCAGTTCTGAGTCTAATATTCCAGAGGTCTTTCACACTTAGAAACCAGCCCCTACTCAGTCACAGAGTGTGATTTTTCACCCTGTTAGAAGCAAACAGCCACAGGAAGGAGAGGACATTTGTTTGACATAATGTTCCAGGTAAGCCAGCCAGCTAACTGCAGACACAGAATACAGAGGCACAGAGATACCCAAACTGCAAAGCCTTTTACATTATGAGGCAATTTGTGTTTTAAGTCACTGATTTTGGAAGGTGATGTGTTCCATAGAAAAGATAAGTGGACAGATCTCTTAAGTCATCTTTACTATTAACACTTTTGTTGTGATTAAGTATCTGATTCGTATCATATCAGGAAGGCTATTCTAAGTATATCATTTCTTGCCTAAACATAGTTATTGCTGCCACATAAAGATTGGGTGAACCCCATTCTCACAGCCTGACCTAGAAAGTTCTCTATATTTTTGCCTCCTTCCATCTCATGACTCTCCGTACTGCTTTTTCACAGTGCACTCAGCTGTTTCTAACCTAAGGGCATTTATAAAAATGATTCCTCTTACCATATTCTCCTCCAAGATTCTTCCTCATTCTTCAGTTTTCAACTCATTTCATGAAACAACATTTCTATGACCCCTTTCTACACAGATATCCATGCATATTAATTTTTGACACATAGTACTAACTAGCTCCGGAAAGAATGACACCATTCAAGTATCATATTAGCACTTTCAACGGTAAGTATCCTGGGGCTTAAGAGTTGGCTTAATGGTTAAGGTACTTGCCTGCAAAGCCAAAGGACCCAGGATCAATTCCCCAGGACCCATGTAAGCACAATGCACAACATGGCACACACATCTAGAGTTGGTTTGTAGTGGCTAGAGGCCCTGGCATGCGCATTCTCTCTTTCTTTACCTGTCTGCCTCTTTCTCTGTTTCTCGCTCAAATAAATAAATAAATAAATAAATAAATAAATAAATAAATAAAAACAAAATATTAAAAAGGAGTATATATCTTCTTCGTTACATTGCAATTAGCACGTTCCACAAGATGGAAAGACTTTATGATCAATAGTTAGAAACCGTCTCCTATATTTCTATCCAAAGCTAATCAGAATCATAGATCTAAATGAATTTTATTTACAGATTGAGGGTCACAATCACAAATGATTTTAGGGATTGGAGGTGCCATCCAATGACAGACCACTTGTGTGGAAAGGATGAAAGGTATCACGTGAAATGTGAAAAATTGTTTTAAAAATATTTTTTTCTGTTATACACAGAAATAGGAGTACACTAGCGTGTTCATCTATGTCCCACGTTATGATTGAGAATTTGCTCTTTACTGTGAACCACAATCAGTGAAGTCCCACTTGTTCTATGTGACCCCAATTGTCTAATTGGTAGTAAAAGAGTCATTTATTCTATAAACTTTCGACTGGCACTGATCTTCTATCACAGTACAAGATGCCTCTTAATAAGCTTAACCAAGTCATAGCTCCTTGTGATTACTGCAGCAGTTCCCCCAGAACCCCAACTTCCAGCTTTGCCTTTCTTTATTTTCTCCTCAGCATACTAGCAAGTATTATTCTGTTAAATGTCCAAACAGACAATATCTCTCCTGCATACCAAACTTTCCAACAGTGCCTCAATTCTCAGAGTAAATTAGGAAAATCTAAACCCTGTAAAGGTCCTCAAAATGCTATCTTCTACTCCTTATTACCATGAACTCTAGCTTTCCATTGTACCCCCAATCCCTATACACACACCACTTCAGAAACCATAGAATCCATGTTTCCTTAAACCAACACCTAAGGGATTCTTTGCCAACTTTTACTTCTTCCTGAATGACTCTTCCTCCACATCCACATGACCAGCATCCTGTTTGTTCAAAGCCTTGTTCAACTATGACTGAACTTTGTTCAGATGAGGCTCAACTTGACCAAACAACTTAAAATTATGACTCCCTTACACTGAAGCAAATTATTCTTCTATGTTTTCTTTTCCATTTGTTATAAAATACATAGTTTCATGTAGTTGATAATCTTCTAGTTAGTTGCTAACTTTCATTTACATTTGAAGGTATCTCTCCTTTCTAAAGTGGCAGGTACATAAGGCAGGAAATGTTTCTGCCAGTGGCATCTCAAGGAACAAAATAGAACTTGGTGTAACAGCCTCAGCAAATATTTATTGTAAGATGAAAGAAATGAGCCACATAATCATTTCCTTAGTGGATTAAGATATTTTAAATTTAGCACAATTTTACAGCAATTGCCAAATTCTTAAGAATGTAAAAACACATAGTAATATTTTAAGTTAAAAATCAAATATAGTTAGTATTAGTAATTGAATTATATGAGATATTTTGACCTATTAGAATCTCTATTAGAATCGTTCATGTGATTCCATTTTCAATTTGTAATTGAGTCATTAATTTAGACTTGCTTTTAATTATTGAAATAAAATTTATTTTATGAAAATTCACACATTTAATAAAGATGTTAGACTTGTTGCTTTAATGAACATCTTACTAAATTAATCACAGTGTTGAAATATCTAAAACTGTGTAAGATGATCCATATGTACAAATTTTTCAGACTGTAAAGGCTATTTTAAAAACCTATGGAGGCTTTGTTTATTAATCAAGAAATTCATTAGAAACAAAATACCATATTATACTTAAATGCTTAAAATAAAATACCATATCATATTTAAATGTATCTTAAATGGATTGAATTTCTAGGTTTATAATCATACAAAATATTTGTCAAATATCTTTGAAAATGAGTAAGGAAGATTACATTTACAAATAAGATATTAAAGTTTTAAACTGTAAAAATTGTATGACCTTGAATTATTTGAAAAAGATTAATAATGATTAAGGAAAATCTAAGTCGAAATATTTCTCTCAAATAAATTTAAATTTTACACTTTAATATAATTTTCTTAATGCAAAAAATTCCATACAGGCATATAATTTTCATGTGAATACAGGAGGTTTGATTTTGTAGGCATGAGAATGAAGATGAAGGACACACATGAGTCTCTAAGGCTTGGCGAGAACAGCCTATGGCCTAACCTGAAATTAAGAGTGGGGTCTTCCTTCCACTTCAGCATTCCTCCCTGGGGGTACACGGGTGTATCTACCAGGCTGAGCGCAGCTGATTGAGGTTTATTTTTGCTTTTTGGCCCATTCCTGCTGAAATATCTATTCTTAGCACCCAGTTCTTCTTCCCATACCTCTGGCTAGCCTGTTACTGTATCTCTGATAATTGCCCCATGTAGTTTATGTCTGGCTTTTCTCCCCATAGAAGACAGAGAAAATTATTTTCTGGAGAAAACTTATTCTCCTAAAACCACTAATATAATTTTGAAGGAAAAAGACAGAACCATTTATCCCAGGCACTAAAGTGTATGAAAATTTTTAATGGATGAGTTCCAAAGCAAAAGAGGAGAGACCGGAGGAGAATCCCAAAGCTGAAAAAATAATGAGACCAGGACCACAGGACCACAGGATATGACACCACCATGGCATTTTAACAAGGCATGACACAGTCTGGAATGTTTAATACCACTGACATTAACTTAGAAATATCAAATACCAGATGTATATCTTTGTATAAGCTTTATGTTTACTTTTTATACTCTCCAAACTATATATCATATCTGTTTGATCTTTAAGAGCTATGAATGTTTGCACTGGAATCTTGAAAACAGTGTGAAAACTGACCCTCAATGTTGCTGATTCTAACAGTCTGATGTGAACACCATAAGTAGTGATTGTTCCTGCCATATACCCCCTGAAATATACCAAAAGACAAGCTATGTACCCTCTGGTAATTTTCTCCAGGCTGAACATTAGAAAGATGGGCTTCTTTTCCAGAGCCAAAAACATATATATATATATTTTTTTTCTTTAATCTTTTATAAATTAAAACACAAATAACCAGTATAAAGATATTGTAACTATAAGGCAAAAGAGTACATAAAGGAAACATTTTTATATGAAAATTATAAATATAATTATTTCCTAGGCCAGGACCTTTGATGAAGTTGTAAAAGATGGTACCACACTATCTGAGGTTGCAAAATGAGAAAGCATCCCTTTGTAATCTACAAGTAACGAAAGGATAGAAAAATCTGCAGCAGGCTTCCTTTATAGATTAATAATCCTTGTCAGAGGAAAGAAAAAACAGCCAACCAACAAAATGAAAACAAATGGTGCATAGACATTTTAGAAACTGGACATCGTGCAGAGGCTGGAGAGTGGCTCATCTGTGAAGACCACTTCCTGTGTAAGCATGAGGGCCCGAGGGAGCCTGAAGCCACCCGGGTGAAGTCTCCAGAATCCACAAAAGCAGCTGGACATGGCCACCTCTGTCTGAAACCCATCTTGTAAGGAATCAGAGACCCTGAAAATTTTTAGAACTTGTGGGAAACAAAACAAACAGCCAAACAGCCAAACAGCATGCTCTGGGAGCAGAGATCCTGGCAGAAACAATAACAGGCAGAAGAGTGATAGAGCCTGACTGAAGATATTCCACTCTGGTCATCACAGGCTGGGCACCCCACCATAGGTGCATACACGAGGGGCTGCAAGGGCACAAGTGCCTGCACATACCACACTGCGCAGGTGCACACACACGCACGCGCGCACACGCACAAACACATGCACACACGAACACACACACACACACTCATACAAGAACAAAACTCTAGTATAGAGGATGAGGTGTCTGAACAGATATGAATGAGCACAGGTTAGCTCCCAGAGGCACTGAACATCTTTTGAGAACAGAAAGTTTTCTTAATGGCATCTTTCATATCTTTGTTCCTCAGGCTATAAATTATTGGGTTGAAAAATGGGGCAAGAACCGCAAACATCAGCGCAATGGCCTTGTCCAGAAGCGGTTGGAAGGTGACAGAGAATCGCAGGTACATGAGGGCTGCGCTGCCAAAAAACAGCACGAAAATTGTGATGTGGGCTGCACACGTGGAGAATGCCTTCTGCCGGCTCTTACCCGATGGAATCCGGAGGATCACTGTGATGATTCTAAGGTAGGAGAGGCTGATGACAGAGACACAGCTTAGGATGGAGATGGCATGGATCACATCCTCAACAAGAATCATCGATGTGTCTGTGCAGGCCAAGCGCAGCACAGGTTCAAAGTCACAGAAGAGCTGGTGGATCTGGTTGGGGCCACAGAAGGGAAGGGAAGAAATCCATACAATCTCTGGCAATAACATAAGGAAGCCAAGGGTGCAGGAGCCCATGGACAGCTGGGTGCACAGCCGCGGGCTCATGATCACTGCATAGCGGAGGGGGTTACAGATGGCCACATACCTGTCAATGGCCATTGCTGTGAGGACGAGGCCCTCTGTGACGCCGAGCGAGTGGAAAAAATAGATCTGCAGGAGACAGCCAATGAAAGAGATGCTTTTTTCTCTGCCGGCCAGGTTGGAGAGCATTTTGGGAATGGTCACTGTGGTGTACCAGATCTCCAGGAAGGAGAACATGCTGATGAAGTTGTACATGGGATTGTGGAGGCGTACATCCAGCCGGACTGCAAAGAAGATCATGGAATTCCCAACAACAATGAACGTGTAAATGAAGAGCAGAGGGAAGAAGAAGAAGAGGCTGCCATCTTCAAACTGAGGGAAATCCGAGAAGTAAAATTCCGTCACCTGTGTGTGATTCCCATGGTCCATGTTCCCAGCAGTTTCACTGGGGGCTGACAGAACATTCAAAAGAACAGGGAGTAGAAGCAGCATTTGTGAAACCTAGAAAAATGTCCTAAAATCAGACTGCTTAAATTACATATTCTACATGGGATGTTTTGCAAAGTATTAAATGGCCTTGCATGATTTATTTAATAGACATTTTGTTGTCAACTATTCTGTTGGTGAAGAAACATTTGGTTTTTTATATATACACATTTCTTGAATGATAATTTGACATTTTTTTAAATTGAAAGCCTTGCTTGTTAGAAACAGCTTTCTGCTATGCAGTCTAAAGAAAATACTTTACATACAAAACAATCATCAGATATATGTGTTGGGATATTTATTGTAACAATAGAATAATTTCAGATTAAAGTAGGGAGCTTCTAAGAAAAGATTCCAGAGAATATGTGTGACTGTTTGCACACAAACATTTGATTGGATTGCAGAATTCTAAGCCTTGGCTCTATTGAATTCAGTGCTTGGTAGGGAAGTTGTTGAAGATGTAATATGGGAAGTTTGTTCCTAAAAAAATGTCTGTCAGTTGTGAACCGACTGTAGCTACAGTAGTCATTGTCACTTAAAAGCAAAGTGCAAGCAGCTACACAAATGGAGATCACCTTGGCCAAAGGAGCCAAAGATTTTTCTGTTGCCTTTTAGAGACCCTGGGGGGGGGATTAAATCTAGTTTTAATCAGTAGAAATATGAAGGATAAGAGTACCTTCAGCATTTCTTTAAAAATCTCACTTTAGAAACAGAACTTCACAAGAAAAAATAACAGGCTTTGATTGATTCCTGTTTTATCTACTCTTATGTAGTTTCTTTCTTTTCAGTTCCAAATGAGTCCTGGTCCAGTTCACTCTTAATCAGATTCTGAAGCAGGTTTTCCTACATCCAAATGTGCCAACCCTTCCCAGGAAACCTTGCACAGGTGGGCACTTTCTGACAACTTCAAACTAATTCTTTTCAGCATGACAAAAAAATATAAATTTATATAATATTAGGATACAGTCCGATAAATTTGACATCTCTATCTTTTCCATATACTCCTTTCCTGGTATGACATCACACCCTATAATTGCCCAATTTCCCTTTTTCAGGGGAACTAGGGAAATAAGAATGCAAGCTATCATGATGCCCCATTCATAATTCACTTGGGAACTGAAAATGGACAACCTGGAAGAAGGAAGATGGTGGGGTTTTAGTACCTTGACTCACTTAGAAGGGGTGAATATGCCCATAAGAAATCTCTTTAATGGAGATATTTGGGAAAAAATTCCATCTAACAGGCTTGCTGTCCTTTCTGGGGGAAAATAAAATGCCCAGAATCCCAACAGTAAGCTACCATGGTTGTTTTGGCATTCCTTCATGCCTAGTGACCTTTTCTGACTCCACTGTATAAAATGTAAGCATCCCGGATTAGTAACTAACTCAAGAACCAGTAAAAGTGGCAAAAGTCATGCATGTAGTATCCCCATATCCCCAATGAAATTTAATAAATTCCCCAGGTATTTGTCATATTCTCATAAACTGCCCACAGCCCCACCACTGACTTCTCATTCTCCCTACCTCTTGTGTTTGTTCAGTCACAAAGTGTCTATGGGTCTTTTCATAACATACCAACCTCTTCAGAAACCCTTTCCCCAAATGCCTCAATTGCTCTTCAGTCTGACAAGTTGGAAGGTTATAACCACTCTCTAGATTTCTCAGGGAAGCCCAGGAAGAGAGGATTTCATCAGATTAATTCTCCCCAGAGCAGAGGGGAAAATTAAGCATGCACAAGAGCCTAATTAGGGAACTCTTATAGCAACAGTTTTCTTTCTCTTTTAAAAAACTTTATTTATGTATTTATTCCCAAAGAGAGAGAGAGAGAGGGAGAAAGAGAGAGAATGGGTGACCAGGACTTCAAGCTGCTGCAAATGAACTCCAGATGAACTAAACCTAGGTCGTTAGGCTTTGCAGGAAAGTGCCTTAAGCTCTGAGTTATCTCTCTGGGCCAAAACTCCCCTTTCAGAAGTCTTCACACCTCTGGGGTCCATAGAACGCCATAGAAGTTCCTCTGAAGGATACAGTGAGGCCAAAATGACATTAGCAGTGGTGGAAGGAGTGGGGTCTCTTCTGATTGCCACATAGGGCAGTGTTCCTGAAAGGACTTGTGTATACTCTTCTTGCTATTTAGAAGTGTTGATAAGCCCATGTGAGCTAAGCCTTAGAGAGACTCATCATTGGAAATGCCTCTCATCTAATGGATAGAAAATACAGGTAGAGAGACACTTCTCCTACTTCCTTTAACTTCTCTTTTTTATTTTTTAATTTAATTAAATTAATTAATTTATTTATTTTGGAGAGAGACAGAGAGAGAGGGAGACGGAGAGGAAGACAGAGATCGGCATACCAGCAGTCTCTCAGCTGCTGTGAAGGAAATCCAGATGCGTGTGCCCCCTTGTGGGCAAGTGTAGCATTGTGCCCTTGCGTCACTTTGCATCTGGCTAAACGTGGGACCTGGAGAGTGTAACCCGCGTTCTTAGGCTTAGGAGGCAGGTGCCTTAACCGCTAAACCTTCTCTCCAGCCCTCTTTTTATTTTTATTTTTTTATGAGAGAGAGAGAGAGAGAGTGAGTGTGTGTGTGTGTATGTGTGTGTGTGTGTGTGTGTGTGTGTGAAAGAAAGAGATTGGGCACTCCAGGACTCTAGCTAATGCATATGAACTCCAGATGCATGTGCCACCATGTGCATTAGACTTTTGTGGGTTCTTGGGGAATTTAACCTGGGTCCTTAGGTTTCATAGGCAAGCACCTTAACCACTAAGGCATTTCTGCAGCCCTCTTCTCTTTAAAACTGAAATTGTACCTACTGTCCAAGCAGGTCACTCACTCCTGAAAAACATGAAATACATAATGCATAAGATTTTTTTTTACACAACAATATATGACATATGAGTTAAATGTTGGATATCAAAAGAATGGTAGTAGTATGGTAAGAGACTGTATTTAAAATTTTAAAAAATCAGGACATGGCTCTTTAGGGTCAAAAAAAAAAAAAAAAACCCCCAATAGAAATATCTATTGGCTTTGAATGATCAGATTATAAAACAATAATATTAAAAGACAGACTCTTAATACACATTTGATGATTAAATGAACTCCGTTTGACAGTGGTCAAAGATAACCTTCTTCAGTCCAGTTTCATTCAAGGAGTCTTAGCATCTGCTAAAGATACCTTTCTGCCTCACCTTCTGAAGCTCCGGGTCTCCTCTCATGCACACAGAGAGCTTCTTCAGCTGTCCTCCTTCTCTATGCAGCCCCAAGCTGTCCTCTGCCTTGTTTGTCCACTCAGTTTTCCTCATGTTCAAGAATGCTCATGTTGAAGGATACTACCAAAAGTCTTTCTTTTCACTTTCTTATATTTTCAACAGAGAAGTTGACTATTTTGTCTCTAATCTCTGTTTATACTTTTTAAAAAATCTTTTTTGTTCACACCAGCCTAGACTGCATTTAAGAGACAGAACATGGCCAATGGCTTTGAATTCCACCAGCTGTTTCTCTCTAATCCAGGTAGCTGAGATTTTTTAATTTACTTTTTTGTTTGTTTGTATGTTTTTGAGGCAGGATCACTCTAGACCAGGCTGATCTAGAACTCACTGTATGGCCTTGGATAGCCTTGAACTCACACTATCCTCCTACCTTACCCTCTGAGTGAGCCACCATGCCTGACTCATTTGTTTTCTCAGATTTTGAATTTTGACACTAACCTGAGTTTTGTCTATTATTCTATTAAGCTCATTTAAACATAATCAAAACCAATATATTATTTAGTGTTTCCTGTTTAGCTTTATATAGGATCATATTTTAAGTATTAGTTTAAAATTTACTTTTTCATTCAACATTATATTTTGCAAATAATTTATGGAAATATGTTCAGTTATAGCTTTAAAAGAAAATCACAGCTGTCTTGTATAAATTTGACAATTTCATCACTCATGGGCTATAAAATTCTTAAACTCTTTATTTATTTATTTATTTATTTATTTATTTATTTATTTATTCATTCACTCATTTATTTATTTATTTGATAGAGAGACAGAGAGAGGCACATAGAGAGAAAGAATGGCTGAGCCAAGGCCTCCAGCCAATACAAATGAATTACAGACCCATTCGCCACCTTGTGCATCTGGCTTATGTGTGTCTTGAGGAATTGAACCTGGGTCCTTTGGTTTTTCAGGGAAGTGTCTTAATTGCCCACAATTTTTATATCATGGAATATTTGCATCTTTGGCTTTATTAAATAATGTTATATTGTTTTCCTAAATCTATTTACTATCATCAATACATGGTATTTTTATTACACATCTTTCTCAGCTTTCTGTGTCATAATATTTGTTGACATTTTGTTGAAAAATACTGTGCATTATAAATGTATACATGAATTTACATATGAATATGTATATACCTTACTTTTTCTAGGTTCATGTTCTTATGCATATTAATTTGTAGGAGAGCTTCTTGTACACCTTGAAAGATAATCATTATAAGCTCTACATGCTATTAATGCAGAGGCCTGATTGTATATCTCTTCACTTTTTGTGGTATATTTGGTTTATTAGTGTATTAAAGTAGTTTACTTGCGGGTATGTAATGAAGTACATAAGCAATTTTATTCCTTTTTTCTTGATGGTGAAGAGACATTTCAGCACCATGCGCTAAGTGTTCCTTTTCCCCACGCTTTCCCCAAATTGTTTGTCATGTCTCCAGGGATCTCATATCAGTTCTGATATAAGTTAAGTTTCATATTATATTATTTCTTTCCATTGACATCTTACTCCTACTGGTATTGATTTTGTAATGACCTCATTTTTTGTCTTGTCCTTCAATAAGTCCTATTTTTAGTCATCACCATGACCTATTTCACACCTCTTCAGCCACAAAGGGACTATGATTGAAATTGCATTGAAATAATATATTGATGTATAGGTGACTGCCTCTGAGATATTCTGTTTATTTAGATGTTTTAATATGGCAACACAGTATAACAAAATGCTATATGACATATCTTTAGCTCTTGATTAGTTTTGAAAGTCTTACTTCTTTTATGCATAGATAATTGCATATAGCTATATCCATCTTCTTGCTAAATTATCTCTTAAAATTTGCCTTTACATTTTTTGGAAGCTCTACATAAAATCCTCTGACATATGTAAATAATGGCATTCACATGTACATGAAATGTTTACAAATACACATTTGAGACAGGGATTCAAATAGCCCAAGTTAGTCTCAAACTCAAATTGTTTATATAGTTGAGCAACTTTTGATAGTCCTGCCTTCCCCTCCTGAGTGCTGGTATTGCAGGCATACAAAACCATATAATCTTTATGTGGTGGTAGAGACTGAACATAGGGCTATATGCATGCTAGGCAAGTACTCTGCCAACTGAGCTACATGACCACCCCTGTTATTTGTACCTTATTGAAGTGCATTTCATTCACATTCTTTTCAAAAACACATTTCATATTTTTTATTTTTTCTTTGAAATCATCAAAATATGGCTGGAGAGATGGCTTAGCGGTTAAGGCATTTGCCTGCAAAGCCAAAGGATCCTGGTTTGATTCTCCAGGTCCACGTAAACCAGATGCACAAGGGGGTGCATGTGTCTGTAGTTCATGCATGTAGTTCAGTGGTTCAGGAGAGTGCCTGGTGTACCCATTCTCCCTCTCCTTCTCTCTCTTTCCCTCTCTCTGTCTCTAATAAATAAATAAATTAAAATAAAATCTTTTAAAAAATCATCAAAATAGTCTGAATGCAACACTTCTCTGCATTTACTGAAGCAACTACCTTGTCTCCCTCTTTAATCAGATAGATAATATAATAAATAGCAAAAACTGATATTTAAGATTAACCACACTTATAATTTGGAATCAATTTATATTGTATTTATAACTTGAAAGGCATAATATGCCATCACATTTATTTGTAATTTAAAACTTCTTTAGAATGCTTTATTTTCCACAATTCATGCAGGAGCATTCATGAGTAAAATGTTAATAACTCTTCTGTTACATGCCTCATGGAAGCCTTAAAAAATTTGTAAGAAGAAAAATTCAATATAAAATTCATAAGATATTAATAATTTTAAGACTACACATTTGAAAAGATCAAAAGAGATGTGCATTTTTAAGACTTGTAAAAAAATCATTCATTACAGAAAATATAAGTTCTAATGCTTGCTAAGTGAAAATCTGTAAGGAAAAGTAGATATTTTGATGTGTACACCACAGAATCTGTGCCCCATCTAATGTCCAAGCAGTTTTAATTTTTTGGCCATTCTGGGTGCTGGTGCTTCCTTTATGACCATGCATGACAGACAGCCTGTCATGACAGGGAAAAATTTCTCTGTCACTGAGGAGTGCTCAGGACTGAAACATCTCAAACCCACCTTCCAAGACTCAGGGTCCATTGCAGAAGATGGGGCAGAAAGAATGTAAGAGCCAACGGAAGAGTAGGACTCCTTACAACGTGCTCCTCCAGACACAAAATGGCCTGGATATCCATGACCTCACAGTGCCTGACACTATCTACACAAGACCATCATAATAGGAGGAAAAGATCATGACATCAAACTGAAAAGAGAGACTGATTGAGAGGGGGAGGGCATATGATGGAGAGTGAAGTTTCAAAGGGGAAAGTAGGGGGAGGGAGGGAAGTACCATGGGATATTGTCTACACTTAAAGAAGTTGTCAATAAAAAAATAAAAGAACAAAAAAGAAAAATTTCTCAGTCACTGGCCCCAGGGAATGATTCATTCTCATGGGACACTTTCCCTAATTTGTTCCTTAGAGGGGAAGAGTGAGGTGCACCATTTTCCTTTAGTTACTGCATCATCTAAGGAGAAACTCCCAAGAAAGACAATCTTCCCATCACTGATGGTCCCTGAGGAGGCTTAAGCGACATGTATCTGCTCATCAAGAAACTGGAAGGGACTCATGGCTACAGAGATGCCAAGGAGCGTTCAGTGCCTTGGGCAGGGTGAGTACTGTACACTGCCGTGGGGGGGTCTCACCATCCAGTGAGGTTTCCAACCTGCAAGTGCTCCTATTATGCCTGCCCAATTGTTTCCTTATAGCCACTATTATCCAGAAACCAGCTGGTGCCTTATAAGGCAACCTTTTATGTTCTTGGAACTTTATTACCAAAGTACAGAATTATAATAATAGAAGTATGAAATCCAGAAGAAATATTAGAAAGAGTAGCGTTCAGTTACCAGATTAAGCTGTTGATAGTTAAGGTTTGTCAGGAACTGAAATTCTGTTGGGGTTGAAGAACTGTTGGTTCCTGGGGAGTCACAAAACAGTTTAGTGCCTTTTTTGAATGGCTAAAATCCAAGTCTGGAGTCTGTTTTCTTTATAAAGAATATTTTACAGCCAGAGCTCTTTTGTCGCTGCTGCATATCTGTCACTCTATAATTGTTTTTATGTCCTCTATGCGTTTCTGGAGCAAGAACAATGTTTGTTGACCTTTTATAGCTCTTTTATCTATAGCAGTGATTGTAACATAGAGAATCCTGAGTGACAGTGAAATGAATGTATGAATGAAGAATGCTGGTGCAGGTTTACCTGTGACAAGTGGAAGGAATCAGGTATTAGCTGTAATACAAAGAGAAAATGAGACACTTTTAGGAATTAAAGGAAAAATGATTTGTTCTGGAAGTGAAAATCAGTATTACTTCCATCACCACAGGGATATTTGGAGGACATTGGCACCTAGATTTCAATAGAATGGGATAAAAATATAAAAGTATGACATGACCCAAAACAACAATGTAAGATACTGATCTTGTCTTTCTGCGTTGTGGATAGAATATGCTGTATATTTGGTTCCAAAATTTGATTGGAGCCATTAGGGATGGCAAGAATTATGAGGATGAGAGTTACTAGTTTTGTCCTTGAATGGTTTACAAAAGAAAGAAATAGAAAAAGCCATGTTAAGGAATAGTCATGTGCATAATGCCTCCTTATAAGGAATAACACTAGGGAACAAGACTGTGAAAGAGCATGGTGAGTGATAATGCATGCAGCCATCCCTGGTTCTATTTAGCCTTGCAAAAAATTCAGTCACCCTTTCCTCCAGTTGTAGACAGCAGTCTAATTTCCATTCAACCAATTTTAAGAAGTTTTGCTTCCGTGACTTCTGTTATTATGCCATGTATGATTTTTCAAAAATTAAGAGTCATTAACTTCCTTGGTTTCTCAGATTTAACTTTCACAGGAGGTTGTATTGGGGTGTAATTGTAGCCTTGTCCAGAAAATGTCTACCAATCAGGTGCAAGGTGATTTGGGAGAGAATATTGGCTTGAAAATCTGTCAATATTTGCCTCTGTTAGAGGAGAAGGGAAAGTTACAGAAAAAGCAGAGAATACAAGGAGGAAAATTTTCTCGGGTCAGGAAATCTCCATCTGATAAGAAACAGACATGCAAATTCAAAACCAGCAAAGCACCAGGCAGAGTGATGCCTCGCATGGCCTCACACTAGCTACCAATGCCCGGAAAGACCAGCAAAGCAATCTTCTATCAGCTATTGGCAGAAGAATTCCTGATAGCCCCATGTGTTTTATGAACAACGCTTTTTTTTTTTTTTCCTGAAGGACAGGCATAGAAAATATTCAAAAATAAAGGTTTAAATTTGAAGGCTAATCACAGAGGGAGAGGCAGTGAGAAGCAGAGAAATTCCACACTGAGGAAATGATCAAACCTCCAGAAAATATTTCCCCAAGTGAACTTTCTGTGTTGTTTCAACCTTTCTTCATATCAATTGCTGATAAAAAAAGGGTGGATTGGGCTGGAGAGATGGCTTAGCGGTTAAGGCGCCTGCCTCCTAAGCCTAAGAACCATGGTTCCAATCTCCAGTGGTTCCAATCTCCAGGTCCCATGTTTAGCCAGATGCAAAGTGACACAAGGGCACAATGCCGCACTTGACCACAAGGGGGCGCATGCATCTGGATTTTGTTCACAGCAGCTGAGAGGCTGCTGGCGCGCCCATCTTTATCTGTCCTCCTCTCCCTCTCTCTCTGTCTCTCTCTGTGTCTTTCTCAAGAAAAAAAGGGTGGATTAAGATGCAAATGTTTCCCATGTTTCTGGCGTGCAGTTATTTAGCTCGAGGCATACTTCTAAGTGGCTTGTGGGGGTCCTATTTGGAGTATAAGCAAACAATAACAGAAAGGAATTGATAGGTAATCAACACTGCAATCCCAGGGGTTTTCTCACCTATTCTTTTCTTTTGCTCTGCAGATGACCCAGTTGATGACCAGTGGGAATCAAAGTATGGTGACAGAGTTCCTCTTCTCCATGTTCCCGCCACTGCATGAAGGTGGTCTCTTATTCTTCATCCCCTTGCTTCTTGTCTATGTATTTATCATAACAGGGAACCTAGTGATCTTCGTTGTTGTCCAGTTAGACACGGCCCTGCACACACCCATGTATTTCTTCATCAGTGTCCTGTCCTTCTTGGAGATCTGGTACACCACAACTACCATCCCCAAGATCCTCTCCAACCTAGTCAGTGAGAACAAGACCATCTCCCTGGCTGGCTGCCTCATGCAGATGTACTTTTTCCACTCATTGGGGATCACAGAAGGCTGTGTCCTGACAGCAATGGCCATTGACAGGTACCTAGCTATCTGCCTTCCTCTGAGGTACCCAACCATCATGACTCCTAAGCTTTGTGTGCAGCTGACGGCCGGCTCCTGCCTCTGTGGCTTTCTCCTTGTGCTCCCCGAGATCGCATGGATTGCCACGCTGCCTTTCTGTGGCTCTAATCAGATCCATCAGATCTTCTGTGACTTCAGCCCTGTGCTGAGCCTGGCCTGCACAGACACATCCCTGGTGGTCATTGTAGATGCGGTCCATGCTGTGGAGATCCTGGCCTCCTTCCTGGTCATCGCCCTGTCTTACATGCGGATCATTGTGGTTATTCTGAGGATGCCTTCAGCAGAGGGGCGACACAAGGCCTTTTCCACCTGCGCTGCTCACCTCACTGTGTTCTTGCTGTTTTTTGGCAGTGTGGCCGTCATGTATCTGCGATTCTCAGCCACCTACTCTGTGTTCTGGGACACAGCAATAGCTGTCACTTTTGTGGTTCTTGCTCCCTTCCTTAACCCCATCATTTACAGCCTGAGAAACAAGGACATGAAGGAAGCTATAGAAAGGCTTTGCCATTCTCAGAAGAGAGCAGCGGTGGCTGGAAAATAAATCACAGATCTAGATCCCAGAGACTGAAGAGTCTTATGGAAGTTCACAATCTGTTTTGTTGTGTCTATGGTGATTGATGTTTGTTTTGTTTTGTTTTGTTTTGTTTCTCCACTGCCACAACTGTTCCTCCTATTGCTGTTAATAGGGACAATGGGCTGTTCCATCCAAGTCATTGGTGACAATCAGATCAACTGTTAACACCCACCAGGCTTATTATACTTGAAGCAGCATGTGGATTTTCCTGATTTTCCCACAAGTTGGCTTTCTCTTCACTCTGAACCTTCTCTTCTGTGATTTTATCTGGTGTGGGACCAAAGAGAAGGACACAAGAGATGCAGCACAACATAGTTCTGAAAATTGCTATTGTTAGCATTCCCCTACTGCCTTCCAGCAATGAATTTACACCAATCACAATTCCACATACATAGTTGCTTAACACAAAAGTTCTCTACTTTTAAGCTAGCTAAAATATTTTAGGTCTATAAATCATCCTAGAATTTAAAATACTTTAAAGTTTATTTGACAGACACTATTCTTTAAATTTTGAAACCAACTAAAATTTGAGAGTAAAGCTCTATTTTATTTTATTGGGTCTTGTATTTTAGTCCCTAATATATTTTAGGGAGGTAAGGGTCCAATATATGTAATAAGGCTTAATTTCTCCTTGTCATGTAACTATCCAGTTTTTCCAACATCATTTATCAGCTTCTGTGCTTTTGCCTCCTTTGTCAAGTATCAATTGAGAAGAAACATGCAGATTTATTTTCAGCTCTCTCTGTCTCACGTCTTCATGTCTACATGTTTGCTTCTCTACTTGATTTTCCACATGACATGTGAGTATCATGCTGTTTATTGTAGGCTTGTAGTCTATTTTGAAATGACTGGGATAATGCTTGAGCATCATTCTTTGTGTACAAGATGGCTTTAGCTGTTCAGAGTCTTTCATTGTCCTTAAACACTTTATGATGGCTAATTTTCACTTTTGTGAAAAATACCACTGGATTTTGGTAGTGCTTGCCTCAAATCTGTGGGTTGCTTTGGGTGGTATGGAATTTTAACAAAATGAATTCTTTATTTTTGTGAATGTAGTATGTCCTTTCACTCTTTAAAAAAATGATACCTACTTAATAACCATATGTATTTATGGGATGAATTTGGAGATCATATATATGTATGTGTGTACACATATATATTCAAATGAAGATGATTAGCTTTTCCATACCCTAAAACACTGCATTTCTTTCATGTGGGGAAAATTCAAAATTATCTCTTCTAGTTATTTTGAAAAACACTGTAAATTACTGTTAACTCTAGTAACCCTCACCTCCTGCAATTATCTCACAGTTTATCATGCTATGCATTATTCATTTTCTCTCTGTGTTCTTCCTCTCTTCTAGACTCCCATAACTTCTGTTCTACTCTTTACTTATATTAAATAAAAGTGTCTTCTACATAAAAGTGAGACCATGTGGCATTTTCCTTCATGTGCCTGGCTTATTTCACTTGAAGTATTTTCCAGGCTCCTCCATGTTCCTGCCAATGACTGGATTTCATTCTTTCTATGGCTGAATAATATTCCACCACGTAGCACCCCATATGGTCTTTATACATTTATCTGTAGATGGACACCTAGCTATAGTTCATATTTTGGCTATTGCAAATAGAAGTATAAATATTTTTTAACTTAATTATTTCTTTCATTTTGGATATATTCCAACTAATGGAATTGCTGGATCCCTAATATTTCTAAGTTTTTGAACCTCCATAATGATTTCCATAATGGCTAAGATAATTTATAGTCCAGCTGATAGAATAAAACAGCTCCTTTACTTGTGTGTATGCTAGCTTCTATTGCTTTCTGTCTACTTGATCACTCTTATAGATGGGATGAGATTATATCTCAAGGTGGTTTTGATTTTCATTTCCCTGATGATTAGTGAAGTAGAACATTTTTTTTCATATGCTTGTTAGCCAATTGTTGACTTTCCTTTGAGATATGTCTGTTGGATAGTTTAGAAGTATGAGTAGTTTGGAAGTTTTGTTCTTCAGAATGTGTCTTCACTCCATTGATTTTATTTGTTAGGGGTTTGTGTGTGTGTGTGTGTGTGTGTGTGTGTGTGTGTGTGTGTGTGTGTTGTGAGGGTCTTTTATTTGAATATTTTAAAAATATTTTGTTTAAAAGCAATCTTTATGTACAGAACTGCATTGGCATATCTTCTATTTTTAATAGTTTCATAGTTTCAGGTCTTACGTGCAAGACTTGAATGTATCTTAGTTGAGTATTGCATAAAGTGAGAGGCAGGGATCTAGTTTAATTCTTTTTTGTATGGAATCCAGTTTTCCCATCATTCTTAATGGCAGAGACTTTCCTTTCCCCAGGGTGTGTTCTTCCTTCCTTCTCCAAGTTAGTTGGGTATAAATTGCCCTATTTCTGGGGTGTCTGTCCTATCCCATTGATCCATGTGTCTGTTTTTATGACAGAGTCCTCACATTGTAGTTATGATAGTTGGTAGTGTATTCTGAATTTAGTTACTCTAATGGCTCTATCTTGTTCATTTTTCTCTTTATAGCTTTGACCGTTCAGGATATTTGTGATGCCATGAGTTTGAGAATTTTGTTTCCTCTTTTTCTAAAATATGTCAACATGTATTTTGATAGTGATTGCATTTATTCCATACTTTGGGTGCTATGAGAAATTTTAAACGATTTATTCTAACATCTCATGAGCAAAAATAAATATTTCTTCATATTCTAAGTGTTGCCTTGTCACCTCCTTTTTCTTCTGAGGCAAGATCTTGTACGTCTGTATGTGCTGGGGTTACAAGCATGTGCCACCATTCCTAGCTATCTTTTCACTGTCTTGCATTCAGGGCTCACTTTCTACACTTCCCTCTGCAATGCTTCAGAAATCTACTTGCTGGTGGACACCACTGTTTGTTTATAAGGATATAATTTGGTTGTCTTTGTGACTGTTGCTTCCATCTCTTTCTCCTTTTCTCCTTTCACATTTAGAATTTTAAATACTAAACGGACATAGTCTGGGAGGATGAATCCTTTGTTTTCTTCTTCAGAATTCATGGTGATGACTTGCTCCATAGGTTTGGCAAGTCACAGTGATGATCTAGCCTTAAATTTCCAGTTTTGGAAGATAAATGCAATTATTATTATGCTATCTTTCATAAATAGCTAACTCTGATTTCCCTTTTATTTATTTTATTTTTTAAAATATATTTTATTTATTTATTTGCAAGCAGAGAGAGAGAGAGAGAGAGAGAGAGACAGAGAGAATGGGCACACCAGGGCCTCTAGCCACTGCAAACGAACTCCAGATGCATGTGCTCTTGTGCATCTGGCTTACATGGGTCCTGGAGAATTGAACCGGGATCCTGTGGCTTGGCAGGCAAACTCCTTAACTGCTAAGCCATTTCTCCAGCCCTCCCTTTTATTTTTAAGGTTAAATTTGAAGTCTATAAGAGTTTGCTTGCTACTCTTAATACTAATTACTGCAATCACAATATTATGTGTGACTAATTATAAACTAATTACAACTTCAAGGTCTATATCTTCTAATCTGTTAAAAATATCCTAAAGGCATAAGTTGTATTTGCTTTCTCATCATTATAAGCAAGGCTTAGCACTGTTTCTGACAGAGTAAATTTTCTAAAATGCCTTCCATTTAATGAAAGAGAGGATTAATGGCTCATGATCTTTAAGGAAATAGAAATAATATTTGGAGTCTTATTAGTGATGTATAATTGAAAGCTTTCATAGTCAATATTTGATCCTCTACTCACAAGAAATACTCAGATGGACAAGCATTCTGCAGTTTTGGGTAACAATAAAATACCCAGGTATCTTCTGTACTCAATTTCAAGATTTTTTCCCCACATATGTTGTAAGAAATAATCAGCTTAAAATGAAATAAAGGAGTAGTGCAATGTATAAAGTAAACCTGTTTCCTATCATTCTTTACAAGGGATGCGTTTATGAGACAGACAACCCATCAGGCAGATACAGGACAAACTCCATGCTTCTCACAGGGATTCCCTCTAGTGGGCTTATTCCTTTTCTTTGGTAATTTTTTTTTTGTGTGTGTGTGACAAATAATGTTTTTTCCCTAACTAGGGATCTCTCTATTTTTTTTTCTTTTTAAGAAATAATATGATATTTATTTGCAATGAAAACAAGGGGGGGGCATGTCAGGGCCTCTTGCTACTGCCAACTCCAGATGCATGTATCATTTTGTGCATCTGACCTTCCGCGGGTACTGGAGAATCAAACCAAGGCTGTCAGGCTTTGCAAGCCAGTGCCTTTAACTGCTGAGGCATCTCTCCAGCCCCTCTGTCTTTTACTTAATTGTATTTTGATTAGTTAACAAAGGAAGTGAGTTTCCTTCTAGCTTTTTCATGACATTGTGAATTTTGATTTACCCTCCCTCCATTCCATTCTGTTCCCCCGACACAATTTTAAGTTTTCCACACCTAGTAGTCTGTCCCTCTCCCTGCTTCCTATGATGATAAATAATTCTGGTTGCAGAAGTCATGGGATGTTGCCAAAAGCCTTGTGCCATGGCTGGCTACCTTTCAATAATCATGGAAGCCCATGAAGCCCCCAAAGCCATGGAGGCTACTGGTAATGCACTTGGATGTCCATCAGAGCTAGATAGTAAGACCCTGTTGCTGAAGACACACGTGTATGTCGGTAGATGCACAATGAAAAATCAAACTGGAATTGAACTGGAAGACTCCTCCCTACTGCTTAGCAGGCATAGTGCTGGAAAGTGCTATGCATGCTGCTGGGTGAGAGGCTTACCAATCACTCACACCCCTGCATGCTACCTGACTTCCTACCCAAATGTGCCAACCAGACTAGTATGAGGGTAACCAGCTCTTCTCTGATTGTTTTAAGACTTGCTCCATGTGAGAAAATACATGCCTCACAGCAGCTTCAGTAAAGTGCACAAGGCCTGACCAATTCTGAGCCAATCAACATGTGATAGGTGATGGCAGAGGGCAAGGAAAATACATCAAATTAGAAGAAAGACTAATTAGATAGAAGAAGGGATTCAGTGGAAGAGGATGGAAGGAGGGGGACAAAAGCTGATTATAATCAAAATACAATATGTACATCCATGAAAACGGTCAATAAAAACTTAAAAGATATGTACACCAATATTTATATAAGTGGGTATTATATTAAAACTTAGAAAAAGATGAGAAATTGAGTAGAATAAAGTTAATAAAAATGAGAAAATGACATTTTTGCTAGCAGCTATATAGTAGACATGGTATATGAAGACCCTGCAGTAAAATATCATTATAGAATGATGAAATATGATTCAGAGAGATAAATTTGCCTTCTAAATTCCAAGGAATTGGTAAGTAGCTCAATGAATTAGGACTCAAACTCAGATACATGTGATTTCAAAGTGAACTTTAATGTATGTGTTGTCCACATGATGGTTAAGTGACACATGAAAAGTCATTTACTTTTGGCTCTAATTTTTATTTAACAAATATGTTTAATATGACTAAATGAATTATATTAAGTTACCAAACTTTGAACTCCCACATATTAGATGAAGACACAAATTTGGCAAAAATCCTAAGTAAGATACAAAACCACCTGAGATTATAAAATAAATGCACTATACCATGCTAAGAGAAAGTGTACACGTAGCAGTCTCTGGTGTCAAGCTGAGTATACCCTTAGCGGATAACATAACATAACACTGAAAGCCAGCTGGCACTTGCCCCAGCTCTATTATCCCACAGAAAAGCTTGGAATGCTCACTCTTTTTTCCCTCCCCACCCACTGACTGTACCTCAAACCCTGCTTCAACCTTCCCTGCTCACAGTCAGCTCAGTATCCCTGCTCTCTTTAGCTGCCGCCTCACGGCCTCCTTGATCTCCTTGTTGCGCAAGCTGTAGATGAAGGGGTTAAGAAAGGGGGTGACCACTGAGTAGACCACCGCCAGGGCTCGGTCATAGTCCAGCGAGTAACTCTTCTTCAGCCTCACATACATGAAGAGGATGCTGCCATAGAAGATGAGAACCACGGTGAGGTGGGAGGCACACGTGGAGAAGGCCTTCCTCTTGCCTGCAGCTGAGGGAATCCTGAGAACGGTGTGGATTATCTGCACATAAGAGCTGAGGATCAGCAGGAAGGTGACCAGGATCTTGCAAGAGTTGATAACAAAATCCACCAGGACGTTGACAGATGTGTCAGTACAAGCCAAGCTTAGCACAGGGGGGAAATCACAAAAGATGTGTTCAATGTGATTGGGGCCACAGAAAGGAAGGCGAGACACCAAGGAAATTTCAGCCACTGGCCCAGCCAAGCCTCCCAACCAACAGCCAACAGCAATCTTGGTACTGAGTTCCCGGGTCATGAGGGTGGGATAGCGGAGGGGCCTGCAGATGGCTAAGTACCTGTCATAAGCCATTGCTGTCAGAAGGTAGCATTCGGTAGCTCCGAGGGAGTGAAAGAAATAGATCTGCAGGAGACATCCAGAAAACGAAATTGTCTTCTTTTCACTGAGCAAGTTTGCCAGCATCTTTGGGATCGTGGCAGCTGTGTAGCCCAGCTCCAGGAGGGAGAGCACACTGACAAAGTGGTACATGGGTGTGTGCAGCCGGGAGTCCAGGTGGACCACCAAAAATATCAGCAGGTTTCCCAGGATAGTGGTGAGGTAAATGGCAAGTAACAAGAAAAAGAGATAAGTGTGGACACCTTGGAGGTGAGGGAAGCCCAAAATGATGAATTCTGTTACCTGGCTCCAGTTTCCAGTGCCCATTACTCTGTGTTCATGCCTCTATAAAGCAAAACACAGAAGATACAAGGAGCAGGGGAAGTTAAGCCATAGAAATCTGGAAAGTACTTCCCCCAAACACTTTTGTTCTCCCCCACACCCCAGAGTAAGGTGTTCTCAGCAAATCCTTAAAGAGGCTAGTGTTTCAGCTTGACTCCTGCACACTACTCCAGTCAACGGGCTTCTTCAGGGTCTCCACTGGATCATTAGACTTAAAATGCCTTTTCTGAATAACACAACCCACTTTTGGCCCCACATTCCATATTATAACCTGATTGCTTTGCTTAAGGAAATCTAGGTAGGCTTTAGAAATTTCAATATTTCTTTTTTAATACATTTTTATCAGTTATGTATATCGTATATATACAGCCATGATGGTACCATCATTAGCCTTCTCCCTGTCCTCCCCCCATGGGTAATGTGATCCAAATCATACATTGCAATTTATATATATTTCTTTTCTAATGTATACATCACCATTTATACTAATAGAATATGGTTATTGTATGGATCAAGGATACATATTAGGAATTGTGTTTTCTTATTCCATAATTTAACTTATTTTCTTCCTCAGCTTCTTGACTACTGTAACATCAAGTATTTCCTCCTATATTTGCTCATGGAAAACTATACCTAACACCATCTTTCTAGAAGCATAGAGATCACAGTTTTAGAAGTCTGAGTGTTTCTATCATGTTCAGCATGACGTGGTAAAGAATAGAGACACTGAGGAAGAATCATTAGATGGAGCTAGTGAACATATGACTGTAGCTATCATTTTGGTGGTGAGAAAATTTAACATCCATTCTGTGGATATTTTCAAAAATATGTTGTTACTAACTGGGGTCTCCATGCTGTCTGAGAAAACCAATATTCTGTTTGTTTTTGCTTTTGTTTTTTGAGGTAGGGTCTCACTCTAGCTCAGGCTGACCTGGAATTTACTATGTAGTCTCAGGGTGGCCTCAAACTCATGGCGATTCTCCTACCTCTGCCTCCCAAGTGCTGGGATTAAAGGTGTGTGCCACCACACCCAGCTGAAAACCAATATTCTAATAAAGAAAACATGAAACTAATCTTGAGACAACCATTTTCCAGAATATTCTATTAATATATAAATGTGGCATTACTTTCAGCACAAAACAGCAAACCCCTTAACTCACTGTTATCCCATAACCACTGCTTTACTTCTTCCCTGATCTCCAAACACAACTCATTCATTTCATTTTTTGCTCATAGCTTAGCATCTTTCTGGTCTTATTGGAGCATCTTCTGTAGAAGTCCAGACTTTCTCCTCCATCCCAGCATCTGTATTATGGAGTGCCATCACCATTTCCAATTTAATTGTCACTTTTTCCACAGGATTTATCATATTCTAGCATACAAAATGTGCCTTTTGTTCCTCTTATTTATTCTCTCCTCTGTGAAGAAACTTCCATGAGGGAAAAGAAATTTTGATTTCATTGTGATAACTGGTGCAATATTTCCTCAACTTGATATATTCCTATCCTAAGTCAAATGAAGACACCTAAATCATTGTTTAGCCTAAACTCACCTCTTTCTTTCCTTGGCTTTCATGGAAAAATTGATCTTTCCAACTCCAAGTACCCAGTAGTACTTCCCCAGTTCTCTTCTAATTGTATCTCATCAGCTACTGCAATCATTTTATTCATATGTCATTATCCCAAAGCATCTTTCCATGAGCATTTTGAAATTAATAAACAAATTTCATACCTTAGCTTACCTCCAAGAATGCTTATTTCAATGTCAAGATGCACTACAGGTATGGGGGCTGAAGAGCAAGATGATGGTGATTAAGATGACCCTCTGGCTCCTTTCCTCTGGTTACTCAGCTCTTCCACTGATGCTGGAGTCAAGGCTTTTAGAAAACCCCACATACACACACGTTAACATTTTTCTTACTTAAATCCTTAAGAATCATATTTTATTCCCCTCCCCTCACTTCAGAAAGTGTTTAAAATTAGTGGGGATTTTTTTTGTACTCTATTCTACTTTATTATAGCTACATTATCCATGGCTTATATCAATTGAAGCAAAAGGCCAAAGAGCTTAAACTTTAGAAAATATCTCAGTTAATGTCTTTATTTTATAAAACAGGAAGCTGGGATCCAGAAAGGGAAGATGCCTTGCTCAAGGCTCTATAGTTGTTACAAGGATAGCCAAATTTCCAATTCTGAGACAGGATTCTTCAATGTAGCATTGAAAAAGATGTATGTGGTAGCTCACGTCTATAGCACTCAGAAGACTGAGTCAGGAATATTGGTGAAAATTTAAGGCCATTGTGGTCTACATAGTGAGTTTCAGGTCAGCCTGGTCTATAGTGTGTGACTCTGTCTCAAAACAAACAATAAGAGTACCTTACTTATTAATAATAAATTGCAGATTATGTCAATAGCACTGTTTTGTGTTCTGAATAATATTCTCCATGAACCCTAATTGTTCAATACTTTTCCCTATTTCTGAATACTCTAGATATATTCTTAATGATCAGAATATAAACAAACATGATAAAATTCCTACCTACCACATCCTCACCCAGAGCTTGACTCTGACAATTGGACCCAGCAGTGGTCCCTATCAGGACTGAAGTTGGAAGAGAACGGTCTGCTCACTTCAAATTTCTTATTTGCAGAACAACATGTAGCCACTCCTGTGTCCTGGAGGACTCGAAGTTTATCACTTTGATAAAACCTGTGGGAGTAAATCAAACCCTAAAACATTCCTCTCCCATGACCTATACTCTTGATTGGGCAGAAGTCCCTGGGATTTAGAAGCCAACCCCCTGAGATTGCCAAAATGTTCCCTTAGGAAGGAAACTGGCAACCATGAAGTTCATTACCCGGGAGTCCTTCCTCACCTACCCATGCACTGCAGAAACCACTAGTAGTCCAAATGGAGGTAGAATACACCTCATGACAACAGCTTCCTGAGTAAGTAAAATACAATAAGCAGCCTCAAAAGTCTAGGGTCAAGTGAGTACCTATGATGTGTGACTTGGGAGAAACCACGTAACTCCCAATTATGACAGGGGACCTTCATAAAAGGCGATGGCCTGCTCAGACCCCAACATAGTGAGGACAAGAAGATCCCTGATCTTGACTGTCATTATATCTACAGTCACCTTAGCTTCTGTTGTTCACCAGTTCTTCACTGAAGTTGTGTTTTCAAGCTGAGATGCAAAGGTTACTTTATTATTTTTTTGTAGGTAAACTTTAAAATAGTGATTTAATATTTGAGCCAAGGTATTATTTTATGTCTTGGTTATGGTTAGACTTTAAGTGATCATTTTATTTTGTATAAGCTTATTCAGTATCCAAGTATCTATGATTGCAAACTAAATGATCCCCACTACATATTTTTAATTAGAATGCCCACCACCTATCTTCTTAAATCACTTCAGTTTTTCTGAACTACAATGTCCTTTATCAATAAGAGATCTACACCTCTACATGTATCTCCCTCTAATTGATACACTCTTTTTGTTCCTATGGGTAACTTCCTAAAAATAGATTCTCTATAGCCATGATGCTTCAAGGCCTTTTCTTGACTACACCCCAATTTCAGCCTATAAAAATCTTGGGTTCTCAGTACCAATGAATTTATGCACCATCTCTTCTGGCTCCAATATACATTAAAATATTTAAGTTAATTCCAACATGTTTTATAACTCACAGCCATATCCCTAGGATGTTAATAGATCTTCTGAGTGCTTGTCTATTAAAGCTCAAGGCTACCAAACTGGGTTGTTTGTTTTAGCCAACACTTGTACACCATGACCAACTTTTCATACCCAAAGGGTTCACATTGGTGAATCTTTCCTTGACCACTTGGAGATTTATATGTGTAGCCTATAATTCAGGATTATGTTAAAATTTTTCATTTATGCCATTAGAGTGGGATCCAATTCAACCTGACAAGTGTCTTTAAAAGAACACAAAAACTGAGTATATTACAGAAATGGACATGAAAAGATCAGATATACTAAGAAGATAGTATCTATAAGGCAAAGAGAAATGCTCTATTTTATCTTGGACTTCTGACCCAAAGCACTCTTAGGAAATGTTCTTATTATTTAAGAGATTCAGTCTATCTTATTTTAATATGGCCAAACAAAGATTTTTGAATGTCCAATAAGCACAATAGATGGTACCCAACACTCCCAACTGAGATGCTTGTTCATATTCCCTGTGTGGCTTTGATGAAAAAGTCAAAGAATGGCCTGTGGCGGGCAGGTGGGAAGGGATCAGTGGGCAAAGTGCTTGCTGTGGGTTGCTTTGGGAGGGTGAGTACCAGAGTTCAGACCCTTAGAACCTGCATAAAAGTCAGCAGCTGTCACACTCCCTTGGGACCAGAAGGGAGGTGGAGACATGGCATTCATCACCTAGAAGCTTATGGGCCAGCCAGCCTGGAGAATGTAGCTCGGAACAAGAGCTCCTCTATCACATAAGGTGGAAAGCAGGAACCACCACCAGAAGTTGTCCACTGATCATCACACATGTGCAGTGCCATGTGTACACCCACACTCATACACATGTACACACATACATATTAAACAATAGCAGAACATGTACTGGTATGGGTTCAAAAATATCAGAACTCCAATTTTGTTACAGTCCAAGAACAGAATTTTATATCCTTTCAGACCTTTTAAACATATTAACACTTATTTTAAGTCTCATAATGTAGTGCACTTTGTGTTTGCTTCATGAACTTGCATATGGTCAGGTGGAGTTATATGTAAAAGTCAGGTTGCTCAGGTGTGCTGAGAGTGTTGTTATATCTTCATTATTACTGTCAATATTCCTCCCTCTATTTCTCCTACTGATTGCTAAAAGCTGTAAAAGTCTCCCCAGAAAGAAATACACAGGACTAGATGGATTCACTATTGCTCAGTGAGAGGAAATTCATGTCAAGTACTGTGAACTAAGCATCCTATTCCATGGCTTGGAAGGTCATGGACACTAGAGGTAAGCTTCCCCTGCTCTTTGGCTTAATGGAGATACTATGCTGATCAAAAAGCCTTCTAAGTGTATGCATTTAAGCCCTTTGATGAATAGCATTTTCACTTGTAGTCAGAGTATCTTCTTTTTACAGATGGTAGCAAATGCCAGGGAGACCTAAGAATCATCAAAATGTCAGGAAGAGAAAGCCTAGTGCCTAGAACAGGCTGAATCATCCCTATCACACCTGCCAGGGCTTAGGGAACGTTGCAGAGGTAGCAACAGGCAGAATATGAGTACTTCTCTCACTGCTAGCCAGACAACCATCTCTATGAAGATGGAGGTAGATACTGATGATGCAAAATCTCATCAAAGTCTAAAATAAGAAGCACTACACTAAAAGAGGTTTCTATCGTGGCCGCCAAGGCTCAGGGAACACTGTGGACAAAGGGGAAGAAAAGAAGTAGGAGCCACAGGGAACAGAGGCATACTTTGGGGCGCTGTCCTCCTGACATGAACTGACTCATGCATTCATGATCCCTCAGTGGTACTAGTACCCCCACAAGGCTAGCACAGTTCTCAGCCCATCAAAATTTTGACATGGAAGACTGAGGAGGACAATATGATGAGGCAACAAAAAAGAGGGAGGACTATCTTGAAAGAGAATGAAGGGTGGAAGAGAAGGATGAAAGGATAAAGGGACACGATCAAAATACTGTATGTCCATCTATTAAGTAAGATAAATAAAAGAATAACAATAATAATTTAAATGATTTTCTAACACCCTCCTTTGTCCTTTCCCCCATACCTACTCCACTGAACCCTATCTTCTATTTTTTTACTAATGCCTTAATTGATTAAAATAAAAAAAATGTGTAGAGAATATTTAGAAATCTTAGGACACTAAGATAGTAAATCTAAGAGGAAAGACAGATTTAGTTACTCAAATATCATATTTCCTCCTTTTTAAAAAATTGTTCAACACTCATTTTTTTGAGGGGGGATATGGTTTCAAGGTAGGGTCTCACTATAGCCCAGGCTGACCTGGAATTCATTATGTAGTCTCAGGGTGGCCTTGAACTCATGGCGATCCTCCTACCTCTGCCTCCTGAGTACTGGGATTAAAGGTGTGCGCCACCACTCCTGCTGCTCTCCTTTTTTAGTTTCTATGGACATTTAAATTCTGCTACATTGAAACATTTCAGGGAGGTACAAGATAGAAGAGACTGAAACTACCTTTCCCAATCTTGCGTGGTAGGAAGAGTGTGAAAGCTTTCTGCTCTACATGTGCCACTCGGTACTATGGGGAGAAGACAATAACCATGAATAGTAAAGTTGAGAGATGAGTACATACAGAAACAGCAAAGGAGAGAAGATGAGAGATGGGTAAAGAAATATTAGGGAATTTTTCATCCATAAGTAATGAACATGATTTCTGCCTTCTTCCTTCTATGGAGATGGAAAAGTGTGTGTGTGTGTGTGTGTGTGTGTGTGTGTGTGTGTACTTTGTAGCAGTTATTATTACAAGTACATACAAGCAAGACTCAAGAACCATACTTTCAAATATTCTTCTAATCTCTCTCCATGACTACAGAAGTCTCATATTTGAAATAATTATTTAGAGTTCTATAAACAGTAATAAATATTGCAGTAATCTTCAAAAGTTTGAGAAAATTTCTAATAAATGAAACTCATTTATTTTAGTTTTAGTTTTAAAATTATATATATATATATATATGGAGAGAGAGAGAGAGGGGGAATTGGTGCACCAGGGCCTCAGCCACTGCAATCAAACTCCAGCTGCTTGAGCCACCTAGTGGGCACATGTGACATTGCGCTTACTTTACCTTTGTGCATCTGGTGAACATGGGATCTGGAGAGTATAACGTGAGTCCTTAGGCTTTTTAGGCAAGCTCCTTAACCACTAGGCTATCTCTCCAGCCCCAAGCTCCTCATTTTGTGAAAAGATTTATACATCAATTTCAAGGACAATGAACAGCTAAATTGAATCATAGATCTATATAATTTTAACTGTGAGCAGTATCTAGAGACAGTGTATTAGCTCCCCTACAGAATGTAAATATAGTGATACATATATCCAGGAAAGATACACACTGACTAAGATATTAGTATTACCCAGTGAGATCAAAAGGATTCACAAGGCAGATAGGGGGCTGGAGAGACAGCTTAGCAGTTAAGGGGCTTGCCTGAAAATCCTAAGGGCTCATGTTCAACTCCCCAGGTCCCATGTAAGCCAGAAGCACAAGGTGACACAAGTGCACAAGGTTGCACATGCAGACAAAGTGGCACACAAATATGGAGTTCGATTGCACTGGCTGGAGGCCCTTTTAATGGAGGCCATTAAAAAAACATAAAAAGACAGATTGGGATCCCCTGTTGAAACTGGGTAGACAAAAACTAGAGGGGAGTTCTCCAAGAACAGAGGAAAGCACTCTAATGAAAGTGTGTTTCAGGAGTGATGACAGCGATGATGGGATCATCAAAATCCAGCTACATTATTGATGGGGTCAGCAAAATTCATGACTTTGTGCTTGTCACTGAATACTTATTGCATTCAGATGCTTTGCCAGGTTCTGAACATACAGCCCATCACCAAACTGAAATGATTTAAGGCCAAAAGATTATAAACTTGTAGGAAGGAATGATGAACTCTATAGCAATATGTATGCAAATGTCTACATTAATATCCTGTTAGACAAATTTTGAAGAAAAGCAAAGATTTCAAAGACAAAAGTGAAGAACATAAAGTAGTGATATTTGATAAAAAACACTCATAAAGTGGGGAAGAGTGAGTGAAATGAAGTGTCAGGGAGGGGTAGCATGAAGATGCTGAGGACAGAAAGAGGTTAATGTTTTGAAGAATGAAACAAATGATAATAATGTGCCTCCCCAAAAAGGGAGCTGAGAGAAAAAATGTGAGAGTCAATGGAAAGGAAAGCAAGAAGGAATTTCATTTGCTTTAGGAAGTGTGGAGCGACTTTGTGTCTTACCCTATGACCAACTACAAGTTTTCCTAATCATAGGAATGGCTTATCTAATTTAGGCTCCAAATAAGGGATTGCATATGAAAAAATACAATAAAACAAGAGGAGGAACAAGAATAGTAGATAGACTACTGATTTTATTACTTCAGTTGAGATACAAGAGGAATTTATACCAGGATAGTAACTAGTAATAGAAAAGAAATCATATATATAGAGAGAGAGAGAGAGAGAGAGAGAGAAAGTATAGGGGGAGAGAGATTTTTTGGAGCTGGAGAGATGTCTCGGAGGACAAAACACTTGTCTGCAAAGCCCAATGACCTGGGTTGGATTCCCCAGTACCCATGTAAAGCCAGAAGTACAAAGTGACAAAGCGGCACATGCATCTGGAGTTCATTTGCTATGGCTAGAGACCCTCATGTGCTCATTCTCTCTCTCTCTCTCTCTCTCTCTCCTCTATCTCTCTCTCTCTCTCTCTCTCTCTCTCTCTCTCTCTCTCTGTGTGTGTGTGTGTGTCTGTGTGTGTCTTCCTACTTGAAAATAAAATAGAGTGCTAAACTTCTAGGATCTCTTTTTAAAATGTTATATTTTTACCAGGACCTGGAAGTTTGCTAGAGATACACAGCCTGCAAGAAGAGGGTCCTTGTCTATCAGGTAAGCATCTTCTTATAATGTCATTGTGGTGGCTTTACCTTTAGGCTTGGGTGAGCCAGAGTAACTGGTCTGAGCTAGGGGCTGGCTCAAGAAGAGGCCAGCCATGAAGCCAAGTTTGGGGCTGAGCTTAACCAACCACAATGCCAGGATCAGATTTAAATTCTAGGAAAGGAGATCTCCCTTCCAGGAGTGGCTCAGGCTGGTTATGGGAAACAAACAAAAACAAACAAACAAACAAACAAACAAACAAGACCTAGTTAAACTCCTTTCCACAAGATAAGGAGAGGAGAGATTCTTCTCTAAACTCTAGTAAAGTGGAGAGTACAAGGGCACACTTTAGGACATCTCTGTTTTTAGTTTTGGGGTCCACTCACCCTAAACTACCTAGCAAAGCTACCTGACTCCCTCTCACCATGATTACTCTCTTTGGATAAATTCCTAAAACTAGGATGTTGAGGTCAGAGAGGAAAGGGTCTGACATGAATATGACTGCTTCTCCCCCAGGTGCATATAGTTTGGAAGTTCCCCACTGTTTTTAAAGCAGATGACTTTGAACTTCCAGGTCCTGGTAAACCTCCTGTCTCAACTAGGCTGGGCTGAGATGAGGGGAATCCCACCACTCCTACTCCTACATGAACTCTGTACACGCTCCTACCCTCTACATGGCAGGAGCTAACTGCACTTTCTTCTCTTTCCTCCCTAAACTGCTTTGTATGTTTTAGGCTCATGCTGACTTCCCACACGGGCTCTTCATTCTCCCTTTCTATGGTCCAAGGACTCTCCTTCACCCCCTACTGACTTCTGAATAAAAAATGTAATAATTTTTTTAAAAAGTTATAATTTTGAGGAATGATTAGTGTGAAGTAGTAATGAATTTGAAATAAGGTAGAACAGGAAATGAAATATAATTATTGAAATGTCATGCCACAAACACAGAAAAATAGAAGCCTCATGTTGTGAAGGGTAGAAATATGGACATTTTATTTTGAAATATTAAGTTTTTGTATTCTAAAAGCATCCAGCTAGGGAGGTTTGTAGTTTCTTATAAACATAGGAACTCCATGAGCCCTTACTACTGATAGGAGTATTTGGAACTACAAGAACAATTCTAAGCATTAAGGGAAAGAGATTTGTAAAATAAGGGATATTGAGAAAGACATGCTATAGAGATGAAAAAATTAGAAGGTAACAAGGTCATTGGAACCAGGAGACAAACATTTTTTTAAAAGTAAGGTGTGGTCATGGGTATTAATATTTGAAGAAAGGGAAAGGGAAAGAAAGTTCTGGGGGATTTGGCATCACACAGATCCACTAATATTCTTGGCAAAGTATTAGCCAGAAGGCCTGAAACAAAGCTAGACTGAAATGTGTAGAGAGTTATTGTAAAGGGAAGGATTCACAGTGTTGACAAGTTTAATTTGAAAAAAGAAGAAAACTTGACCTCTAGCTTTATGGAACTGTGTTTCAAAGAAATGTATACCTTCAAAGTATGAATGGGCGTATTAAGATGCTCTTAAATGACTATAGCACTTGTCAAGTCATTGCCCCCACAAGACCTGCAAATCAACATTAGGACATAGAAGAGAGGAGGCCAAAAAAGAATGTGACATCAATAAAGAAGGTATTTGTGGTAGTTTGAATATATGTCCCCCAATATATTCAGTATTTTATTAGTTTATAGTTTGCATCTGCAATCACCTTGCTAGAGGCAAGGTCACTGGGGGCCGGTCTTAAGGTGTGATGATGGTTTGAGAGTCCATTGTAAAGATATGCAAATGTGTCTAGCAGGAGTTCCTGAAGTTTGCTGTGTGACCTTTTGGGGTAGGTTTTTTACTCTGTGTGCTGTGGTGGCTGGTTGGCTTTCTCTCTCTCTGCTTGGTCCTGTGGAGAGCAGGCCGCTTCTCTTGCCATTATGGAACTTCCCCTGGATCTGTAAGCTTCAATAAATAATATCCCTTCCTCCATAACTGTGCCTGGTCTGGAAGTTCATCTCAGCGATCCTGAAGCTGTCTGCAACAGTAAAGTGGTACCAGGAGTGGGGTGAGATGAATCTGACCGTGTGGATATTTGTCTTTTGGAACCTTTGTTTTGGAAGAATGGACATGGACTTGGTGCTTACAACTGAAGGTGCCTTCTGGAGTGGTAAGCCAAGTTTTATGGACTATTCTGATGAGAGTTTGAGAATGCTAAGTGCAAACTGTATTGAACTTCGAGGCTTAGCTTATGAGGTTTCTAAGGGGAAGAAAAGACTGCAGAGAACTTTGTTGGAACTGGGCTACTGGCATAAGGGATGGCTACGTTCTGCTATCCAGGCCCAAAAAGTTTGATCAAACTTAAATTTGTAATGGACTGATGTGCTTGGCTGAAGATACCGGACTGAGATTTTAAGATTTAAGTTGGAAAACCTGAAGCAAGCTAAAAGTAGAGACACTGAGACTGGTTAAGCTGCTATTGTTGACACATTAGCAATCTTAAGAAAGGTAGAAGGAAGGTGGCCTGACTTGATTTACATTAAAACAATGGAGAGGATGCCTGAGGAAAGACTATTAGAAATGCAAACTCTTTGGAAAGAGTTGACTGGAGAAGGAACCTGCTTTTCAAGGCTATGATTTATTTTGTCCCTGAATTTAGAATATGGCTGTGTCCTGCACACCTGGTATTAGTTTTAAAAGCATGAAAAATACATGGAGTGATCATGAGTTGCACACGGTTCCAGGAGCCGCTGCTGAGATGCGGCATGAGGCAGGGCATGGAGACCCTCAGAAATAGGCTGGAAGAGCCTTTAAAAAATAGACCGTAGGTTGCATGGAGACCTAAAGATGTTTTGGATATACCAGGACTGTACAAAAGGGCTACCATAAAATACAATATTGGCATGAGATAAAAGTTTTCCCTGGCGACTCTGCCCAGCTGGAGGGGCGAAATTAAAAAACCTGGAGATTGTCAGTCTCTGGTTATATTAAACTTAAACTGCAAAAGTTTGATGATGGCTGATGGTGATTAAGTTTGCATTGTTTTAGTTTCTCCTTGATATTCCTTATACAGTTAAAATGTTTACTCTGTGCCTTTACATGTTGAAAGTATTTAACTTGTTTAATTTTACAGGACTCACTATCTTAAGTTGATCAAGACTGTGAAAACCTTTGATATTGGACTAAGTACAATTTACCATGTGTGATAGTTATAAATATATTGGGGGCCAAGAGCTAAATATATTGGGGGCCAGGGGCGGAATGTGGTAGTTTGAATATATGTCCCCCAATATATTCAGTATTTTATTAGTTTATAGTTTGCATCTGCAATCACCTTGCTAGAGGCAAGGTCACTGGGGGCCGGTCTTAAGGTGTGATGATGGTTTGAGAGTCCATTGTAAAGATATGCAAATGTGTCTAGCAGGAGTTCCTGAAGTTTGCTGTGTGACCTTTTGGGGTAGGTTTTTTACTCTGTGTGCTGTGGTGGCTGGTTGGCTTTCTCTCTCTGCTTGGTCCTGTGGAGAGCAGGCCGCTTCTCTTGCCATTATGGAACTTCCCCTGGATCTGTAAGCTTCAATAAATAATATCCCTTCCTCCATAACTGTGCCTGGTCTGGAAGTTCATCTCAGCGAACCTGAAGCTGTCTGCAACAGTATTTTTGAACAGATGTAGAATATTTGAACAGATGTACAAGAGGAGGGACAGAAGAAGGTCATAGAATGGGAGCACAATCAAAGTATAGTTTTTTTTTTTTTTTTTCATGTATTAGAACTCTCAGTAAAATGTTTTTGTTCCAAAGATTAGAAGAGTTAAAGATACAGGATACAAAAGTAACCAATGATAAATGAATGAAGTATTTGAAAAGACGGAGAGGAGTTAGGATCCAGAGAATGTGTGATAACAGGAAGATTACTCGAGGCCAAACCAAAAGTACATAGCTCTTTCCAGAAGTGAACATTGAGGTAAGGGGAAGGAGAAAAGTCAGTGGTGTGTTGAACTGGCTTTCTTGCCCCTCCTGAAGATGGTTCTCTTGATGGCTCGAATGAGCTCCTTGTTGCGCAGACTGTAGATAATGGGGTTGGCCAGTGGTGTGAGTACAGAGTAGACGACAGCGAGAGTGCGGTCGAGAGTCAGGGAATAGCTCTTCTTCAGGCGCACATACATGAAGATGATGCTTCCGAAGAAGATGAGGACCACAGTGAGGTGTGAGGCACATGTGGAGAAGGCCTTCCTTCTTCCTGCGGCTGTTTTTATCTTCAGCACTGCCCCGATGATTCTCCCATAAGAAACCATGATAAAGAGGAAGGTGATAAGGATGATGAAGGCATTGACAGCAAAGTCTACCAGGACGTTTGTGGATGTGTCCTTGCAGGCCAGACTCAGAAGAGGCGGGAAGTCACAGAAGATATGCTGGATTTCATTGTAGTCACAGAAAGGGAGCTGGGAGACAAGAATGACCTCAGAAATGGGACACAGGAAGCCACAGGTCCAACAACCCACAGCCATCTTAGCGCAGAGTGGAGTGGTCATGATCGCAGGGTAGTGGAGGGGCCGACAGATGGCCAGGTATCGGTCATAGGCCATAGCTGTAAGGAGGTAACATTCAGAGGCCCCCAGCGAGTGGAAGAAATAGGTCTGAAGGAGGCATCCTGCAAAAGAAATGGTCTTCTTCTCACTGAGAAGATTAGCTAACATCTTGGGGATGGTGGTAGCAGTATACCACAACTCCAAGAAGGAGAGAACACTGACAAAGTGGTACATGGGTTTGTGCAGCGCCACATCCAGCCGAATGACTAAGAAGATGAGGAGGTTGCCACCGATGGTGAATAGGTATGCCAACAGCAGCAGGATGAAAAGCCAGCCTCTGACATGTCCCACATTGGGGAAGCCAAGGAGTACAAAGTCAGTCAGGCTTGAGTGGTTGTGCTGTTCCATGGGAGCTGAGACAGACAAGGGAAGATGAGAAAAACTGAATTAGGGGGAACTGCCCATCAACGTCAAAGCTCCATTTCTCTCCTCACAAAATTGAAAGGTAACACTTTAATCACTGTTATTAATGCTATTGTCATTGATATGAATTTAAAAGCAATTGGTAGCTCCTGTACTAAATACAACCAGTAAGAAATCTACCACTGTGCAGATTTCCACATGACAAAATGCAGGGAAGGAAGAGACTATTACACGTCTATTTCACATAGATACTATGTCAGACAAACAACTAACAACACTTCAATTCCACATTGCTTATCTCTAAACTATATGGTGTTCCCTAAATAGCCTCTCCCTTTTCTCAGTCTAAAATTTTGACATCTTGTATAAGAGACTGATGTTGTAGCAAGTCTTTTCTTGCTGTTCGTTCAGCTCTATGAGTATTTATTGAACCAATATAACTCAGGCATAAAGAATACAAAACTTAACAAGGTACAGACAGTGTCACCAGAAATCCTAAGCCTCTTTGGCAGGGCAGGTACATCCATCAGTCTGTTCAATATAGCCTGTGAAGTACAGCTCAGTACAGTGTGCCAAGCAAGGGACTCATTTCTCAAACCAGCGTGGCTGAAAAGATCTTGAGAGGGAAGCTCTTAAGCTGACTAAGTGCAAAGAGAATCCTCCAGAGAAAACAACGAAAAGAGAACTTCAGTCACATACCACCTGCCCTGAGCAGCAAACAAGCCAAGACACAGAAATGCATGTTGTTCAGTAGAAAAGGCACTGTGAAGGACCTGGAGAGATGGCTTAGCGGTTAAGCACTTGCTGGTGAAGCCTAAGGACCCTGGTTTGAGACTCGATTCCCCAGGACCCACGTAAGCCGGATGTACAAGGTGGCGCATGCATCTGGAGTTCATTCGCAGTAGCTGGAGGCCCTGGTGTGCCCATTCTCTCTCTCTCTCTATCTGCCACTTTCTCTCTTTCTGTCTGTCACTCTCAAATGAGTAAAAAATAAGCAAAAAAAATTTTAAAAGGCACTGTGAAAGTTCCCCTAATTGCATAGGAACCTGTTCAAAAGGTATACGATGCTGCTTAAGAATGTTTATAAGTGAGTGATATGGTCAGCTGTAGATAGGTTACTGCAAAACTGGAATGTAGCTCTTCTGACAAGAAACTTGGAGACAAATGTGTAAATGCACCTTGTGAGTGCTGCTGACAGATGAGCTGTGTGACTAATGCATCGGCTGGGAGAATGCAGATTTAACATTAGAAATGATAAAGTATCAATAAGTAAAACTTCTATATTTTCAAGAATTTTTCAACTACATAAACACAGGTGAGGAATATATATAGCTAACTTGGTGAAATGCCATATTTAAAAATGTATTAGCAGAAACTAACATTCTGTCAAGATTTAATTCTTTATACAAAATAAGCAGATGCATCTATCACATTCTTATACAAATTTGCTCTTTTCTTAAATGGGTAGTAAAATTATATGTATACCAAAGAGTTATTTTAAAATAAATTCCTTTATGATTCATTATCAGAAATATATCATGCATTCTTAATGTTCTCAACTGTAATGTAAGAAGATACAAAAGAACAAAGGAAAGGAAAGGAGAGAAGATGAGACAATAACCTTACTTTAAATGCATAAAAATAGTAGCCAGCAGCAGTCACTGTGCCCAGTGTGCATCATAGTGTTTTTGAAAAGAATGTTCCATTCCAGCCATCATACTGACAAACTGCAATCTCTTTTTTATATTTGTTACTTAATCCTTAGTATAATAGCTTTCACATGAAAGATATTCAATAAAATCTGCCCAGGGAGAGCCATCCCAGTCAACTTCTGCCGCACTAGTAACAACTCCTACCTGGATTGCTAGAAACAATCTGCATGTCTTCAATAAGTCCTCACAGTGGCTAATCATGTGAAAGCAAGCTCTGATCCATCTGCAAATCGTGGAATACCAACTGGCCAATTTGGAGCATTTCCTCAGGACCAAGGACTTTCATGGTACCTTCAAGGTCATCCAAAAACCCAGGCTCAGTGATAGTGCCTCAATCATTAAAGGCACTGAGCGGACAAAAAAAAAAATTATTTCACCAAACCAATTAATTTAAAGAATTAAGCAATTCACACCACATGACATCTTCCTTTCAATTCATACCACTCACTTAAATCCAAATTTCCTACCCAAATATCTCTCAGTAGAAATAAACTTACAAGTTTGCTATTTTAAAATGTTAAATTCACTCAAAGCAATTAGTACATAAGGGATTCTTTTTAAATCTCTTCTATATGGAGAGGATTATGTATTCACCTTTACAATTATGAGAGGCAGCTTCTACAACTGAAATCTGTGCTTTATTGCAATTTTGTGTACTTTTGTCCCTCGTGGACATTTGCTTCTGATTTACTCTTCTTCTTTTTATCTCCTTCTGGGAGCCACTTCTCCTTCAAAATCAGGTCAAAGGTTAGTTCCTTAATGAAGCATTTGATTACTCTCCAGAAAAGTGACTTATCCTTTCTGCTGTATCTTCCCACCAGTTACAGTGTCCAATTAGCATAATGTTACCTTTACAGCAAGTCTACCTTCCGTATAAGTTGGTAAGGTCTTTGAGAGCAAGTACAGTGCTCCACTAATTAGTGCACAGCCCCATACTGATGACAGCAACAATAGGCATAGGATTGTGAAAACAGTTCTTGTACTTTCCTGAATTGTTTCTGCCCTTAATTTACATTCTTCTACTGCACCAGACCACTTCCTTCTTATTCTCCTAGTATCTCAGGATCGTTAGATTCAAATGAATTTAGCATTCCAAATTTAGACTGCCCCTACTTCCTCTAATCTATTTAAAGATACACCTTCTATCCCCCACTTAGATAAATTCAAGAAATATTTTTGATGATGTACTGTATTTACGAAACTATTATATGATAGTTTTCTTTCTACAAATGAGCTTGTCTAAAGCCAATTGTATGTGCAGATCAAGAAAGGTCTAACTAGCATAGATGACCACCAAGGATATTGAACTCCACAGTAAGGAACTTGTGTAAATCTTATTTTAAGTGGTTTTCCAAATCCACTTATTCTTGAGAGGATTCAAGACAGCTCATTAGAGCTTATTACACTCATGCCATTTTTAGACACGTAAAATGTGATATCACACAAGACAACTTCCTATCTCTCAACATTACGAGTAGTCATTTGCCAATGTCATGATTGTACAATAGAAGTAAGATCAAGTAGGAAGACTGGTGGGAAAACTGCCTGTAAAGTCTTTAAGGTCTGATATTCTAAGGTTTGCAAAACTGAATTTTCCAGAACAGAGTTAAGTCAATTATCTCTCCACTAATCCCACTGTAATTTTAAAAGAGTTGCTTCAAATCCCTTATCCACCGCACCTCTGATATCCCCAATCCGTATAGCTAAGTGACCGACCACTGAACATCATCCACCTCAGTTGTTCCTGGACTTGTGGAGGATGAAGGCTGGATCCAGGAGCCTTTTTCTCTTCCTATGAGTTTTATCCCATAGTTAGACTCCTTTGAGGCCACAACGATGATTTAAAATCAAGTGGGGCTACAGGGAAGGGAGAAACCACCAGTCCCAGAGGCAGGCAGCACTTGATGCAATCCAGGCTCCTGGGAGAGCATGTGCAGATGGGAAGTTGACTTCTACCTAGAGAGGAAGGCTCAGAAAATGCATGCTATCTTGTCTCCCTTTCTTTCTATCCCTCGTTCTAGTCTCTAATGACTTCTCAATGTGACGGAAGCCTAATATTGCCCAATATTATTTTTTTCTTGAGAAACATCTGATAGACTCTCTACCCTGAAATAAAGCAAGTGTATGGAACCCTAATAACTTTAATTTGAATCACAGATGCTCTACAATATTCATTAACTGAGTTTTGGCAGGTAACTTCTATTTCTGTAAGCACAAGGAATGCAGTTGCAAACCCAATCTTCACAATTATTCATGAATTTAGTACACCCACCATTCCCATGTTATACCTGAAGAAACTGTAATAGAACATTTAATAATATGCCCAAGGTCACATGCATTGTATGTGACATGACTGTGTGAGCATTGTAAAACAAGCTCTATTTATTTATTTTTATTTTTTTAAAAAATATATTTTATTTATTTGAGAGAGAGAAAGAGGCAGAGAAAGAGAGAGAGAGAATGGGAGTGCCAGGGCCTCCAGCCACTGTAAACAAACTCCAGATGTCTGCACCCCCTTGTGCATCTGGCTTACGTGGGTCCTAGAGAATTAAACTGGGATCCTTTGGCTTTGCAGGCAAATGCCTTAACAGCCAAGCCATCTCTCCAGCCACAGCAAGCTCTATTTATTAGTATTATTGCCTCTGAGAGTGTTGCCAGTGATCAGAAGAATATAACCAAGATGGCAAAGCCACAAACAATACCTATCACAAAGCCCATGCTCCTGATCATCACAAGGCCCATGCACCTGACAGCACTTACTACCTGTATACCTCAAAGCAGTTTATTATTTTAATCAATATTTCATCAAGTGTAAGTGTGTATTATGACAGGTAAGTGTGATAAAATACACAATGTAATTATACTAATTTTAAAATGTTGCTCTGCATTTCTTATTTTTATGGTAGGTGTAGAAGACATATTTGTCAAATTTCCCAATTAATAAACCTTGTTCAGGTATCTTACCTTTTCACAGCATTGTTGTGGTACGTCTGAATAGGGCATATTTAAGCTGTTTTGATAAGCAAATGGCATGTCAAAACAACAAAAAAATACATATGTGCTTATGACTTAACAAAAGTGATTTCATTCACTTTTCAACGAGGGCGAATCACATGGTATAGGAACTGGGGAGCATTTAAGTAGAATTATGTTAGCATTATTATGTGGAGTTATGTTAGGTTATTTGGGGGTGAGATCAAGGAAGCAGAGCTGGCTCTGGATTGGGTTCTTTAAATTAGTAGGCATACATCCCTAGGTATATTAATACATCTCATCTAGTAGGTAGATTAAAGCTGTAATTGACGGAGATTGAACACTCACTTATATTAGCTAGAAGATAAGAATGGCTTTCTGTGGGAAGGGGTTAAAAAGATGATATACTTTCATGTTTAAGTAGCCTGCTTCTCTATATCATTGAATATCTTTGTCTGATGGTGATATTCTGGAAAACCACCAACGGTTAGCTTTGAATGCGATTCTTTTTCACATAAAATAATTCAAGTGCAAACTTCAAAGATCAGTCCACATTTGATTTACAAACTGTAAGGGTTCTTTATTTGTTTTCCTCTTACTCACTATACTAATATTCTTTTCAGTACTTCTAACAACACTGATGATTTTCCCCTTAAATTCACTATATTACAAAATAATTAGAATAAATGCATAACTATACAATGTTTAAAATGTTTTCAGGAACTTAGATCCATCTTTCAGTCACTTTCCTACACAGATAATCAGACAACTGTTGGGGCCCAACAAAGTGCTAAGACCTGTAAGCACTAGAACTTTTGTGCCTTGTCATCTTTTCTCCCAGCTGAGCAGCTTTGCATCAACAAATGTGTCCGTTGAAGTCCTCACGGTGTGACTCATCGCTTCTCAGATTGTCTCCAGCATCACTGCTTTTCCTCTTTGAAAGGAGCAACAAGGCTACAGGCATTCATATAAAACAAAAATGAGCTAAATTCCCTAAACTTTTGTACCATACATTCCACAATTTAGGATCATACTAGAACATAATGTAGTTCTGTTCCAGGATCACATTCACCAAGACGACCTGTCAACATGCTCCAGTTCCAGTTCAACATCACATCTTCAAGGAAGTTTTATCTCACTTACCATTTCAATGTGTGATCTTCCAATATCTATTCTATCCATTGCATCCTATTCATTCTTTTCATAGCACTAATCAAAACTAATTATATACTTATATTTTCCAACTATTTATATACTTGTATATTTGGATTTTTTTCTTTTGCACTTTTTTTTGTGTGGTCCTGGAAATTGAGCCCAGAGCCTAGAGCAGGATAAGCAAGAATTTGACCACTGAGCCACATCCTTATCCCTCTCCTCCTTTCAACAATAAGGTGTAAAGTCCATGAGGACATTGATCGAGTTTTTCAGTACCATTATTCCATACACAGGAATTTTTTGAGCACAAGGCAGATAATTCAATAACTGAAAGGCCTATCTCTCTACACACATATGTATAAAACATTTATATCCACATTAGGTCAGATGTCTAGTAATAGGTTTCCACAACACTCTAATTTTCTTAATTCATTGCATTTTTAATAATTCACTCAATATCTACTTTTCAAACTGAATTGTGAGGGGGACCATCTTTGCCTGTTCCATATTTACTCATTTAATGTTATCTCTATATTAGCTAGCATGTAGAATTTATTATATATTTATTATATTTCATAATTGGATTTAAACAATCTTTTTGCCATATGTGTATTTGAAGAATTTCTTTCTTTTTTTTGGGGGGGGGGGGAGGGTTCAGGTAACTTCTCACTGTAGCCCAGGCTGACCTGGAATTAATTCACTCTGTATTCTCAGTGTGGCCTTGAACTCACAGTGATCCTCCTACCTCTGCCTCCCTAGTGCTGGGATTAAAGGCCTGACTTTTTATTTGAGGAATTTCCATGGTGATTATATTTACTGTTTTGGTTTGGTAACCAAACAAAAGACCATTTTCTATCTTTATTAGAGTTCATGCTATGAGATTTGGTCTATTTTCCTGGTACTTTCAGGTATTTTTAGATTTTGACTGTCATCTCTTTCCTTTTGCATCCCCAATAACTTTAGGTTAACTACAAATTTGACAAGTGTAGCAGACAGCTTCAGGTTCTCTGAGATGAACTTCCAGACCAGGCACAGTTATGGAGGAAGGGATATTATTTATTGAACCTTACAGATCCAGGGGAAGTTCCATAATGGCAGAAGAAACAGCCTGCCTTCACAGAGCCAAGCAGAGAGAGAAAAACCAACCAGGCACACAGCACATACTGAGCAAAAAACTACAGCCAAAAAGTCACACAGCACACTTACAGGAACTCCTGCTAGGCACACTTTGCATATCTTTACAATGGAATCTCAAACCCACCTCCACACCGGCCCAAAATAACATTGCCTCTAGGAAGGTGATTGTAGATGCAAACTATAAAGTAATAAAACATTGAATATATTGGGGGACAATATATTCAAACTACCACATTCCGCCCCTGGCCCCCAATATATTTAGCTCCTGGTCCCCAATAGATTTATAACTATCACACATTGTAAATTGTACTCAGTCCAATTTCAAAGGTTCTCACAGTCTTGATCAACTTAAGATAGTGAGTCCTGTACAATCAAACAAGTTAAATACTTTCAACATGTAAAGGCACAGAGTAAACATTTTAACTGTATAAGGAATAGCAAGGAGAGACTAAAACAATGCAAACTCAATCACCATCAGCCATCATCAAACTTCTGCAGTTCAAGTTCAATATAACCAGAGACTAACAGTCTTCAGGTTTTCCAATTACGCCCCTCCAGCTGGGCAGAGTTGCCAGGGAAAACTTTCATCCCATGCCAACACTGCACTCCATGGTAGCCCTTTTGCACAGTCCTGGTATTTCCAAAACATCTTCAGGTCTCCATGCAAACCACGGTCCATCTTCCAAAGGCTCTTTCAGCCTATTCCTGAGGGTCTTCATGCCCTGCCTCATGCCGCATCTCAGCAGCGGCTCCTGGAACCGTGTGCAACTCATGACCACTCCATGCATTTTTCATGCTTCCAAAACTAATACCAGGTGTGCAGGACACAGCCATATTCTTAATCCAGGGACAAAATAAACCATAGCCTTGAAAAGCAGGTTCCTTCTCCAGTCAGCTCTTTCCAAAAATTTGCATTTTTAACAGTCTTTCCTCAGGCATCCTCTCCATTGTTTTAATGTAAATCAAGTCTGGCCACCTTCCTTCCACCTTCCTTAAGATTGCTAATGTGTTTGACAATAGCAGTTAAACCAGCCTCAAAGCCTCTACTTTTAACTTGCTTCAGGTTTTCCAACTTAAAATCTTAAAATCTCAGTACAATATCTTCAGCCAAGTACATCAGTCCATTACAAATTTAACCTTGATCAAACTTTCTGGGCCTGGATAGCAGAACGTAGCCATCCCTTATGCCAGTAGCCCAGTTCCAACAAAGTCCTCTGCAGTCTTTCCTTCCCCTTAGAAAGCTCATAAGCCAAGCCTCGAAGTTCAATACAGTCTGCACTTAGCATTCTAAAACTCTCATCAGAATAGTCCATAAAACTTGGCTTACCACTCCAGAAGGCATCTTCAGTTGCAAGCACCAAGTCCACGCCCATTCCTCCAAAACAAAGGTTCCAAAAGATGAATATCCACACGGTCAGGTTCATCTCACCCCACACTCCTCGGTACCACTTTACTGTAGCAGACAGCTTCAGGTTCTCTGAGATGAACTTCCAGACCAGGCACAGTTATGGAGGAAGGGATATTATTTATTGAACCTTACAGATCCAGGGGAAGTTCCATAATGGCAGAAGAAACAGCCTGCCTTCACAGAGCCAAGCAGAGAGAGAAAAACCAACCAGGCACACAGCACATACTGAGCAAAAAACTACAGCCAAAAAGTCACACAGCACACTTACAGGAACTCCTGCTAGGCACACTTTGCATATCTTTACAATGGAATCTCAAACCCACCTCCACACCGGCCCAAAATAACATTGCCTCTAGGAAGGTGATTGTAGATGCAAACTATAAAGTAATAAAACATTGAATATATTGGGGGACAATATATTCAAACTACCACAACAAGTATGCTATTTAGCATTTCATCTGTGTTACTATAAAATCTGTAGATGTCACTGTTGATTAAGTAAAGACCACTTTGGCAGAGCTCTAGATCTTTTTTCAAGATAATGAATTGACCATTCTTTAGGAAGTGTTAGCCACATCCAACTATAAACTGTCATAACAAAAGTCTCATTTAATTTATATTTTTCTTTTCTTCTCAAATTGAATTCAGAATTGTACTCATAGGGTTGGGATCACAAAAACAGATGGAAATGAAAGATAATCATTAAGCAGAGCTTGGAAAGGCATGATATAAAATGCCCAAGGTTATCATATCAGAACTCAGAATCACCAGTAAATAGAGTTGCCAGGTTCAAAACCAATACATGGGAACCCAGCAACTCAATACTTATCCTGAGTATAATTAGGTTAGATAGAATGTGCATGACTGAGTACTAACTAATTACTTGTATATATCAAACTTCTTTAACTGTTATGGTGTACAGTATTGTTGCTATCATACAATGCAATTGCTTTAATTATGTCTTCAGATTGTTGCTTCTATCCAATCATTTATTTCCTTTTGAGCTGTATTAAGTTTATTCCCCTTCTTCATTCCAATGATTTTTTTTGTGTGTGTGTGGCTTTCTATGTTTCAACATACAGGGGTAGGCACCCCAGAAGAAGTTACTAACTTACAGAATCTGCATTGTTGTGGAAACAGAAAGAGAGAGAGAGAGAAGAAAGAGGAAGAGGAGGGAGAGGAGAAGGAGGGAGAGGATAAAAGATAAGAGTACGGTAGGGAGGAGAGGGAAGAGCCTTAAGAGGAGAGGAGAATATTTACTAAATTTTATAATGCTGTGTTGCACTCAGCTTTATGTTGCTGGGATGAACTTCAAAATCAGGCACATTTTATGGGAGGAAAGCAATTATTTGAAGCTTCCAAATCCAGGGGAGTTTCATAATGGCAGAAGAAGCTGCCCCCTTTATCAGATCCACACAGAGAGAGAAAAGCAACCAGCAGCAACACAAATAAGCACACTCCAGGAACTACAGGCAGAATTCCAACATTCTGCATAACTTTGGCTGGAAATTCCAGATCCTCCCCCATACCTTAGAGATGGACCCTGGGATCTGCCCACAGTCACACCTCCTCTAGCCAGGCAGCTGGAGATCTAAACTACAAGCTTTAATAAATTGCTGAATCTATTGAGGGACATCCATTCAAACTACCACATGCTGTCATAGAAAGTGTTAGAACTTCTTGGAACTATTTCATACCCAACCTACTTCCAACTTGCTATAGAATTTTGGTTAAATTATTTCCTACATAGCTATTGCTTTAGCTTGCTTCTCTTTAAAGACACAGGAGTTTTGCTGGATGACTTCTTAAACACTGCCAAAAAAAGCAAAAGTCCAATGATTCATCAACTTCCTATTCACCTATCTAAAAATAATATTGCTCAAAGGATATATACTGTTTTTTTTTTTAACCCTGAGACTTGATCCTAGACACTTAACAAAATACATACATACATTAAAGATATACATACATACATACATTAAAGATACACACACACACACACACACACACACACACATACATACTGTGGTAGTTTGAATGGATGTCTCCCAATAGACTTAGGAGTTTTATGAAAGTTTACTGGATTTCCAGATACCTGGATGGAAGGGGTGCTACTGGGATGGATCTAAATTCTAGCCTGAAATATGCAGAGTGCTTGAGCTCTACCTGGGGTTTCTGGAGTGTGCTTGCTTATGGTGTTGGTAGTGGCTTTCCTTTGTGTGTGAACCTGTAAAAGGGGGCTAGCTTCTTTTGCCACTATAAAACTTCCCCTGGTTCTGTAGGCTTCAATAAAGTCCTTCCTCCCATAACTTGTGCCTTGTTTAGAAGTTCATCCCAACAATGTAAAGCTGACTGTGGCAGAGTTGGTATAGGAGTGGGGTCGAGTTGCTGAGATAAATCTGACCATGTGGATTTGGGTCTTTTGGAACTTTAATTTTGGAGAAATGAACATGGAGTTGGTACTTACAACTAAAGGTGCCTAAGGGAAAAGAAAAACTACTGAAAAATTTGTTGCAATTGAGAGACTGGGATAAGGGATGACTATGTTCTGCTGTCCATGCCCAAAGAGTTTGATTAAGGTTAAATTTGTAATAGACGGATGAGCTTAGCAAAAGATATGAAACTGAAAACTTTAAGATTTAAAGTTGGAAAAACTCCAACAAGTTTAAAATTAAGGGCATGGAGACTGGTTGCTGAAGCTGCTATTGTCAAATGCATTAACATTTGGAAGGAAGATAGCCCAACTACTTTACATTAAAACTATGGAAAGGATGCCTGAGGTGATTCCACCCAGGAATGACTAAATTGTAAAAATACAAACTTTTGTAAGAAAGAAACCTGCTCTTCAAAGTCACTGATTTATCTCATCCCTGAATTAAAAATATGGCTGTGTCCTACACACCTGGTATTGGTTTCAAAAACATGAAAAAGGCTTGGAGTGGGTCATGAAAAACACATGGTTCCAAGGATCCTCTGATGAGATGAGGCATAGAAAATAGGATGTCCCTGTTTTAAAGGCTGGTGAAGCCACTGGAAGATGGACCATAATTTACATAGAGACCCAAAGATATTTTGAACAAATCAAGGCTGTACAAGGGCTACCATGAATCACTGTTGGCTCTGGATGCAAGTTTTCCCTGGCTATTCAACCCAGCTAAAGAGGCAGAACTGGGAATTCCAGAGACTATCAGTCATTGGTTATCAATATCAGATTTAAACTACAGATGTTTGATGTTTGCTTGATTATTATTAAGTGTACATTGGTCCAGTCTCTCCTTGTTATACCTAATAAAAGTTGAAAATTATTACTGTGTCTTTATATGTTAAAATCATATAACTTGTTTTGATTTTACAGGACTCATAGTTAAGAGAAAATCAAATCTTAGATGAGACTTGGGACTTCAAAACAATCTTAAAATTGATAAAGTCTATGAGGTCTTTAAAGCTGAACTAAAAACAATATGTAGTATAATTTGGTTATAAATCTATTGGGAGTCAAGGGCAAAATGTGGCAGGTTGAATGGATGTACTCCAATAGATTTAGGAGTTTTATTAGTGCTTCTTATATTTCCAGCTACCTGGCTAGAAGAGGTGTTACTTCAGGTGGATCTGAATTCCAGCCTAAGATATTCAGAGTGCTTGAGCTCTGCCTGGGATTCCTAGAGTATGCCTGCTTATGGTGTTGGTAGTGGTTTTTCTCTCTGCATGGACCTGTAAGAGGGGCCAGCTTCCTGCCATTATAAAACTTCCCCTGGATCTGTAAGCTTCAATATCCTTTCCTCTTATAACTTGTGCCTGGTTTAGAAGTTCGTTCCATCAACAGAAAACTGACCATAACACATACATACATACTTTAGGAAATAAAAGAATTGCAGTTTGATTTCTATGATTATTTTCTCTCCCCACAAGATAAATCTTTTGTTTCAGAACAGAGAATAGAGTATATAGTCTAGATCTGAGCTTGATGGTAAGGGAAACATCACATCATTATCATAGGAATCCTTCAAATTGGACAATCTACCCATATTAAACAATTGTTAAAGTATTCATGCTCTCAGTGAAGATAACTGCTAAGACGGAATCGATAAGATATGCTATGATATGTGGCCCCCATTTTCCTATGCACACTTTCGCTGTTAAAGTCATTTAAACATCTTTGCAATAGAAAGGAAGCATTTTAAAATTATTATTCCAAAACAAGAAACATAAAACTCATTTACCCTCTCCTAAAAAACAATGTTCCCTAAGGAGTTGCTATTTCAAATATGTTCTTATTTTCTTTTTTATATTTTAATAAAGCAATATCCACATTATCCCGAGGTAGAAAATTGTCCAGGGAGGATTATACAGTTCCACATCTTATCTAAAAAGGACTATCAATGAAATACTAACTAGGAGTTCTACAGTTCCAAAATCTCACTTTCTTTAATATTGCAGACATCCTCAACTTCTGCTTCCAACACCTGTTGTTGCAGAGCTGCCTGGGAGAACCCATTTCACTCTGCTGTGGGTGCTGTTTCAGTGGTCTACATGTCAGCATTTCAGCAAGGCTTTCTTCTGATGGCCCATTTTTTAGGTAATTTCATTTACTATGTTTCGAAACTTTCTCCAAGAATTCAGTTTGGTTCAGGATCCCATAGCCAGCATTGATTCTCTAACTTCTCTCAATACAACTCAATTTCTTTCCAAGTTCTTAATTTTTGTTTTACTTATTTCTCTTTCATATATATATGATTGCTTTATTCCTCTTTTTGTTTGTTTGTTTGTTTTTTTTGAGGCAGGGTTTTGCTCTAGCTCAGGCTGACCTGGAATTCACTATGTATTCTCAGTGTGGCCTCAAACTCCTGACAATCCTCCTACTCTGCCTCCCAAGTGCTGGGATAAAAGGCATGCATGCACCAACATGCTCAGCTTTATTTCTCATATTAATAGGTTCAGGGACAATAGTTTCCTTCTATGTTTCTCAGTCCATCACAAACTAAGACGATTTAGGTTGTATATTTCAAAAATTAATTATTAGTTAATTTACTGTAATCAACTGAATCTTACAATTATCAAGTGCATGGACTACTGATATATAGGATTTCAGAGTCATTTCAAGATAGCCCTAATCCTCTGCATGACCCTCTTAACAGCCTCCTTCACCTCCTTGTTGCGAAGGGTATAGATAATAGGGTTAAGAAAAGGGGTGAGAAAAGCGTAAACCAAGGCAATAAGCTTGCCTCTGCCCTCAGCTCTAATCTCAGGTGGCCCTACATAAACAATGAAGGCAGAGCCAAAGAACAGTGTCACTACGGTTATGTGGGAGGAGCAGGTGGAGAAGGCCTTGGCACGGCTAGCAGCTGATGGCAGCTTCAGCACAGCTTTCACAATGCCTCCATAGAGTCCCAAGATGAGAGCAAGATTGCATAAGTTGATGGTGCCTATCACTGTAATATAAATCTGAGCATGCCAGTTTGTGTCCACACATGCCAACCGCATTAGTGGTGCCAGGTCACAAAAGTAATGTGCTACCTCTCTCAAGCAGTAGGGCAGAGTGGCAGTGAGGCCAGCAGGCACAAGGGCAGCTGAGAAACCAGCCACCCAAGCGGCCCCCACTAGCCAAAGCTGTACCTGTCTGCTCATGAGGGAGTGGTAGTGGAGTGGGCGGCAGATGGCAAGGTAGCGGTCCAGGGCCATGACTGCCAACAGGTAACACTCAGTTATGCCCAAAGAATGGAAGACATACAGCTGGATGAAGCACACAACTGATGAGATGGGTGAGCGGCCATGGAGCAAGGTATGCAGCAGGCTGGGCACCGTGGTGCTGACGTACCAGAGCTCTAGGAAGGACAGGACACTGATGAAGAAGTACATGGGTGTGGACAGTCCTGAATCTGCCTGGACCAGGACAATGATGAACAGGTTCCCCGCAAGGGTGAGGAGGTAGATGCACAAAGTTCCCAAGAAGGCAAGAGGTCGCAGGGTGCTAGTGGTGGTGAAACCAGCAAGGATGAAAGTCTGGGTCCAGGTGTGGTTGGTATGATCCATGAGTTCTAGGAATGAAGGGTTAAAGCAAAACATACATGACTCTGGGCTTCCTTTTGAGAAGTTTCTCTGAAACTCAAAAATATGTTGTATGGATCAGCAAGTAATAGATTACCTAAACAACTCACTCCAGTTTATGGGAGGAAATGAATACCAGAAGTCAGAAATGATGATCCGAGTCATTGCTGAAAGAGCTGGAATGGGGCTTAGGCAGCACAGTCTCAGGCCCAAGGATTTTCTCAGTTGTCCCAGAAAAAAAAAGTTTTCTATTTCTCATCCTCCTATAATCACTATTGAAATAGTGTGTAAGTTTAAATTCTGGCTGTTAACATCTACTTTATCAAAGAATCAAGCATGTTAATGGTAGAAAAACGAGTCCTACTTTCTAAAGTCCTATTGCTTGCTAAGGCTTCTTTACAGAACCTTCTGGAATTAAGCAATATTCTCATTAATGGTTGAAGTAGGAAGGAGGAGGAAGAAAAAACCTGGGGATCCTCAAATCTCAGGATCATAGGACAAGATGAAAAATCTATGAGAAGACAGGGTCATACATTTTATAGAAGGATCCCAAAGGGGTTGTGGAGAGGGGAGACAGATTAAATAAGGTCCCTGTGATGTAAGTCAATAGGTGCTATAGTGTCATTTGTAATGCATTCTTTGAGAAATTAGATGCCTAAATTTGTTCTGCCATTAACTCTGAATGAACATTGCACCCAACCATCTCTCTCTTTACCTCAACTTCCCCTTCTTTAAAATGAATAAATTTAAATAGACGTTTATAAGCATTGTCTGTGATCTTCCAGTCATTGGAAGATGTTTGTGAGATTAGCATGGAAATGGGTAGGGTCTGTATCAATATCTCCCAAATGTCATTTCCCACACTCCCCAAAAAAATCATTCAAGAAATCATTCAAATACATCACCCAGCTCTCTTCCTTGGCCACTTGTACCTTTTCTCCACCACTTCTGCCAATTACTTCACTGGTTGGATGGCAATAGAAATTGTCTCATCTTTCTCAGCAGCATTTATATTCTGTGGCACTTTCTGAGTTATAGTTGATTCTGGCAATGTGGGTCTCCCACAGGCTCCTTAATGTGTGTTCCCTGGAGGTGTGAAGAGAAGCTTTGGATAAGGGTCCCTCAGGGACAGGGAGGTAAAGCCAAAGACCTGTGTTTCTCAGATGACTTCTCTACTCTGCAGTCATCACTCAGGGATTCTAAGGATTGTAATTACCCTACAGCTTGTGATTAAAGAGAATCCAGAAGCCGGGCGTAGCAGCGCATGCCTTTAATCCCAGCCCTCAGGAGGTAGAGGTAGGAGGATTGCAATGAGTTCATGTCCACCCTGAGACTAAATAGTTAATTCCAGGTCAGCCTGGACTGGAGTGAGACCCTACATCCAAAAACAAAAAACCAAAACAAAACAAAATAAAAGAGAATCCAGTGTGCAGAGCCAAGTGCATGCTGAGAGAATAACAACGTGGGCACCCTCGAAGTAAACTGCATCATCTTAAAAATCTATACTGAAGGCTGGAGATATGGCTCAATGGTTAAGGGTGCTCGCTTGCTTGTCAAGCCTAAAAGCCCAACAACCCAGGGTTTTATTCCCCAGTACCCACATGAAGCTAGATGCACAAAGTGGCACATGTGCTTGGAGCTCATTTGCAATAGCAGGAGGCCCTGGCACACCCATTATCACTCTTTTTCTGCCTGTTTTTTTTTTTTTCCTGTCTCTCCCTTTCTCAAATAAATAAATGTTTTAAAAATAGATTTAAAAAATCTGTACAGGGAGATTTGTCATCTATCACTATTTACCTCACTGCCATATAGACATGATCTACACAGGCACCATTACTTTTGTACAGACCTTTGTCCCCTTCATTACTCGTGCCACCACCCTACCTCTGCCATGCCCACTACCAGTCCTTCACTATTCAAGTTACTGCTGATCAGAGATCTAAAACATGTCTCTCCAGGTGGTATTCGACATTTCCTTCAGAAGGATTGCTGCCAGCACTCATTCCCTTCCTCCATCAGTTTTACTCGTAAGACAAATCCAGTGTTTCACAATATCCTCAATGTTTTTATCAAAACTCCTTCTAGTCATATCTTTGATCTCAGATGAGTGCTATCCCTGGCTGTGCATATGTGTAGCTAGAGAGAATAAATAAATAAAGGAATAAAGGGTGGCTGCATTATCCACTGGGTATAAGGCATTGGGATCACTCATTAATCTACAGAAACTGTTTATTTCAGAGAGGGCAGAGACAAAGCAGTTGCTAATCAAACTTAAATGAAGGAGGTAAGGTCTGGAGATGACTTAGCAGTTAAGGCTCTTCCCTGTGAGGCTTAAGGACTCATGGCCGACTCTCTAGGTCCCACATAAGCCAGATGTACAAAATGACACAAGTACACAAGGTCACACATGCACACAAGGGATTGCAGTGGCTGGAAGCCCTAGCATACCAATTCTCTCTCTCACAAACAGACACACACACACACACACACACACACACACACACATCATACAAAGGCCAGTCTGGCCGGGCGGGGTGGTGCTCACCTGTAATCCCAACACTCTGGTGGCAGAGGTAGGAGGATCGCTGGGAGTTTGAGGCTACCCTGAGAAGACAGAGTGAATTCCAGGTCAGCCTGGGCTAGAGCGAGACCTTACTTTTAAAAAAAAAAAAAAAAAGGGCCAGTCTGTTGGGCTTGCCTCAAAAAAAAGATAAAAATAAAAAATAAAAAAAGGCCCAATGACTGAACGGGTGCGGCATGTCTACTCTTGGGGTAACCAACTGCTCTATAATTGGACTGAAGGCCCTCTCTACGGGAGGGAATACATACCTGGTACTGAAAAGCCTAAGTAAAAGTCTATGGAAGGTGAGGTCATGAGCCTTAGGGGTATAAGCCTGCTCTTGTCTGACTAAATGTATATATTATTCCCACCAAGCTGCCCTGAAAGCACTACACTTAAGGTTCATATTCACATATTAACGCTACTCTCACTTCTGGTTAGAGAAGCTTCTCTTTTCAGATGGCGATGACCACTGGGATGACCCAAAAGGCAACATAGTGCTGAGAAGAAGGGATGGAGGAGTGCCCAGCACTGAAACACTTCTGTCACACCCTCCATGGCTCAGGGACCATTGCAGAAGAGGGGGCGGATAGAATGGAGGAGCCAAAGGAAGGGTATGACCTCTTACAATGCAACTGCCCAAACAGAAATTGGCCTCGATATCCATGACCTTGCAGTGCCTAGCAATACCTCTGCAAGACCCTCAAAATAGAAGAAAAAGATGATGACATCAAATTAAAAGAGAGACTAATGGAGAGAGGGAGGGGATATGATGGAGACTGGAGTTCTAAAGTAGAATGGAGGGAGGGGAGGGAAATATCAGGTGGGTGTTTTTGTATGCAAGTATAAAAGTTGTCAATAAAAAAATAATAATTAAAAAATAAATACAAAAAGAAGGAGGTCAACACAAAGTCTTAAGAATTTCATATTACATGGAATTTATGGTATGTTCTAAGATCAAATTGGAAAGTTTCCTGTGGAAAGTGGAGGAATATATTTGCTTCTGAGTGCTAATATAATTGCAGGAAAGGAAAACACTGTATCTTTCTTCCTGTGAAATAATTGGCCATTTACTGGGGAAGATATTTGAAACTGTTCTTCAGCACATTGCTGGGTCTCCACAGTCACACACACTAAGAAACACTCACCGTTTTCATATTAATTTGTTAATCTACATGGATTCACCATCTGTCCTGACCTGTAAGATGAGTAATAGGGTGGTCCTCAGAGTAGCAAGGTGGATACAGTATTTTAAAGCTGCTTTATTATTATTTTATTTATTATTTTATTAGAGACAGAGAAAGGGAGAAAGAGAGAGAGTGAGTGAGAATGGGTGTGCCAGGGTCTCTAGTCACTACAAATGAACTCCAGACACAGGCACCACAATGTACATCTAGCTTATGTGGGACCGGGTTCCTTAGGCTTTGCAGGCATGTGCCTTAACTGCTAAGCCATCTCTCCAGTCCAAATGCAGTTTTAATATCCTCCATATACTCACCTTGCATTTGTCCTTCTGTATGCCTATTTGTCAGGCAACCTCGAAGGCAGACTTGCCCCATCATTTGTATATTGGATGCAAATCTCCTTTTTCATGTCTGATGTCTTGGTTTTACTTGGGTAGATTAGAATGTCTTGCCCTGTGTCTATTAGAAAGCTATTTTTAAACTGACACATACACCTGAACATGGAAATAGCACTATTTAGCATTAGGTGGTAGAAAAATAAATGCTAAAGTACTGAGGCTTCTGAGTATATCCCTGGTGGAACCTGGAGAGATGATTCTTCATTTTCCTGTTAGTAGAGGATGTTTCTTATTATGTATTTATATCAGGAATGGGGAAAGAGAAATGGATAGATAAGTCCATCTAGTCATGATTTGAAGAGAAAGATGACTTCTAAAATGATCTGTGTCAAAAATTTAAGTAAGGACTGGAGAGACAGCTTAGTGGTTAAGGCTCTTGTTTGTGAAGCATAAGGACCCAGGTTCCATTTCCTAGTACACACATAAGCCAGATGTACTAGGTGGTGCATGCATCTGGAGTTCATTTGCAATGGCTAGAGCCCCTGGCATGCCTATTCTTTTTTTCTTTCTATGTTCTTTCTCTATAAGATAAATTTAAGTAAGCCAGAGCAGGATGTACCATGTCCAGAAATTCACAATATCAGGCTAGAAAGATAGCTCAGTCAATAAAGAGCTTGTCTCACAACCTGGGTTTGAGTCAGACTCTCATAAAAATCCAAGCATGGTGGCATGCGCCTGCAATCCCACTGGTAGGAGGCCAGTTTCAGGCTAATGAGAGACCCTGTCTCAAATATAAGGTGGAAGGCTCCTGAAGAATGGCATCCAAGTTTGACCTCTGGCTTTCAAACACAAATATATGTGCACTTTCAAGAGTTTATAAAAACAACTTAAGTTGAAATTAATCTGAAACTGAAACACATTTTCATGCCTGTTGATTGAATAACAATAATATATTAGTTTTGAGGAAATTTGTACAAATTACATGGACATTTTTTGCTTTGATCTAGGAATCTAACTTTAGAATTTTGTAGTGTGTGTGTGTGTTTCCTTCTATAGATTTCTAGAAAAGTTAACCACAATGAAATATCAGTTGTTAAGTGAGAAGGCTCTGTATGCAAAAAAAAAAAAAAAAAAATCTTCAAATCATGGTTTATTGTCTATAAGTATAGAAGTTGTCAATAAAAACATTTTTAAAATATTCAAAATTATTTATTGGGGATAAACAAAATCTGTAGAATGAGACATCATATATATGAATCGGTAATAAAATATTCATGTAGCCTGAGTCTTCCAAAGAAACAAGGTAGTCATATAGGGAAAATTGCTTACAGTGATTTCTATCAGGGTTAGTGGATTAACACAAAGGAGCACCCTTGGATCAAGACTTATGTAGATAAAAATCATTCTAAATGGCTTTGACTTTTGGACTCTATACATGTATTATTTATTGAAATAAATAAATTTTGGTTTTTTTAATTTATGTAATTGAAGGGATAACTTGTCATTATGTAAGGGAACTCTGTAGGTTTTCACCTAACGGTAAGATTATGTACAAACCATAAGCATCATGCATGACAGAATGGGAGCTTTAATGCCAGTGCAGAGTGAGTGGTGAGTGGTGTGATCATGTTCCCTTTAGCCCTGGCTTCTTCTTACTGCTGTCCTAACAGAGCTACTCTCCAGAACCTCATTGAGAAGTGGCCAAGGGATGCTGGGGAGCCTCTCAGAGCTTTTCCCCACAGCAGAGTCCTTACAAAGCATGGTGCTATTTAAAGAACAATGTGAAGTGAACAGAAACTCACTTCCTGCCAGAGACAAGCCCAGTAGAGAAACTTCAGTGCCCTTGAGTGTCATCTGACCACTTAGAGGGGCTGTGTATTGTGTGAAGATCCATGAAGTCTACACACTTGCTGTTTGTATGTGCTGAGAAGTGGGGTATAAAGGATAACCTCCACCTTATATTGTAAAATGAAAGGGAGGTTACAAGAGAAAGACTGCAGAGCAAAAGACAAAGGTAATTTGGAGTAGAGAATGGATTTGTGAAAGATATTTTCTCCTGTTGGTTATAGGAGAGCTTAATATCTACAACACTCATTTGACTCTGAAGGGTTAGCTCATCCATTCATTCCTGTAGTCATTTTTTTTTTTTCAAATCTGAATAAATACCAAGAGCTGTGCTAGAATCCAATGGTATGGTATTTATGGCCTTCTTGAATTGTTACAAGATTACCTATGTCTTCACAGAAGGTGTGTAAGCACCCTGCCTCACCAGACAGCCTGAACTCTATAGAGATGGAGACCCTCAGTGTTATTATTATATACTGAAGCTATTGCAAGGGTAAGTAGCTTCCAGTCATTCTCTACAGTTTTTACTCACACTAAGGGGCCTATCTGAAGTCAGGAGCAGATAGAGAGACAGCATGGAAGCCGCAAGAGTAATAGACATGGCAGGCCAGCAGATTGGAGTATCAGGCAGAGCACTGGAGAAGAGCATACAGTAAATGAGTGGGAATACTCCTCGAGGTTACACAGGGATGAAGCCACATACTTACCTCAAAAGGCAATGCTTCATTAGCGGGTTCATTAGTGCACTGACCACACCTGGCAGAAATGTGTGATATGTGTAAAGCTAAGCCTTGTCAAGGAACTAAGTACCTTCTGCAGAAATGTACGTGGAGAACACTGGAATAATAATAATCAACATTTATACAGTGCTTGAGGACCTAATATTGTGTCCATTTTATTGATGAGAAGATCCAAACCAAAATTGACAGGAGAGATGGGTACCTTGCTTACTGTCACTAAAGAGAGCGGATAGTAGAATGAATGTCTGAACCCATGCGGAAAAACCTTCAGTCTCTTTTCCTATCACGATTGGGAGATAATATGGCCAGTTTGTTTACTGGACACTGTATGTGTTATTTCATTAAAATTTTAGAACAATTTGTTATAGACTTTTAAGGCAAAGTAACCAAATTCAGAACAGAAGGAAGTTATGGTTGTTTTTTTTTTTTTTTTTTTTTTTGTTTGGTTTTGTTTGTTTGTTTGTTTTTATCCCAAAGGGAAAAAATTAGACCAACATGTTTCCTTCTTTTCAAAATACTCAGAAGATGTCCTGCTGGGCCTAGACTTTCCTTACAGAGTGTTTCAATCATAGACCAGAAACTCCCAAAGCCAGAAAGAATAAAAGCAGTGAGTCCCTGCCAGCCACTCTGTGCACACAGAGATCTTGCTAAAATCACCCAGACATCTGCAGAACATCTCTCGTTCAATCTAGGTCTTGTTAGCCATTCCAGAATTTTTCTAATTTTATTGTAAACACCCTGAGATAATTCTTTCTCATTCAGAAAGATGTTATGAAAATTATACTTAAAACATTCTAAGCTGTGCATGGTGATGGCACAGGTCTGTTACCCCGGCTCTCAAAAGGTGAAATAGGAGTATGTATGTATATTATGTATGTAAATAATAATCACATTTTTCTGGCCTACAGTGGATTATGATTACTTTGACTTTTTGTCTTGGGGAAATTGACACATAAAAATTGAGAAAAGTGAGATACATTCAAGATATACAGTGCCTAGGTTTTGGTGACGAGGCCATAGTTTAACAGCCACGTGATGGCCCTGAATTTCCAAGTCTCTGAAGTATAAAGCTGAATTGAATCAATCATGATCAGACTCTAATCTGAGGATTAGACCTGACCTTGATTTTTGTTTTGCATGTGCTTTTCTATTTTGTATCACTCACCTCGCATATGCGACTTGTAAAGCTTTTTGTTGTGCTTTCTTTTGGCTGCTCATCTTTTAAAATATGGCCCCATATCCTTTCTAAGAAGAATTTAATGATATTGAAAGAGACCACAGGCAGCATTCTCAGCTCCAAGACTCTATACCCTTAGTATAGAGTATTGCCCCACCAGAGAGGAAGATACCATTCTTAACCTCCAGCCATCTGCCCAGATAGCGCTGTCATCCTGAGCTTCCTGTGGTCATGGGATGACTCAGGATCCCTGGCTCCATGAGGAATCTGTCTGCCACAGCTCACTGAGCCAAATGAAATGTAATATTTATGTTATTTATTTTAGAAAGAGAAAGAGGCAGATAGATGATAGATGATAGAAGATGATAGAAAGATAGATAGATAGATAGATAGATAGATAGATAGATAGATAGATAGAGGGCATGAGCATGCCAGGGCCTTCAGCCACTGTAAATGAACTCCAGACTCATGTGCCACCTTGTGCATCTGGCTTATGTGGGTCCTGGGGAATCGAGCCTGGGTCATTTGTCTTCTCAGGCAAACACCTTAACCACTAAGCCATCTCTCCAGCTCTGGCACATGAGATTTTATATAAACTCTAATTAAATTCTCATTTCTTCCAACCTTTTTTTCTATCTTTTTAACATCTCTGCAGGAATCTTGACTATCATGCTGGCTCTTAGCTTTTTAACAGTGGTGTCAATTCTTCTCCATCAGACTGGGAAAGTTTTCGATATCAAAACTGCTTTCTCTGTACCTGTTCACCTCTAAGCAATCGAGGAGTAGGGTATCTATGATGTAAGGACTAATAAACTGAAGGATGATTTTATTGGCATTTATTTTGACTCTGACCAAATGAATAACAAGCCAGTTGATTTTCATAGTTACCCAGAATTTGGAAATGCCAGAGGAGACAATCAGGATTCTCTTAAGAAAGCCCTGATCTTGTCAGTGACCCTTTTCACAGCTTCCTTCACCTCCTTGTTGCGCAGGGAGTAGATGATGGGATTGAGGAAAGGAGTGAGAAGAGCGTACACTAATGCAATGAGCTTGTCAATGCCCTCCTGTCTGCTCCCGGGTGAGCCCACATACACTGTGAAGGCAGAAGCATAGAACAGTGCCACTACTGTCATGTGAGAGGAGCAGGTGGAGAAGGCCTTGGCACGGCTAGCAGCTGATGGCAGCTTCAGCACAGCTGTCAGAATGCCTCCATAGAGTCCCAAGATGAGCACAAAGTTGCACCCAGTGGCCACTCCAATCACAGCACCATGGACCCGAGCATACCAGCTTGTGTCCACACATGCCAACCGCATTAGTGGTGCCAGGTCACAGAAGTAGTGAGATACCTCTTTCAAGCAGTAGGGCAGAGTGGCAGTGAGACTGGCTGGCACAAGGGCAGCTGAGAAACCAGCCACCCAAGTAGCCCCTGCCAGCCGCAGCTGTACCTGTCTGCTCATGAGGGAGTGGTAGTGGAGTGGGCGGCAGATGGCAAGGTAGCGGTCCAGGGCCATGACTCCCAACAGGTAACACTCAGTCATGCCCAAAGAATGGAAGACATACAGCTGGATGAAGCACACAACTGATGAGATGGGTGAGCGGCCATGGAGCAAGGTATGCAGCAGGCTGGGCACCGTGGTGCTGACGTACCAGAGCTCTAGGAAGGACAGGACACTGATGAAGAAGTACATGGGTGTGGACAGTCCTGAATCTGCCTGGACCAGGACAATGATGAACAGGTTCCCTGCAAGGGTGAGGAGGTAGATGCACAAGGCCCCCAGGAAGGCAAGAGGTCTCAGGGTGCTAGTGGTGGTGAAACCAGCAAGGATGAAAGTCTGGGTCCAGGTGTGGTTGACATGATCCATGATTCTCAGGAATGAAGGGTTAAGGTCAAAGTTGAACTACTTTAGGCTTTACATTTCTTTAGCAAATAGCTCTTGTGCCAAGTACAACAGACACGAGAACCTGAAAGAACATGGGCATTGTTTAATGAATTCCTTAAGCTACAATGGAGGTATTGTGACCCCAAGGGCAGAAATGATTGGTCATACTTCATAGCATCTGTGAGTTTCAGGGATAGAGCTAGAATGAAAGTCTGCTGGTCCCTGCTTATTCTCAATGCATTTTCTAATATTGAGCTCCAGAGAATAAAGCATTGTGTGATCCTCCCCGTAGGCTACCACATAATAAAAAGAAAGAAGAAATGTCTACTGATTTCTCTCCTGTGGTTCCTGATTACAAAAATAACCAGTACTATTGGGCTATGGTGAAAGAAGAAAGGTCATCCAAAAAGGGACAACGGTGACCTCTTTGAAGAATACTCTGTTCTGTATATAGAATATGCTGGTAAGAGCAAGAAAGTATAGTAATTAAAGTGACACAGAAACTGTGTGATTAATCCCTAAAATCTCGTGCCCAGGAAACTCGATTATTTACCCACACTCACACTGTACCTTCTGAAAGTTGATCCTCAGAAGAGACCTTCCTGGGAAATCTCAGAATAAAACCTCGTGTCAAAACTCCCAAGCAAGAAAGAGTGGTCTCTGAAGTCAGGGAGTGGCCGTGTGAACTTGCTTGACCCTCATGCACATTGTACACTGGACTAGGAAATTCTTCACTTAACCTCAGCTTCATCTTCCTTAAAATTAAAAAAAAAAAAAACTTTGCCAGTTGTTTTATAAAGCTCTTATAAGACAAATAAAGTATGGTTACCTTAGGTAACTGGGAAATGATTATCAGTTTTATAGTCATCAGCACTGATATTACTTGAGTTTTCCTTCTACACTGTAAGAGGGCTCCCCAGGAAAGGTGAGAGCTTTCCTCTAATTCTCTTCTGTTATTCTCATCTCTTCTGGACCACCCTTGCCTGTTACCTGACCATGTGAAGATAGAACTGGTAGCATCTTCCTGGGAGTCTTTCTATTCTTGCCTACTTATATCTTATGGTCCTAGAAATGGCAGGTTCCCAGAGGTTCCTAGTAGCAGCATAAGTGACTTGTTCACAATAAGAGTCCCTCTGGGGCAAGAAATCGGGCATGGGGAGCCAAGACAAATCAGCTCTATTTTTCAAATGACTTCTCTCCATTCTACAACAACCTGATGTTTTCATCCAGAAACATCAAGTTTAACAAAAGAGATAATTAACCAATTCTACTGCTAAGGAAAATAATTACATTAGAAAAGCTGAACAGTTATTTAAGATATTCGTATGTGATTAAAATTTTATCTAAATAACCTCTATTACCAGCATCTTTATTTGTAATATTTTCGATGAAAAATGTGAGCCAATGTTTAGAAAAAGTAACTTAAAGAGCAGCTAAAATATTGAGGAAAGAGGGAAGATGTCAGTGATTGTATGATTTATTCATAAACCATATTTATGCAATAGTTATAACATATAGTATATTATATGTGGTATATAATATAATAATAGTTAATATTGATTTTTTAAATGATAGGATCTAGAATCACCTAGGAGGGAAAAAAAACCTATGGGCATATCTATGAGAGAGTTTCTAGACTGGATTAATTGTGTTGGGAAACCCACCTTAAATTTGGAAAACATCATTACACTGTCTAGAGTCTTGGACTGAATAAAAATGAGAAAATGAGCTGAGCACCATCACTCATCTCTCTCTGCTTCCTGACTTGAGAGCAAGGTGATCAGATGCCTCTCACTCCTGCCACCATATCTTCACACCGTGATGGACTTGACCCTAAACTCAGAATCAAACTAACATCTTTCTTCCTTAAGTTGCTTTTGCCAGGTCTCTAATGGGGCAAATAATTCATATAGAAAGTTGGTACTGACACTGAGGCTGTGGTAGTTTTAAAAGGTATGTCCTCATAGAGTCAGGTGTTTTTATTTCATTTTTTTAAATTTTTTTTTATTTTTTGGTTTTTCGAGGTAGAGTCTCACTCTAGCCCAGGCTGACCTGGAAGTCACTATGAAGTCTCAGGGTGGCCTCAAACTCACAGCGATCCTCCTACCTAGGCCTCCTGAGTGCTGGCATTAAAGGTGTGTGCCACCAAGCCCGTCTTCAAGTGTTTTATTAAAATTACTCTTGTAACTTGTATCTCCAGCCATATGGGGAAGATTCTGGGGTTCAACTCAAAGGTATGTTTGCAGGAGGGTCTGATTTTAGCCCAAAGGTGTGGAGAGAGAATTTGAACTTTAGGGGTTTGTGTGTGTATCCTGGTACTGGTATTTGCTTGCTGCAGTTTGTTTATTTTTTTCTTTCTGTTTGGATCTGTAGAACTAAGCAGCATCTTCTGCCATTGATGGAACTTTCCCTAGATTTGTTTGCTGACATAAACCCCTTCCTCCCATGAACTGTGTCTGGTTTGAAGCTCATGCCAGCAATGTGGAATGACAAAATCAAACTTATTGCTGTGATGAACTTCACTATGTGGTCATTGGGTCTTTAAAAATGGTTTGTGAGAGGAATGAGAAAGTTTAAAACTTTGGCTTACAAAATCCCTACCAAGGCTGTAAGCAAAGTTTAATGATCCGTTCTGGTGGGAGTTTTAAAGATAAGAATTCTCAATACTTCCTCATGAGGTTTAAGAAGGAAACACGTGCTCTGCCAGGTGCTGGGCTAGAGGTCATCCATGCCATATTCTGGCAAAGAAGTTGGCCACACTCTGCTTGTGTGCTGAGAACTCAAGCAGGATGAATTCAGGAACTATGGACTAATTTTTTGGGGTTGGGGGAGAAAATGTCAAGACAGAACAGCATTCCAACTGTGTCATGGTTACTTCTCTGCTCTGAAGTTTGCCTACAGTGAGAGAGAAAAAAAGTGGAAGGGGCTGGAGAGATGGCTTAGCAGTTAAGCACTTGCCTGTGAAGCCAGAGGACCCCGGTTTGAGGCTCAATTTCCCAGTAGTACTCACATAAGCCATATGCACAAGGTGGCACTTGCATCTGGAGTTCATTTGCAGTGGCTGCAGGCACTGGTGCATCCATTCTTTCTCTCTGCCTCTTTCTCTCTGTGTCTGTTGCTCTCAAATAAATAAAAATAAACAATTTTTTAAAAAAAGAAAAAAAAAGTGGAGGAGAAACATGAGAAATGTACAGTTTGGTGAGGTACTTGTGTGAAACAAGTCTAAGGTTTCATCCTGAGCTGGCAGCAGAACTTGATAATGTCATCCATATGGTATTGGTTTTGCAAGCATGAAAGGTATTCGATCAAGATGGTAACGGAGTCATAGTTCCTCAGAATGGTGAAGACGAGGTTCCTGGATTCCAGAGTGAGTGAGTCATCTTCAGCCTCATTTGATCATTGGAGACATTCATGTGTAACTGTATTAATTTTCTCAAACCCTCTATGAGAAATCAACAGTGAGATTTTAGAGACTGATTAAGTCCCCACACTATGACTGTAAGTTGTCCAGTTCATCAAGGAGAACAGACCCCACAGCGGGAATTATGTCCATCAAGGTAGAAAAGACATGGCAGCACAAACACCAAGCAGCTGGTCGCATTGTGTCCTCAGTCAGGAAGTAGCAGGTGATGACCGTTGCTGCCCAGCTGGCTTTCTTGGGATGCCAGCCATGGAATGGTGCTGCTGACCACAGTTAGGGTTAGGGTGGCTCCTCCCACCTCAACTAACCAAATCAATGAAGTCTCACAGACATCCCCAGAGATTTGTATATTCTGTGATTCTAAATCCTGTCATTTGACAACCAGAGTTTAACTATTGCATGGGCCTAGGTCAGGCCCTGCTTTAAGAAGCCTTACAGGGGCTGGAGAAATGGCTTAGTGGTTAAGGCATTTGCCTGAGAAGCCAAAGAACCCAAGTTCAATACCCCAGGACCCATGTAAGCCAGATGCACAGGGGGCACATGCATTGGGAGTTTGTTTGCAATGGCTAGAGGCCCTGGTATGCCCATTCTCTCTGTGTCTGTCTCTCTTCTCTCTCTTTTTCTCTCTCTCTGCTTGCAAATAAATAATTTTTTTAAAAAAGAAGCCTTACAGTCTGATTAAATTTCTTGAGATGTCAAGAATGTGAGCCATCACCCACTGACAGCCTTCATTTTCTCAGAGGGAGAGTAAATGAAGCTAAGAAAGTCTTGCTAAGGTCATACGGGCCTCTGGAATGGATCTAAGAATGGATCCTCATCTCTCTGTCACAAGTTTGGTACTGATAAGTGCATAGTTACTGGTATAATACAGAGATATACAAACAATAATTGTTGATCAAAAACACAAAATTGTATAGAGTATTCAAGGCTCACATGGTGACCTGTCTCTGCCAAGCATAGGCTGTCTAATGAGTTAGGTATCTTTTGAAAGGCCATATATTACCTTCAGTTCGCTTATCAAAAAAGGGAGAGGGGAATGAAGAGATGGCTCAGTGGTTAAGGCATTTGCCTGTGAAGCTTAAAGACCCAGGTTCTATTCCCCAGTACCCACATAAGTCAGGTGCACAAGGTGATACATGGAGTTTGTTTGCAGTGCTAGAGGACCTGATATGTCCATTCTCTCTCTCTCTCTCCATCTTTCTCTCTCAAATAAATAAATAAATAAATAAATAAATAAATAAAACATTTTTTAATGAAAGTCAGAGGGCTGAACTAAGTCATCTCAGTACAGAAACTTGTGGAGAGTCTGAGAGAAAAAAAGATGGCTATGGTGTTATGTCCCTGTTTCTTCTTTCTATTTCTGTTTTCTGCTTTGTACACATCTGTTCATATAATGTTCTTCCAATGTGGCTTGTTCATGTGTTTCTTTGACAATACAGAAGCTGAAAGGTTTCCAGAGTGTCTTTTTTGAGCTTTCTGCAAGAGATTTGGATCTACTTCTTGCTAGGGCTGTGCAACGATAGTTGAAGCAATCAAAGGGAGATAGAGAGAGCATGCACAGTTCCTGGAGCTCTGCTTCCTGTGGCAGACATAGACATGGGTACTTTACGAAAAGAACCACAGCCCATTGTACCAGCAAGACTAGGAGCTCAGATGTGTGGGCTGAGGTCCAAGGTCTGGATTATGATATAACTTAAAAACCCCATCTAATAGCATTGGGCAGAAATAGGGAAATTGATAGAACCCTAATCTTTTCTGAATCCAATATAGTTGAGTCTCCCATTGGCCACCTTTTGTGTTCACTCTTGCCTGTCTACTCTGCACTATTAGTAATCACTGGGTCCATCTCCATCTATCCTGTATTCCTTTGTATTGGATGTCCTCCTCCTACTTTCATGGCCTAGGCTCTTGTGTTAACAAGAGCGAAAATTTTCTCTGTGATCCTACATTATTCTCATATCCTTTCTAAGCCAGTGTCTTGATTAATATATCCACATAAGTGGGTACTCTACAATTTATATTACTATTATCACTACAGAATTAATGATCATAAATATAGATTGAGTTCAATTTCTAATGATTGTTCAGAATGGGCTGAAGCACTGGGCAATTATGAATGCCATTTCATTCAATCTTATCTTAGGGTTAGAAATCAACTACTAGAGTCAGTCTCTTCTAGGTAAATAAGTAGGATACCAGACCTACATTTGAAAAGGGGGAACAATGTCAACCTATTGTGTCTGGTCTTGCATCAGCAGGGAAGTATTAACAAAGTATAAGAGTGTTTTCTAGGTTTAAAAGTCATGCCAGTGTGCAGGAACAGCAGAAGTTCTGTACATGGAGAGGAGAGACCAGAAGGCATGTGTCCCTCTGCTCTAAAGACCATCAGCAATAAGCAATGAGTCTGGGAAGCTTTGAGCAGAGGGTCCAAATCAAGTCTTAAATATCTCCTCGCTCTTATTTAGACCTCAGGCAGTTGCATTGAGCATCCCAGCCCTTAGCCAGCCCAGATTCTTGTTTCCATGGCTCTTTTCCCATGAAGAGGACCTTGGTCCCATTGCTACACAATCTATTATTTAATACAGATCCTGTTTGGGTGGGTATCTCATAGGGAAACATCTCCTAATGAAAGCTTCCTACAAAACTTTTCTTATAATCAACTAAGGGGATGGGAGTAAAGAACTAACAAGTTTTCTAATGAGAAGACAAACAAGTTGCTTAATTGATCTGGGGAAGCCACAGAGATTCACAGAGCGAATCAAGGGAACTTTTCCCAGGAGGGAACTTGTACCTGCTTAATGATACAGACATAACTTTAGTAATTACCAGCAGTGTCTCTTCAGAGAACACCAGTATAGAAGTTCAGGAGCAGGAAGCAGTGGGGAGGTCCTGCTCATCTTCTGACTCCTTCAATTAGTGCTAATTGGGATCATGGGAATGCCTACCAAGATGTCAAAGAAGCTGCTCTGGTTACAGTGCTTACAGGAGCTTCCCCGGGCCTAGTCAAGAGTCTTTTCCCCATACCACAAACTCATTTCCTACATTCACTGAAGGCACTATAGAGATTTGGACTGACAGTCAGGCCTGGATTTTAATCTAGGCTTTACCACTAACTAGCTCTGTAGCAAAGTGTGTTACACACCTACTCTGACCTCAACTTTTAATGTGTAAGAGTGATTAAACTTCATGTATTTTGTGGTTTATTTTAATTGTATATTTGAACTGTGATAAGTGATGTGGGACAAAAACATAAGTACAATAAGGATAAGTTCATTCTGATGCCAGGGCACCAGCATCAAGATACCTAAATCAAGTTTAGTAGAAACACTTGGTCAATTTAGTAGACATAAATGTATAATAAAACATAACTCCATTTAATTACAGTGCTCAAAAATTGTACAGCAAACTCCAGCCACAACAAATAGAATTTAACACAAAACAATAATCATAGTTAGTATTTAGAACATGTAGCTCAATACTGACAGATAAAAGATAAACAAAATCAAAAAGATTGACATAAAATCTATATATCATCTTAGAACAATATGACCTAACTTTCACTTACAGATCACCGTAAAGACAGTTGGACCTATATGTTTTCTGTGAGTGTTTACAGTGCTCACCAAAATTGAAATATGTGAGGGACCTAAATAAGTTTTGATAAAGTTACTATCTAAAATTATAGCACAGAGTAACTATATACAATGCAAATAGGAAAAAAAATCATTCCTTTATATGCCTTTGCTAAATAGAAGACAATAGTAATATATAGCTGATGTCCATTTATTCAACATAACACTATAAAGTCAAGAGCAAATGATAAAAAAGACATTCAAATAAAGCCATAAGAAAAAGCCTACACCTTAGAAATCACTTAAAATTTGAAAAAAAAAATACACCCAAACTTTTTTTCTTTGTAAAAACCCAATTTAGGTGTCTTATCACCTAGTGAATGTGCAAATCAACTTGAGAAACTCAGGCTCAGATATTAATAGACTTTTGTCTGGGCTTTAAGATAAGCAGATGGACAAGTTTTTTTTTTAAGATTGTTTATTTATTTATTAGATATAGACAGAGGGAGAGAGAGAGATAGAGAGAGAGCGAGAATGGGCATGCCAGGGCCTCTAGCCACTCTAGACTCATGTGCCACCACGTGCATCTGGCTTATGCAGGACCTGGAGAATAGAACCTGAGTCCTTGGGCTTCGTGGGCAAGCACCTTAACCACTAAGCCATCTCTCCAGCCCAAGATTTTTATTTAGAATATAATCTCCTCTTTCATTTTCATTTTTTAAATATTTATGTGCATGAACATGTTGCATGTGTCCATGTTTTTCAGGTGTGTGTGTGTGTGTGTGTGTGTGTGTGTGTGTGTGTAAGGGTACACATACATGTGAAGGCTGGAAGTCAACCTTGGGTGTTGCTCCTCAGAAAGATTTTTGTTTGTTTGTTTTTTGTTTTTATTTTGAGGTAGGGTTTCACTCCAGTCCAGCCTGACCTGCAATTCATAATGTAGTATCAGGGTGGCCTCGAACTCATGGTGATTCTCCTACCTCTGACTCCAGAGTGCTGGAGTTAAAGTCATGCACCACCAAGCCTAGCATAAAGTTGTTTTTCTGAGAAGCATCTTTCACTAAACCTAGAGCTCACAGATTTGGCTAGACTGGCTGGCAAGTAGCCTCAGGGATCTATTATCTCTGCCCACAGTGCTGGGATATGTGTGTGTGTGTGTATATATATATATATATATATATATATATATATATATATATATATATATATATGAAACACACACACACACACACATACATACACATACATACATACTTACATACATATATACATGCACATACATACACATACATACATACACATACATACATACATACATACATATTATTAGTTATGTATATAGTATATATACAGCCATGTTGGTACCATCGTTAGCCTTCTCCCTATTCCCCCCTCCATGGATAATGTGGGTCTTGCCTTACATTTTATTTATTTATTTGAGAAAGATGAAAATAGAGAGAGAGAATGGGCACTCCCTGGCCTCCAGCCACTGTGAACAAACTCCAGATACATGTGTCATTTTGTGCATCAGGTTTTACATGGGTACTGGTGTAAATCTGGGTCCTTTGGCTTTGCTGGCAAGTACCTTAACCACTAGACCATATCTCCAACCATTTTTAGATATTTTTATGTGAGTTCTGGGAATTGAACTTAAGTCCTAATGCTTGCAAGACAAGCACTTCACCAACTAAGCTATCTCTCCAGCCCTCCTCTTCTAATTTTCCTGGCTGACACAACAAATCATAGCTCTCCACATTTATCCACGAGTCTAAAATATAATAAAGGAGCAAGAATCCGGCTGCTGTTTCTTTATGTAGTATCTCTACTCGGTGCAGTCATTGTGCTTGTTCTGAGTTCTCCCTGAGAATGATGACATCTTCTGCACTTAATCTACATGGTGTCATTCTAGGAGACATCTTCAATGAGGACTTTGAGTGATTTCTTTGGAGAAGCACTTGAGAAGATAGGCAGTCATTAGGACTTTTTAAATATTTTGTTCAATATCAGGAATTCTTTTACACCCACACTGTGTTTAAGTGGTTGATCACATTTTATCAGTGAAGCTTTGAAATTGCTGAAAGAACAAGGAGCCTCTAGGAGTGACTAGGACACATCAGTGACATGTCATAATAGCTTGGAAACTACCTAAGAGGAAGAAAATTCATTTGCCCATTTTTTTAGCATATTGAAAAAAATTCCAACTGCTTAGTTCAGATTAGAGAATTTTAACCTGACTTCTTTTCAGTTATCAACAATTTATGTGTCATCTTCTGAAGAATCAAGACAGGTATCTTCTCACATGTTGCTTCCCTAAACAGGAGACAACAGCATCTGCTGTGTGTCCTCTACCCAGCGATCTCTGCACTGAGAGCCTCACTGGTCTCCCCAATCCTTATTTTTATCCATGCAGGAAACACAGCTCTCATCTCCAGGGGAACAAAAGACAATTTATGCTGGAGCCAAATATGAATAACCATGGCCCAGGGATACAGATTTAAATTATTCCAAATTCCGTTCTTCAGTGTTGTAACCATTTTGTGAAATAGTTATAGAACAAAAAGAGTAATAAGTCAACATGTTATTCAAAAACATGGGTGGGTACTTAAGGTAAACAAGTTATAGTAAAGTGGAGAAATCTCTACTATGGGCCTCGGATGTTAACAAATGACATTACTAACTTTTTAGTTGGCGGGAGCTAGAAATCTGTGTGTACATTCCAACAGGATTGACCTAGTAGTCACAAGGATGTTAGATCATTCACAGAGGTGGGCAATAAATGGTCACATGGGCATCTGAGGTACCCAAAATAATTTCTCTCTGGAACTATAACATTTCAAACTCTCCACAGTCATTGAAGTTCTAATTATTCAGTCAGCCTTTATGATGTTCAGACTAGGTATGGCTTCTCTCTGGGAACTGAACACATTTGCCCAATCTCCCCACCCCCATAAACAGTCATAAATTTCATCCTGGAGTTGTGAATGCCCAGTGATGTTTATGACAATATTTGCAGATCCTATTGGGTTACCTGGTATGGATAAGCCAGTTTTCCAACCCAGACTTCTCACCATTCATGAACCTAGTCTGAATTAGCATATCAGCTCTCTTCCTATTCAGATGAACATAGTTTGAATTAGCATATTATCTTTCTTCATAGTCAGATGATCTCAGATCATGACCAACTTAGCTGGTTCATTCATGTTCTTCTTACAGATCAGATAGGGACTGCCACAGGACCATCTTTAATTGGTTTCAATTATTTGACTTCTTTTTTTAAAAAATATATATATTTTATTTATATTATTCTGATTTTACATTCATAGTATTGGTTCCATTGTCCTCCTCCCTGTCCTCCCATACAAAAAATGAGCTCAGTCTCCAAGATCAAGATGCCACCAAATGTGGGCTAGAAGAGAGCCAATGCATATAAAATTCCCTCCAAAACATATATGGTCATCCCTTCTATCTAATTATTTGACTTCTTGAAGATTCAAGTACCAGAATCAATCCATGGCTCTATATGCAGAAAAATTATCATTCGGCACTCAGTCTTTCTGGAGGCTTGGTGCTTTTCTAGACATGTTGCATCACTCATTTGTGTTTTCTATGAGTAATTTTGGGAGGCTGGAACAGTCATGAAGCTCAGTAAGAGAAATAATGGAGCCAAGTCTCAGATAAGAGGAAAACTAGTTCAAGATCCATGCATAAGTATCCTGGAAAGAATTTTCACATAAATGATGATAGTCCCTTGACATCTTTCAATGATATGAACTATTTATAACTGTGTGGATGCCATATACCATTGTAAACTCAAGAAATGTCATGTCAGGGCTACAGAGATGGCTTAGTGGTTAAGATACATGCCTGCGAAGTCTAAGGATCCAGGTTCAATTCTCCAGGTCCCACGTAAGCCAGATGCACAAGGGGACACATGCATGTAGAATTTGTTTGCAATGACTATAGGCCCTGGTGTTCCCATTCTCACTCTCCCTCTCTCTCTTTCCCTCTGTCTCTAATAAATAAATAAAAATAAAATATCTTTTTTAAAAAAAAAAGAAATGTCATATCAGACTTTTCTTCCCTAAGAACATGCAGCCAAATGCTGATAGTGGGATCTCTGACAGGAGGGCAAGGAGCCAGCTGACTCATTTCCTTCCCCTTTAAAGGTAGATGAGAAGGACCCACTTACTTCTGGAGCAAACATTATAAATGGCCACTTATGCACTGTTAATAATAAGCAAGTATCCCTTTACATATTAATTTTTATTTAAGCTCTGATACTGGGGGTATGGGGTCATTTAACTCCTTAATAGCTCTTACTTCCTTCACTCGTTCCCAGGCTGCCCTGAGGAAAGGACTCAGTCAGACAGACCACTAGACTACCCTGATACCAGCACGAGACTCAGCAAGCCACAGCGGTCTTGAGGAAGTTACACAACAATTGTTCTTGCTGCCAAAATACAACTCCACTTCGGCTTCTGGGAGTGCAGCCCCAGCCATGACTGTTTCAAGTGGCCTGTGCCCGTCTTTTTATCATCACAAGCAAGCCTCAGGGGACTATAAGTGACCTCTTCAGCCCTTTCCACACAGGCCAGAAGGAAAGTGCTTGTCCTGGGGCCCAGCAGAAAGTCCCCAGAATGCAGACCTGGGACTTAGTCATCTGTGGGGGTGGGCATATTGTGATTGGAGCAATGTGCAGTTTCTGTTTACATCAAGGACTCATGATAACACAGTATTTCAATGGTATTGACTTCTGCTCTGATTGTTGAAAACACCCTTTCTGGCTATTTAAGAGGGCTGATCAGTTCACTCTGAGCAGGTGGGAAACACTTTTGTGTTTGACCCTTTCTGTTGTGACATAAAGGCCCAATAAACAAAACTTCTCTGAAGTTACCTTCTTGCTTACTTTTGGTCTTCATCACTGGCAGTGAGCTGAGCTGGTAACAAACACCAAGAAGGAAGACAGCAATGAAGGTGACCGTGGTGCAGCTGACAGCAGCAGTGACAATGGCAGTGAAGATGAGGCAGGCAGCTGAAGCCTTCTAGGGAGCGGCTGGGGCAGAAATGAGAGGACCAGCAGTGAAGATAGTGAGGGCTGGAAAGAGCTGAAGATCAGGCACTGAGCGCTGAGAGAAGTCTAAACAGTTGCCAGTCCTTCAGGGCCAAGAATCCTCACACCCTAGCTAAAAATGCTATGACACTAGACACCATCAAGGTCAAGGATCCTGTCATCTTAGCCCAAGTTCTAACACTGCCACGGAGCTTAGAGACCCAACCCCTGTGGTCTACAAATGCGGTGAAAACCTAGAAAGCCCTGCCTCCTACTCCATGCTGTGTCTGCAGCCACCACCTACTTCTTCCAGAAGTGCCAAACAGCTGGTAGTTAAAGCCCAGAGCCACAGCTTTCAACCTCAATGTCTCTGGCTTCGGGAGAAGTTGGAGCTGTAAACTTCTGGCACTGCTAACCCACCTCCTAGGCCTTGGGGTCTCTCGTCGGATTGCTAGCACTGCAAGAGCTTCTCCTCAGTTATTCCCGACTCATTTCCAGATGGAGGAAAGGGATCTGATTGATAATACTTTGATATTTAAGCCTCACGGAGGTGGGTTTTGTGTCAAATGACCCATTCGTGTCAGTTATGAAAGTTCTAAGGTTGGAACTTCCTGATATCTATTGAGATTTTTAAGGAACTAACCTGAGTATTACTGTGCTCTAACTTTTCATAATCACTGGAATGGTTTACAGGAAGGCAACGGTTCAGTTTCATGAGCCGAGGAAATCGCAAGCTATGAAAATTTCTGGGAGGGGTCTTCAGTGGTTCAGCATGACGGTGCCCACCAGACAGCAGTGTGAGACAGCTCCAGTTATCACGTGGCTTTAACTAGTGTTAGTTTTCCTGTCGTCTTTATTTGCTTAGCATTTCAGATTGCAACAGCCTCCTGTTCAATTTCTGAGAGATTTACTAAGATTATCTTTGTATTCACACAAAACAAGTTCTGCTTCCTGCCTTACAGAAAATCTACATTCTGGGCATTGCTGAAGAAATTTCAGGGAGGTGAGTCCTGCCCCTGTCATCTACAGAGATGAGACACCTCTGTGCAATGCACAGGAACTCAGGAAAGTCAGTGCCGTGATTCTGTGGAGGGAGGGGCGCAGGCTGCTCACCGCACTCACAGCAGCCACACAGCAGCAGCTTGGGTTTGTTTGATGCTTCCTCAGGAAGATGACAGACAGCTGTGTCCTCCTCCACTGAGGCTGGAGCCAGGATAGATGCATTAGCACTATTGCAGGTTGTAAAATAAGCTTAAAGTGTAATTTTGCTTAAATTGATGAGTGAATGGCTTTGGTGATCTTGGCTGGAGAATGCAGAGGAAACCTGTGCCTGTGTGAGTGACTGGGTAAAAGACAAGTAGTGACATGAAAAAAAAAAATATGATCATATTATGTAAAATTCACATTTCAGCATAAAATTATGTTATATAATATCATGCAGTTTTTATAATATGTGAGAACCAGCACTTTCCTGTAGTACATGGTATTTTAGTATTTTGATAAGTATGTCCAAGTTTTACTTTTTATTATTATTATTTATTTATTTTATTTATTTGAGAGAGAGAGAGAGATGGACACACCAGGACCTTCAGCCACTGCAAACAAACTCCAGAGGCATGAGCCACCTTATGCATCTGGCTTACATGGGTTCAGGAGAATTGAACTTGGGTCCTTTGGCTTTGCAGGCAAGTGCCTTAATTGCTAAGCCATTTCTTCAGTCCCAGCTTTTACTTTATTTTCCCTGTATTGCAGGTGTTAGAGACAGTATTTCAATCAGATATGTACATCTCCCTGCTTTATTTCATATTAGAGGTGGACTTTGCTTGTAAGGACTCATAGGAAAGGAAGGGTTGAGTTCAATAAAATCTGTACTTACCATCTGGAATGCACTTTTTTATAGAACCTTATGCAAATATCACCTGTGTATCGAAGTGCTGTAAAATTTTAATGTTGACTTTGGAATTCCCTAAGTATTCTATGAACATTTTTACTTACTTAAGCTTGTTAATTGTGTGATTCATTTTTTCTAAAGAGTTCTTTTCTGATATTTTCCTTACTTCATCAATAATTAAGATATGCAAAAATTGCAAACTATACTTACGATATGTTGATGTTTATATCTGTCTAAATTTCTGTTCTTATTGTTATTTATTAATAGTCTTGTTTTTGATACAGTCTTATTATATAGCTCAGGCTAGCCTGGAACTTGGAATATAGCTGAGGCTTGCATCAAATTCATAATCTTGTGTCAGCCTGCAGAGTGATGAGCATGTACCTTCACACACAGATTAAATTTTATTATTAGTTTTTCATATTTATATGTTCACATGTAGTTTAAAATAGATAAACACATTATATTTTACCAGATATGGTCATAAGGAAAACATAGTCATAAATATTTTCTATTTATTATTTGGTAAATACATTATAAATACATTACACCTACTTCATTTTTTCTTAACTTAGAAACTTTCATTGTTAAATAGTGAAACTCCAGTTGTTATGATAGACTGGAAAAGTTATAACTGTATTAACAGAGTAGTTTGGTTGCTTTAAATCATTGCTTTCATCATTGAACTTTTTCCAACTTAAAAAACCTTCATATAAACTTCTGTCAGTGATATGTAAGGAGTATTTCTCATTCACATTAGAAAACTTTGCCTTATTTTAACATTTTTTAAATTCTACCAATGATTAATTTTGATTTGTAAGTTTTATGGGGTAAATTATGGTACTGACACATCTATATAATATATATTGGTACAATCAAGGCAAAAACATTTTGGTCTCTTCAACAACTAATATTTGTATGTGTAGGGAATTTCATTCTTTTTTTTCTAAACATGTTGAAATATACCATATATTGTTTGTCCCAATGATTTCCCTACTATGCTAAAAAAGAACCAGGAATAATTCCCCCACTTTGTTCTTGGTTACCCTTACTGCATTTTTCTCTGTCCTGCTAACCTCCTATTCTTCCCTATCTAGTGACCACTAGTGATTGTATTCTTCTATATGTGGACTTACTGGGTTCCACAAGTAAGTGAGGACCTATGGTATTTGTCTTGCTGTTTCTACCTTATTTTGCTTAACATAATTATCTCTACTTCACATGATAGAACCTCGTTTCTTTTCAATGGCTAAAAAGTACCCTATTGTAAATATTTACTGTATTTTCTATATTCACTTTTTCCACAGAAGGGCATCTGAGATGATTCTATATTTTGGCTATTGTGAATAGTGATATAAAAATCCATGAGAATTCAGTAACCAATAACTATGAAAGTCATCGTGGGTGTAGAAAATCGGGAACCAACAGACAGGTATCTAAGAAAAGATTTCAGGCTTTAAAAGAAGGGATGAGAATCCAGGAACATTGATACAACAAGACTGTACCCCTAAACACTGCAACAATCACCTATTTACAGACATCTTTTCACCACAGCTACCCTCCATCCAATTGCCATCTTTAATAGGGAAGAATTTTTAGCACTTGTTAATACAGCACTTCTAAACTAATATTCTATGTGACATAAAGAGTGATTATACTTCCCCCTTGTCACGAACATATCTGTATATGCCAATTCTACATGGGCCATTGTATTTACATAGGCATATGTGAGTTTTGAGATTTCTGAAGACATATGCAACATTGTGTACCAGTTTTCTCTTATAGGTTCACTGATAATTTGAAAGATGGTGAATGAGTACAAGAAAAATGTTCTGCTGAAAGGATTAGAGAACATCAGCAACCATCAATTTCGAATACTTAAGTGCTTACTAGCTCCTGATTTAAAACTGACCAGAAAAATGCAAGAGGAATATGACAAAGTTAAGATTGCTGACTTGATGGAAGATACATTCCAAAGGGATGCTGGATTGGGAAAAATGATAGAATTGTACAAAGATATAGCCGAACTTGAAGAACTTGCTGAAATTCTTCAAAAAGAGATGTTAAAAGGTAACAAGGGACAGAGATCACCCTCTCCCTAATCCCATCCTGCTCTCTCTTTACCCTTCTGAACCTGGACTAGAGCCCCACTTTATGGCACCATCATCATTATCCTTTCTCATAACCAAGAAAAGGCACCACTAATGAAAGCTAGACACAAGCAGGCACAAGGAACTTGCTCTCTTGTAAAATTACTGAGTTAAGTACAAGATTTTAGAAAGTAAAATCTACAACCACCATGTATTACTTCACATCTAGAGTATACTTCCTTTTTCTTATGTCTGTAATTTGAGTGCAATAGGGAGATTTACACAGACACTATTACATATATATACTATAAATACAATATTTATACATATATAAATATAAAAAAGAATACACACACACACACACACACACACACACACACACACATATATATATATATATATATATATATATATATCTGTATATGTGTTTATTGACCAATAAGTATGATGAAAGCTTTAGATGTTTTTGTATTATATTTATATTATATAAATGAGAGAGAGAGAGAGTGAGTGCAACAGGGCCTCCTGCCACTGCAAATGAACTCCAGACACAGGCACCATTTTGTGCATTTTGCTTTATGTGGGTACTGGGAAACTAAATCCATGTAGTCAGGTTTTTCAAGCAAGCGCCCTTCACTGCTGAGACAATTTTAAAGGATATGACAGAGAAATGGGAATGAGAATGGCATGACTGAGGCACCTATGATTCAGAGAACAGAAAGGAGTTTCTTATTGCACAGGGAACAAGTAAGAAAATCACTGATGAGCAGAAGACATTGTTTGAGCTGTGACACACTGTTGTCCCCTAGTAACCAGGCCAAAGTACCAGAGGTAGACATGACTGAACTTGGGAGGAAGGGGTACTGACTCTGCTTCTAGACCATCTGCTTTGGGTTTGTGTGTGTACCTTTTATATGCATTTGTTATGATGACATGTAAATCCATCACAGTAAAAGGAAAAACCCCAAGGAAAAAAAAGAAGCAAGAAGACGGTTATACCACACCAACACCAACCACAAGCAATACCTTCCCACACAAGGAAGTAGAGACGTCCACAGCTCAGGTAAGATTGAGGCATACAGGCCTGTGACTATCCCTTAGAAGAAATGTGAAAAGTCCTTCAACTCGATCTCTCCATCACATTCTTAGGACTGCATTCATTTCTCTTTAAGCTTTAGCTTTACCAAATTGCATAATAATTGATCATATGACATAAGTGCCTTTACCTTAACTAGAGATGTGAAATTAAGAATCAGGTCAAATAATATTTGTCCCATGTCTACACAGTTTTTTTTTAAGTTATTTATTTATATATTTGAGAGCAACAGACAAAGAGGCAGATAGATAGCGAGAGAATAGGCACACCAGGGCCTCCGGCTACTGCAAATGAACTCCAGATGCATGCGCCACTTTGTGGCTTATGTGGGTCCTGGGGAATCGAGCCTCGAACCAGGGTCCTTAGGCTTTACAGGCAAGCGCTTAATCACTAAGCCATCTCTCCAGGCCTTGGTTTTTTTTTTTTTTTTTTTTTTTTTTTTTTTTTTTTTTAGGTAACATCTCACTCTGTAGCCCAGGATAACCTCAAACACTTGGTGATACTCCTACCTCAGCCTCCTTAGTACTGGGATTATAGACATGCAAATCCAGTTTTCTAATTCCAAGCCTGCCATGACAGAGGGGATTGTGGAGAACTGATTTGTAATTCTTTTCTCTCATCTGATTTATTGAAATTGTCTATGCCCAGAAAAGAAAAAACACCAATAAAGAAAAGACTGGACCAACAAAGAAGAAGCTATCTAAGGGGCAGGCTCCTCCTCCGTGTTCTGAAGGAGTCACAAGCATGTGCCAATGTCCACACTTCCAGATCTCATCATCTGCCCCATCCAGCACTTTCCAGGCTGAGGTACAAGCTTCCTGGCACTCTGTCCTTTCATTTCTTCAATCCAAGTATAAGAACAGGATCCTGAAATCGGATCACACCCATAACTTGAAATTAGACCAGTACCTAGAGGTAGACATAAACAATAGAGATAAGAGAACTTCCTGCATCATAATTTTGTGCTTTCATGAATTTAACATTATTTCTGATAGCAGGAAGTTCTCCATCTGCTGATCCTGGACAGAGAGAGAAAGTGCATGCAGGTGTTCACGTTTACCTACTCTTGTCTCTTTTTTGCCAATTACAACAGTTATAACTAATAACCGTTTATCTTTCCATGCTAGCATGTGTTGTGATATTATGGCCACCTCATTTTTCCTGTATATTTCTATAAACCCTGGCTTCTTACGAGTGCCAAGAAGTGCTGACGTAGGATTCAACAGAGTGAATGAAGGAGAAACAAGGGGCATCTAATCCAATCAAGGCTCGGATACCTAACTTGGGACATGTCAAGGGCACAGATACAGAGATGAAGTAGCTGCACAAGACAGGGAACTAAGGAATTTTAAGGAAAGGGAAGGCCATACACCAAGATTTAGAAATGAAAGGAAGTGAATTGCAATTTATTACCTCATGCTCGTTCTCATTGTTACCTCCCTCTCCTTCTCTTTCTCTCTCCCTCAATACCTCCCTTCCTCCATGTCTCCTCTCACTGTCCCCTCCCTCCCTGTGTCCCTGTCTCTTTCTCATTTACTATACAAATGACATGTAATTATTTTAGAATTTGAGGAAATGTGTACAATCAACTAGTCAGGCAAAAACAAACAAACAAAAAACATAATTCTTCTTCTTTCCTCACAATGAATATGGATGTATCTGTGTATATTAAGGCTAATTTTAGGTCCTTCAGGGTAATTGTTTAATATCTTTATGCATATCCCACAACTTTCTTTTCAATTTGAATATTGTTATTACTATTTTATTATGAGTTACTACTACTATTTAATTGCTTCTTCTTTTTCTTCTTTTAATTTTTAATTTTATTTATTTGCAAGCAGAGAGAGAGAGAGAGAGAAGAGAGGCAGACAGAGAGAGAATGGGCATGCCAGGGCCACTAACCACAGCAAACGAACTCCAGATGCATATGTCCCTTGTGCATCTGGCTTACGTGGGTCCTAGAGAATTGAACTGGGATCCTTTGGCTTAGCAGGCAAATGCCTTAACTGCTAAGCCATTTCTCCAGCCCCCCCCCCTTTTTTTGAGGTAAGTTTTCACTGGAATTCCCTATGTAGTTTCAGGTTGGCCTCAAACTCACAGAGCCACGGAGCTCCTCTTACCTCTGCCTCTCAAGGCCTGGGATACTTAATTGTTTTTAATTTTTTTTCATGTTATGCTATTTTGTTATACTCACTGATAAAAAGTCAAATCCAAGGACAGTCCAGTCACTCACAGTGATGACTGTGTGCAGCATGCCTGATCAGAAAATTTTCACCATTTTTGATATGTGATGTGAAGCATATATATGCTTAAACCTGTGAAATTCCTAGTCCACCCTTGTCTTACACACACTCTCTTACAACTTTCTCCTCAGTAAATTCCAATGGCCATTGGAAACCATTTTGGAGAAAAGAAATTAGAGGCACACCAGCAAGTCCCTGGTTTTCCAAAGCTCTGCCGTTGAGGAAAACTATCTGTGTAAAACATAGGTAGGACATGGCTCTAACCAAAGTAGTTCTACCTGATCCCTCTTAAAGTAGGCAACTGTGAGCCACCTCATGTATTTCTGATCACTTATAACAGATCATGATTTTGGGGGCAGATATATTATAATTTGGATCCTCAAACCAGCCTTGGATATTTTATTGGTAAATAAAAGCCTCTAACATTTCTGGGCATGGTAATAGGCATCCTTCTCCATCTTCAACACAATGTACCATTTTTTAATGCTTTTATTTGCATTAACCATTTGAGTGAGGAAAAGATAAGTTGAAATTCATTATTATTTTGTAATTTTGCACTGAAGTGTTTCATAAAAATTGTCTCATTACTTCCCATTCCACATTGTTCATGGTAAAGGTCATATTGAACTTTGCTTCAGACAGACGGTGTTCTAACTTCTGTGCCTATACTCAACATGACACTTCCTCTAGCTAAACGATGCCAGTTCACCAGCCTTTCCATTCTATCAAGGTGTCGTTCTCTGGCTAGTTGATAGGACCTATGTTGTGATTGAGATTTTTCTTATGAAAGCATGACCTTGTATTCATTCCCTGCTAAATTTATGTACTTTTTTTCTGAAGCAGAAAACACAGGCCCACCCTCAGCAGGTTCATAGGAATAATGTTCTTCAAAAGGAGCCGATAACAGTAATGGTTCTCAAAGCAACAGGCATTTTTGATTATAACCTAACACCGCAGGAGATGAAAAAGATGTTTCATGTTACAGTGGCTACTGAGAGTCAGTTCTTCCAAGTAAAAGTTTTCGACATCAACCTGAAGGAGAAGTTTACTAAAGAGAAAGTCATAACCATCTCTAACTACATTGTGTACAAAGGGATAGTAGAGATAAATGAGACATCATCTGTGTTAGAAGGTTTTTCTCCACAAAAGATTATGGTACCTGACAGTGTCAAGAAAAGAGCAAGTTTAACTCCCAAGATTGATCAGCTTTACAAAGCATCCTCCGGAACAATGGTGTATGGCTTGTTTATGTTTAAAAAGGTAAAGCTCCAAAATTATTCCTTTTTTGCTTTTGTTTCACCACCACCTGGAATTAAATAACTTTCTGCTTTTTGCTTTCTAACTGAATATTGAAATGCAGGGTTCCACTTAGACTGGAAATATCAGATTAAACCTTTCCACACAATATGAAATAGAGACCAATTTCTAAGATTCTACTGCCATGATACCACCAAGCAAGCTCTTTGAAACATACTTACCAAGAAGTCTTACTTCACTAGATATGATTCTCTACCTTTACCACAAGAGCAAAGAACAGTGCAGGAACAGATCAATGTGACCATGCTCACAACAATCTCATTTCTTAAAGCTCCACAGCTACTGCATACATGCTTGTTTTTTCTTTATTTTCTAAAAAGAATGGGTTATGAAACAATGCTGAATATTGGTTGTGACATGCACTTGAAGTCATAATGAATTGGCTGATATTCTCCTAAATGCAAAACTATTCAATATCTTTTCACTTAATAGGGAGAACCATTCAGTGATGTCTCTTACATATTATTTATTTAATCATTTATTAAGAATTTTTGAACAATTTAGTATTATTTATGGCATAACATTTGGAATGCAAGCAAACCTAATCTTCTCGTTTATAAAAAAAATACATAATTAGGGCTGGGGAAATGGCTTAGCAGTTAAGGCGTTTGCCTGCAAAGCCTAAGAACCCCAGTTCAATTCCCCAGGACCATGTAAGCCAAGATACACAAGGGAGCACATGCATCTGGATTTCGTTTGCAGTGGATGGAGGCCCAAGAGCACCCATTCTCTCTTTCTGTCTCTTCTTTCTCTCTCTCTCAAATAAATTAATTAATTAAATATTTAAAAATACATAATTATAGATATTTCACTGATATATCAGTTACCAAATTCATGCATTCAATCCATGAAATCTTAAATTTTGATGAACTTTACTACCATCTTCTATGATTGACTGCTTTCTAACTCTATGTACCCATCATCAAGAATAATCCCTTAGTTATTTATACATTAATTTGTAGTCAACCCACTAAGAGCCTATCCTTATAAATGCAGGTATAAAACTGGCAATCATCTAAGTGAGTGACTGAGATACAAATACAGTGTAAACTTGGATACATCGGTTAGCTGAGATAAGACTGGGGGAGAGGTCAAGGGAGAGGGTTAAAAAGAATCAGTGAGTTACCAAAACATGTCTTGTTCTAGAGATGTCCCCATAATCTGCTGAATAAATCAATGAATAACATCCATCCATTCATTCCTGCATAAGCAGAGGAAACAAAGAAAGACAACAAAGACTTCTGCCTCCTCTGATCTCATGAGCATTACAGAGAATCAAGGCAATAGCCAAAGAGGAAGTGGGGAAAAAAATAGGAAAAGCACATATTCTCCTAACAATACTAAGCAGAAAACACCTACATAAAAGAAAAAAAATTAGTAATAATTGAAAAAAATTAAGGTGAAAAAAATTAAGAAAAAAAATCACCAAACTATGTATATACTTGTACCTCCCATTAACTTCTTCTATTTTCTGTTGACTTGTCACACAAATCTTCCTCAAATGTATGACATGTACTATTTTTCAGAAACTGCTTTTTGTTGACTTAACTTCTAGCTTATATGTTTTGTTAATTTCATACATTTGTAAAATGCATTTTGATCATATTGATCCCATTACCCTCCCTTATTCCCCTTCCCCTCCCTCTGAGCTGCTTCCTCCCATGTCTTTTTGCTTGCATGAACATGAGTTTGAGGGGTGATATTTTACTGGTAATGTACCAGTGGCTATACCACTGAAGAACACAATTTCTCCTACCCCACTGGTAGAGACTCAATGTCCCACTTTGGCCTATGATGGAATGTTGAAGAGCCCAATCTTATGCAAGTGTTGTACAGGTAACAGCAGCTGCTATGAGTTCATGCTTGCATTGGCCTTTCCATGTCCAGAAGATAGCACTCCACAGCGCCACCCCATCCTCCAGATCTTAAAACCTTTGCACCCCCTCTTTCACCATATTCTCTGAACCTTGGAGGGGACAATAGAGATTTCTTATGATGGCTGAGCACTCAAACAGTCACTTATTCTCAGCACTTTGACCAGTATGAGTATCTGCATTCACCTGCACTCCCCATTGATGAGGGTCCCTTTGGAAGAGGGAGGACAGGGAGGAGGATAATGGAATCACCATTGTGAATGTAAAATTAGAATAATATAAATAAAAAATAAATTATAAAAAAAGAAGAAGCTTCACACTTGTGAAGAAAACCTAAAAGCCAAGCCGAAAGTGATTGAATATCCCGTGATAGTCGTGCCACTATTGTACCAGTAGGCAACTAACATCTTTCCTGAAAGATCAGTATTATAGCACTCAGTGCCCGCAGCTGGGTGAAACTGTTAATGACTTTTCTCACTTAGAAGCCTGCATACCACCATGAAAGCTAGCCATCATGGTGGAAGCTTCCAGCTCGGTTCCAATTTGATATCTCTATGTCCCAGAACTAAAGGTTGCGGTGTCTTATCATTAAGGTTTGATGGATACCAAAGAGCAATGGCAATAGTCTCTGTCTTGGGGCGGGGGGCTCTGTGATCAATAATAACCTGTGAGTTATTTCACCTTAGCACTGGGATTTTTGTTTAAAAATATACCATCTGGAAGTAGCAATCCTCGCTCATGCAAGGTAGTTCAGTTCATACTCTTTGTTTTGTTTCGTTTGTTGGATTTTTTGCTTTTTATTGTTTTTGGTTTTTTTAATATTTAAGAAGTACTTTATTTACAACCTCCATTCATAGACACAATGTACCCTGACAGTAATACCCTCCCACCATGTTCCTCTCTGAAGCCCCCATCCACTGAATAACTTCTTCTTTTTTCCATGTAGACCCTCTTCTATTTTAATTTCATCATTTCTTTTGCAGTCGTATTATGTAGGCCTTATGTAGATAGCATCAGTCACTGGGATGTCATGAATACCACGGCTACTTTGTTTAGGGAAGACAAAGCCCCAAAGTAATTCTTCCCTTTCTCTGGCTCTCACAAAAAAATATTTTAAATTTTTATTGACAACTTCTATACTTACAGACAATAAACCATATTTCCCTTACCTCCCTTCCCCCACTTTCCCTTCACAACTCTGCTCTCCATCATATCCCCTCCCTCTCTCTGTTAGTCTCACTTTTAATTTGGTGTCATCATTTTTTTTTTTTTTTTTTTTTTTGCCTATTATGAGGGTCTTGTGAAGGTGTTGCTAGGCACTGCAAGGTCATGGATATCGAGGCCAATTTCTGTCTTGGCAGTTGCATTGTAAGAAGTCGTACCCTTCCTTTGGCTCTTACATTCTTTCTGCCACCTCTTCCACAATGGACCCTGAGTCTTGGAGGGTGTGACAGAGATGTTTCAGTGCTGGGCACTCCTCCATCCTTCCCTTCAGCACTGTGCTGCTTTTTGGGTCATCCCAGTGGTCATCGCCATCTGAAAAGAGAAGCTTCTCTAACTAGAAGTGAGAGTAGCATTAATATATGAATATGAACATAAAGTGTAGTGCTTTCAGGGCAGTTTGGTGAAAATAATGTATACATTTAGCTAGATAAGAGCAGGCTTTATACCCCTAAGGCTCATGACTTCCCCTGCCATAGGCTTTTGATTAGGTTTTCAGTACCAGGAATGTATTCACTCCCATAGAGCAGGCCTTCAGTCCAATTAGAGACCAGTTGTTTTCCCCAGGAGAAGACATGCCACTATTGCACTCACTCATTCATTTGGCCTATATAGCCAAACTTGAGGTTTCCAGTGTCCACTGTTTTCACTGCTGATAATTTCTGTCTCCATGGCGCTGCATGCAGTGCAGCTTTTTCAAGCTTTTAGTTGGCTGGTCTACAGGGAGAAGGTTTTCTGCTCAGCACCAGATTGATTTCTCAGTGACCTTTCTGCTCAGGCATGTGAAGTCTTCAGCAATAGGGTCTTACCATCTGTTTCTCAAGGGAAACCAAGGGCCTTGGCAATAGCCTGTAATGTTTTGCAGGCAACAGGGACCTCCCTGGCCAACAACTCACTGGAAGGTATCCCATCTCTGGCACTGAAAACTTTCTAGTAACAATCTCAATGTGCCACTACTCAAAAAAGTAGGTTTTCATATGTCTTATTCAGCATATCTTGAATTTTGATTGACCCTCCCTGTGCCGTTATTCAGTCTCTCCCCTACATCAAAGGCAACAATATTCAACCTCCAAATATAGCTTATTTGAAAATGATAAAGCCAACCAAGAATATGCAACCATAACTTGCCCTGACATGGAAAGAGAGATTAGCACTTTCAATGTAAGCCTATGTACCTGTCTTTTTTTTTTTTTTTTTTTTGTCAGTCAGATTTGTTACCTTTTGGGGTGGCTTCCAATCTCACCAATGCTGAGTGCCCATCTTGATCCCTCCATGATGTGCTGTGGAGCTGGAGTTCTGATCAGCTGTGCTGGCTTCACTACCACTGGGGGCTGAGGAGGTTTGCAGTTCTGATGGCTGGGGCATGGAAGAGTGCAGGAAGCCTGGAGTTGGTCACACAGACCAGCCTGTATCCCTTTCAGTAGCTCCTTATCTTACCTCAGCTGTCTTTCATTCAGATTTCTTGACTTTGCAAGGAGGCTGATGAGGTTGGAAAATCCCTTTGTTTGGTCTGTCCTGCTGCCTCTCAACACTGGCACCGGCGCGTGCATGGATCGGTGGGCTGCAAACAAACATCGGTGGGTTTCTGGCCATTTTCCTCCTTTCTGGTGGATCTTGGTCTCTCCTGTTTCTCTGCTGCGTCTAAGAAGAACCTTTACTCCTTCACTTTTCAGGAGAAGAGTGTATTTTGCTGTAGTTTTGCTTAAATACCTCCCTAAGCTGGTTTGGCGTGGATCTTATGCTGTCGTCTTACCCAGAAGCCACCCAACAGTTTGCTCATACTCTTTTTTTAATTGTAGTTTAAATTAATTTAGAAGTAATGTTTCCTTATGGCTTTTTCATACATCTTTAACTTTGGTTAACCTCATGTCTCCCCACCCCTATTAAAAGTTAATTTTATTTTTTCAGAAAAAAGTGCACCAGAAGAACACAATCTATGAAATACAAGACAACACAGGAAGGATGGAAGTGGTGGGCAATGGAAAATGGCACAATTTCAATTGTGGGGAAAGAAATAAAGTTCGACTCTTCTGCTTTCAACTTAGAACAATTAATAAGACACTGAAGTTGGTGTCTACAAAACACAGTTTAATTATGGTGAGAACTAAATAGAAAAACATCAGTTTGCCCAAAAAAGGGATTTTGTTTTTCTTTTGGATTTGGGAACATGAGCTTCCTAGTTTATTACATAGTCAGCTGAGTGGCTGAGGGGAGAATCCCGACAATACTCTTATACTCATTTCTAAGAGGAGATTTAAAAATATAGACTAAGGAAGTGGTATTTACATAGGCTTTCAAAGGATATGATACTTGTGCTACATAATAGGATATTTGAAGAAGTTAGGAGGTCCAAGAAGTCTATTCAAGTCATGATCAAGAATAATATTACATATGATTAGATTTATATGAAGAGAAAATGTTTATCATTCACAACAGCCTATATTTGAAATGATAGAGCTATAATAATCATTCACATTTCAAAGATGGGTTTAGATACAGGTGATCAGAAACTATAAGCAACATCCCTTGACATCACCAGTAAGTGTGAACTGAGATCCACCCTAGGCCATCTGGCTTCAGAATGCAGATTCTTAGGCAAGATGAATAAGATCCAACAGTGAGGGTGGAGTTATGGAAAAGACACAGCTATATTCTAATACAGTTAAGAGGAGCTAGAAGTCAAGGAACTACAAATAGAGACAAGAAAATAAAAACAGAGGTCAGGATAAAACAAAAGCACATAATATAGGTACCACAAAAAAAGTTTCCAGGACTATTGTCAACATTGTTTATGCCAAGTAGAAATGAATAAGGAAATACCATGGAATAAATGCATCATAAAGTAAAAGATTCAAGTTTTAGTGAAAGATATATCCCAGCCCTGAAGAGAAAGGTACAGTTGATTCTATATACCACATTGACTGACTCACGCTCAAGGAAAGACACTCCCACACACTGGTGAACAGATAGTCCACAATAGGATTCTCCCTAAAACCAATCCAAGCAACATGCACATATGGATAGCCTAACGCTGGACATGCATGTACACATTAGGTTTCCACTTTCCAGTTCCTGTAGGGCAAGAATCGCGTTGTCTACCTCTAATGGAGAGTAGTAGCACTGAGGAATGAAGGGATTTCATGCTGTCTCACTTCACTGTTTTTTTTGTTTGTTTGTTTTGTTTTGCCTCAATTGGTGCTTCACACCTGATAGCCAAACCTTTCTCTTTGCTTATGCTTTCCCTCACCACTCATGGGGAAATTTTTGACCTATTAAAATGCACCCACATTGAGTATGAGGAAATGTCTCTTCAAGCTACACAAGTTGGGAGAGTTGGAATAGAGGAGTAGAGTAAAGAAGATATAAGGAAAAGGATGGACAGTCTTTGAGGTGGAGAGGGGGACAGATATGGCCCATGAAAGGAATGGGCAAGGGTAGGTGACAAGCAATAAAACAGCACTTTGTCTCAATTGCTGGAATCTCACAATATCTCTCTTTGCCTATTTGAAGGTCACCAAGTGTGGGAAAAACAAGAAAGAAAAAGCCAATGTTAATTCAAGTATGGAAATTGAAGTAAATACCCCTAGAATGAATTCAGTGGCTTCATATACTGTTTCTGCAGGCAATAGTATAATGTAATTTACAAGTATATTAAGAATTTTTATAACTGATTTAAGCATTTTGCTTGTTTCTCATGAATTTTCTTATTTTCACCTCTGTTTCTTCTTAGAAGACATTTTGCATTTATCATTTCTATTATTTAAAAATAGTAAAATAAAAAAAATTTTGAAGGACACCAGCCCTCTAATGTGCCATATATGGCTTCTTTAATTCAGTGTTGAGCTGCGTCAGGCTTGTTTATTTGTATTTTCTGGGGTACATAGGGTAGAATGCGCAGGACCTTATCAACATCCTATATTCTACATTCTATAATCATTACTTCCAGAGAATAAGGGCTTCTGAAGGATGTACTTAAGTTTATATGTTAGTCAAGTATTTTACCCTGAAAAAGATAGATTTTTTGCAATGAAATAACAATGAGTATTGTCCAAAGATGATTAAATATGGACCTGATTTCATATCCTCAGTAACCATGTAAACTGCAGTGTTTCTATAATAGTAGCACTAGAGAGGTGAGATTAATGGATCCCCAGGGTTTGCTGGCTAGCTTGTTTAACTGATTCCATGAACTCCAGGCTCAGGCAGAGACTATCCAAAATTAATGTGGAGAGTAGTTGAGGAAGATACTTAACATCAACCTCTGGCCTTCATGAGGGGAACTCAGGGTCTTATATAATTCAGGCTGGTCTCAGACTGACTGTATAGCTAAGGACATCTTTGAACTTTTGCTTCTCCTGCCTAGGCTTTTCAGGGGATTACAGGTGTGCACCACCACAGCCAGTTTATGTGGTGCTGAGCACTAGACATAGAGCTTCATAAGTGCTAGGCAAACATTCTACCAATGGAGCTACATCTCCAGCCCGGAATTTATATTACTTCATCATAACCAGACATGAAATGAAACCTAGTACTTTGAAGGATTAGCCAGTAATTTTAACAGCTATGTAAAGGACAAACAGAGGGCATAGTGGTGGCACACCTTAAATCCTAGCACTCAGGAGGCAGAGGTAGGAGGATCACTGTGGGTTCGAGGCCAGCCTAAGACTACATAGTGAATTCCTGGTCAGCCTGAGCAAGAGCTTGAAAAACAAACAAAAATAAATGACAACCACAACTACTCCTTCAAAGACAAAGTTGTTTTAAAAAAGACAAATATCAAAGTAAACAACAGAAATTACTTCAGGGAGAATTATTGCTGGAAAAAAATTCTAGCAGCAATGATCAATATGTGGAAAAATTTGAAATCATATATGTTCAAACACTAAAGTAAAAGCATATGTATTCTAAGTGGTGAGCACCAAGATCAGAGAAATGTGAATTACTAAAAGTAACCAAATGGAAGTCAGTGGCACAGCACTTGCCCAGCTATGCACAGACTTGGCTACAATCCTCAGAAAACTCTCCCCCGAAAAATAAGAAGAGAAAGAAAGAAAGAGGGCTGGAGAGATGGCTTAGTGGTTGAGGCACTTGCTCTCAAAGCCTAAGGATCCAGGCTTGATTCTCCAGGTCCTATGTAAGCAAGATGCACAAGGTGGTGCATGAGTCTGGAGCTCATTTGCAGTGGCTAGGAGGCCCTGCAGTGCCATTCTTTCCTCCTCCGCCTTCTCTCTCTCTATTTCTAATAAATAAATAAATAAAATAAATCTTAAAAAAGAAAGAAAGAAAGAAAACCCTAGAGACATAATCATCAAACTGCTGATTAAAAAGGCATAGAGTATAGGGCTGGAGAGATGGCTTAGCGGTTAAGGCACCTGCCTGCTAAGTCTAAGAACCCGGTTCCAATCTCCAGGTCCCACGTTTAGCCAGATGCAAAGTGACGCAAGGGCGCAATGCCGCACTTGACCACAAGGGGGCACACATCTGGATTTCGTTCACAGCAGCTGAGAGACTGCTGGAGCGCCCATCTCTCTGTCTCCTTCTCCCTCTCCCTCTCTGTCTGTCTCTCTCTGTGTCTCTCTCCAAAAATAAATAAAATAATTTAAAAAATTTTTTAAAGGCATAGAGTATAAAGAAGATATTTACAGTGACCAAAGGGGGATGGCAGAACAGTAGAATATGGCTCAACAAAAGGTATAAAACTTAAATCTTAGAGTATGTTTTATGACCAACCAAAACTAAATCAGAAATTGATGTAGCCAGGTGTGGTGGTGTACATCTTTAATCCCAGCACTAGAGAGGCAGAGGTGCTATTAGTTCAAGACCAAGTTGAGGCTACATAGTGAATTCCAGGTCAGCCTGGGATAAAGTGAGACTCTACTTTGAAACACCAATAAAATAAGAAAAGAAAAAAAGAAATTAATAGTAATACTTAGAAAATACTCAATCATATAGAAATTACTTGGGGGATTTTAGAATTACTAATAGATCAAACAAAAAGTCCTTAAGGAAGTTAAAAAATGCATTGAAGTGAAAGAATAGAAGTACATCTGAGAAGGAAGTATTGTTGCTTTGCATTCTTATGCTAAGAGTCAATCTAATTATCTAAGTTTCCATCTTTAAACATTAATCAAAAAGAAAGCAAAGCAAACAGTAAAAAAAATTAATTATAAAAGATGAGAGCAATACTCATCAGAAATCAGACAAAAATAAAAATAGTCAATTTAAAATTAGTTCCTATTAAAGAGTTTTAAAAATAATAAAACCCTATGAGACAAATAAAAACAAATTTTATGAAATTACTAACTCCAACAGTGAGTAGCACACAGCACTATAGTGCCTATGAATGTGAAAAGGAGAGCAAAGTAGTATTTGAAAATATGTCAATAAATTTGATATCTAAGATAAAGTCATCAAACATCTCGTAAAACATAAATTCTAAAAAGTATCATGAGAAGAAGTAGAGTATTTGCATAGTCTCGGGCCTATGCATTAAAATGTATTTAATAAACAAAAAATTTCCACTAAGGTAACTCAATATTGGGGCTGGAGAGATGGCTCAGCAGTTAAAAGTGCTTCTTGCAAAAACTGATGGTGCAAGTTCAATTCCCTAGTACCTGTGTAAAGCCTGAAAGCCAGATGCACAAAATGGCACATGTGTCTGAGATTTGTTCTGGCTTGCCCATCCATTTCTTCTTTTTTCTCTTTCTCCTCCCTCCTCACTAATAAATAAAAAGTTAAAAGGATAAATTTAAAGAGTAACTTAGTATCTGGATTTTTGCACACGGGCCCAGGCTTCATAATTATATCAGAAAAGATGGGTACCTGTGGCTTCATACATACACAAGGCCCTTAAATAATCTCTAGATGACTGTAATAATAACTATGACAATATGGGTTCTATGTAAGCATTATTATGTTGTGTGGTATAGGGAATACAAAACAAAAAAAAAAAACTATGTATTTTTAGGCAGTACTTTTGTAGAATATTTTCAGTCCACAAATGGGTGAAACAATGCTGCAGAGCTAATAGTTATAGAGGGCTGGCTATTCAGAATCTGTTACAACATGAATGTTTGAATTCAGGCAATTTACATTTCAGTACATTTTGTGTCAGTGAGTTGTTTGCACTTATTTTGTTACAAAACAATCATGTATTGAAATAAAGTAAGACGGAACAGGAGAAAGACAGAAAAATTACAGATATGAATTTTTCCATTTGGGCCAACTATGAACATTTTCCTTCATTGGGCCAAAAAAAAAAAAAAAAACCCTTAAATTATCTTCTCTAGCCTAAGCATCATAGATATTTCAAATTAATTTTCAAACTGTCAGTGATATATGCTGGACGTAACAAGAGATGCCAAGTTAACATCATAGGGTAGTGTAATAAAGGAGCAGTTCACTGTAAAATGTAACTCATTTCCTGTCACCTATAGGCATGGGTATGTTTCTTCCTTCTGCCTGGATTTCCTCAAACCCTTCAGCTTTCTGTGAGTGTGTGTGTGTGTGTTGATGGAATTATTGTTGTTGTTGGACTCTCTTTCTTCCTTTCATCTTAATTTATCACCTTTTTCATGAATTAAGAGAACATTCACTTATGCTTCACCGGACTCTATAGACACTCAATTTGGTACATTATCATTAATTTCATTGAGTTTCCTGGAGTGTCACATGAGGTAAGTATTGAACTAGTCAATTGGCTTAATAGCTTAAAAACCAGATAGGTTACTTCTACTTTTTAAACTTGTACTGTGGACAGAATACAATATCATTGATTACAGGTGGCATAAATAATAGAAAAAGAAAAATAATGTGAATACGCACACCTACCTGCACACACACACACACACACACACACCTCATTTTTCACCTATGATGAGATTAAATGCAAGGGAAGACTTCCTACGAGGAGATTCTAATGCTGGCAGCCAGGCTAAAAACAGTCAGGCTAAGAGATTTCCAGGTAGAGACAACATTGTTTATGAAACGTGTAAGTAGAAAGAAAGTGTGCTGAAGAAACATTAGTAAATGAGAGGAGGGAATGAAAACGGGTGACAGACTTCAGCAGAAGTCACTGATCCTTCTGTCATATCCACCTACACAGCTATGTGTGAGGTACACTTCTGTCCTTTCCCCTGGGACAGAAAAGACGACACACAAAGTAAACAACAGCAGTACAGGCATGCTGAGGCCAGAAATAACCTTGTTTACCAAATGTTCCTCAGAGAAACAGAAGATGAAAGTAAAGCCCATTTTCAATATGTGCATTTGAATAGGTGATGACTATAGTTATTTTGGTAGTAGATGAAATGAGATGCTATTTTAAACCCCGAATAGCATTAGAGAATACAGAACAGAGTCAGAACAGAAAGAAATCCAGTAGTTAATGCTCGCACAATTTCTTGATTACTAATGAGGTGCCCAAGTCTTTTTCCAGAGAAAACTCCTTAGTTATGAGTTTAGTGGAACAATTTTTTTGAGATTTTAAGAAATTTAGGAGTCATAGTTTGTCGTGTAAGAGTAGAAAAGCAATTAGTAAATGTTTTCAGAGACTGAACTAGAATGTTGCAATGGCTAAGAAAATGTAATACTGTGGAAGGGAACAAAATCTTCCACTGGCTTGAGTCACTCCACAAGTTGATTCGAGCCAGCTGACTCATGCTGCGTGGTCACACAGCTCTTTCCTTGTTTGCAGGCCTTTCTAGGGGTCAAGTCACCAGAAATGCAGAGACTCCTCCCGTCAAGTCTCCTAACTTTCTATTTGGTTAGCTAGGGAAACTGCACTTCGGTTCTATAATATCTTATTGACAATTAAGAACGATGGATTTATTGTAGTCCTTTGGCCTTCTGTACTATGAGCAATGCTAAAAGAAGCTCAAAAGGCACTATGTGCATGGCTAGCCAATATCAGAACTATTGCCACTAAAATGCCCTCTCTTTTCTCTGTTGGCAGGCAGACTGATTTCCCCAAATGACTTGTCTTTTGTTTCAATAGTTCAAACTCAGTTTGTGTTTCTTTCATCACTGGCATGCCCATGCTCTCCCTCTCTCTCCTTGCAAATATATGTATGTGTATGTATATATGTGTATATATATATATATATATATATATATATATATATATATATATATATATATATATTAGATGCCAGGGAACAGGGATCCAACATACTAACATTAAACACAAGAACTAGAGTTGAACTTAAAATCTTAAAATTGTTGTACTTGGTGGAGCATTTGGGTGAAGTGTTCCTTTACTGGTCATTGTTAATCATTCACCAAGAAACATCTCCGCATTGTTGTCAGGGACAAATCCAAGCAGACCATGGGCCCCATTCATCCCAAGAGAGCTACGAATGTTGCTCAACAAATTTGTAGGTAACAACTTCATATCCACAGTGCCAAAATCAGACACCCCTGGTGCTTAAACAAAATGCAGATGCTTTGGATACTGAACTTCAGTGATATGAAAACTATTCATGTTGTAACTTACAGTAAGAAGGAGAGAGAACCTGTGAAATAAAAAGCCGAGTTTTCCCTAACAAATGAAAGGCTGTCCGAGCCTATAGCAGACTGGCGCCAAAGAAAAATGAGCACTTTATGAGAAGACACAAAGGTGCCTGGTTTGACAGTGTATGATCTGGAGTTGCTACAATTTCTTTATGTTATCTTCAATCCATCATCAAAATGAGAGGCTTACACGCTGCGTGAATGGGCCCTTGAACATTAAGGTTGCTGTTCTGTGTCCAAGGTTACCACACGAGGACCCAAGACAAAGCTGGGCAAAGAAAGAGACAGTAAAGCACAAATGGAAGCCATGGAGGTTGGAAATACACATGGCAAACTAGAGCCAGGGGATCTGCAGAATCTGTAACCATCACTTAGTAGTGATTTGCAGTGTCGGGATCAGGTGACTACACCAGCAAATTCCCCCAACATGCACTCATTCCTCTGATGTCATGAAAGGAGGGGCCTTCTTATATACTTTTCTCCTTCTTTTCCCCAAAACTGCTTGCTACATGCGTATAATTTAACTTCTAGGAAATGTAAATTGTTCATCACCTCAGATTCCACACCCACATTCTAAATCATCAAGATAGCTAACATTATCCTGTTTACAGCCTCCAGTTTGTCCTTGGCAATAGTAAACTCATCTGAAAGAAAGAACTTAAACCTGGGAAGCCTGAATGCTAAATACTCCAGGCCTCCATGTGACGTGATTGTGCTTCAGTCTCCCATGGACACATTGAAAGATGGGTGGCCATATGTATGACTGAATGTGAGATGGAATGCAGTGGAATTCAGAATTTATTCATGTTTTTGCATAATGTATACTTTTAAGCAGGGGTCCCATCAATACAGACTATAAATTTACACATATTCTTTGAGTAAGATGCCAAACCCTGAAGCACCCAGACTTTTCACTGTTATTGGAGCCACTTGCTGCTGCTTCCTCCTGCCTGCCACTAAGATCACTTCTATCCAATGTGGAGGGATACAGAACCTGCCAGAGACCAGCCCTTGAAAAATTCCATGCATATGTATGGTTTCTTTTCATGGAGAAAATAAAGGACCCCACCATCTGAATGATAAGACAACCCTGGCATCATCCGGCTTGCAGATCAGCTGGGAGGCTACCACACCACCATCTACTTCCTAGGGGCATTTATTTGAGGTCTCAGGATTACAATCATCCAGAAATTATCAACTGTCCTTTACAGAAAAAAAAAAAAAAGCAAAATAGGAGGACAAATTATATTTCAGGGATCTTTGTTAATAGAAGTTCACTGTGTTTCTACAGTTCTCAAGACCTTAATGATGTCATTATAGATCCACTATCTCCTATGTTTATCCAAGAATAACGCAGAAAAGCTAAGGAACCATTAATTCAATCATTAAAGGAGAGCAGCTTAGCTGTAGTTGAAAAGGCAGCTAATGTCAAATTCCTTTCTATTATTTGAGGCTGGATTTGTGTATTTATGATGACATTATGCTGTGGAAAGCCTCTGGCCTGTGAACCATTAAGGAACAGCTGAATGAGAGACTGCTTCCAGCAGTACCAAATCAGAAGGTGATTTCACCACAGATCTTTCCATAGCCAGGAAAGCATTGGTAGCACAAGCCATCTTCCAAAATCTCCTGCCACTGGCATCCAGATCTGGAAAGATGGGAGAAATGACTCAGTGCCTCACCTTTGTCTTTGAGGTTCGATCTTCATTGAAAGGAACATAGATTCCCAATGAGCCACTTCTAAGTGAAAGTTTTAATGTCTAAACTTTCACCTACTAAGATTTTTATGGAACAAAATCTGAGAATAGCTGTGCTTTAACATTTCATGGTAACTAGGGTGACTTACAGGAAGCAGTGTAGAGTTTCATGAGCTGGGGAAACCAAAAGCTATGAACACTATTGGGAGGAGCCCACCCTGTGTCAACCCACCTCACCCCAGGGAGACAAGCGTGTGAGACTGCCAGAGCTGCTCCAGTTATAAAGTGGCTCTGACCAGTGCCATCTTTCTTTGTAAATAGTTCATTTTCTTAACATTTCATGGACTTGAAACAGACACCTGTTCAGTTTCCGAGAGGTTTACTAAGTTATCTTCCTACGCACACCAAACAAGCCTGCCTTGTAGCAGATCTAGGATCTGGACATTGCTGAAGAAACTTCCAGGAGGTGAGTCCGGCCCTGTCATCTATGCAGATGAGACACTTCTGCGCAATGCACAGGGACTCAGCAGTCAGTGTTGTTCTTCTGTGGAGGGCGGGGAGTAGGCTGCTCACTGCTCTCATGGCAGCCACACAGCGGCAGCTTGAGTGTGAGGCTTCCCCAGGAAGATGACTGACATCTTCATCCTCCTCCACTGAGGCTGGAGCCCAGGCAGCTCCATTAGCACTATAGCAGGCTGTAAAATAAGCTTTCAAAGTGAAGGTCTGCAAAAGTTGATCATGAGAAGAAGGTCTTGGTTATCTTCCCGGACAGTGCACAGGAAATCTGGTGGCTATGGGGTGTGACTGGGTTTAAAAAAAAAAAAAAAAAGAAGCAGTGACAAAAAATTGTAATGAAATAATATTAAGTAAAAAATACTTTTGTGGGCTGGAGAGATGGCTTAGCAGTTAAGGCGCCTGCCTGCTAAGCCTAAGAACGCTGGTTCCAATCTCCAGTGGTTCCAATCTACAGGTCCCACGTTTAGCCAGATGCAAAGTAACGCAAGGGCACAATGCCACACTTGACCACAAGGGGGCGTACATATCTGGATTTCATTCACAGCAGCTGAGACTGCTGGCGCACCCATCTCTGTCTCCCTCTCCCTCTCTGTCTATCTCTCTCTGTGTCTCTCTCCAAAAATAATAATAAAATAAAAAATAATAATAATAATACTTTTGTAGTTTAGTAATATTAGTTAAATTTTATGACAGGAGAATTAATATACATGTGTTGTAGAAAATTTTCAGATTCACAGACACAGTTATTCAAATACATGGTGCTTTTAGAATTTCCCAAGTAAATTCAATGTTAACTTTTACTTCCCTTTACACTGGGTAGGTAGGCATTTTTATGGGGGGATTGTTTCAAATTCATATATATTTGCTCTCACACAATACATTTAATATATGCTATGTAGGTATATGACTGGATGTAGGTGATTGTGTGTATACATGGAGAGAAATAAACCCTATGATATTTTATAATGCTATAAAGAAACATAAAGTAATGATAAATACTGTGTACATTTTTTGGGGGGAGGCGGTTGTTGTTGTTGAGGTAGGGTCTCACTCTAGCTCAGGCTGACCTGGAATTCACTCTGTAGTCTCAGAGTGGCCTTGAACTCATGGCAATCGTCCTACATCTGCCTCCCAAGTGCTGGGATTAAAGGGATGCATCACCAAGCCCAGCTCTGTATACTCTTTTAGGATAATAAAATTATAATTAAAATTGTTGTATCTTCCTATGGGGTGAAACTTTATCATTTTGTGATATCTGATGTAGTTTTATTATTATGTTCGAGTTTATGGTGTACTAATACAGATAATCTGGCTTTTCTTATTTACTATATAAAATAACTTGTTTTCCCTCTTCCACTTTTAAGGGATGTTTGATTAGCATATGTTTTAAGTATAATTTGGCAAAAGTTCCCACTAAATAGCTTAGGCCATCTATATATAAACTGATAATTAACATGTTTTTTATTTTGCTTGTATCACCTATATTTCTGTGTTACATTCTTTGTCTTTTCTTTTAACTTACCTTACACTTTGGAATGAATGCATTAGTGAATTGTTATAGTCTGTTTATCTCACCTCCCTCAATCATATGATATTCTTCATCTTTCTCCCCTTTTTGGGGTTTTATCTTTAAGACATGGGGACACCTAATCAAGACTTGCACTCTCCTTACCCTTAAGCCTGAGGTCTCACATTTACTTCTTGTTTTTTACTATTGCTTCCAATACACATTTCCATGTGGGTTTTGTCTTTCAAAACTAAGGAGGCTCTGATTATCAGAAACTATTTTTTAAGCATTCCTGTTTAAATGTCACATTTTAATAGGTGAAAACACTAGCCCTAAAACTATTCTTTTACTCAGGTTAAGTTGAGAGCACTTCTTTGTTCCAGTTGGGATGGATATATTTTGATATCTAGAATCTTTTGGCTACAAATGATCATTAACACATGCATTTTAAATACCACATAACTAAAAACCCCAAAATCAAAAGCAACAATATTTTAGCAAAAGTAAATGTTCACATGTAAATGGGATACACGAAAATTATATACCACCTCCTGAGATCTCACATCTAATTATATTTTGGAAATAGTTATGTTGTCACAAGTCACAGAACAAATTATAACTTTCTGGTTTTAAAACTCGTTTTGCAATAGATATGAGTTTTTGGACACTATAGTATAAAAATTATGCAATAGTTTTCCTGAAGGCAGTTTTCCTGTGACAGTTATCCTATCTGATTCTTGACTCTTTACAGATGATCCACTATTTATGTCAGAAGGCTTACTCAGTATTCATTTTTCAGTCTTTTTCATTTTCACTGTCACTTGTCTTTCTGTTGTTATCTTCATTCTGTGGGCCTTTTCAACCTGAGAATGTTCTTTTTTTTATTTCTCAAAATAGGGAGTAATTAATAGTCCTAGAAATTTAACACAGAAAAGGAACACAAAAGAGACAGTAAGATATGATTCTAAAAACCACAGTGACATGACGTTGGCAGAATATGGGAATCCATCCACACACTGAGAGTCAACAAGGAAGTACTCAACTCTTAATGAGATTCAGAGCAGTTTTGGATGTTTCCAGAAGACAAAACCACACTTGATTCTTAAAGGTTCTCATGGCAGATAAACAAAGAAAGGAATGTAAAAATGGCATTGCAGACAATGAAATCGAAATTAGCTGAGTCATAAAGCATGGGCAGGCAGAAGTACTCTGTATTTCTAAAGCAGTTAATGTAAGGAATGTAAAAGTAACAGAAAGTAAAAAGATGGAGATTATTAAGGACTTCCAAGACAGTATATGAAGCAAGAACTATTTTGAATATGTGTGGAACTATTGAAGGACTTCAGCAGACTTGAAATGTGTCTGAGATAGAAACTTGTTCTAGCCTATGTGGTGGAACAGCTTTTAAAGCCAGAACTGGGAAGGCTCACGTAGGAGGATATCACAGTGGGTTCCAGGACATCCTGGACTAGGATTCCAGATTACCCTGGGCAGGAGTGAGAACTTGATTCCAAAAAAAAAGAGAGAGAGATAGAAAGAAAGAAAGAAAGAAAGAAAGAAAGAAAGAAAGAAAGAAAGAAAGAAAGAAAGAAAGAAAGAAAAGAAATCTGGTTCTAGGAACAAATGAACTGATTAAGAAAATTAAGCTAAAAAGGAGAAAAACAATCAGCTATTGAAATAATTACCATAACTGCTATAATCTACAATAGAAATTATACAGATGTTGACCACAATGAGAGAATTTAAGGAAGCACTGAGGACAAAGGAAGCACAGCCCAACACCAAGAGAAACAGGGTGCTAATGTGAGCTGCTTATAGAAGAACCTAGTGGCACAGGAACAGGGTCAGTGCCCCAGCAGGGGCCCACATACTGTTGACAAACCTTCATGCATATGATGAGATCTGTATCCCTTTCCACATAGAGCACTAGGGCCCAATGAGTGTGGGAAGATTCAGGAATAACAGGTAGACACCCAGGTACAGGCACCAATGAAGCATGGGAAGAGGATGCAGAGGTTTCAACACTGCGCAGCCCAGACTCCAAACATCATCAATCACCTATTTCCTCCGTGCCTTCCACCACAGCCACCAATGACCTAATTCAGTTGTCATCGTTCATAGGCAAAGAATTTCTTAGACACGTTTAATATAGCTACTCTATACTTGATGCAAGATTAGAATTAGAATCAGACAAAGATAGATAAATATACAGAAGATCCCCATGCTGGTGAACCGCACCTTCAGTGCTGATTCATGCTATCAAAGACTTGAAAAGACACAGAGAAGGTTAAATTGTGACATTTATTTACAGAGAGTTAAGATAAGAGGGAAAAATCAGGAAAACACCTGTGTAAAATGTCCTCTTCCATCTCAGTCTGGCTGGAAATGGAGAGAGGAGATGAAGGAAATCTCACTCACATACAAAGTCTCTCCTCCAGGGAGAAGTCTCTTGAGAAGGGAAGGGAAGAGAAGAAGGAATTTACACATGTGTTCAGACCCATCTAAACGAATCAAAGTCCAGTTAGAATAAGCCTTATCACCAGGCTCAGGTATGTAGTGAAGGACCTGGAAGAACGTTGACTTAGGAAGGGCCAGGAACTTGTAGTTGCTAAGGAGTTGTTGCCTTCAGCCATCTTGGTTGAAACTGAATCAGATATGTCAGTTCTGTTCTTGCCAGGGCAGGCAATGTGGTACCTGTGTTTCTGTGGCCAGATCCCAGGTAACTACCTATCAGGGAAAAGCTACCTGGCTCCTGTATCTCGGCAATACCCATTTACTGCAGCAACACATCTTGCCATTCAGTCTCTCTTACTCACACACCACCTATGGATGACACTTTGGTATGGGTTATCCATTCACATAGCGATATCCTGTTTTCAAATTGTCTTTGTATGCGTGCTATCCTGTATGCCATTTGTCTCTTAAAGGCTCACCTATAATTTGAGAGATGGTGAATAAGTACAAGAAAATTGTTCTTGTGCAAGGGTTATTGAATATGAGTGATTATCAGTTTAGAATGGTGAAATCCTTACTGAAGAAAGAGCTAAAACTGACTAAAACATGCAAGAAGAATATGACAGAATTAGCATTGCAGACTTGATGGAAGACAACTTCCCAAATGATGCTGGATTGGACAAACTGATAAACGTGTGTGAAGATATGCTTGACATTGGAAATCTTCCTGAAACTCTTAAAAAAGAAAGGACAAAAGGTATTCATGAAGCATCCTTCACTCTCACCATGTCTACACCTTCCCTAACTTGACTGGCATCAGACTGTCATGACCTTGATAATTCCCTTTCCCATTGTATGTCTCAGCAGCTATATGGAATGGTAGCATTTCAGATGTCAACAAGTTGATAATTTAGAGAACTCCTTTCTTACAAAGAATTCTGATGTACTGGGGGTAGGCTGTTTGGGCCAGTGAAGTTAAAAAAAAAAAAAAAAAGCAGAAGTCATTGAGAGAAACTAGAACTTCCAATACAATCAAATAAAGTTGAGAAACAAAGGTAAAATTGGAAAAATAATTGTACTTAAAAATTTTAAATCAACATTAATACTTAATTAAGATATTGACTCCATTATTCATGTATATTCTGAAAACAACTAACAAGGTTTACATAAAATCTTGCCTCCCTGAGATGTGAAGACAATCCCTTTTATAAAGTCCAAGTCTAAATATTATATGAAAAAGTTGAGCATAGTGGCACATGCCTAATACATACTCAGGGGACTGGGCAGAGAGATCCCATGTTTGAAACCAGCCTGGTCTACATAATGAGATCCTGTCTCAAAATATATAAATAAGTAAATGAAAGAAATCAAAATGCAATATCACCACTTCATCATATTACAAAACATCATGATTGCTCTGTTTCTTTAGTTTGAAGAGATCTTTTACTGAAGGTCACCTGTCATCATGTAAACACAAGATTCTTAAAAGCAGAATATTGGATAAAAGGTTTAGGATGGAGCTTAGATTATGTACATAGAAATTCTTGGGGTTAGGGGGAAGGCTGTGTTCACTGAACATGGGAAGAACAAGGGAACAAGAGATGATGCCTCAGCCTGATCTGGTCCTGTTGCCCACGATGGCCAGGCTGGGCTTGTGCAGCAGAGGGAGGCAAGCACACAAGTGTGAAGTGAGGGGAAGTACTGGATTTTCTTCAGCTGTCTTAGACCTGCTGGGCTAACTGTTTTTTCTTTACTGCATCAGTTAAAAGTGAAAACAAATGCCAAGTCAAAGCTGCAAAGAAAAGAGGCAAGCAAGAAGAACCCAGTTCTTCTCAACCTAAATCCCCCATCCAAAAAGACATGGACCCAGACACAGCCAAGAACACACCTTCATCAAAGGTAAGGTGGCTAATCCATCAACACAAAGATTCTACTATGGCTCTTCCCTGCACTGGCTTTGTGTGAATACTCAATTCTTTCCATAGTCCAAAGACTAACTAGAATGAGGCTCAAGATAAGCAAAATCATAGTTACTAACCACCCATTTTGACTCAAGCCTACTGTCTACTTTAACTGGTGCAATGTAATTCCCAGTGAAAGAAATGGAAAAATCATTGCTCTGTTTTGTGCATTCACTGAAATAGCAATCAGTTTAAGGGCATGGCTTTTCAAGGCCAGTAAAGAGAGAAGAAACGAGTACTTGGATTTGCTCCATCCAGGTCTACTGCTCATCTATCTCTGCAGAGATGAGTAGAGGAATGACATGTACAAAATGTTTCTAGCCCCTGCAGGAGAAAATCCTCTCTGACCTGACCTGGCCATCAGATCAGAGGATGGACTATACCTCCCTGGAGTTCCCCAGGACATAAAGTCAATTAAAATCTTCCCCCATTGAACATATTGTGTTTCATCTAATATTTAAAACCAGTACTAAGTTCTGCGATCAAGCTTTATAAAAACACAAATGCACAAGGACCTGAGTTCAGTCTCTAGCACAGAAAGAAAGAAAGAAAGAAAGAAAGAAAGAAAGAAAGAAAGAAAGAAAGAAAGAAAGGAAATGGGGAAAGGGAGGGAAGAAGGAAGGAAAGAGGAAAGGAATAGAGAAAGAATATCAACTATTACAAAGAAGAAAAGACCAAACATTGTTATTTCAGAAAAAGGGAAAGAAAACTAAAAAAGCTGAAGTTTCTACAACAATGAAGCTTACCAAGGAGCAAAATCAACTTATAGAACCTTCTTCTAGCAACACAAAGCAAGCTGAAGGCTTTCCCAAGACTCCTTATAGACTTCCACCAATACCATCTGGCAGTTCCTCAATCAAGGTACCATCTTCCTAGTCCCAAATGCTTGTACCTGCCCATTATGTACCAACAGAATAGCTATAACTTTAAAAATGCTCCACACTAATCACTTACTATATATAATTTCATAATATAATTAAATCACATATCAAATAATTAAATTCATGTATCAGGACTTCAGTATACTATGCCATTTACTTTTGACAGAGTATGTAGTTATGAAATAAATTTTCTTTTTTTTTTTTTGTATTGGCCCAGGAGAAGTCTGGGGACAGACAAGCAGAGATGAATATGAGTGTGACCCTCTCCAACATTCTAGTTTCCTTTCAGGCTTATTCTCTTTGCTATTGGCCAAACTTTAGAGTTTATTTTCAGCAATCTTATCTGCCTACTTCTGGCCATCTGTCCAGAGGATGGAGTTGCTAAGGACACAAACATAATGAAAATCCAGTAATAAAAGGTGGATTTTGTCTAGTAATATTTAACATCAGCCTTGGGTAAAGTTGCACAGAAGTGCACATGCTTAGCAAACACCAGGCCTTGGGTTTAGTCTACAGCATTAAAAAAGAAAGAAAGAAAGAAAATATTACAAGAGGAAAAGACAAACAATGTTCTTTCAGAAAAGGGGGAAGAAAATTATAGAATCTGAGGACTCGAAGAGAATAAAACTTATCCAAGAGCAGAGACATCCTTCAGAACCTTCAGCAAGTAACACCCAGCAAGCAATGGCTGGCCTGAGACTCCTCACATGCCTCCACCAGCAGCATCCTGCACTTCCCCAATCAAGGTACCATTTTCTTGTTCCCAGTGTTTCTCCCTGCCCACAATGTACTAACAGGCCACCATTAGCTTGAAAATGCTTTTCATTAATCTAATATACTCCATTTCTTCAGATTTCTCCAAATGAAATTACTTATTGAGTTATCAAATATATATATATAGGACCTTGGTATATTATAAGTTATTTGCTTTTGACAAAGTGTGTATTTATGAAGTACTTTCTAATATCTTGTATTGGCTTAAGAGAAAGTGGGGGTAGATGAGCAGAGATGAATACAAGAGTGTATCCATCTCCTACATTCTGGTTTCTTTTCAGCCCTTTCCCCTTTGCTATTGACGATACTTCAGCAGTTGTCTTCAACACTTTTATATGACTCTAGTCAGGGTTTTTCACATATGCTCTACCACTGGTTTTTGATTCATTATTCCTATCTCTTCACTGACCAAATATATTCAAGTTTCTGGTGGCAGCCTGAATCCTTTTCTCAGACAGGTTCTCACTGAAGAATCCCTTACTCTTTCCACAGAGCCTGTGATAACAGGGCCATCTTTCTTCTCTCCAGGAAGCTCAGGTTTACTGGGGCACAAAGACACAGGTAGAAGAGTGAATTTGCACCTATATTCATAATGTCCCTTTTGTTCCACCCTTTTTGCTGATATAATTCCTATGGCTTCCTGTGTCCTGGGGCTATGAAGCCTGTGCCTGAAATTAATAAGCATCCCAGAGAATAAAGGGAAAGATGGTATAAGTCTACTGGAGGGGAATATAGGTGCAGAAATTAAATCACTATTATGTAGTTTCCAACTCAAGACCCAAGCTGCACTTTGATGCTCCAAATTCTTACCACAAGCAAAAACAGACCAGTTGAAAACAGAGTTCCTGTACAAGAGGACTATACTAATTTTTGTTTGGTTTTTCTATTGTTCTTATTTATTTCAGTTCAAAGAATTTATATTTCTATATTTCTTCCCACAACCTCTCACAAAAAGTTCAAAGAAATGATTCTTTGTTATTGCATCAGACGCCTGGGAACAGGAATCAGGAACCAGTTTGCATTGCATCTTTTCTTTTAAGACTGGGTCTCGGTAAACTTCATCTACAACTGAAGGCAAATTTGTTCTGAGCATTACTTCTGCTATAAGCCAGAAGAGTTATCTATGAAATTAAAAATAAACTAAAAGCCATGCTTGACCAAGTTGTTTTATGTCAGTGGGTCACAGTCACAGAGCTTCTATTCCTCACCACGATGGGGAAATGTCTTCTAGGCTTTGAGTAATTAAATGGTTGGATGTTGTCCAGAAAACTAGAAAGTGGGTCATGAGAGGAGAGGAAAACACCTTACGGGATAGGAGAAATTGAGAGGGTAATGGATTGCATGTAATAAGACAGCAAAAGAGGGGACTTTGGGCAGGGGGAGAAGAGTAAGGGACATGAGGAAGAGGATGCTGCAGGAGCAGGATAAATGAGAACAGAGTTATGACACACGTATACCAAAATGCTAAAATAAAGGCCATTACTATGCTGCTAACCTAAAGCATACTTGATTAAAACATGTTCACAGCAGATATTTGTAATCCTGATTATGGTCAGAGGAAGTTAGATGGTAAAGGCATTTGAGCATGAGAAAATCTGGGAGTAAAGAAACTGCATGAAAAGAAAGAAAAAAGATAATTAGTGTACCTACCATGCGACTTTGAAATCATTAGTCAGAAATAAGGAAAAAAGGTTTGTTTGTTTGTTTTTTTTCCTTCAGAAAAAGAAGGGCTCAACCACAAAAACTGATGACCTAAGAAGCTTGCTATAACAGTTGACCAACAGGCTTCCTGAAACTTCAGACACAATTGCAGAATGTGCTGAGAGTCAGCTTCAGCCCTCTCACAGGCCTCCACTAAGCTCTCCCAGTAGTTCCTCAATCAGGGTGGCTGCCCCTAGTATCCAATCTGTAGACCTTCCTGAAATAATTACAGTGATCATAATCTTTCAGGAGCTTCCCATCTAAACTCTCACTAATTTATTTGTTTGATTGTTCATTCACCAGGCCTATATTTTGACACCATGCTTGCAATTTACAATAGTTTATCTATATTATTTCATAGTACCATTATTTCAGGATTCTCTAGGGGACCAATGTCCATTCCTTTTATTAGAATTCCATTGTTTAAAATGTGAAGTCCTTAAGCAAATCTAATTATTTGTGATCAAAAATGATAATATAATTTGAAGCATACTTAAGCCTCAATAAAAGGCTACCATTCATAATAGTTTGAGTTAGGATGATATCAGCTTGGTGAAGCAGTTTTCTAATCTTTGCATTTTAGAAGACTAGGGCCCTGGTGAATCATAAACAGAGAAATCAGTAATATTTAACATCATAGTTACATGGTTTTAGTTACTCCTGTAATATAAAATATTCATCTCTTCTTTTGGTAAGATTGAATAACATAGTTCCCTTTTTCTATTACATATACAATAGTAGAAGAGCTTAAATAAGTCTTGAATGTTCATACACATTGGATCTTCTGTAATTTTATTATGAAAAATTTTCAATGATAAAATCATTTACCTGAAGATCTTTGACAAGATTATGTATCCATGATTCTTATGCAAATGAAGCCCTAGTAAAAATTTATTTTCAAATTATACACCCAAAGTACCCCTGGAAAGTAAACTCACAGAATTTATACAATAAAAGGACTTTTAACATGCATCATTTAAAGGTATTCATTCTGTTTTTCTAGCTATATATAAAGATATTTCTATACATTTTAGCATACTAATGGCTATCAATCTCTGTTGATAAAGGAAAAGTCAAAAATAACTTTATTTTGTTAATACATACACTGGACTATCAGGTGTTTCTAATTATTGACATAGGAAACATTTCCTACACCGTCCTGCTTTCTATTACCATTGAATATTCAAAATATGAATGCTAACTTCTTTTGAGAGTAATTTAGAAGAAAAATTTTATCAAACATATTTTAGGAACTTATCAAGGAAATTAGTTATTGTATCACAGGATCCACTTAAGAATCTTAAGAGACTCATGTTCAAAATGTGCTGTTCTCGTTTATATTAGATGAGAGATCTAACCAATAAAAATAAAATACAATGAAAATAATATGTAATGCAAATGTTATAAATCAAGAAAGTGAACTTTTCTACTATTACTTCAGAAACCAAACAATTTTCAGTAAACTAATAAAACTTCTGACCTATGATTTCATGGATGTTGCTTTAGATAAACATTTAAAAAATGTGTGTATAAGCATGTCTACACACACATGCTGCATGAGTCAGTCATCCTTACCAATCAGACTAAAAGTTTAAAATAGTAGCAACTAGTCATTGTGACTATTTAATAACTAAACTATTAAATGAATGCCCTTAAGCAAATTACAGAACCTAGTCAGCACTGATTTTCAGTCCTCTCAATGTGCTATTGTAGAACATCCATCTCCTTTAAACTATTAATGAAGTATACCTTAAATAAAATATTTCCTGAAACTTATCATCTCTCTAAAATAATTGCTTTTGAAATTATAAAATCAGAAATCTCACTCACATGTTCATACTAATATGTGAATAAATATGTCCAGTAGACTAATATAATTTTAATAGAGCTTAAAAAGTTAAGATTGCCAAAGTCTATAGACACAGAAGTCTGGTGGTAAAGATCTACCAGGTCTATAGCCAGTCAAACCCAAATTATACTTATGACAAAGTAAAACAAGTAAGATGTGTTTTTAAACTATGGTTTTTTTAATCTTATTGTCTAGAAATTTTAAAAAATATATATAGTTCTTTCAGTCTCAAGGGGATTTCATAAAGGCAGAATTGAGATAATTCTGAAACAAAATAACAACAAAAACCTGAGAGGAAACGTTTCCTCTATCAAACTCATAATTGCAATTTAAGAATTATTTATTTTCTGTACTTTTTTAGGTTGTCTTCAGATCAGTCATGCCAAGAAGAGCACCTTATAAAAATATTTTTATTTATTTAGAAGATATATGTAGAGAAAAAGAGTAAATGGGTGTGGAGGGCCTCTTGTCACTGCAAACAAACTCCAGATACATGAACCACTTTGTCGGTATGGTTTTACGTGGGTACTGGGGAATTGAACCTGGGCTATTATCATTGAGCCATCTCTCCAGCCCCAAAACAATGTTTAAGGTGCATAAGATATGTTTTTAAAAAATAGCCCAAAGCTCTTATGCAACCTCAAAACCACTGTTTTGATTTCTCAGTTCCTCTATCAACTAGTGACTAAAGCAAAGAGTACGGACCCCATGGCAAAAAGCACTGATTAGTGACCCTGCACATTCTCTATGGGAGGGAGCTTCTGAATTTAGGCCTCAAACATGAAATCTTTATTTCACAGTAGCAGATAGAATCCAAAATTGCCTCTCACACCCCAAAAAGCTATTTAAACTCCAGATCTGGAACTTTTATCCAACAATAATTCCAGAATTGTAGGAGCTCACAGTGCATCTAGTTTCTCTCTAAATTCCTTCAAAAATGGGCACCAAAAACACAAAGAACAAAATGAGGCCCAGACTAAGGAGTTTAACAAAACTTTTCTAAGTCACAAACAACACAACAGGGTACTCTTTAAGAAGACAGGATCCCTTTGCCCTGCTAACAGTGAAACGTGTGTGTATTTCAGCACCAACGGGCCCCCCAAAACCACCTCCTCCTAGCTGGCTCCTCAAAGCTGCCAGGAGAATTTGAAAGTGTGGCTTGCCACTGTACTAAATTAACAAAGCAACAACAAAAGCAGGAGACAGGACTGGGTAATGGGATACAAGAATTTGGGTTTATTTACAGTTCGGATCAAAACTGGAGAAAGTTTTTACTTTTTTTTTGCCTTTCCTAGTGCAATGTTACAATTTCATAGAAAGGACAGGAAACGGGCTACGGAGATGTTTCGCTGTATAGCACGAGGACCCGAGCTCAGACCCTAACATCCATATACGATACCAGGCACAGAGGCACACACTTGTAATCCCAGCACTCAGGGAGGAGGTGGGGACCGAGAGAGCCTGGAGGCAAGCTGAATGGCTAGTCTAGCCAAATTAGTGAACTCTGGGTACAAAGGGAGACCCTGTTCAATAAACAACGTGGGAGAGATAGAAAAGCCAACTTACATCAAACTCCTCCACAAACACGCAAACATATTCCACCACCCCCTCACACAAAGATAAAGATGAAACAGATGTCAGGGAATATGCATATGTAGATTTAGCCTGGGGCCAAGGTGGTGAATAAATTACCTTAACTGCGCTAAATCTTTATCTGGGAAGGAGGTGCGTGCCCTCTTTGCCCTCGTGCCAAGGCTCCAGGTTATTCTTAGCCCCAGAATGGACTATTTTTAAATTTTGAAGCAGGGTCTCACATATCCCAGGCTGGCCTCATTATTTAGCCAAAGATGACTTCGAACTTCTAAAGCTCCTGCCTCAATTTTATAAGAGCTGGAATTATATACACCATCACTTCCAGTTTTATGTGGTGCTAGGGACTGGACCCAGGACTTCCTGCATACTAGGTAGGCACTCTACCCACTGAGCTATATGTGCAGTCCTGAAAATTGCATCTCTCTCTGGTCCATTATTTGAGGGTAGCTGCTACACAATTATAATCAGATCACCTGAAAGGATGGAAAATCAGCCCCCTTGGTGTCAAAGAGCACATGATAAGGACAGGTTTGAGTACTTGCTTCATTGGAAAGGCTGCGTGAAGAAATGTTCATAAGAATGAACCAAATTTGCTGTAAGCTATTACAGACACACACACACACACACACACACACACACACACACCGAGGATCTGAACCAGATTATTGACTTTTGATAAGTTTTAAGTGATATATAGAGCCAGTGTTGCATCCCATAACCACATTTCAGTCCCCTGAGGTTTTATTTATTTTTTTATTTTTATTTATTTTTATTTTTTTGGTTTTTCAAGGTAGGGTTTCACTCTGATCCAGACTGACCTGGGATGAACTATGTAGACACAGGGTGACCTTGAACTCATGGCGATCCTCCTACCTCTGCTTCCCGAGTGCTGGGATTAAAGGCGTGTGCCACCACGCCCGGCTTCCCCTGAGTTTTTGAGAGAAGTTGTAATTCTCTTCTATAGTACCTCCTTGCCACCCAGGAGAAAACTGGCAGACAAAAGTCCTGCTTAATAAAGGAAAAATGCAACGATGTGTTTGAAATAATTGTTGAAAACCACAACCAGGATATAAAGAATTTAAAAAACTGTTTTCTTTCAGCTCAACTTTGGAAGAATTTCTCATGAATTCCCTAGACGTTCATTTAAATAATTTATATGAAGTGAGTACTTGAAGATCCTTCCATAAATTCAAATTTTAACTCATCTCATGCTCTACTCCTTTAAGTATTATTCAATGAGTACTGGAGCATCCCTGTTCTCTACGGAATAGAATTACCCATTCACTTGTCTAACATCTCTTGCTTTGGATTGCAATGTTGTCTCCCTCACTCCTACCCAACCCAGTGCACCATGAAAGTGCTATGTTAAGGGAAAACAGGATCTAGAAGCACAGAGCTGACCAGAATCACTCATCGATTATTTCAAATCATGTTTAATTGCATCAATAACATCACCTTAGAAAGCTTAGGAAAAATGAATACATATACATAAGTAATTAAATTTTGACTATCCCAAATTCTTTATAAACTGTCACATTTTATCATAGTCTACTTTTAACTTTTATCATTTTTATTATTTATTTATGAATATGAGAGAGGAGAGAGAGAAGAAAGAAAGAAAGAAAGAAAGAAAGAAAGAAAGAAAGAAAGAAAGGAAGGAAGGAAATTTAGCCACTGCAAATGAACTCCCGACTTTTTAGGGATTTGTAATTTGGGATTTGTAATAAGATCTGTAAAAGGTTGGAGATGTATCTCAAGCATAGAAAACTTGTCTAGGCTGCAGAAGACCTTGGGTTCACCCCCAGTACCATAAACATGCAAATTCCATCCCCTCATCTACTATGATTAGTACCAGCTGAACTTATCACGTGGCTCTTCTCCACCTCTTCCATTAGCTGTTATACTATGCCGGCCATGGTTTAGACTTTCTCTAAGTCTACCCAATGAAGGTATTCTTTAAAAATCAACACCAGGGCTGGAGAGATTGCTTAGTGGTTAAGGCACTTGCCTGTGAAGCCTAAGGACCCAAGTTCAATTCCCCAGTACCCAAGTAAGCCAGATGCACAATGTGACACATGTATCTGGAGTTTGTTTGCAGTGGCTGGAGGCCCTGGTGTACCTATTATCCCTCTCTCCCTCCATCCCTTTCTCTCTCCGTCTCTCTCTCTCTCTCTCTCTCTCTCTCTGCCTCCTTCTCAAATAAATAAATAAAATATTTTTTAAAAATCAACACTGAGGGCTGGAGAGAAAGCTTAGCAGTTGAGACACTTGCCTGTGAAGACTAAGGAACCAGGTTTGATTTCTCAGTACCCACATAAACCAGATGAATAAAGTGCTGAGTTTATCTGGAGTTTGTTTGCAGTGGCTAGAGGCCCTGGCATACTCATTATCTCTCTATCTTTCTGCTCTCTCTCTCTCTCTCTCTCAAATAAAAATAAATATTAAAAAATCAAAACTGAGCTTGTGACAGCTCTCAGTAAGTGATCTGTCTTAACTTGCCTTGATTTTGTTGTGTGTTCTGTGTAGAGACCAAGACTGAGCAATATTCCTAAGAAACCTTCCAGGGAAGATGATTATCAGACAGGTCCCAAGGAAGTAACGGTACTGAAAGCAACAGAACCATTTACATATGAGGTGAATGGAGGCAAAAAAATGTTCCATGCCACAGTAGCTACTGAGAATGAATTCTTTAGAGTGAAGGTTTTTGACATTTCCCTGAAGGAGCAGTTCATCCCGGACAATGTCATTGCCATCTCACATTATTATGGCCACAATGGCTTCTTGGAGATATACCATGCCATCTGTGTGTCGGAAGTAAAAACCAGCTCAAAGATGGATATCAAGTCTATGTTGAAGAGAAATGCCACTGCAACTCCTAAAATTGATTATCTCTACTCACAACAAAGAGGAATGTTTGTGGATGGAGTGTTTATGGTGCACAAGGTAAGCCGTTGCATTATTTTGCAAAATTTCTTCTGAAACCTCAGGTTTCAAAAGTCATAACTTGGCAACTGAAATGTGGTCAACTTACTGAACCTGGGCTATTACAACCTCTTTCATCTGAGACTGGTGAGTGGGGTTATCCCATTTTACGATTTGAGATAGTCCCCTAACATTCTTCTCAAGTTATCAGTATGAAAATACTTTTAAAAGATTCTTTCATATTTAATCCACATGTTTTCTTGTCCCTGGCAAGTGTGAGCAAGAGGCCTCATCCAGTGCTAGGCATTCAGCTTTCTCTTGTCGTTTTGATGGGTCTTTGGTCTCCCATCAACTCTGAAAAAGCATGATCTCTAACAAAGAGTGGGAGCAACATGAATCAAAGAGGATAAACATATACATTTCAAAGGCATTTATGGGCATAACCTATCCAATTAGCCACAGACCAGTGGAAAGAAACTTACCTCCAGGGTCTGGGACCTTCCACGCCATAGGCTTCTGACTTGGTTTTCAGGCATGAAGTCCCTCCTACTGAGTGAGCCTCTTAACAAACACAGAGCACCTATTGCACAGGTAGATATGTTTTGCTTGCCTGGGTGACTTTTAAGGTTGCAGGATCCACAGCTGGTTCAGACTGTTGATGACTTTTCTCCCCCAGCAGCACGCATAGCTCTTTCCCGCACTAGGTCAGCTAGCCCACAGGAATATGGCTTCCATCTCTGTTCCAGATTGATTTCTCAGTGTGCTGTAACCTGTGGTGTCTTCAGCAAGAGGGTCTTGGCACCTAGTTCAATCATTGGTGAAGATTTCTTCCATTCTGTAGGTTATTGACTCTACTGATGGTGTGCTTAACTGTACAATGGTGTTTTTGTTTCATAGGATCCCAATGGTTGAATGTCTGTCTAATTCCCTGGATTACCCAAGTCTGATTCAGAAAGTCTTTACACCTGTATCTTGGAGTATGAACCCTCCTTTTTCTTCTGGTAGTTTCACAGTTTCATGTCTTATCTTGAGGTCCACTATCCATTTGAGTTGATTTTTGTGCAGGGTGAGAGAAGAGGGTCTAGATTCATTCTTCGAACATGTGGTCATCCAGTTTCTCCAGCACCATTTGTTGAATAGTCTGTCTTTCCTCCAGTTTGTCTTTTTGGCCTTTGTCAAAGATTAAGTGGCTGAGGGCTGGAGATATGGCTTACCAGTTAAGGTGCTTGCCTGTGAAGCATAAGGATCCAGGTTCGCTTCTCCAGGTCCCACAAAAACCAGATGCACATGGTGGCGCATGCATCTGGAGTTTGTTTGCAGTGGCTAGAGGCCCTGACACACCCATTCTCTCCCTCTCTTTCTCTCTCTCTCTCTCTCTTTCTCTCTAATAAATAAATCAGAAAAAAAAAAAAAGATTAAGTGGCTCTAATTACTTGAACTTTTACCTAGATCTTCTAGTCTATACCATTGCTCTATCATATCATTGTCTTGGTTTTGAGCCAGTATCATGCTGTTTGTATTACTATGAGTGGGCACTCCCATCTTGTTCCAGAACTTAGTGGGAATGCTTCAAGTTTTTCCCCATTTAGTATGTATGGTTTTAGGTTTGTCACATATAGCCTTTATTATGTTGCAATATGATTCTTCTATCCTTAGTTCCTTGAATGTTCTCGCTTATTATCATGAAGGGCTGTTGTATTTTGTTGGTGAGAAACAATTTTTTCTTGAAAAATATAGTAAAAGACCTTAAATAAAGAAATCTTGAGAGAGGTTTCCATAGAGAAAATTTGTTAACCAGAACATCCTAAACTATTTTGTACCCATAATGCAAGAGTAACAGCTCTCTTTGCCTTGTTGGAGACAGGTTTCTGCTAATATCCTTTCTTTCTCATAGGTGTGACAATTTCTAATACATTTCTCAGAAAATGAATGCTAATTGCTTTTGCAGAAACATGTGAGGAATGAATGCATTTACTATGTAATAGGAGACAACACAGGGACGATGGAAATACTGGTGTATGGACGGCTGACCAACATTGACTGTGAGGCAGGTGATAAACTTAGGCTCTTCTGCTTCGAGCTGGTCTCAAGTGCAGATACCTGTCAGCTCAGATCTGTCATGCACAGTCACATGAAGGTGTGTACTCTAGAACATTCTTTGGAAGCACTTTATTCTTCCTAGGAAGCATTTTTAAAATTTATTTATTTATTTATTTATTTATTTATTTATTTATTTATTTATTTGTGCTAAACTCGATGCATGTGCTAATTTGTGCATCTAGATTTATGGGGGTACTAGAATTTTGAACCCAGGCTGGCAGGCTTTCCCAAAGATTGTTTTTAACTCCTGAGCCATCTCCCCAGTTTAGGAAGCAAACTTTTAAACTCTAATAAAAGCTGACTGCTGGTGCTACAGTGAAAGCTCAACAGATAGAAAGAAAATTATGGTTTATCCATTAATATTAAGATATATAAGTGTTTTCTTTCTATCATTTTTCATTGTAGGTGTGTGTGTGTGTACATTAAAAATACTAGTAAAGAGAGTCCATTCAAAAAGACCAAAGGTTTTATACCATAAATGAATAATAAACATTGTGGAATTTATAAAAAAACACAATTTATTTAATATGAATAAAGGTTTGTTTAAGATAGATTTATTTCACATTCTACCTGTGTGATTTGTTATTCACTGAAAAATTACATGAAGAACCGCAGGGTCATCATCTATAACAGATATTATCAATCACAGGGGTTCACAAACAGAACTCATAAAGATATACATTACCAAGGGTGCCTTGGGAATCAGAACACAGAGGTAACAAAATCCATGCTCTGTCTTACACTGGTACATGTGGTCACGTGGGATACACTAAAAATGTGAATATTACAATGCAAATCAATGAAATATAAGGACTGACCTCCTCAGGCACATAGAAATTACTTCTCAACTCTTTTCTGGGGAGAAGGCCAGGAACACTTGTTCCCTCTACCCCATGAGAACACCACAGATAAACTAAAGACAGATTCCACCAGAGTTCACTCCTGGGAAACAATGCGCTTTGGGGGCTTCCTTACAGAAAATTTATTAGAAGTCACTTATAAGAGGGTGGAAGACCCCCAAGCAGTTGTAACATTGTGCAGTGTCATCCCAGCGTGGACTGCAAACTCCCTCTTGTGCTGCTTACACGGACCTCCTCATCCTTTACTTATTCTCTCTCCCCCTGAAGTGGAGAGACCTCCTGATCCCTGCACATGGCTGGCCCAGGGATGCCCCTGAGATCTCTTCAGATGGTTCCTTCTCCTTCTGGGGGGAATGTCGACAGTCCCAAGCTGGAGAATGTCATGTGTGTAGTTGCAGTTGTTTCTGGTAAAGATGGACTATTTGTTTCCTCAGAGGACTGCATCAGACAACAGAAATTCATTTAGCTCTTTCCAGTTCTCCAGATCAACAGGCAAACATTCTAAACTTTCCTTCACAACAGCCACCCCAGGAATGCCTTTCACACCTCCCTCCTGCTGTTCTGTATAATGGGAATCTCCCACACAGCAGTTACCATTGAGTGATCCACTACCTTCCTTTCCCTACTCTCCAGCTCTCCCCCTGGGATTCATGCTTAGTGGGAAAGAATCATTCAATATATGGTCCCAAGAAAGGGAAGAAAGCTGACTCCAGGGGAAGGAATTCATGAAAGATGCTGGGTGAGAGTGAATACAGACATAGATCACGGGGACAAGACTGTGAGTGACTAGAGAAGTGTATGGCCAGCTGCATCTCAACTGACCTATATCATTTCTTCTTCAAGGTCACCAAGGCAAGGACATGGAGGAGAACTAAACAATCCTGACTCAGCTATGGAAACTTCACTAGAGTCCTTATGATAACCTGGATGCCACCGACAAGGATGTTTATGTGGACAAGACCTATAGAAAAGAAGTATATGTGTATATATGTTGAAGTGCAGTGCATATAATAACTAGCTCTGAATTGTAGGAATTTTACCTGTACATTTTTTGTGTTTTTGAAATTGCATGTTTTGTACATATAACGTCTATGCTTTGTAGAAAGCAATAAGCATTTTATCAAGAGCTGTGCTTCTTCAGAAGACTCTCATCTATCTACAAGTTGCTTTAAAACTTGTGATATGTAGAACAGGATCACACTCACAAGTTTCAAAAAATGTATGGATTCATAGTTTGGCTGTGGTATTTCAGAATAAGGCCATGTTCCTGTGTTCTTCCCAGAGGAAACATGACAAGTGGCAGATGGAGGCTGAAATCCAGTTTGGAATACAGTTGCCAATACTCATGGCCTGAGGCGAGGTTAGCATTAGCTCATAGCAAGGGGTATCTTTTCAAAATTCATCTCCTAGGAAAGAAATACATGGTAATTTGGCAAAATGAGGTGTCTTCTTATACTTTGCATTAAATCACGAGTATGTTAGAAAAACGGTTAACCTTGTGAGGTGTGAAATAGATAATTCCATTCATTTACACAAGTACCCATAGCTCCTCTAACTCACCGTAGCAGTTGCTTCTTATATCCCATGCTTTGATTCCACTACAAATTGTTCCCAGCAAAGACTTCTATTAGGTAGACACTGATGATACAATTTACATTGAAGTTCAAGAGCAGCAAGTTAATATCTAAGCTCTGAAATGTGTGTTGATCACACACAGAGTTTTCTGTCTGTTAACCTGCAAAGTCACTCTCTACAAATTGATAATTTTCTCTCTCTGTCTTTTTTGTTTGTTTGTTTGTTTTGTTTCGTTTTCAAGGTAGGGTCTCACTCTAGCCCAACCTGACCTGGAATTCACTATGTAGTCTCAGGCTGGCCTCAAACTCACGGGGATCCTCTGCCTCTTGAGTGCTGGGACCATGCACCACCATGCCCAAATAATTTTCTCTTTTTACTGTTTTTATTTTATGTAAGAAAAACTAGTAACACAGAAACAAAAGCACTTTCGTAATGAAACTGAGTCAGCAAACTACAGAGCTTGAGTTAGAATTCTGGGTGTTGCTCCAGCTTGAGTCACGTGTATTATGCGCAAGTGTGTGGAGATGAGGTGGAAATTGTGAAGAACAGAATGGGAAAGATTGCAACTCTAAAGGTTCAAGGTTTTTTATTTCCAACTAATGGAAGGTAATGAGGCATTAATCTTTTATTGTGATGATCTGTGTCCAAAGACCCAAGCACTAACATGGTATTATTTTACCTTCAATTGTCTCCTTCCTGATTATGTATCCCTTCTTATAGTAGACAGATTTCATTCAGACATTTTTATATTTCCTCATCTAATATCATTCTAATAGCAAATACTAGCTTGTACATATAGTTATAAACAAACATATCATTATTTACACATGCACATAGGTTTGGTTGAATGTCTCTACTACACACACATATATACATAGATATATATATATATATACATACACATATATACGGTCATTAGGAAAATAAAATTATTTTATTAAAGATTTTATTTTCATTTATTTATTTTATTAGACAGAGAGAGGGAAAGAGAGAAAGTTAGAATGGGCACATCAGGGCCTCTACACATTGCAAACGAACTCCAGGTGCATATACCACTATGTGCATGTGACTTACATGGGACCTAGAGAATCGAACCTGGGTCCTTAGGCTCCAGATAGGCGTGTGCCTTAATGGCTAAGCCATCTCTCCAGCCCAAGAAGATAAAATTCTAAAGAAACTTCAGAAGTCATAGACTCTCATTTTCTCACGTACAGAGAGAAAACTGAAGTTAAAGAGATTCAAAATTGTGTCAAAATTACAATATTATTCTCTGGCTAGGAACAGACTTCATCCTAGTATGAAAAGTTGCTAAAAACTTCCTCCAGGGCTGGAGAGATGGCTTAGCAGTTAAGGCACATGCCTATGAAGCCTAAGGACCCCAGTTTGATTCTCCAGGTCCCACGTAAGCCAGATGCACAAGGGGGCACACGTGTCTGGAGTTTGTTTGCTTTGGCTAGAGGCCCTGGTGTGTCCATTCTCACCCTCCCTCTCTCTCTTTCCCTCTCTCTGTCTCTAATAAATAAATAAAAATAAAATCTTTTTAAAATTTTTAAAAAACTTCCTCCAGATTCAAACTGGACATTAAAGAAAAAGACTGTTTTGTTCACAAATGGTATGTAGATTCTGAGTGATACTAATATCTCCTACAACTTTTGTAAAACTTTGTGCAAACATCAATGCCAGCATATGTACATGTTGGTGATTAAACAAAAGAATGAGTCACTTAAATGATGTTCCTGAAGCCTCTGCTTTCCTGAACATGCTGTTGATCCTCCCTTTTGAATTTGTAACAAAGGTGTCTGAATCTCTAGATGAGGTAAGCAAGAAATGAGACTACCCAAGAGAGGTTTTGTTTGATTCTGGTTTCATTAAAGAGCTTCATTCGAATATATAACCCTACCCCACCTCACATCCTTGTGTCATAAGAGTTCCTCCTGGGGACCCAAATAAAGCAAGAAAGAAGCCAGAGCTTCTGCTAGATTTAAAGTGTTGGTGCTGAAGAAAAGGAAAAACAGAACGACCCATGGGGATGCTAATCTGCCAGTACAACATTTTTACAGATTTGTGTATCACATGATTATAAGTTATACAAGAGGAAGAAAAACTTCTGTGGCATAATCTTGAGGATATCAGAATATGATAATGAATAAAAGAGGCAGACCTAGCCCTTTGCCTGTTTCTTCCTTTGTTAAAATAAGGCCAATAATAAAACTTACATAATAGTTATTTCTGGCATGGCCACTAAGTGAGTCAATCTAGACAATGTTCTTAGCTACGACCTAATAAACAATTACGACCCAATGCAACTAGTTGGTAGTTTCATTTCATTTCTTTTTTTTTAATTATTGATTACACACTTTACTATATGAACAAATCACATATTGGTCCTATTCCAATCAGGTTATACTCATCTTCCCTCTTCTGCCCCATTCCACAGAGGGCCCTCCTCAGTGGAGTTACTGGTATTCACTGTGGGGTCAGGAATCAGTCTATGTGAGGAGGGGGAGGGGAGGAAATGCTTCAGGATACTCCTTCTCACCCTGTGGCTCTTAGAAACTTTCTGCTCCCTTTTTTGCAATGTTCCCTGAACCTTGAGAGGTGTGTTATAAGTCAGTCTGCTTTAGTGTTGAGCTGTCTGCACCTCTGGGTTTCTGTTTTGATGAGCTTTACGTGTCCTCAGTGTCTATTGACGACTCTCCAGGGCTGGTTGTCAGATGAGCAGTGAGCTCAGTACTCATGTTTAAATTGCCACTTCCTCTGGGATGTCTCCTAGGCCCTGGCAGACATGCTAAAGGTGGCTTTTCTCATGCTAGGCAGTTGGCTATCTTTTCTTGTCAGATTGACAGATCTTCATACTCCCCAGTTTTTGCTGCCCTCTGTAAAAAATAAACAGATTCTCTAACCAAGAGTAAGACATGGATTAAAGAGGATAAGAATAGTTATTTAAGAGACTTCTTGATGGGTGTAGCCATTCTTCTTAGCCAAAGATCAGTGAGAGCTTCTCTCTGGAGTCTATGAGCTTCCTATCCATAGGATTCTGATTGGGTTCTCAGTACCAGGTATGAGTTCTCCCACTGAGCAGGCCTCTGATCCAATCAGGTAACCACTGATTACCTGCAAAGACTGTGTGCCACTGTTGCACAGGTGTGCATAACTTGTCCAGCTGGTTGATTTTTGTAGCTTCCAATACCCCCTGCTTGTTCACTCTGTTGTTGGCCCTTATTCCTGGGCAACTTGCTTAGCATTTTCTTGCACTGTGAGGGAAAGCCAGCAGGGAGCTGGTTCAAGCTTCCTTCTAAGCTCCAGCTTGATCTCTCTAGATCTTCTGTCCACAACCTGTATCAGGACTTTAACATTTAGCTCTAGTGGGTAACAAAGTGCTTTGGCAGTAGCCTGTTGATCTCATGGGTCTCTCTAACCACCAGCTAGCTCACTGTGGTACTAGGATATGTTTTAGAGATCTTTATCAAAACTTGTTACCCGAACTCATAAACTATTTAATGACAAATGAATCATAACTTATTTAACTATGACTTCATTGCTAATCACTAAAAATGTTATAAATTATTCCTAATTTAAAGCAATGTTCTGGGGCTAGATGTACAGCTCAATGATAGTATGCTTGCCTAGCACAGGGAAGGTTCTAGATTCCAGGCCAAAACTGCAAGCAAAAAAAAAAAAAAAAAAATCAATGCCCATCAAGACAAAAAAGCAGCTCTCATCTCAAAGGATATAAGAAATAGTTAATTCTGAAACCAAAAATGACTGACCATGGCCCAAAAGCACTCATATGGGTTACCTCAAATAACATGTTCAAAAGTGGTACAGTTTTGTGAAGTTTTTTTAAGTACCATAACAAAGAAATTCATAAATCAAGACTTAGTGGAAACAACAGGAGGCAGATTTTAACACAGATGGAAAATCTCTGTGATAACCCTTGGATGCCCTGGCACATTCTCTCTCTCTCTCTCTCTCTCTCTTTCTCTCTCTCTGTGTGTGTGTGTGTGTGTGTGTGTGTGCCTTCAGCAGTGTCTGTGCTCCTCAAATACCTCTAGAAACATCCTCCAGTAGGGTCCTGGTTTCTTGTATACCATCAACAATAGCCTCCAACAGAGTCCGTGTTTCAAAAGCAGCCTCCAGAAGTTTCCACATCCCACTTTGGGTACAGCCAGCAAGGGTTTCCACAAGGGTAGCTATCTTCTGTTATGATGGAACAGAAAGACAAGAATTAGCTCAACCTTGAAAGAACATCTCAATAATCACCAATGATACACAATCTTTGATTTTAATAAATCCTTCATTTTTTATTAAGTGGATACATAAAGATCCATCCCTAAATTCAACTTTTAACTCATTCAACATTCTATGCCTTTAAAAAAAATCTGATTAGTGAATACCTAATCAAACTTATTCTTTAAGAAATGTAACTAGACATTTGCTTGTTTATTAATTAATTAATTTTCTTTTGCTTTGGCTTATAGTTTTGTCTCCTCTCATTGGACCATGGAAGTAAAACAGGATGTAGATGGAAGCACAGAACCTACCAGAACCAAAGACCAATCATGTATCTTTGTGTTTAATTGCTTCAAAACATCAGCTTAGAAAATTTAGGAAAGGTAGATACATATACAAAATTACTTAGGGCTGGAGAGATGGCTTGGTGGTTAAGGTACTTGCCTGGAAAGCCAAAGGACATAGGTTCGATTCCCCAGGACCCATGTAAGCCAGAGGTAGCACATGTGTCTGGAGTTCGTTTGCAGTGGCTGGAGGCCCTGGCACGCCCATTCTCTCTCTCTCTATCTGCCTTCTCTCTCTCTCTCTCTGTGCTTCTTTCTCTCTCATAAATAATCAAGCAAATAAATAAATAAATAAAATATTTTAAAAATAATTAAATTTTAACTCCCTGGAATATCTGTATCAAATACCACATTTCACTACAGTTTTATTATTTTCTCTTTTGTAACATAAATGCAGAGTGTCATGTCTCCCAGGCTGGATCACATTTTATATGGTTTTCCATACATCAGGCTTAAAAATAATCATTCAACATATATTGAACTGTCAGCCAACCAATATAAATGTAAATTCTTTTATGGTACATGAAAATCTACATAGCCAGTTCATGTATTATGAAATAATCTTATATCATTTGAATTTAGCTTCATTCTAGACTTCCCTGTCCCTGCAATGCACAGTGAAAACCCCTCTGAAGTCTTTCATCTCTCAAGACAGTTAGAAAATTTGTTCTTTAAGTCCTCTTCACTTTTTTTAGGGTGTTGATGTCACTATCATGAGTTACTTCTTGAGTTTCTATCATTGTTTGAATGTATTGCCCCACAGACTCTGAAATTTTTTATGAAGATTGAGCATGAACTTGTGTCTCCAGCATATAGAGCCCTAAGGGGAGGAGATATGTCACCGGGGCAGAACGTCAGCAAAACCCTACTAGGTGTACAGAGAGCTAGTTTGGAGCTCTGGCTCCTGGTTTTGCTTGTTGTTGGTGCTTGATTCTTGCTGCAATTGTTTCTCTATGCTTGGATCTATGGAAGTGAGCCATGTTTTCTGCAATTGATGCTATTTCCCCTGGATCTATAAGCCTGAGATAGACCCTTTCCTCCCATGTACTGTTTCTGGTTGGACATTTGTCCAGCAACATTCAGGTAATTGCAACAGTAGAGATTGGTACCAGAGAAGTGGGATCATAGCTGTGATGAATCAGACCATATGGATTTTGGCCTTTCTGGAACTTGTGCGTTGAAAAAAATGTGGAAGGACTTGGTACTTGGGCCTGCAGAAGCCTCACAGTGTGGTAAGCAAAATGTTATAGGATATTCTGGAGAGAGTCTGAAAACGCTAGATGCAGAGGGAATGGTGGACTGTAAAGTCATGACTTAGGAACTTTCAAAGGGGAAGCAGAGAACTTTGTTGGAACTTGGGCACTGGTGGGAAAGCTGGTTGCATTCTCCCCAAAGCCTAAGAATTTTAGTAAGGTTAAATTCAAAAGTAATGGGTTAACATGCTTGATGGAAGGTATAGAACAGAAAGATATGAAGGATGCATGGTTTAGCATATTAAAAAAAATGCTGGGTATTGTGGTGCATGCCTTTAATCCCAACACTTGGGAGGCAGAGGCAGGAGAATCACTGTGAGTTTGAGGCTGTCCTGAGACTACATAGTGAACTCCAGGACAGCCTGGGCTAAAGTAAGACCCTACCTCAAAGGAAAAATAAAACACAAAATAAATAAATAAACAAATGATAATAAGTGTTATTTATGGGCTAGAAAGATTGGCTTAGCTGTTAAGACACTTACCTGTAAAGCCTAAAGACCCAGGTTTAACCCCGCAGAACACACATAAGTCAGATGAACATGGTGGCGCATGCTTCTGGAGTTTGCAGTGGCTAGAGGACCTGATAGGACCATTCTCTCCCTCTCTCTTTCTTTTCTTTGGGTCTCTCTCTCATAAATAAAGAAATAAATTAATTAATTAAAAATTAAGCAAGTTTAAAGTTACTGGTGCAGAAACTAATTTTAGGTTACTGAAGCTACAATTGTAAATTGATTAGCACCATTAAAGGGGGCCAGCCTCTTTGCATTAGGACAATAGAAAGATGCATGTGGGTGAGATCACTGCATAACTGGCTCAATGAGTAAGAACACAAATTCTTTTACAAGGAGGTCACTTGAAGGAAAAATTCTAAAGGAATATGCTGACCTTCAAGGTCGAGATTTACTACACCATGGATTTATAAATAGGGCTACGTCACATACCCGTTATTGATTTTGGAAGCATAACAAATGCTAGAAAGAAGGGGTCATTGCAGGGTTCCAGAAGCTACTGCAGAGATTCAAAATGTGAAGCATGTCTAAGGTGAATATAAACTGAGTGACGAAACTTTCACCAACACTGAGGAAAAATGCCAGTGCAACTCCAAAAATAAGTTATCTTTGCTCACATGGAAGAGGGATATTTGTGAATGGAGAGTTTATGGTGTACAAGGTGAGCCACTGAATTATTTTGTAAAATTTCCTCTGCAACCCAAGATTTTTATAGTATAATTTTATGAACAGATTTCATATACGTACATGATACATTTTACTAACTCTCTCCTGTTATGTTTTTATTCTCCCATCCTCCATGCCCCTTTCACATAACTCTTTATCATTTTCTAACTAGTTCTTTTTCTAATTTGATGGGTTTTTTGATTTTTTTTTTTTTGCTTTCTTCCATCATTCATGATAGGTTAATAAACCCAATACTGGGCATGTAAGAACAACCACCATGCTGACCTGCATTCCAAGGCTACTTTGTGTCCATAAGAAACAGTCCAAAGCACTCCTCCCCACCCTCTGACTCTCACGTGCTTTCTACCACTCCTTCCACAATATTCTGTGAGCCTTGGTGGGTGTAATAAACATGTCTTGTTTGGTGCTGAGCACTTAATTGTCACGTTCTTTCAACACTTTGATGATTCTTGAGTATCTCCAGTAGTTACCAACATCTACAAAGAGAAGCTTATCTTACCAAAAGTGAGAGCATCACTAACCTTTAGGAATAAAAATAAATATTTAGAGGGCAATTTGTTGAGCACAACATATTCACTCAGCAAAACAACCATAGTTGCTTCCCCCTAGGGCCTAGGACCTTCCAAACCATTAGCTGTTGCCTACGTTTTCAGCACCTGGCAGGGAATCCATCTTGTGGAATTAGCCTTAAATCTAAATCCAACCAGGTAATTCTTGGTTACCCCCGTAACAGTTGTGCCACTATGGCACTGGTGGGCACATCTTGCCTGGCCAGTTGTGTAGCTCTCAGGATACACAGCTGGGTAATACTGTTGATTATTCTCCCTATGCAGCATGCATAGCTCCTTCTATCTCTAAGACAGCTAACCAGTAGGGAAGAGGCTTCCAGCTCTGTTCCAACTTCATTTCTAAGTGTCCTGTATTTGATGCATGCAGTGTCTTCAGCAATAGGGTATTACAATCTAGCTCTGGTGGGCAACCAAGAGCATTGTCAATAGCTTGTATTGTTTTGGTGGCTTCATGGGCCTCCTTATTCAACAAATCCCTGGGACATATGCCACCCCTGGAAGTCCCACCCAAGATTTTAATTGTTAACTTTGGCCACTTAAATTTGTTCAATTTATTGAACATAGGAAATTAAGGCCTCCTTAGTCAGGGTTAGGTAAACGGAGTTTTCTACATTAGGATATGTAGTAGTCTTCTAAAGTTATAACCATGAAAATTCTTTAGAAAGAGAGTGACCAGGAATCCCTAGAATTCTGTCAACTATGATGATCCACTTATCGCCATCCTAGTCCCTGGTGGGGTTTGTGTCAACAAAAATATCCCTAGGACCTGGTTTTGTTGAGTTCTTCTTCATCTGACTTAGTGGCAACTTAATTGTGAATAGAGTCGAGCTCCTAAGCCCAGATATTGGCTTACCAGAATACAAACTCAGATATACTGCTGTAGAATGCAGATTTTTTTCCCCCCAAATAAGCTAGGTTTCTAATCTTGTTGACTTTAATTGCTCTTACTTCTTCCTATTCAGTGCTTTGCATTAATAGATTGTTGAGCAAGTGACTTCGGTTTTACATAAAAAAGAAAAACATATAAATTTAATGGACTAGAGTAATGTTGTTTAATCTTGTAATTTATAATGGGACAATAAAATACAGAGAACTTTGAAAATTCTTAGACTTCAGTGCTTCTTTCAGTCTCAATACAACATGTAATAGGATGCTTACCTGATGCAACCGCTTGTTCAAAAAATTACTTCAGGGGCTGGAGAGATGGCTTAGCGATTAAGGTGCCTGCCTCCTAAGCCTAAGAACGCTGGTTCCAGTCTCCAGCGGTTCCAATCTCCAGGTCCCACGTTTAGCCAGATACAAAGTAACGCAAGGGTGCAATGCCATACTTGACCACAGGGGGTGCACACATCTGGATTTCATTTGCAGCAGCTGAGAGGTTGCTGGCGCGCCCATCTCTGTCTTCCACTCCCTCTCTCTCTGTCTCTCTCAAAAAAAAAAAAAAAAAAATTATTTCAGACTCCATTCCATATGTGTTCAGGGGTTGTTTTTAACTTTTACTGTGCTATTTCTACATAGACTTTTAAAAGTGTTGTGCATGTACATGTGGCTATAGAATTAATAAACATATAATTGAGAGACACATCAAAGATGGAGAGTAAGACTCAGTCTTTTCCTTAGTTGATATATAAGTTTATTTCTAAATTTTCTACCTTAAGGAATGTTTCATTAACAGCTTGAAAGTTCATGGTCAATACAAAATTTGGCAAGTTGTCACTTGAATGGTAGTTTCTTTAAGTAGGTTGAGTGCTGACATATTTATTCTAGCTTCTCCTATCTTTACTTCCATTTATACTTTTATATTCCCCATCTTATCTTATCTTTTTTGCTTACATATTCTACTTTAAGACATTAGAGAACTACTAGGTTCTTTTCTGTGCCTCCCTCAACCATGTTGACACACTTCCTATTTCTCTTCTCTTTCTTCTAGGCTTCATTTTAAAATATAGGGACACTTAATTAAGATTTTCACTTTGGGGCTGGTGAGATGGCTTAGCAGTTAAGGTGCTTGCCTGCAAAGCCAAAGGACCTGGGTTCGATTCCCCAGGACCCACGTAAACCAGATGCACAATTTGGCACATGCATCTGGAGTTCGTTTGCAGTGGCTAGAAGCCCTGGCACACCCATTGTCCTTCTCTGCCTCTTTCCCTCTCATAAATAAATAAATAAATATTTTAAAAAAGATTTTCACTTTGCTTACTTTTGAGCCTAAAATATTTGTCAACTTTCCTTATTATTTTCTTAAAATTACTCCCAGTAGATATATCCATGTGGATTTTGTCTTTCAAACCTCTAAGGCTCTGTGAATCAGAGAATTTTTTTCCTAGGCTAAAAACCTAGCCTTCATATTATTTTTACTCAGGGTAATTTGAAGGCACATTTTTGTTCCAATTGGGCTGAACACATTTTTATATCCAGAATCAAGATATCCAGAAACTGATGGTGGCTGGTGAGTACTAACACATGTATTCTAAATACCGTATTCCTGGAAATGCCAGAAATCAACGGCAGTAGTATTTGAACAACAATGCATAAATGTACTATCTAAGTAGAAGACATAAGAATACACACTACCCTCCATCTCCTGTCATCTCACATCTGATTACATTTTATCAATAATTCTGTAGTCACAATCACAAAAAAATATTTTTTAAAACTGTAGTTTTGTCATAGATATGGGATTTGGGAACAATATTATGTAAAAATCATTTTATTGTTGTCTTAAGGTGGTTTTGCTTTGAGACTGAGTCTTACTCTCTTTAGTGAATTTTTGTGAATGATCTTATCTTTCTATGAGAAGGCTTACAGAGTACTCATTTTCTTGGATGCCCTTCATTTTCAGTGACAGGTATCTTTGTTTGGACTTCTCCTTCATTCCATGGGCCTTTACAACCTCAGGGAATTCATTTTCTCTCACAACGGAAGCAATTAATAGCCCCTGAAATCTATCATCCCAGTTATACAAGAGTGACAGTGAGGTGCAATTCTTAAACTGATGTGACCTTAGGCAGAATAATGAACTCCAGCTACACACTGAGCATTGTCAGGGAAGTACACAGATGCTAATGAGATCCAGAACGGGATACTCAGTCCTTTGGGGAATTTTGGAAATTTCCAGAAGACAAAACCTCACTTGCTTCTTAAAGGTTCTCATAGGAGATAGAAATGTGAAAATATCTTTCCAGTCAATGAAAAAGAAATTAGGTAAGTCATTAAGTCTGAATAGGCAAGAAGTACTCTTTATTTTTGAAGCATTTGAAATCAGGAATATAAAAGCAAATAACATAAAATACCAAATAAATAGATGTATATTACGCAAGGCCCTCTAAGAAAGATAAGAAGCAAGGAAAGATTTTAAGGAAGAAGTTCTCCAGGATTAAAACATGACTCATAGGTAGAAAACTGACTCTGTGAATCACCTCTCTGATAAAGAGACTCAAACTTAAAAGTAGATACAATTAAGCAACTATTGAAATTATTCCATGTAGTAGATGCTCTAATATTTCACTGCAGACTTCATATTTGTCTACACCATCCTGCTGAGCCTGGGAGAATGTAAATGGTGAGAGCTGCAGCCAATTACAAATAGGCCACTTCAGCCACAGTGAGTGTGGCAAGGGTCAGGAACAGCAGGCAGATATCGAGGGACAGGCTCTGTCATGAATAAAAGACGGGAAGGGGGCCAGGGGCCCAGGTTTCCACACCGCACATCCCATGCTCTAAACACTGCAACAACTGCCTGCACCACAAACTAGCACTGACCTAATTCAGTACAAATTCCCGAGCCATGTGTAACACAACCATTCTACACCCATTTTGCTCAGTGACACATCTCACAAGATAGTCTATCTCATACACACGCCTGTCCAACAACGTTTTGGTAGGAGTCATTCACCCCCCATAGTATGCCTGTTTTTAAACTTGTCTTTATATGTGTGTGATAGCAGATGGCATTTGTCTGTTACAGACTCACTCAGAATTTGGGAGATGGTGAGCGAGTACAAGAAAATTGTTCTTCTGAATGGATTAGAGTCTCTCAGTGCATATTACTTTAGAATGGTGAAATATTTACTAGTCAATGAACTAAAACTGACTAAAGGGCTGGAGAGATTGCTTAGTGGTTAAGGTGCTTGCTTGCAAAGCCTAAGGACTCAGGTTCGATTCCCCAGTTCCCACATAAGCCAGATGCACAAGGTGACACATGCATCTGGAGTTCGTTTGCCGTAGTTAGAGGCCTTGGCACGCCTATTCTCTCTATATACCTGCCTCACTCTCTGTCTGTCTGTCTGTCCAATAAAAAATGTGAGGCAATATTTAAGTAAAAACTTGCCACTCTGAGACGTGGAACAGTTCCCCTTGAAAAATCACTGGGTTAAAAATATACCTAAAAATATTATGCATAATGTTTACACCTGAGATTTCCACATTCAGGAGGATGGGCAAAAAAATGTCACTGTGGGGGCAGCCTGGGCTACATAGAGAAACTGTCTCAAAACAAAACAAAACAAAACAAAACAAAACAAAACAAAAAAATCAAAGTCTTTGTCACATCACAAATCACTCAACATTGTTCTGTTTCTCTAGCTTGGCCAGATGTACCAAAGGTGACCTGCCATTATTATCATGCAATCTTTAGATTCTTAAAAGCAGAATATGGTATGCTAGAGATGGAACACACTTGACTGAAGTCCACGGCAGTCCCCATGATAGGAAAGCTGAGTTCTGTGCACACGGAAGAGCAAGGAACCCTCTGAGGCAGGGCCTGTGCAGGACCTGGTATTGCTGCCCCCTTGTGGCCATGTTGGGCTTCTGCCGCAGAGGGAGGCAAGCCCCGGGAGACACAGGCAGGAGCGGAGTGGAGGAGGTACTGAATCTTATTCAGTTGTCTTAGATCAGCTACCTGGGCTAACTGGGCTTTCTTTTTTTTTTTTTTTTTTTTTTTCTTTTTTTTTTTTCTTTTTTTTCAAGGTAGGGTCTCACTCTGGTCCAGGCTGACCTGGAATTAACTATGTAGTCTCAGGGTGGCCTTGAACTCACGGCGATCCTCCTACCTCTGCCTCCCGAGTGCTGGGATTAAAGGCGTGCACCACCACGCCCGGCTTAACTGGGCTTTCTTTACTGAGTCAGTGGGGAGAGAGAGAGAGAGAGAGAGCGAGCCAATGTTGCAGCCAAAAGAAGCAGGCAGGAAGAGTCCAGTACTTCCGTACTGTCTACCACAAATTGTACATTTACAATCAGATTGCCTAAAAGGATGGAGACTTCACTTCCTGTGTGCCAAACAATAACAATATGTGATTAGAACTGGTCTGAATATTCGCTTGATTTAGAAGGCTGCATGAAAAAAATGTCCCAATGAGTAAGCCAATTTATTGCAAGCCCTGTTTTCTAAAGAACTAACCCTAGGAGTTGAGCCAGTCCATGTGATTTTATATATCATCTATCTATCTATCTATCTGTCTGTCTATCTATCATCTATCTATCTATCTATCTATCTATCTATCTATCTATATTTGAGAAAGAGTGAGAAAGAAAGAGGCAGAGAGATATACATAGACATAAAGAGAGATACAGAGAAAGAATGGGTGTGCCAGGGCCTCCAGGTGCTACAAATGAACTCTAGAGGCATGTTCCACCTTGTGCATCTGGCTTACATGGGTCCTGGGGAGTTGAACCTGGGCTATTTGGCTTTGCTGGGGAGCGTCTTAGCCACTAAGCAATATCTCCAAACCTCCATGTGATTTTTGATCAGTTTATAAGATATCTAGAGTCATCTTTCTATCTCAAACCAAAGAAATTTCAATCGTCCTCAGAGTTTTAAGTTGTAATTTTTATTAGTGGGGAGGAGACCAGATATAAGAAGCATTGGAATATATGCAAAAGTACCTGTTGCACACCAGGAGAAAACTGGCAGAGCAAAAGTCCTGTTCATACAAGAAAAATGAAAAAAAAGTGTTTGAAGTGATTTCTTGTAAAACCATGAGCCAGGATAAAAGAATTCAAAAACCTATTTTTCCTTCAGAGATGTGAAGACACGCTCACTAGAACACATGGCAACATGAGAACACAGGTATCCCAGGACGACCATCACCTTCAAGAACTTTCAGCAACCAGAAGATACCCAACTGACAGCATACTCCGGGCCCCTTGGGGTACTCCAAAAACATTCTTCAGCAGCCTCAGGACTGCTCAGATACCTCCAACACCTTCCCGAAGTCATCAGATTCTTCACGAGGCTCCAACGCCTTCCCAAAGTCATCAGATTCTTCACGAGGCTCCAACAACTTCCCGAAGTCATCAGATTCTTCACGAGGCTCCAACAACTTCCCGAAGTCATCAGATTCTTCACGAGGCTCCAACGCCTTCCCGAAGTCATCAGATTCTTCACGAGGCTCCAACAACTTCCCGAAGTCATCAGATTCTTCACGAGGCTCCAACTCCTTCCCGAAGTCATCAGCTTCTTCACGAGGCTGCAACACCTTCCCGAAGTCATCAGATTCTTCACGAGGCTCCAACGCCTTCCCGAAGTCATCAGATTCTTCACGAGGCTCAAGTCATCAGATTCTTCACGAGGTCAACAAGATCCCGAAGTCTTCTTCACGAGGCTCCCAGGCAACCAGTCATCATATTCTTCCTGAGGTTCATCAGTCATCAGATTCTTCACGAGGCTCCAACACCTTCCCGAAGTCATCAGATTCTTCACGAGGCTCCAACGCCTTCCCGAAGTCATCAGATTCTTCACGCTCCAACGGCTCCAACTTCACGAGGCTCCAACGCCTTCCCGAAGTCATCAGATTCTTCACGAGGCTCCAACGCCTTCCCGAAGTCATCAGATTCTTCACGAGGCTCCAACACCTTCCCGAAGTCATCAGATTCTTCACGAGGCTCCAACACCTTCCCGAAGTCATCAGATTCTTCACGAGGCTCCAACACCTTCCCGAAGTCATCAGATTCTTCACGAGGCTCCAACGCCCCGAAGTCATCAGATTCTTTCGAAGTTCAGATTCTTCACGAGGCTCCAACAACTTCCCAAGTCATCAGATTCTTCACGAGGCTCCAACACCTTCCCAAAGTCATCAGATTCTTCAGGAGGCTCCAACTCCTTCCCCCAGTCATCAGATTCTTCACGAGGCTCCAACGCCTTCCCGAAGTCATCAGATTCTTCAAGAGGCTCCCACAACTTCCCACAGTCATTGTGACTCTCAGGTGTCTCCAACAAGAGCATCTAACAGCATCCACATTCCTCACGTGCCTCCAACACCTTCCCACATTCACTGGACCCAACAGATGGCGCTAACACAGACTCCTCAGGTGGCTCCAATAATGTCTCACAGGCATCAGGCCTGTCAGGTGTCTATGACAGTAGCATCCAGCAGCCTGCAGACTTCTCATGTGCCTTCAACACAAACCCAGACTCAGGTGGCCCCAACGCCTTCACACAGTTATGGCACCCTCAGGTGCCTTTAACAACACCATCAGGGGTAATGATTTCTATTCTCACAGTATATAAACATAGTTCCTTTTATTGTGAGTGTACCTAGAGATCCTTCCACAACTTCAAATTTTAACTCATAATACTGCCATCATTTGAGAAAAATCGGATTTAGTGAGTACTCAATAATGCCTATTTGAAGGAGTGTAATTGGTTATTTGCTTTATATTTTTTTCTTTGCTTCTAGATTTGTTTTGAACTTAAGGTAAGACAGGATGTAGAAATAGAACCAACAAGATTCCATCAACAATTCTGCCTCTTCATATTTAATTGTACAAGTAACATCATTTAGACAACTTAGAAAGAGCACATACATGTAAAAATAAATATTATCTGAAATCTCTATATCAAATAGCACATTTCAGTATAGTCTTTTTAATTTTATCTTTTGTTCCATATATGTGAATTGTCATTTAAAACACACTGAACCGACATTCAACCAACCAATATAGATATAAATTATTTTCTTATACATGAAAAATTGCATGGCAAATTCATATATTATAAAGATAATTCTGTATTATTTGGTGATTTTAGCCTTCCCTGTCCCTGCAATGAGAGACAGTGAGAGCACCTGTCCTGGAGGTCATCTTTCATTTCTTGAGGAAATTATAAAATGTTTTCTTTAAGTCCTGTGCACCCCTTGTCAGTGTTCTGGTGTCACTGTGTCACTATTGTGACTTATTTCTTTTCTTTTTTTTTTTTTTTTTTTTAGTAATGGTTTTAATGTTTTAAATTTTTTTTAATTTTAATTTTAATTTTTGGAGAGAGACAGACAGAGAGGGAGAGGGAGACAGATAGAGAATGGGTGCGCCAGCAGTCTCTCAGCTGCTGTGAATGAAATCCAGATGTGTGCACCCCCTTGTGGGCAAGTGCAGCATTGCGCCCTTGCGTCACTTTACATCTGGCTAAACGTGGGACCTGGAGATTGGAACCAGGTTCTTAGGCTTAGCAGGCAGGCGCCTTAACTGCTAAGCCATCTCTCCAGCCCTGTGACTTATTTCTTAAGCTATGTTCAGGGAGCACTTCCTGATGTGAGAAAGCACTTGATTCCATTTATGTGAAGTCAGTTAAACAGCATGTCCCACAGGTCTTACCCAGATCAAATCTCCCTGAGCACTAATGGTTTATAGCTGCATCCCTGGTCTGCTTTCCAGGTTCCCTTTGGTTGCCAGCACGCTTCAGCAGCCTTGGTTACAGTTGGGCGTGCTCTCCTTGCCGCTCATATGTAGTGCTGGCCAAAGTACAAATAGGTGACCTAAGAAACTTTTCCTTATCTAATTTTTGTATTTCCAATTCTCCCCAGTTGCCTTGTATTATGCAAAAGAAAGAGCCACTAGTCTGAAGCCATTTGGGTTAGCAACAATCTTGAGGCTTCTTCAGTGGCTGCCTCACTAATCCTGTCTCTAGACAGTGCTGATGTTTTGGAAAAAGTTTTGTAATTTGAGTATTTAAAATGGCCTTGTACAAAAGATGTAGCTCATGGATGGACAATGTTCTTAGAGTGCTTAAAGAGATGGGTTCACCCTGCAGCACCTCAAAACATAAAGACAATCCCATCATCCACTATGCAATTCTTAGTAAAGTTATAACCAATGGCTTCTCTATCTCTTCCATTACTATGCCAACTATTCTTTATGTTTTCTCTAATTCTACTCATGGCCTGTGTCCTTTTTAAATCTCCCCTGAGTTTGAGATGGCTCTCACTATCAGTAATCCTTTATGAACTGCCTTAACTGGACTGTTCCTGGCATAAATATTCTACGCAGAGAGCAAGATTGAACAATGTGCCTGAAGAACTTTGCAGGGAAGGTTCCAACAAAGAAATGGTGTTTATAGCAACAGAACCTTTTACATTTAAGCAGAGAGGACAAGAAGATGTCTTAGTGGCTACCGAGAGTAATTTCTTCAGAGTGAAGGTTTTTGACACAGTCCTGAAGGAGAAGTTCATCACAAACAAAGGCATGACCCTCTCACATGATGACAACTGTACCGGCTTCCTGCAGACACACAGTGTCTCCTGGGGCGAATGCTAACCAAGTCAGGAGAAGCCTTACAACACTGAATCAAAGTGCCATCCCAACTCTTACCATTGGTGATTTTGGCCCAGAGCGAAAAGGAGTATTTGTGAATGGAGTGTTGATAGTATATAAGGTAAGACATTTCACTATTTTGTAAAAGTTTTCCTGCAACCCCAGATGTTAAAAGTATTAACTTGGCTACTGAAATTTTATCAGCTTACTGAACCCAGAAAGTCCATCCTCCTTGACCAAAGATAAGAAACTGGAGTTTTCCCATTTTTAGGTATGGGATATTCCTCTTCAGATGAGGTCACCTTGAAACATCCTTAAAAAGAGATTCACTGGGACACTTTGACATTTCATCAACTATGATGATCCATTTCTAGCCATTCTAGTCCCAAACAGTGTACAATTCACAGCAACACATCCATACATAAGATTTGATTTTTTGAGATCTTCTCAATCTGCACTAATGAAACTTAATTGTGAACAAAGAGTTGAGCTCCTAACCCTGAAACCAGTTGTGATGATCAAAAGAAGTCAAATAGACTTTCCAACACAGAATTCAACTTTGTCCAATACCACCTATGGCTCTGATCATGTCACCTTTTCTTTATGTGTGTGCTTCTGTGTATCATATTTGTGCATGTTAACATGTGTACACATTCATGTGGGTGCCTCAGGACAACCTTAGGTATTATTCCTCATGAAAACCGTCTGCCTTTTTTGTTGGTTGATATAGGAGCTTAAAAGTTAGGCAAGATGGCAGGCCAGTTAACCCTAGAATTTGCCTGACTACACAACCAGAGCAATGGGATTATAAGTGCAACACTATGCCCACAATTTTTACATTGGCACTGGGGACTGAACTTGGGTTCTCTTGCTTGCTAGGCATGTGCTATACTGACTGCACTGTCTTCAAAGCCTTGATCATCTCAGCTTTTAGATGATCTTACACATTACTTATTATCCAAAGAGTGTTGAGCAAGTGATTTCTGCTTTAAACAATGAGAAAATCACAGAGGTTCAGCAACCAACAAAAATGCAGTTTAATCTCTCAAGTTGTAATTAGGGACAGTGAAATGAAGTTCGAGGAATTCTTAGACTTGGAATTGTATCTTTCAGTCCCATGTAAGTAGGATTCTTAGCTGATATAACCACTTGTTTCAAAAATTGTTTCAGAACTCAATGCATATGTATTAAGCCATGTTTTAACTTTATCTGTGGTGTTTATTTACATTCCTTTAATGGACCGTGCATGTACATTTGGATTTAGAATTTATAAACATGCACATGATCTATGGATCAAAACAGCAGAACTAGGGCTGGAGAGATGGCACAGCAATTAAGGAGTTTGGTTGCAAAGCCTAAGGGTCCAGATTCAGTTCCCCAGTGCCCACATAAAGCTGATGCACAAATTGGCACATGGCATCTGGAGTTCGTTTGCAGCAGCCCTGGCTCACCATTCTCTCTCATTCTCCCTCTCTCTCTCTCTCTTTCTCTTTCCCTCTCTTTCTCTCTCTCTCTCTCTCTCTCTCTCCTTGCAAATAAACGAATTAAATAAATTTCAAAATAACAACAGCAGAACTAGATGTGGAATTAGTATTTGGATGGTTGAGAGCAAGTGAATAAATTACTGCACTGAGCAAAGGCAACCATTGAATGAGAACATGCAGTATTCTTTCTCAGACTTACAGTAGATTAGAAGATTTTTCTAATCTTTTTTCTTTTCTTTTCCTTTCTGTGGATGGTTAAGAAACTTAGAAAGATAATCATTTGTCAGTCCTTCCAGGATCCTTTAGAAATCTCAACTATATTACTGTAAAAGCAGTAAATGTTAGAAAACACTAATTTTTTCTAGAAAAATTCACCAGATGAAGGTCTTAAATAATGAGCTTGAGAGAGGTTTCCAGAGGTTTGCTACTAGAACCTCTGAAGCTCTTTTGTACTGGTATTTCTAATCCCACAGCTATATTTGTCTAGACAGAGACAGCTTTCTACAGAACCCTTTATATTTCATAGATGTGGCAAATTCTGACACATTTATCAGAAGACAAATTTTGATTACTTTTGCAGAAAAATATGAAGAAGGAATGCACTTGCTACAGAGTATGAGATGACACAGGGGCAATGGAACTGGTGGTACTTGGACGACTGACCCATATCAATTGTGAGGCAGGAGGTAGATTCCCTTGCTTCAAGCTGGCCTCGAGTGACAATAAGTGGCAGCTGAAATCTATACTGCACAGGCGCCTGGAGGTGTGTACTTAGAACATGGAGAAAATTTGGGGGAAGCATATTATTCTTTCTTAATAGAAGTGATATTTTTATACTCTAACAAAGCTTGCCTGCTGGTGCTACACAGAATCTTTAAAAGGTGGAAGGAAAATGAAGCTACCGCATTAATATATGTTAGCTTTCTTTTCATCATGTTTTTTTAAAATGACATTTTTAACATTTAAAAGAAGAAATTCAGAACGATGTTGCACAACTATTTTAATTGAAGCTAAGTAAGAAAATTGTAGAGTCATCAAAGCACAGAGATTATTTAATAATAACTTGGGTTTTGCTCAACATTCTGGATGTATGATTTTTAAATTGACTAGAGACTTAAACAAGAAGACGCTCAGAGTCATCATCTATGATGTGGAAATACTGTCTTTCACAGACGATCAGGAGCACAGCTCACAAAAAACATCAGTTACCAAGGATACCTTGGAAAACCTGAGCACAGAGGAAGTAAAAACCATGCTCTTTGCACAGTGACACATACACATTCATGTGGGATTCACTGGACACTATGAAGGCTACTATTACAAACTGATGAAATACAAGGACTGACATATTCAGTCACGCAGAAATGCCCTTAGTTCTCCCTTGTTCTCAGGCTATAAATCAAACCTTCCAAAAGCTGCCTTGAGCAACTTCTCCAGGAATGCCTTTTTGTGCCCACTTCCCACCCTTTTGCAAATAAGACCTTTGCGTCATTGGGTATACCAGCTCCTTCCTCACTCCCGTTCCTCCATGACTCCTCCTGCTCTTCCAGCTTGGTTCTTGCTGGGTAAGAGAAAACAGCTCATTGCATGGTTCCAAGCAAGCAAGGAAGGAAGGCTGACTCTAAGGACAGAAATTCATGAAAGGAGCTGTGTGAAAGCTAGTAAAGACGCGGCTCATGGGGACAGGACTGTGAGTGACTGAGAAATGTATGACCAGTTTCATCTGAACTGATCTATCCTTTTTATTTCTTCTTCAAGGTCACCAAGGCTAGGACAGGAAGAACCACCACGCAACCATAATTCAATCTGGGAAACTGCACAAGGGTACTCCCAGTGAAAATGTTGATGCCACTGATAATATTGGTGAAGAAGGTAAGACCCATCTACAGGAAAAATGTGTAACTATTTTGAACTATAATGCATACAAAAAGCAGCTCTGAATTGTAGGAAATGGTGATTTTTAAATTCTTTTTATTTTGCATATTTTGTAGCTATGGAATTTATAATTTGAGAAAAAATAAACATGTTATTGAAAACTGCTTTCCTGGGTATCTCTTCAATTCATCTCTGAGTTGCATTAATACAAGTAGCCCATGATCTACAATTCAGGATGGGGCACATAGGTTTTAAAAATTTGGGTTTTTCCTTTGGACATGAGACTTATGAATGAGGCTATGCTCTGGAAGGAACTGCCTGTGCCTTGTCCAGACGAAACAAGCTAAGAGGCAGGTAGGGCTGCAATCCAGCCTGGATTATACAGACCAAGATTCATGTCTTAAGAGGGATGTACATTAACTCAGAAGCAGTGATATCTTTTCAAACCTGGGAGAGCATAAATAGTAATTTGGCCCAATGAGGTGTCTTCTGGTTGGTAAAGACATCGATATGTAAGACAAGCGTCAAGCCCTGTGTGATATGAAACATCTGGTTGCATCATTTTCCAAGAGCTCGTCATAGCTCGCCTTCCACCATTTCTAGTTTTGTATCCTATGTATTTGGTTCCTGTAGCAGACAGCTTCAGGTTCGCTGAGATGAACTTCCAGACCAGGCACAGTTATGGAGGAAGGGATGTTATTTATTGAAGTTTATAGATCCAGGGGAAGTTCCATAATGGCAGAAGAAGCTGGCCTGCCTTCACAGGGCCAAGCAGAGAGAGAAAAAACCCCAGCCACACAGCACACAGAGCAAAACTACAGCCCTAAAAGCCACAGCACACTTTGCATATCTTTACAATGGAATCTCAAACCCACCATCACACCTTAATATCCGCCCCCAGTGACATTGCCTCTAGCAAGGTGACTGCAGATGCAAACTATAAACTAATAAAACACTGAATATATTGGGGGCCATATATTCAAACTACCACAGTTACCTTGGAAGTTGTCCTCTGGAAAGTCTTATGTTAGGCAGACACTGAAGATAAGAATTCACTTTGGGTTGAAAGGCAGAAAGTCAATATCTAAACACTGAGATTTATAGCATGTATATAGATCACATCCTTGTCACCGACGGCTACGTGAATATGTAGGTCCTTTAATCTTCATACTCACTGGACAATGTTGGTAGTTTCCTCTTTTTTTTTTTTTCTATCTGTACTCTATGTAGAAAGCAAGACATGCCATTCAAAACGTGAACCATCATGGCCAGTGTCCAAAGACCCAAGAACTAACAATGGATTGTTTTACCTCCAACTCTTTCCTTTCTATTTTTAACTTTATGCTATTTATTTTAATTGGCATAGAAAAATTAGATTTTTATGGCATTTTTTTTTCCAAACAGATTTTGGCTTTGTTTCACTTCTCTCATTCCCTCTCTCCAACTACTCAAGGCCTCTTATTCCTCTCTCGTGGTCTCCTATGTAGTTTCATATCCTGTACCCACTTTCCCTATTGACATGCATAGAAGCACTAAAATGTAGGACCTGAAATGAGAGAGAATGTGCACAGTTTGTAGTTCTGACCCTGGCGAACCTCACTTAGTGTAATCATTTTCAATTCCACCCATTTTTCCGGAAAATTCTATAATTTTATTTTTCTTCACAGCAGATAAAAAATTCTATTGTGAATATATATAGCATTTTTGTTACCCAGTCTTTCCTTGATGGACATATAGGCCAATTGCATTTCCTTGCCATTATTAATAGAACAGCAATGGGCATAGGAGGTAGAGGCCTTTGGTGTACATCCAGGAATGGTATAACTGGACCAAATAGTAGTTTTACCCTTACCTTTCTGAGAATCCTCCACACAGATTTCCATAGTAACTGCAACAGTTTACATACCCAGCACATCCTTGCCTTCATTTGTTGTCTTTTATTTTCTTGATGCTAGCCATTGTAGCAGGGGTGAGATGGCATCTCAGGAAAAGGCTTTACTATGCATTTCCCTAATGTCTAACAATGTGGAACATTTATAAAATATTTGTTGGTCACTTGTGTTTCTTCTTTTGAGAACTATCTGTTCATTTCAATCACTCATTCACTCATTTATTGATTCACAGTTTGGGGAGCTATTGTTTAATTTTTGCAGCTCTTTGTATGTTGTAGATATCAAGCCACTGCCAGAGTTACAGCTGGCAATGATGTTCTAGCAGTCTGTAGGCTTTCTGGTTGCTTTGCTGAGAGTTTCTTTTGCTTCCTAGAAACAATTTAATTTCATGTAGTCCCACTTGTTGATTCTTGGCACGATTTCCTATGCTACTGGAGTCCTGTTCAAGAAGTTCTTGATTTTAGCTATAAGAACAATGTTATTGCCTATGTTTAACTCATTTTCAGTTGGTCTGGTTTTAAATTTAGATCTCTGATTCATTTTCAGTTATCTTTGTGCAGGGTGACAGATGCAATCTATATTAATTTTTCTATAGGTAGATTTCAGGTTTCTAGCACCATCCTTTGAACAGACCCTTTTTTTGCCATTGTTTCTTTTTCATGTCTTTGATAAAATTTAGATGGGCACTGATATGTGTTTTTTCTGGGTCTTCTGTTTTATTCCATTGGTTTATGTGTATGTTTTGTGCCAGTGTCCTGCTGTCTTTATCAGTATGACTCTAAAGTGTAATCTTGGGTCAGAACTCCAATACCTCCACCACTATTCTTTCTGTGTAGGATTGCTTTGGCTATGCATGGTCATTTCTTTTACTATAGTATTTGCTGTAATTTTTCCTAGCCTGAGAAGAATGTCACTTCAAATTTTGATGGAAATTACATGGAATCTATAGATTACTTCTCATGAGATAGTTGTTTTCAAAATATTATTAATTTTCCAAATACAAGAGCATAGGAGTTCTCTCCACTATGTGATATTTTTTATTTCCTCTTTCAGTGCTAAAAAACTTACGTTATAGTGGTTGTGTACATCCTCAGTGAAATTTACTTCTAGGTACTTTACTTTCTTAGGGACTGTTATGAATGATTCCTAATTCTCAGCAAGTTCATTATTGGAATATATAAAAACTACTGAGTTTTCAATGTTGATTTTATATCCCCCAACATCGTTGAAAGTGATTATTTAAGCTAATAGCTTTCTGGCATATTGTATAGGGACAAATAAGTATAGAATCATGTCATCTGCGAAGAAGGATCATTTTCTTTTACTATTTATCACTTTTATATCTTTCTGTTGCCTTATTGCTCTAGCTAAGTGTTTAAGTACTATCTTGAGTAGGAGCAGAAATAGGGAGCACCCTTGTGTTGTTGTGTTGTTGTTGATTATAGAAGAAATGTTTTCAGTTTTTTTACCCATTTAGTATAAGGTTGACTGAAGGTTCTCATTATATATCCCAAACTATTTTGAGGGAGGAGCCATCTATTCCTATTCCCTCAGGGTCATAATAAGGATGGTATTGTTGCACTTTGCCAATTGCTTTTTCTGCATGTATCAAGACAATAATGTATTTCTGTCTTTAAGTTTATTTACATGGCGAAGCACACTTACTGATTTGCTTCTGTTGAACCAACTACTTATATCCCTGATATGAAACCTACTTGGTCATCATTTATGATCTTAGTGTTTTTGTGAATTGCATTTGCAAGTATTTTCTTATGGATTTTGGCATCTAAGTTCATCACGTCTCCAGTTCTGGTGTGAGGAGAATCCTGATTTCGTAGAATGAATCTCGTGATATTGTTTCCCTTTCTACTTTGTGGAGCAGTTGGAGAATTGTTGGGATTATATATTACTTAAGTTTGGTTGAATTCAGCAGTAAATCCATCTGGTTTTGCTTTTGGGGAGACTTTTAGTTATCATTTGACTCTCATTACTAATTATCAGTCTATTAATTATTTATATCTTCTGGTTTTAATATAAGACAGCATATGCATTGAAAAGATGATTTATTTCACCTAGCTTTCCCAGATTTTTTGGAATATAGGTTTTTGTGACATTCCCCTTAATGATCTTTTGAATGTTATTGGAGTCTGTTATGACAACTATTTTTTTCTTCACTAATTTTAAAGATTATTTATTTATTTATTTATTTATTTATTTATTTATTTATTTGAACAGACAGAGGGAGAGTGAGAATGGGTGTGCCAGGGCCTCTAGCCACTGCAAACAAACTTCAGACACGCGTGCCCCCTTGTGCATCTGGTTTATGTGGGACCTGGAGAATAGAACCAGGGTCCTTAGGCTTCACAGGCAAATGCCTTAAGCACTAAGCCATCTCTCCAGCCCTCTTCTCTAATTTTATTTATTTAGTGCTCTATCTTACTTTGGTTAGTTTGGCTAGCCATATGTCAAGTTTGTTAACCTTTTCAAGAAACCAACACTTAGGTTGGTTGATTCTGTGTAATGTTGTTTTAGTCTCTATTTCTTTAATTTCTGCTCTATTCTCTATTATTTCTTGCTTTCTAGTGGGTCTTAGATTGGCTTGTTGTTCTAGTCCTTTAAGCTGTTCCTCTGAGATCTCTCAGAGGTTTCTTAATATGTCACTTATTTTTTTTAATAAATATATATTTTTTATTTATATTATTCTGATTTTACATTCATAGTATTGGTTCCATTGTCCTCCTCCCCGTCCTCCCACTTTCAAAGGGGCCCTCATCAATGGGGAATGTGGATCGTGCATTGTGAGTTTGCTCAAGAGTTCTGGTGGATAGGCCCCAGTCTCTGTGCATAATGCCCCAACTTGTGACTCTAACAATCTTTCAGCCCCCTCTTCCGCGAGTTTCCCTGAGCCACATTGGGGTCATTTTAGTTCTGCTTCCTTGATGAGGTTTTGGGAGCCTCTGTGTCTCTGGATATCTGGCTTAGTTGGAGTTGGATGTTCTCTGTGTTTATCTCCTTCAGCCTTTTCTGGTGTTGTGATCGCCTTGAGCGCTGTATTCTTGCCCTTCCCCTGCGTTGTTCTATGGTTTCAGCTGGTGAGGTGTGGTTAGCTGATCCTCCCTTCAGGTTTGTTGTCCACCTGAAAAGAGATAAGCAAATTCTCCAACAGAGAGAGAAGTTAGTACTAGATAGAAGGGATAACCATATATGTTTTGGAGGGAACTTTATATGCATTGGCTCTCTTCTAGCCCACATTTGGTGGCCTCTAGATCTTGGAGACTGAGCTCATTTTTTGTACATGGCTTTGACTTATTTCCCAGTTCCAGCAATGAGTTCCATTCCACTGAATGGATTTATTAGCCAAATCAAGAGCAGTTGGTAACCCACCATGGCTGTTTGCCACTACTGCACTTGTATGAGCATTACGTCAGATTGTTTCCTGCTGGGTATCTTAGACTGCAGGTTGTTTGGACCAATGTCAGACATTTTCCCCCAGTTGCTCGTGTAGCACCCTCTGGTACTAGACTAGCTAACTGTCTGGGGACTGTCCTTCCTCCATATTCTGGCCAGGTCTCTCTCTGTGTTTGGTCTCACACTGTCACTTATTTATTTGAAAGAAAAAGAAAAAGGTAGGTAGAAACAGAGAGAGAATGGTTGTGCCACAGCTTCTAGCCAGTGCAAACGAACTCCAGATGCAAGCGTTACCCTGTGCACATGGGTACTGGGTAATTGAACCTGGGTCCTTATGCTTCATATGCAAGTGTCTTAACTGCTAAGCCATCTCTTCAGTCCAACATGGCTGGAGTGAAACCCTACCTCAAAAAAAAAAAAAAAAAACTAATTTTTTTTTTTATTATTTTGGTTTTGCGACATAGGGTCTCACTCTAGCCCAGGCTGACCTGGAATTCGCTATGCAGTCTCAGGGCATGAACTCATGGCAATTCTTCTATCTCTGCCTCCATGTGCTGGGATTAAAGGCATGTGCACCATACCCTCTCTGAGTTTTTAATGTGAGCACACATAGGTACAGTTCTCTTCGGACTGCCTTGATTGGAACTCCAAAAATCTTGTAGGTTACATTATCATTTTCCTTATCTACAAAAAAGTTTTAATTTACTCCCTGATTTCTTCAATGATCCTATTCAGCCAAAACTATTGTTTTGTCTCCAAGTCTTTTTTTGTACTTTATTTCTAGTTTTATTCTACTGTGGTCTGATAGGATACAAGAAATGATCTTGATTATTTTGCATTACTTCAGGCTTGCCTTATGGCCTACAATGTGATAATTTTCGGAGCAGTCCCCATGTATCACAAAGGAAAATATTAATTCCCTATCTCTTGGATACCCATTAAGTCCAGTCCTGTGTTATAAATGAGCTCCAAGGTATTTTTGTTGATTTTCAATTTCACGGACCTAACTAACTATGTGAGTGGTGTGTTCAACTCACCCACTCTTACTGTGTCAGGACTTCATTGGCTTTTATGCCTTTCAGAGCTTGTTTTGTGAAATCTGAACCCTAATGTTTGTTGCATAAAGGTTTATAACTGCGATGCCATCTTGACGTGCAACACCCTTTATCAGTAGGCAGTGGCCCTCTTTGTCTCTTCTGACTGCACTGATATGAGTCACTGCATCTGATACAAGATGAGATAGAGCCACTTCCATTTGCTTGGCAGGTTCATTTCTATCCATTGTTTCTCAGCTATGGGTGTTTCTTGGAAAGAATAGACAATTGGATCTTATTTGTCAACCCAGCTAGTTAATCTGTATTTATACTGTAGGGTAGAGGTCATTTACATATAAAGTTATTCAAGAAAGTTTCTTGGGCTGATGTCATTTTCATGTAAACTTTAGACTCTCAAAAGCAGAATATGGGTTAATAAGGCTGTAACACACTTGATTGGTGTGCACAGAAGTCCCCATGATAGGAAGGCTGAGTTCTGTGTACCCAGAAAGAGCAACGAAACCACTGAGGCAGGGCCTGTGCCTGACCTGGTACTGTTGCTCCTTGTAGCCAGGTTGGGCTTCTGCAGCAGAGGGAGGCAAGCACTGGGAGACACAGGCAGGAGCTGAGAGGAAGCACTGAATCTTCTTCAGCTGCCCTGGTCTAACTGAGTTCTTCACCATATCAGTGAGGAGACACAGAGGAAGAGCCAATGCTGCTTCAAGAAGAAGCAGGCAGAACGAGCCCAGCACTTCCCAACCTATGTCCATCACAGATGAAGTCTTGGAAGAAGAATTAACTAAAAACCATCCTTGCTCAGAGGTAAAGTGGCTGAGCTCCTGATGGAAAATCTTCCGCTATGGTTCTCCCCCTTATTACATTTTAGTCCAAGGTCCTCGTAAAAATGAAGTGTGTGGTCAGCTATTGATTTGGGGTAACTACCTTCTTTAGCTCAGGCAATGGAATGCCCTGTAATGGAACTATGGAACTAGAAAATCTTTTCTTTTTAATCCCTTTACTGAAATAGTAAGCAATTTAAGGAGAGATCTTTCAAAGCCTGTTAAAAGAGAATAAACCTGGCTAGAGGTATGGCTTAGCAACTAAGGCATTTGCCTGCAAAACCAAAGGACCCATGTTCAATTCCCCAGGACCCACGTTAGCCAGATGCACAAAGGAGCACATGCATCTGGAGATCATTTGCAGTGGCTACAGGCCCTGGCGCACCCATTCTCTCTCTCCATGTTTCTCTGTCACATAAATAAATAAATAAATAAAAAGAATCCTGCGTTTAAAAAGGGAGAGAGAATAGCATACTGTTCTTCGAGCTTTATGGAGATGGATAAAGGTGCAGCACTTAATGAACTGTTTTGATTACTGTATGAAGCTACCCTGCATAAGCTCACCTGGCCATCTGTTCAGAGGATAGACTATACTTTCATGGAGTCTAAGGACAAAAACATAACTAAATCCAGTACAGAGAGGGCAATTCACTCAATATTAAAAATAATATGTTTAAGAGTGGAATTGAGTTTATTAGTGTTGCAGACAGTAGAGCCTCTTTATCATGAGGTGTCTGATAACAATGATGTTAGTAAATCATTAACACTGAGGCAGAAACTGATGTGGATTTGACTATAAATCTGGAGGACTGCGGATATGTGGTCTCAGGTACACACAACACAGAACTCTAACCGTAGCATAGGTTCCCCTTGTATTGCTCTCAGAGGATTGAAAGTCATCTGGTCTTATAAGACAGCTGTTCTCATCTTCAGGTTTGAGTGTAGGAGTGAGATCCTGGGGACATCAAAAGAAAATAGTGGTAATTACATACTGATGCTATGGCAAAGTCAAAAAGAGCCATTTTAAGCAGGAATCCAGTGATGAAGTAAACTAAAAGGAAGAACAGTGTAGGATGGCAGTCACTGAGGATGTAATGTACTATCAGTGTCCAAAGGAAAACAGGGATGGACCAAAACATACAGCACTCGCAAATACTGATGGGTTTAGAAGCAGAACTGGCAAGCTCTTCCCAGACTCGATGCCTTACTGAGTCTCCTGTCTTCTTTCATTCCCCAGGCAGAATGTTTCATTTGCTAACTAACATTGGTCAAAGTCTGCATTTCAACACACATTAAAGTGGTTGTGTGATCCCTTAAGTTTCAGGTCTCCCAGATTTGACTTCCTGAATCCCTAGAGCCTGTTTCCACTCTTCAGAAGGGAATATTTCAATTTAGAGGAATTTGCTTTCTTAAGTGATGATTCTCATTAGAAGAGGTGAGGTTTGGTGTGGAAACTATCTAAATAGGTGCTATAGTATCTCTTGTACCTCAGGAGAAACCACGCAGAACAAAAGTCATGTTTAAAAAGGGAAAATGAAAAGATGCGTTTGAAGTGATTTTTGTAAACCACTAACAAGGGTAAAATAATTTAAAAACCTATTTTCTTTCAGAGAAGTGAAGGCACAATCATCAGACATGTGGCATCAGCAGGACATAGGTATCCCGGGGCCCCTATTATCTTTCAGAATCATCAGCAACCAGCCAATACCCAGCTGTGAGGGCACCCCAAACTCCCAAGGGGCCTCCAGCAACAGCCTCCAGAAGCCTCGGGACACCTCAGATGTTTTTAACAACTATCTTCAATCATTGTATCCATCAGGTGCCACTAGCTTCAGCATCCCATGGTTTCCAAACTCCTTGGGCTGCTTCTAAACTTTTCCACACTCTCTGGCCTGCTCAGGTGCCTCAAGCAACAACACTGATGCAGTCAGGTTCCCATTGCTGGCAGAAATCACCTGACCAACAGCAGCTTGTGGGGGGAAATAAAAGGTTTATTTGCTTACAGACTCAAGGGGAAGCTCCATCATGTCAGGGAAAAGCAATGGCATGAGAAGAGTGGACATCACCTCCTGGCCAACATCAGATGGTCAACAGCAACAGGAGCATGTGCCAAACACTGGCAAGGGGACACTGGCTGTAACACCCATAAGCCCGATCCCAACAATACACCACCTCCAGGAGGCGTCAATTTCCAAATTGCCATCAGCTGGGGACCTAGCATTCAGAACATCTAAGTTTATGGGGGACACCTGAATCAAACCACCACAAACATCAAGCTTAGTGATTTTCTGTGAATGATAATGTACAAGGATAGGGTCTGCCCAGTTTTAGAAGTGCTTCATATTGATACCTGATGATGTATTGCCTTTTTTTTTTTTTTTCAAGTACCAATAAGTCTTTATTCTCCCAGGGAAAGAAGGGTAGGAAGAGTCAGCACGTGTTACAAAATGATTAGAAAATAAGAAAGGAAGAAGTACAGCAAAATCAACCAAGAAATATAAACACCCCAGTGACGGGGCCACCGAAGCCCAAGAGGGCGTACTCTCCTGCAGTTCAGGAAAGAGAAGGGATGGGGAGAGAACAAACAGGGACACACTTCTCCCCCTCCCTCCCCATAAATTCAAGGCTTCTCATAACACTTTGGTTTCTAGCAGTAAACATGGAGTTACATTCTTCCGTCTCCTATTAAACAATCTTGTGGCCACTTTGACATAAGTTTCTTGCACCTGCATAAAAAGTTCCTGAGTGATTTGGATGTATATTCATATTCCCTTTTCTGGTCTCCAGACCCCACTTTCTGCACGGAAGGCCCTCAGTTGCTTCTCTCTACTTAAGGATGCAGAATAAGGAGGTCTAATCTATCCAAACACCCCAAAGTATGTTTGGTAAGAATTAAATCAAGAATTAAATCTGTAATCCCAGAATGATGGAGGATAAGGCAGGAGGAGATTGAGGCAAGGCTGGCTTTCAGAATTGGACCCTCTCTCAAAACACCACCCAAAATAGGGGTTTTGACTCAGGTTGGAACCACGGGTGTATTGCCTTTTATTTAAATAAATTTCTTCGTTTTTTATGTGTATACTTGAAGATCCCTCCTTAAATTCAAATTTATACTCATTTAATGCAGCAATCTCCCTGAGTACTCAGTCATCACTATTACTAAGGAGTATAATTGTTCATTTGTTAGTTTTTGTCTTGCTGTTTTATTTTTATCTTATGGTAAAATAGGATATAGAAACAGAACTGACCTGATTTGATACCCAATTATTTCCCTTCATGTTTAATTGCATCAATAACATCATCTTAGAAATTTTAGGAAAAGTAGATATATATACCAAAAAAAAAACTTTGACTACCTGGAATCTCTTTATCAAATGTGAAATTTCATTATACAGTCTTTCCTTATTTTTATCTTTTACATACATGCCAAATAACTTTTTTTTTTTTTTTTTTTTTTTTTTTTTGGTTTTCCAAGGTAGAGTCTCACTCTGGCTCAGGCTGACCTGGAATTCACTATGTAGTCTCAGGGTGGCTTTGAACTCATGGCAATCCTTCTGCCTCTGCCTCCCAAGTGCTTGGATTAAAGGCATGTGCCACCATGCCTGGCTCTCCAAATAAAATTTTTACACAGATTGGATCATATTATATATGCTTTTCTATACCACAGGTTAAAAAAATCACATAACACATATTGAACTATCATTCAATCAACTAATATAGTTTAAATTATTTTAAGTTATCTTATTATATGCCCTTCTTGTTGGGATACCAAAGTCACTATTGTGAGTTACATCTTGAGTTTCACTGGGAAGCCCTTTCTGATGTGAGGAAGCACTTTCTGATATGAGAAAGCACTGGACCCCACTGATGCAAAATCAGTGAAACCCCACTTGCCACAGCTCTGTGCAATTTTCCAGTTCAAATCACACTGGGCACTGAGGGTTCATAGCTCCCCCCTGTACTGGTTTCTAGGTTTCCTATGATTGCTACCATACTTCCTCTTCCAGCTCAGCAGCATCCACTCCAGTACAAAACCTTTTCAGAAACTCAGAAATAGTAATGGACACTGTATAAAATAAAAATGCTTTCAGTACCTTCTCTTCACCCCCCCTTCCATGCCCCATGGCACTGAAGCTCATCTTCTTCCCTGTTGGTCTCTCCTCCACTTTGGTACCACTTTTTTATTGTTATTGTGTGTAACCCAGTGTGTTCAGTTAAGGTTTCCGGTGAGGACACTTGGCTCCCTTTGTTTAAGATATCTTTTTCCATCCTTGCGCTATAAGATGCAGTATGTCTTGGATGGGGAGGTAATTTTCTTGAAGACAGAAGAATGATGGGTCCTGTTTTCTGATCCAGTCTGTTAGTCTGTGTCTTTTGATTGGGAAACTGAGTCCATTAATTTTTGGAGTTCCTGAAAAGTGTTAGTCCTTGTTATGTGATTATTTTGGGATAGTTTGTGTTTTCTTCATCTTCATTTCCTTAACAACTATCTATGTTTGGTTGTTATTTCATACATCCACCACCCTGTAGCTGCTCTTGAGTGTTTAATATTCTGTTCAGTATCCTCCATAGAGCTGTCTGAGCTGTCACTAATTCCTTTTACTGCTTTTGTCCAAGAATACTTTCCTTTTTCCTTCTACCATGAGGGATAACTTTGCAGGACATATAGTTTGGATTGGTAGCTGTAGTCTTTCCATACTTGTACAGCTTTCTAAGCTCTTCTGGGTCATTGAGAATCAGTTGAAAACTTGGTTGTTATTCTGATTGGCCTGCCTTTACATGTGACTTGATGTTTCTTTTAAGATTTCAGTATTTTTGCTTTGTTCTGTGTATTTATTTTGAGAATAATATGAGGTGGTGGGAAGTGAGTTTCTTTTCTGGTCCTATCTATTTTGAATCTTGAGTCTGGATGGGCATCACTTTCCTGACATTTTTGAAAGTTTTCTTCCACAATTTTATTGAATATATTTTTGATTCTTTTGACCTGAAACTCTTCTCCTTCTATGCCTATTGTTTGCATATCTGTTCATTTCATGTACCAAACATCTCTCATTATATTCATACTATGTTAATTTTTGACCTTCCCATTCGTTTTGATTAACTGATACAATTCCTCTACCATGTCTTCAAGGCCTGATAGTCTGTCTTTCTCTTGATCCTTTTGATCCACTTTATTAGTAGAACTTTCCATGGAGCACTTGACTTGACTTATTGTAATTTTTATTTCCAACTTCATTTCATTTGTTTTGTTCTTCAGGATTTCTATCTCTCTTGGATTTCATTTTCATGTTCTGGGTTGACTTCCTGTTTCCGTTAACAGTTTGTTTATGTTCTCTTGGAACTCATGTAGGCATTTGTTTGTATCCTATTTGACATGACTCAGGATTTCATTTGGCATTTACCTGTATCATCTTTTTGTTCTTTGTACATATTCATAATTATTTCTTTGCCAGGAGTTTCCTCTAAATAACTTTCCTGGTGGGCCTATATTATGGGAATGGTATTTCTTGTGGGAGACATATTGCCTGTGATTTTCCTATTACCTATTTTGTATTGAGGCTTACCCATCTGGACATAGAGCATTGGTCAGGTCTGTCTGGAATACCTTGTTAAGTGAGTCCTTTTAATGGTGGGTGGTGTGGCTTTGTGTCCTCATGTCTGCTCTGCTTTGTGCTTAGAGTTCAATCATGGAGGTACTGGTGCTGCTTCATGGATGCAGTAGAGGGGTGCCACTTTAGTTTGGCTGCAATGTATCTAAATTCATACACAGAACCCCTGTTCCCCTCCAAGGGAAATGAGAGGCCACTAGGACCAAGCAGGTATGTCCAAGCTCATATGCAGGACCCTGACTCCAATGGGAGAAACACTGAGCAAAAGTAAACACTTAAGATGCCTTCAATGATGATATTTTTTTTCAGTAAATTTCTTTTGTGTGTGTTCAAATTACTGGGTAGTAGTGTATTCACTTCTCTAAAACACTTCTTCTAACATTTCTTTAACTCAATTCTACCATAAGACATGATATATTTTAAGTACTTTTAATTTTGTATTTTTCCATACAGAGCATTGAACTCAGGGTTTCATGCATGTCCCACATGCTAGGCAATCTCCCTACCAGACTTATAGCCCAGGCTTTGATCTATTTTTGTTGCCTCAAAATCTCTTCAGTTTTCTTTAATCTGATTCAATTTCTAATCAGTTTAAATAGGATTAGAATTCTGGATGACAATTGTCTTTTTTTTTCAATCAGAGATATGTTCATAGTTTTCTTGTTTGTATACTTTCTGACAAGAAAAATTTAAATGTATGTATATATATATGTGTGTGTGTATGTGTGTGTGTGTGTGTGTGTGTGTGTGTCTTTTTATTTGGCTGGCTTCAAGACTTCTGCTTTGTCGTTGCATTTCTGAAGTTTGAATATCTATGTCTCTATGATTGATTACTGCTATTGTATATTGTTACCACTTATATAATAAGATTCTTAGACATATGGTCATTTTGGTGCCAGAATTATTAGTTTTGAAAATATTTTGTGCTTTAGGTCTTTTTCCAATATTTCTTATATGCAAGCCTCTCTTTATTCTCTTTCTAGTATTCTAAATATAAATATCTCTACATGATAATATTGGCCCATGTATCTAAGTGCTGTAATCTATTTTGTTAATTTTCTCCATTTTTTTCTCTTGGTGTTCTGGTGATTTTTTTAAATCTAAGTTGACTTCATTGATTTTGTCCTTTGCCATGCTGTCATTAAAGGCATTTGGTATCACTTTGTTTGATTCATTTATAGAATTTCCATTTTTTTGTGGGTTTTCATTTTGAGTCTTAATTGTCCTTCAGGTTATCCTTGCTGTCTGTGTATGTTTAGATGTGCAAACTAAAACTACCATCAGGAATATTTTCAGAATAAGAGGCTCATTTGAATTGTTTGAAATAATTAAGCTACCTGAATGCCCCAGTTATTCCGGTGAAAGTAAGGCATTAACTATATAATCATTAGTTTGCCCAGCATAATTCCACTTACCTATCCTACACCACTGTTATGTGCTGATAACATGTTGATCATATTTTGTACGTGAGGAAAAATAAGACAGATATTTCTCTGGAAATTTTGGCTTTCTGATATAAACATAAATCTTACATTTTATTCTGTGATGACATTTATTATATGCAGATTTTCAAGACAGTACTTCATGTAGCCATGGCCGGCCAAAAACACTCTGTGTTATCAAAGATGAAACTTAATTTCTCTTTTTGTCTGAACTTTTTGTTGTTTGCATACATATATATATATATACATATATGTGTATATATATATATATATATATATATATATATATATATATATTTCTGATTTTACATTCATAGTATTGGTTCCATTGTCCTCCTCCCTGTCCTCCCTCTTCCAAAGGGCCCCTCATCAATGGGGAATGTGGGTCATGCATTGTGGGGGTAGTCAAGAGTTCTGGGGGTAGGCCCCAATCTCTGTGCATAATGCCCCAACTTGTGACTCTAACAATCTTTCTGCCCCCTCTTCTGTGAATTTCCCTGAGCCACATTGGGGTCATTTTAGTTCTGCTTCAGTGATGAGGTTTTGGGAGCCTCTGTGTCTCTGGATATCTGGCTTAGTTGGAGTTGGATGTTCTCTGTGTTTATCTCCTTCAGCCTTTTTCTGGTGTCATGATCACCATGAACACTGTATTCTTGCCCTTCCCCTGTGTTGTTCTATGGTTTCAGCTGGGGCCCTGGTGAGGTGTGATTAGCTGATCCTCCCTTCAGGTTCGTTGTCCACCTGAAAAAAGATAAGCAAAATTCTCCAACGGAGAGAGAAGTTAGTACTAGATAGAAGGGATGACCATAGATTCTTTGGAGGGAATTTTATATGCATTGGCTCTCTTCTAGCCCACATTTTGTGGTATCTTGATCTTGGAGACTGAGCTCATTTTTTGTAACTGGTTTTGACTTATTTCCCAGTTCCAGCAATGAGTTCCATTCCACTGAGTGGATCTATTAGCCAAATCAAGAGCAGTGGGTTACCCACTGTGGCTGTTTGCCATTACTGCACTTGTTTGAGCATTACGTCAGGTTGTGAAACTTAATTTCTGATTCTCCTACCTAGTCCTCCTAAGCACTGGGATTACAACCATGTGCCATCATACCCCGTTTGAAAGATTAGGTGGCTATGAGCCTATGGCTTCCAGGGGCAGAATGTTGTGGCTTGACTGTGAAATAGTCTCCACTTGTCCTCAGCTGGAGGCAATATTTAGAAAGGTTGTGGAATGTTTATGAGGCGAAGCCTCACTGGAGAAAGTGGGCTTTGAGGTTTGATAGCCTGGCTCAACTTCCTGTTTGACCTCTACTTCGTGACTATGGATACATTGTGACGAGCCAGCCTCCCCTTCCTCCTGCCATGACTCTCTTACCATAATGGACTGTATCCTTGGAACTGTAAGCCACAATAAGCCCTTTGTATCTTAAGGTGCTTCTTTTCTGGTATTTGATCACCACTTCAAATGAAAACCCTAATGTATCTGTTTATGTAAAAAGGCTATTCAGGCTCACTGAGCTGGCTGGGAGATGCCTCTTATACTATTACATCATTGGGGTCAATAAAAAGTGTCTTTTGTGAAGAGGGCCAAACTGATAGCGTGAGAAAAGAAGTACAAGACAGAAAAAAGGCAACAATGGCAGATGCTTTTGTGTGATGGCAGCAGTGACCTCTGGACAGTCACCAGGACAATCTACAAATTGGACATGTCAGCTGTCAGATTGACAGCTGAGGAAAATGCACCTGATTTGTTGACAGAGTTTCCATGGCAGGAACTAGAGACATGAGGATAATAGAGAGGACAGGGCACTGAGGATGAGGAAGGAAAGAAGGATCTAAGAGCCACAGAAGAGAACTGCAGTTTTCAGTCAGTGGAAGAGCTCCAAAAACGTGTCAAGACTTCAGAGCCAAGTAGACACTTGGATTAGACACTCCAGGCCTAGAAAAAATAATAGCCACTGCCAAAAAGCTGGGGAATTCCAATGCCTAAGCCGTCCCGGAAGCTGCAGTCTCAGACTAAGAAATCCTGGCTTCCAAGGTCTTTAAGAGTAGTAATACTCAAAGAGTTACAGGTCTTTATGCCCTAGGTCGATACAAGGGCTGTAACTTGTAGGTCTATAAAGATATAGATGCCTGACAAATGCAAGAGATCTGTAGCACTAGAAGGCACCACTTGCCGCTGTTCCCCTCTGCCTGCCACTGCTGTCAAATGCAGAGGATACAGAACCTGCCAAAGACCAGCTCTTGTCAAGTTTGTTGCACAACAATGAGTACACACCATCTGAATGCTAAGACAGCTTTGGCCTCTTCCTGCCTGCAGGTCAGCTGGGAGGCTACCACTCCACCATCCACTGCCAGGGGCCGTATGTTTGATGTCCCGGGATTACAATGGTCCAGAAATTATCCATTGTCCTTCACAGAAAAGCACAGTAACCCGAATGATATTTCAGTATCTGATCCTACCCGAAGCTCAGTGCTTTCCCACAGTTCTCAAGGCTTCTGAGCTACCATTCTATAGACCCATTACATGCTGTGTTTATTCATAAATACTGCAGAAATCATAAGCAATCACCAGTTCATTGAAGAAGGGCAAGGGTATTATAGTCAAGAAGGCAGTTGATTCCAAACTCCTTTTTATTGTTTGAGGGGGTTTTTTTTGTTGTTTTGTTTTTTTTTTTTTTTTTTGCACAGTTGTTGTGGCATTATTCTCTGGAAAGCCCTGGGTATATGAACCATTAATGCATGAATGAACAAGAATGATTCTGGCAGTACATAAGGCAAAAGTGATTTCATCACAGGTCTTCCCATAACCAGACACAAATTCCAAGTATTGGTAACCATAGACACCTCCTGTTATTGCCACAACAAGAAGGCAAGAAGGGAGAAGTGCCTGGATGATGCACCGTCCCCTTCAAGATTTTTCCTTAACCCAAAAGAATATAGATATTCCTAATAAGCCACATATTTCGATGGCCACAGAAGCTTTAATGTTGGACTATGAACAAAGACCTGCTACTATACTTTAATTTTGTTCTTTGACTTTTCATGATAACTAGGATGACTTTCAGGAAGGAAGCCCCCTGAAACTTCCGTTTCCTTAGGTGAGGAAATCGAAAGCTATGAACATTTTGGGAGGAGCCCACACTGGGTCAAGCCCGGGCTTGCAATTAAAGGAACCGCTGCTATTACATTCGCGTGAGTCTCGGCTTCTGTGGCGGTTCGCTGGGTGACTCCTGAGTGACCGGGGGCCTTGACCCCTGATCTGGGGGGGCCTTGGCACTTCAATAGTAAGGGAAACATTTTAGTCGCTGTGAGATTATTTATGTTATCCTGAAAGTTAACTGTTTGGGTTGGGTTTGTTTTTTTTTAATTTTGTTTTGTTTTCTGGTGGCAAGATGTTGGGGAGATAAAGGTGAATTAATCATGAATTGATTTCTATTGCCTACTTTTAGAAAGCACTCTGTGTATGTGCACCTTTGTATAGTAATATTGTACTGCACATGTACTTGAGTAGAATATTAGATTTAAAATTTGAAGTTAGAATCTTATGCAATTAGATCAATCTTTCTAAGCTTAACAATGATGCTTCTCAAAATTTCCCAGTCCTTGTAGATGCCTTGACTGTGTTCAGTTAGTAACTGAGAGATATATTGCTATATGTGCCATAAAATTGTGCTTTTTTTTTTCCTTGTGGTTTCCGATTCGAGTATGTGCATGCTCATACATGCACATATAATGAATGCTATATGTGTGGGGGAGCATTTGTGCTTTTCTATAAGCATCAATGAAAATATAATCCATGATAGTATTTGTAGTGTTATGAAAGAACATAATGAGAAATGCTCTGTATTACTTTAATATTATTATTATATCCATAATTTAAAATGTGGTTTCTATTGAGGGAGTGAAACGTTATCATTTTTCTATACCTGATAAGATTTTTTATCTTGATTTCTTTTTAAGCCCATACTAATACATATAAACTAGTTTTTACTAGTTGCTATGCAATTAGGTTTTTTGGGGGGGAGGGGCACGGTTCAAGGTAGGATCTCACTCTAGTTCAGGCTGACCTGGAATTCACTATGTAGTCTCAGGGTGGCCTTGAACTCACCAGCAATCCACCTACCTCTACCTCCCAAGTGCTGGGATTACAGGCATGTTCCACCACTCCCAGCCACGCAATAAGTTTTTAATTCTTCATCTTTAGTAATGTTTCATTAACAACATATAGGTACATATTTCCTAAATAAAATTTTATAAAAGTTGTCGTTAATGGTTAGGTATTTTATATAGAGGCTGATAATGAACATATTTTCACTTTTTTCTATCATTTTCAATTTGATACATTTTAAAACAAATACATTACTGAACTTTTTTGTTGTTTTTTTATCTCTCCCTTAACCCTGTTGATATTCTTCCTGTTCCTCTTTTACCAGTACCACATTTTAAAACATAGGAAGGAATATCTAATCAAGATTTTTAGGGAGGGAGGAAAGGGAAGGACTTCAGTGTATGGTATTGCACATATGTAAGTAGAAGAACAGATTACAGGGAGGGGAATGGCCTAAGCAAGGCCATGGGAAGAGAATGCATAAAAGAAAGGCAGGGGGAGGGTCAATCTAAATTCAAGATATTGTGAATAAGTCTTATGTAAACCTACTTTTTTGAAGAATGGCACATCTAGAAGCTGTAGACTGTTACTAGCAAATTTTCAGTGCCTGGGATGGGATACCTTCCAGTGAGTTGTTGGCCAAGGAGGTCCCGGTAGCCTCCAAAAAAATTAAAGCTTTTGCCAAAGCCCTTGGTTTCCCTTGAGAAACAGATAGTAAGACCCTATTGCCGAAGACATCTCTTGTCTGAGAGGCAAGGTCACTGAGAAAGCAAGCTGGTGCTGAGCAGAAAACCTTCTCCCTGTAGACGAGCCAACTGAAAGCTGGAAAAAGCTGCACTGCATGCAGCCGTATGGGAGACAGAAGTCATCAGCAGTGAAAACAGTGGACACTGAATATTCAAGTTTGGCCATACAGGCCCAATGACTGAACGGGTGCAATAGTGGCATGTCTACTCTTGGGATAACCAACTGCTCCATAATTGGACTGAAGGCCCTCTCTACGGGAGGGAATACATACCTGGTACTGAAAAACCTAAGCAAAAGTCTATGGCAGGTGAGGTCACGAGCCTTAGGGGTATAAAGCCTGCTCTTGTCTGACTAAATATATATTATTCCCACCAAGCTGCCCTGCAGGCACTACACTTAATGTTCATGTTCACATATTAACACTACTCTCACTTCTGGTTAGAGAAGCTTCTCTTTTCAGATGGTGATGACCAATGGGATGACCCAAAAGGCAACATAGTGCTGAGAAGAAGGGATGGAGGAGTGCCCAGCACTGAAACACCTCTGTCACACCCTCCAAGGCTCAGTGACCATTGCAGAAGAGGGGGCGGATAGAATGGAAGAGCCAAACGAAGGGTATGACTTCTTACAATGCAACTGCCCAGACAGAAATTGGCTTCGATATCCATGAACTTGCAGTGCCTAGCAATACCTTCGCAAGACCCTCAAAATGGAAGAAAAAGATGATGACATCAAATTAAAAGAGAGAGTAATGGAGAGAGGGAGGGGATATGATGGACATTGGAGTTCTAAAGTGGAATGGGGGGAGGGAAGGGAAATATCATGTGTTTTTTGTATGTAAGTATAGAAGTTGTCAATAAAAAAATTAACAGAAAAAAAGATTTAAAAAAGGATTTTTCATTTTGCTTACAGTGGCATCTCAAGTATTTCTAAACTTTACTTACTGGAGTTTTGTTGCTTTTTAAAAAATTTTCTGACTAGTGCTTACAGTACATATTCCCACATGGGTTTCCTATTTTGAAACTCAAAGACTCTGAGCATCAGATAACTTTTTTTTTTCTGTTTCTTTGGTTTGTTTATTTATTTATTTTTGTGGTAGGGTCTCACTATATCTCAGATTGACCTGGAATACACAATGTAATCTCAGACTGGCCTCAAACTCACAGTGATCCTACCTCTGCCTCCTGAGTGCTGGGATAAAAGGCATGTGCCACTTTGCTCAGTGTAATTTTTGATGTTTAAATGTCATTTTTCCTATACTAAAATGCTGGCTCTAATATTATTTTCTACTTAGAATAATTTAGAGCACCTTTTTGTTCCAATGTGGTATAGTACATTTTGATATCCAGAATCTGGTGATGGCAGATGGGTATTAACACAAATCTTCTAAATACTATATTACTGGGAATTCCAAAATCATTTTTTTCAACAACAAGACATTAAGGTGTAAATGAAATGCATATAAAGCATTCACCATCTTCTATCATTACACATCCACTCATATTTAGGAACTGGTTGTGTTGTCACAAGTCAGAGCAAATAAGAACCTTGTCGTTTTAAAGCTCTGGTTTTGCAATAGATAAAGATTTTTGGATGATATAAAATGAAAACCATTCAATTGCTTTCATGAAGGCAGTTTTGCTGTGATCATTATTCTTAGTCTGAGTCTTAAAATCTTTGCAGACGATCTATTACTTGTGTCTGAAGGCCTACATAGCATTCCCTTACATTAACATCCTTCATTTTCACTGTTATGTGTCTTTCTGGGGATTTCCCCTTCATTTAATGGGCCACCTAAGCAATTAAAGTCCACAAAGTTACCATTCCAATTACGCAAGAGGGAGGTGAGGCAGGATTCCTAAACTAAAGTGGCTTGAATTTGTGCGGAATGTTGGAATCCATCCCACACTGGGAGTGAGAGGGGAGGTGCATACTGTCAGTGAGCTCCAGAGCGGAGCAGGGCACTCAGTGCAGATTGCTAAAGGCCAGCACGTGAGTGGACGCAGAAAGCGGTATGAAAAGAGCTCTGCAACCAGTGCAAATGAATATGCAGTATTCTATCCTTGGAGAGAATTTGGTCCAGGGAGAATAAAAGTAACACAAGTAAAAATATGCACATCATTCAAGCCCTCTCAATTATTTGAATGTGCTAAGAAATCTTTTACGGCATTGTGGGACTATTGAAATACTTCTCCAAGATTGAAATGGAGCTTCTAAAGAGAAAACTGATTCTATGAGCCAAAGAACTGACTGAAGAAATCAAACTCAAGACTTGAAAATAAAATCAACTATTGAAATAGTTCTACCTAATTCATGTTTTGATCTACCACTATGAGGTGTGTAGATGTTAAGCAAAGTGACAGTATTAGGGGCACAGAGAGCACTTTATGGCTAAAAGCCAGTGAGCCAGCACAGGCCACAGTTCTACAGCCAAACAACATTCATGAAAATGGTGAGAGCTGCAGCCAGTTACAGATAGGCCACTTCAGCCAAAGTGAGTGTGGGAACAGTCAGAAACAATAGACAGACATCTTGGGACAGGCTCTATCATCAATAAACTGTGGGAATATGAGCCAGAGATTCCAACACTGAACAGCCCATGCTCCAAGCACTGTAACATCTGCCTATTTCCACACCTTCCTGCTCAAACACCTCTGAGTCAACTCATCTGTCACCATTGATAGGGAAGAATTTCTTACCTCTTTTATACAGCAGTGCTACACCCGTTTTTTGCACAGTGACATCTCATAGTTCAGTGCAGAATGATCTTCCATCTTCAGCAAGCAGTGCTCAGCCAGCTGAAGGCTGTCTGCAGACACCTGGCACAGCTCCACCAGCACCAGCCAGGGGTTCTGCAATCAAGGTACCATCTTTCTGTGTCCAATGCTTGACCCTGCCTGCAATGTATGACCGGGACCACCATTACTTTGAAAACACTGTTGCTAACCCTATAATATACACAACTTAATTGTACTAAATCACTCATTAAGTTATCAAATACATATAACAAACCCTCAGCATAGTATTGGTATTGTGCTCCTCATGAGGATGCATTTATGAAATAATGCCAACTTTCTTACAAGAATGGGGCAGACGAGCAGAGATCAATATAGGAATGTGTCCACCTCACGTTCCGGTTTCCTTCCAGTAACTTCTTCTTTTCTAGTCACCAGTATGATTCTATATTCCTCCCATCAGATGTTTTCACATATGCTATACCCCTGCAGTTCATTATTCCTGTCTCTTCCATAACCAGCTCTATTCAAGCTTCCAGAGCAAGCCTGAATCCTTTCCTCAGGTTCTTGCTGAAGTGTCCCTCCACAAAAGAGTAGATATGGGCCCTTTGCTCTTTCATGATAGCCTTTTTCTTACTTAGATATGGGGATCTCTCTCTTCTCTACCACACAGCAAATTCAGATTGTAGTAGTGCTACCCCAGGGGAGGAGAAGACACAGAGAAATGAAAAGCCTGCATTCACCCACTCATATTTTATACTCCCTTTTGTTCCACCTTTTCGCCCTAGTGTGATTCCTGTGGTTTCCTGCAATCTGGAGCTATAAAGCTTGTACCTTAGGTGGGTGAACAAGAAAGAGAAAGATTGTGTGAGTCTACAGGATGAGGATACAGGAGTAGAAATTAATCTTCTACTCTCTAAAGTAGTTTCCAACCCAAGACACAGGTTGCACTTTGACACTGTCCTCACTATTAGTGAAAGCACCCTAGTTGAAGACATGATCCTACCTAAAGAGACATCAAGTTTTAGTTTGGTTTTCTTTTTCTCTTTTTGTGGAATGGTCTCACTCTAGGCTGACCTGGAACTCACTCTGTAATCCCAGGATGGCCTTGAACTCACAGTGAACCTCCTACCTCTGCCTCCCAAGTGCTGGGATTAAAGGCGAGCGCCACCACTTAATTTTCTTCTTATTATTATTGCTGTTAGTTCTAGGATTCTACTTTTCATCCAACAACGCTCTCACAAAAAGGTCAAAGAAATGTTTCTGTTTTTATTGTTTTTTGAGGAGCCTAGGAACAGGAGTGAGGGAGCAAGTGGTGTATTTCCTTGATGAGAAGGGCTTGGTTTTAATATGTGACATGCACAACCACAGGTGACTTTGTTCTGAGATGTACTTAGGTATATAGCCCAAGAGGGTTTCTTACCAAAACATTTAAAAGACCTAGCAGCTGGAGAGATAGCTCAGCCTAAGGACCCAGGTTCAGTTCCCTAGTACCCACATAAGCCAGGTGCACATAGTGGCACATGCATCTGGATTTCATTTGTAGTGGCTAGAGGCCCTGGTGCACCCATTCCCTCTCTCTCTCTCTCCCTCTCTCTTTCTCCAATAAATAAAAAAATAAAAGTGCCCAGGTTATCTAAAGCCATTGTGCACCAGACACAGAACTCCTATTCTTTCCCAAAACAGGGAAATGAGCAATGGGTATGTGGAGCTCATGAAAGAGGAGGAATAGATCTTAAGGGTAATGAATTATTTGTGATAAGACAGCAAAAGAGAGGACTATGGGGGGACAGGAATGTGAAGGAAACTGGTCTGAGGGCACAGGTTAAGGCCTGTGTAGTGGCATGGAGAAAGACCTTAACTGAGGAAGTTAGTGGGGGAGCAAAGACTAATGGCACCTCTGTAGAATAATGCTACTACGAAGCCCAGTCCTTTGCTGCTAACCCAAATAACAATAACAACAACAATAATAATAATCAACTTAGAAATGTTTACAGAGTGAGGTCTGGAATCCTAGTTGGGATGGGATGAGAATAGATGGTAAAGCTTTCTGAGTATGTGATATTGTTGTAGAGAGTGAATGTCAATGGTGAGGGGACAGATAAGAAGCCTCACACTATTACGCTAAGGAGCATAAACAGTTCCTTTAATACTTTAAGGACCGCACCTCAGGTAAGTTCAAGACTTATAACTTTGACACAGAAAAGAAAAATGCTATGTTTTGTCAGTATGAAGCTGAGTTGTGATTTTATTAAAGATGTTTGAATGTACACACTAAGTATGAGAGTTAAGAGAGAAGTGCAAAAAAGGAAAGACATACCTAGGACCATAGTAGTGTGGGCTGCTCTAAGACTTAGTTACCAATATATCAAAGTGCAAATATTTGCTTCTCAACAAGGAGTCTAAACTAAGTTTCTTAGCATGAGCAGTACATACTATTTTGATTGCTCTCAGGTCACATCTTAAAAGACTCTAAATAAACCCTTTCATATTACTTTTTTGTCTCTCTTTTGATAAGTAAGATTATAGGGTGGCTCTGGAGGTCCCTTGGATCAGATTACAATCTGATAAAATAAAAACAGGAGCCACTACAAATATTCATAGGATTTCGTGTGAGACTCTTAGAAAATGGTGCGTTTATGGTTGGAAAGGAGAAAGGCTTTAAGCAAATGTTGCCAGTTGCGCTGGATTTCTTCATTTGTCAGCTAGCACGTGGTTTCAAAAAGACTCCTGGGTAAAGGGTTCCTTGCCCTTCTCATGTCCCCATAATTTGTCTATCTTTCTATCCTGCCTCCATGTGCGCCTCTGAGAATTGGATTCCTTAATATTATGGGTTGCTGAAGGCCAGAGATTCATTTTCTGTGATTTTTTCCATGCTGAACAAGGTCATAAGCCTACCTAGCCAGGGAATGGCACATGGGCATAAATGTCCTTGTCTCTAACATGCTCTTGAGGCTGTAGGGAATAAGGAGGAAGAAGTTTCATTCTAGAGCATGATTGTTTGATTTTTTTTCTTTTGCCTTTTATGTTTTTGTGTCAGAGTGAGATAGGCCTTTATCTGTCCTGAGGAGGAATTAGCTAACTTCAGAAAATATGTCTATGCTTGACAGGAAGCATTTGACTAACATATCATTATTACCATTTTTCTTGGATTATGGCTGTTATTTGTACTGGGATAAGTGTAGTTTCACCTCCTGGATTATTGTAGAGACAGGTCTGACCCTCAGGATATTTTGGAAGGTGAATCTTACACTGTTTTCTTTTTGAATTTAAGTGGCAAGTAACTAGCATAGTTTAATAGCTGTCTTTCCATGCAAGGTGAACCATGAAGTCCCTTAATAATTGTTGTTGTCTTGTCTCCTAAATTTACACTTTAAGCCTACTTATTATTTAGAATTTTTTGAAAAGCTGACAAAATTACATTTTATTATTGTTCTTCAGATGTAAATTATTATCCACCTCTCCTTTTAGAAAAATTTAACCACACAGTTCTTTTGTCTATTATAAAAACAATAATATAAAAATTTACTTAATTTTATTGTTCATATAGGTAGGCATCTTTTGTAATTTTATCATGGAAAGTAAATTTTATGTTATTGTACTTGGCATAAAGATCTTTGACATACACACACACACACACACACACACGTATATATACATATATCTATTACTTTTATACAATCAGCCAAATACAAATTATATTTATTACATAGTAAGACAAATTAAGATAACCTGTTTGGTGTGAATCTTACTATCTAGAATTTTTTAAAAGTCCTCTCACTTATCTTTTTTCAGTCCTATGGTATTTTCCTCTTCATTTCACCATTGCTGATACAATTTTGAGAGAAAAAATAAAAATAAGCAAAAACAACAGAGAGAGATTATATTAACCTTGTAATTTCAATTTGAGAATGACTTCAGGGCTGGAGAGATGGCTTAGCAATTAAGGTGCTTGCCTGCAAAGTCAAAGTATTCATGTTCCATTCCTCTGGACCCATGTAAGCCAGATGCACAAAGTGGCACATGCATCTGGAGTTCCTTTGCAGCAGTTAGAGACCCTGGCATGCCCATTTCTTTCTTTCTTTCTCTCTCTCTTCCTCTGCCTATTTCAAATAAATATAAAACTACAAGATTTTTTTTTTAAAAAAAGAATGACTTCATGTACTCTATTGTCTGTACAGTGAACACTCACAGATGAAAAACCAATGTTGCTCAGATAAGCAAGAGCATGTTCAAGTGTACTAGTGAAAGAAAGACAAAAAGAAAAAAGAGAGAAAGAAAGAGAAAGAAAGAAAGAAAAGAAAGAGAGAGAGAAAGAAAGAAAGAAAGAAAGAAAGAAAGAAAGAAGAAAGAAGAAAGAAAGAAAGAAAGAAAGAAAGAAAGAAAGAAAGAAAGAAAGAGAGAGAGAGAGGGGGACATACTGAAGGAAGGAAGAAGGAAGGAGAAACACAAGGGAAAGTGCAGCACTTGTGGCTGTGCACATACATTTATGGTTTGTCCTTGGGAATTCCAAAAGCAGGTTAAGATTTGCCCAAGGCTTTTACTTCGAGCGTCTGGTTTCCCTGTTTCTGAGATGCTGGGAGGAGCTAGTTTTAAGATTTCAGTTCTAGAACAGGGACAGGATAAACTGTTTTGAGGCTTCAACATTTTACTTAGTGCCTGGGAGAGAGAAAGGCAGAATCCAAAGGGAAGGGAAAGAAACCTCTTGATGGTGGAGTGTAAGAGGAAGGAGGAAGTTTGTAAGGCTTTGAGGAAGGGGAAGGGGGAACTGTGAGGGAGGACAGGAGGGTATTAAGCGGTGAGGGAGGAGCCTTGCTTAGACATGACAGGAAGCTGTGGCTGGAAAGTGGTAGGATTCCCTCCTACAGCCCTGAGGCCTTGACTTGGCCGATTTCCGTAACTGTGTGGATTACAAATAGTCGTTACTAATACTAGCAAGTAATGCAAATTTATAGAATCCAAATGGCAAACAGCCCCAGTTAATGACCCTGTCTGTATATCCCTGGGGCACAGGAGCTTCTGAATGTCTATTTAGGCCCCAAGTATGAAGTCTGTATTCCACAACAGCAGGTAGATTTCAAATTTACCTGTCACGTGCGGAGAAAATGCCTACTTAAACTCCACACATGGAATCTTGATCCCACAGTTAATCCCAGTAGCAGAAAGGGGCTCTGGGAATGACATGACAGGAAACACCAGTGCATCGGATTTCTCTCAAACTTCCCTGAAATATTGTCACCGAAGCACAGAGAATGAAATGAGACCAGGACCTGAAAATTTTACAGAGAATTTCTCAAATCATGAAGCCAAATAACAGAGTAATCTTTAAGCACTCCACGTCAGACAGCCAGGCTTTTCCCTGCAGCAGAGAGATGTGTGCACAGAGACCCAATGCCATACTTAAGGGCTGTCCAGTCAAGGTCAAGGCCTCTTGCTCCTCACTAGACTCCTCAAAAGTCACCAGAGTTCCCAGGGGTGGCTTTCTGCTACATGAAATTAACAAATCAAAACAAAGTAACAGCAAAATGGATGGAAAGGTCTAGGTTTAGATCAGACCAAAAGAAAGGAAAGTTTTATTTTCTCTGCCTTTTCTGGAGCAATGTCCAGTTTCATAGAAAAGAGAAAAGTCAGGAAGTGTGGGTGTGCAGCATCAGACGTTGGGGGATAAATTACCAGAACTATGAGGAGTCTCTCAGAGCGAGGCTCCCTCTTAGCCCTGGTTCCAAGGCCTTAGGCTCCCTAGCTCCATCATGGGATTTCTTGAGGGAAGTTCACCTTTCCCCTTGCTGTTCCCCAGGGCACTATTGTGGCCAAGGATGACCCTGAAGTTCTCATGCCCTTGCTCCCACCTTCTGAGTGCTGGGATACAGTCATGTACCACCACACGCAGTTGATGGAAAGCATTCTACCAATGGAGCTACATCCCAGCCCTGGAAAATTTATCTTTATGATGCATTCTTTCGGGGTGCCTATTATACATTTGTAATCAAATCATCTGGCTTACTGTGTGCCTAACAACACACATTAGGTAGAACTTGTTTGGGTATTTGTTTGATTGGAAAAGCTGTGTGAAAAAATGTCCTACTGTGAGCCAGTTTTAACACAAAATAACCCAAGGTTTTGAGCTAGACCAAGAGAAGGTTGCCTAGTTTGTTAAGATATGTACAGCCAGAATTCTATCCCAAACCAATGAAATTTCATATTCCTGGGTTTTATTTCACATTAGAAGGGTGGGGGGAAGCTAGGTGTTAGAAGTTTCTCTATGTGTGCTACAGTAACCCTTGTGCTCCAGGAGAAAACAGGCAGAGCACAAAACTGGCAGAACAAAATTTCCAGTCGATAAAGGAAAAATGAAAAGATACATTTAATCTGATTTTTGAAAACCATTAACCAGGATTAAAGAATTTAATAACCTATTTTCCTTCAGAATAGTGAAGGCACGATCACCAGAACACATGACATCAGGAGGACACAGGCACCCCAGGACAAGCTTTATTATTCAGAAATGTCAACTACCAGCAGATGCCAGACTGTGAATCCACCGCAGACTCTTCCCATGGCTCTAACACCTTTGTGCAGCTCCAAGAGCAGCGGCCGGCAGTGTCCAGACCCCTCACATGCCTCCAGCAACATCAACCCGCAATCTCCTGGCTCCTTGGGTGTCACCTGCGAAAGCATCTAGTGGTCTAAGTACCGCTCATGTGCCTCCAGAATCGTCACCCAGTGGTCTCCATGCTCCAAAAGACCCTCCAGCAATACCCTCGAGCAGTCTCCTGGTCCTAAGAGCATCTCCAGCAACTACATCCAGTGCTCTCCAGGCTCCACAGATGCTACCAACACCTCCCTACAGTCGCTGGCCTACCGAAGTTCCTCAAACAGCTTCCCCCAGGCATAATGATTCTCAGATGCCTCAAACACCTTCTTGTGGTGACCAGGCCTCTCAGGTGCCTGCAGCCAGAGCATCCACTGCTCTCCACACTCTTCACGTCTCTCCAGCATCTGCTCACAGTCAGCAGACAACTCAGCTGATTCCAGCAATACCACCCAGCCGTCTCCAGAGTACTCAGGTGAGTCCCACACCTTCCTACAGTCACCGGGCCTCTCAAGGTACCTCCTCCAACAACATCCAGTGTGCTGCTTCCTCCTTGCATCTCTCCAGGATCTTCTCACAGTCACACTACAACTCTGGTGACCCCAGCGAAGGCATCGAGCACTGGCCAGTCTCCTCAGGTGTATCCAACGTTTTCCTACAGTCATCCAGCCTCTCAGATGCGTCCACCAACAGCATCCCCAAACCTCCATGCTCCTCAGGTGTGTCCCACACCTTCTCACGGTCAAGAAGGCTCGTAGTTGACTCCAGCAACAACATCCAGAAGGTGCATCTAAAACCTTTCCAGAAACATCAGTCCCCTCGGGGGCTTCCAACATCTTCTCACAGTGACCGGGCCACTCAAGTACCTTCATCAACAGCAGCCAGGGCTCTCCATACTCCTCACACTGCTCCAACATCCGCTCGCAGTCAGAGGACAACTCAGGTGACCCCGGCATCAGCGTTTAGTACTCTTCAGACTTGCCAGGTGCCTCCAACTCCTTCCCACACTCGCCAAGCCTCTCAGGTGCCTCCTATAACAAAATCCAGAAAACACCGTATTTCTCGGGTGCCTCCAACAACTTCCTATAGTAACCAGGCCTCACAGATGACTCCAGCAACATCATCCAGAAGTTTCCAGTTGTCTCAGATGCCTCTTCCCATAGTCTTCAGTCTCCTCGGATGCCTCCAACGTCTTCCCCTAGTCACCTGGCCTCTCGGTTGCTTCCAGTACCAGGAACCAGCAGTTCTCATACTCTCTAAGTGCCTCTAGCATCTCAAATTCACTGTACGCCTTGTTTTCCTCTAACAAGATAATCCCACAGCCTCCAGGACCCACCAGCACCTTCCCATAGTCATCTGGCTCCTCGGGTGCTTCCACCACCCTCACAAAGGCACACTCAGGAAGAGCAGCTATCAGTTTTCAGAGTACTCGGATACCTGTCCAGAGTCATCAGGCCACTCAGGTACCTCAAAAACCTTCTCACAGTTAGTGAGCCCATCAGGTGCCTCCAGCAAAAGCTTCCACCAGTCTCCAGACTTTTCAGGCACATCAAAAAACTTCTCACAGTCAGCCTAAGGCATCCAGCAGTCGCCAGACTCCTCAAGTGCCTCAAAACCTTCCCACATTCAACAGGCCTCTTACATGCCTCCAGCAACATCATCAAGAATAACAGTTTACTGTTCTCACTGTAGTAAGGCAGAATTAGCACAACCTTAAAGGAGCTCCTCATTAGTACCCTATGACACACAATGTTTTATTTAAATATGTCACTCATTTGTATTGAGTATATTTGGAGATCCATCCCTAAATACAAATTTCAACTAATAAGTGTTCTGCTTCTTTATGAAAATACATGAATCTGTGAGTGTCAAGTTATCTCTTTATGGAGTATAACTAGACATTAGCATGCTAATTTTTTTTTTTTTTTTTGCTTTGGCTTGCAGTCTTGTTTTCCCCTCAGTGCACCATGAAAGTGTTATCATATGGTAAAATAGGACGTAGAAACACAGAGGAAGCCAGAACCTATCACGAATAATTGAATCAGTAATAATATCTTCAAAAAATTTTAAAAAGTAGATACATATGCAAAGGTAATTAAATTTAGCTATTTGGAATCTCTTTATCAAATGTCACTTTTTTTTTTGTTACTTCCCCAAATTTGTTCACATTGCGTTTAACATATCTGGGACTGCCATTGAGTCAACCAATACAGATATAATTATTTTATTATACATGAAATAGTGCATGATTAGTCCGTATGATAATCCTATGTTTTTTGAATTTAGCTTCTTCTTGGCCTTCCTTGTCCTACAATGCACAGTGAGAGCACCTGTCCCCGAGGTCTTCTTTCTTCTCTCAAGAAAATCATAAAATTTGTTCCCTAAGCCCCATGCACTGCTTGTCAGGGTGTTGATGTCACAACCATGAGTTACTGTTACATTGGGGAGCATGTCCTGCTGTGAGAAAGCACTGGGCCCCGTTTATGTGAAGTCAGCTAAACTTAACTTCCCACAGGTCTGTGATATCTTCCTTGTCACACATCGGGTGTGGGTTGTTTATAGCTGTCACCCTGTCCTGCTTTCTGTATTTCTAAGTTTCCTATTATTGCCACCATAATTCTGTTTCTAGTTTAGCAGCCTCTCCTTTAGTTCAAAGCATTTCCTGGAACTCAGAAGTAGTGCTGGATACCATGGAAACGAGGGATGAAAGAACAAGTCTTTCATGTCCTGCAATTCTACTCATGATTCTCCTTCGTGCCTGGTATACGAAAATGGAAGAGCCAATGGGCCTGACCTCATTCAGATGAGCGAAGTTCTTGGTGTTCCTCCAGTGTTTAGCTCACTAATCCTTCACAAGACAGTATTGAAATTTTTGGAATGGTTAGGTAATTGGAGTCATTAAAAGGCCTCCATTGGTTTGGGGTGGTAGCTCAGGGATGGGAAATTTACTCAGAGCCTTTGGGTTCATGCCCTAAGACCACAGAAATATAAATGCAATCCTCTTATCTACTAGGTATGATTAATACTTGCTAAAATTACTACCTAAATTTTCTGCATCTCTTCCATGGCTATGTTATACCATGTCAGCCATTATTTAATTTTTCTCCAATGCTGCCCAATGAAAGCGTCCTTTAATAATCAATACTGATCTTGACATGCCTCTCACTATCTGTCTTAATTGTGCCTGTTCTTCTATGCTTTCTACGCAAGGAACGTGTTTGAGCAATGTACCCAAAGATTCTTCCATAGAATATGTTTTCCACTATCACAGAGGTCTCAAAGAAGTAATAGTGTTGGAAGCAACAGAACTACTGCCTTATCAAAGGAGAGAAGAGAAAAATATCCCTCACGCCACAGTGGTTACTAGGAGTGAATTCTTCTGAGTGGAGGTTTTGTTTTGTTTTGTTTTGTTTTGTTTTTTGTTTTGTTTTGTTTTGTTTTTTAAAAAGCCCTGAAGGGGGCTGGAGAGATGGCTTAGCAGTTAAGACGCCTGCCTCCTAAGCCTAAGAACCCAGTTCCAATCTCCAGGTCCCATGTTTAGCCAGATGCAAAGTGATGCAAGGGCGCAATGCCGCACTTGGCCACAAGGTGGTGCACACATCTGGATTTCGTTCACAGCAGCTGAGAGACTGCTGGTGCGCCCATTCTCTATCTGTCTCCCTCTCCCTCTGTCTGTCTCTCTCTGTGTCTCTCTCCAAAAATAAATAAAATAATTAAAAATTTTTTTAAAGCCCTAAAGGAATAACTGATTCTGAAAAAAATCCATCGCCACATGGTGGTTTGCATGTAACATGTCCCCATAACATCTGTGTTTGAATGCTGAATCTCAGCTGACATCACTGTTCAGGAAGGTTCTGAAGCCCTTGGGAGGTAGAGCCTTGCTGTAGGAAATGTATCTCTAGAGGCAGGCCTGCAGGAGTTACAGCTTGGCTAGGCTTGACTCACTTGGTTCACTCTCCATACTTTCTCTCTGCTGGTGTGGAGATGTGATGCCTGGCTCTCTGCTCTTGCCATACTTTCCCTTCCATGACAAAACTTCCTCTCAAAGCTATAATTCAGAAAGAATCCCTTTCCTCCCATAGGTTTCTTCATGGGTGTTTTCTACCAGCAATGAGAGCACAATTGCAACAGAAAACTGGCACTGAGGGTTAGGCTCATTGCTGTTGAAAACCTGACCATGTGATTCTCAGTTCTTTGAACTGGGTTTTGGAGAAATGCAGAAAGATATGAAATGTTGGATGGGGAAAAATGTACAGTGCTATAAACTGAGCTTAATCAACCATTCTGGTGGCAGTTTGGAAGACTAAAACACAGAGACCTGTTGCCTGGAGGCTTATCAGTTTCAGAAGGAAAAAATAAATTAACTCTATTGGAAACTGAACAAAAGGAAATTCATGTGATATTTCAGAAAAAAAGGCTAGCTGCATTCTGCCCAGGTCCTGGGAACTTTAGCAAAGTTGAATTTAGAGGCCATGGAGTGGTAAGTTTGGCAGAGGAAAATACAGAACAGAAGAATATGAAATCTGTCAAGTTTGGCCCACAAAGACATGTCAAGTTTCAGGTCCCAGGTCCATAGACCAAATCACTTCAGCTGCCATTGCTCAGAAGATTACCACCATCAAGAATGGTCTGTGCCTGAATTGGGACAAAAGGGTAGATGTCCTGAGGTTGAGACCCATCCCACTGAAGGCTTACACTGATAGGAATGTGAATTCTTTCAAATGACAAAGTCCTAAAGGAATGCTAAAGGAAATTCTTGCATCTCAAGGTCGGGCTTCATCCACATCTGGCATAATAATGTGACAGCATCTCCACTTGGTGCTGTTTTTGGAGACATGAAGAATCCAGGAGATAAGAGAGTTATGGAGTATACCAAGGTTCCAGAGAGTAGCAGAGGCTTGGCAGTGTGAGGGAGGGTCAAAATCCCTGAAAGGAGGCCCTGAGAGGCCATTGTGTGAAGCTGTGAAGATGAATCATAGATTGCAATAAAGACCACAGGATGTTGAAGATACTAGGGCATTAAGACATCTTCTATGAAAAGCTGTGGGCTCAGATAAATGTCACCTAAGAGAAGGGATACAAGCTTCCTAAGTGCAGAGGCAAAACTACTCAAACCTTTCAGAGTCTAGAGGATTTCATCACAAATCCCAGGTGCTGGATAGTCCTGGGAGCTAAAAATAGTAGTTGCAGGATTCAGTGTTTGCTCTACTGGTTTTTGATCTTTCCTTAATACAATTATTCCTGTTAGGCTCCCATTCTTCCTTTTAGAATGGGATTGTTTACTGTTGTGTAGTAGTTTGAATATATGTCCCCCAATATATTCAGTGTTTGACCAGTTATAGTTTGCATCTGCAATCACCTTGCTAGAGGCAATGTCACTGGGGGCCAGTCTTAAGGTGTTAATGGTGGGTTTGAGATTCCATTGTAAAGATATGCAAATGTGCCTAGCAGGAGTTCCTGAAGTGTGCTGTGTGACCTTTTGGCTGTAGTTTTGCTCTGTGTGCTGTGTGGCTGGCAGCTTGGTTTTGCTCTCTCTGCTTGGCCCTGTGGAAAGCAGGCCGCTTCTCCTGCCATTATGGAACTTCCCCTGGATCTGTGAGCTTCAATAAATAATATCCCTTCCTCCATAACTGTTCCTGGTCTGGAAGTTCATCTCAGCGAACCTGAAGCTGTCTGCAACACTGTGTATTATAATATGTTGGAAGTGTATAACTTGTGTTTTGATTTTACAGGGCTTACAATTAAAATATTGCCTTTAATCTAAGATGGGACATTGGATTTTGGACTTTTGAAAAGTAAAGATGATGGATACTTTCAAAATTATACAAGATTTATTTTTTACCACGAGATGGCAATGACTATGGCAGCCAGGGCTGGATATGGTGGCTTCAATGTGAAATGCCCCTCAGAGGTTCAAGCGTTTGAAAGATTGTTCATGTGTTTAAAAGGAACTGTTGGGGAAATTGTGGTACTATTGGGAGGTGACTCCTTGCTGAAGAAAGTGGGTCACTAGGGGGTGTGACCTTTGGGTCTTACAGCTGTACCCCAGTAGCCGCACTCAGCTCCCTCTCTCTACTCCCTCTCTTCAGATGTGGAACTATGATAACTGGCTCTCTGCACCTGCCATGATTTGAGTGCCATGAAGAAACTTTCCACCTGCCTCTTGCTAATGTGCACATCAGCTCCATCCACTCTCCTGTTGCTCCTCCATGATGCTCATGCTGGGTGGGAGTTAACAGCTCTTTGTATGGTCCCAAGCAAGGAAGGCAAGCTGTTTCCCATGATAGAAGCTCATGAGAGGAGCAGGAGCTAGATGAGAGTGAGTAAACAAAGAAGTGTGACTTATGGAGAAGAGACACTCTGAGTAGAGGGAGAACTCTCAGACCCCAGATGCATCCCAAGTGATCTATCTTTATCATTTCTTCTGCAAGGTCATCAGGGATAAGACATGAGCGGTAACAACCCAACCCTGACTCAGTTATGGAAACTTCACTGGATTTCTTATGAAACTTTGAATGTCAATGATGGCGTTGTTTATGAAGGAAAGATCCATGTACAGGAACATATACCTATATGTATTTAGAACTACAGTGCAAATAAAATCTAGCTTGGGATTCTAGAAAATAGTGTTTTTATATTCTTTATACATTTTTTTGATTTTCTAAATTCCATACTTTACATCTATTTTTATATACAAGCTTTTGTAATTTGAAAAAATGCAAAAAAATAATAAATATTTTATTAAATCAGTGCTTTCCCAGGGGTTTCTTTCATCCACTTCAGAGTTGGTTTAAAGCAAATAGCTTGGGTCTGCAGATCAGTGTTAGACATGCAAATTTTAAAAAATTGGATTTGGGCCTGGAGAGATGACTCAATTATAGAAGGACTTGCTTTCAAAGCCTAATAGACTGGGTTTGATTCCTCAGTCCCCATGTAAAGCCAGATGCACAAAGTGGTGCATGCATTTGGAGTTCATTTGCAGTGGCAGGAGGTACCTCCCCACCCATTTCCTCTCTCTCTCTCTCTCTCTCTTTCTTTCTCAATTTAAAAGACTTTTAAAAAGGCCATCATCAGGAAAAGGCAGTACCCTTCCTCTAGAAACCAATCTAAGAGACAGGTAGAGGCTGACATCCCGCCTACGCTACAACTGCCAAGATGTGTGTCCTGAGGACAGTTGACATTAAATTAGAGCAAGGGATATAATTTCAAAACTGGTCATCTTCTGGGGGCTGGAGAGATGGCTTAGTGGATAAGGTGCTCACCTGCGAAGCCAAAGGACCCAGGTTCAATTCCCCAGGACCCACATATGCCAGGTGTACAAGGTTGCACATGCATCTGGAGTTTGTTTGTGGTAACTGGAGGCCCTGGTGTGCCCCTTCTCTCTATCTGCATCTCTCTCTCTCTTTCCATCTCTTTCGTTAGTAAATAAAAATTTTAAAAAAACAAAATTTTAAAAAGAACTGTTGAAATTGAAAAAAAAATCTGGTCTCCTGGTCCAGTGGTAATTTGGCCAAATGAAGTGTTTTGTGGTGGTTACCATGAAGACGCTTGTATATTAGAAAAATATGACCCCTGTGTGGTCTGAAATATCTGATTCTACTCCTTTACTCAGGAGCTCGGGAGCTTTCCCACATTGTCTCTGCTTCTCACATTCCCCGTATTTGGTTCCACTGGAAGTTATCCCAGCCAAGAACTTTTTGACAAAAACTCATACTAGAGAAATACTGAAGGTAAAATTGAAACTCATGCCATGTCTGTTGATCATGTATTTGGCATCCAATATTCTGTGCTTATTTTGTCTCATACCTTCATACTCACTCTACAGTATTGGTAGTTGTTTTTCCCTTTTGCAGTTTTTATGCAAAAAACCCCAAGCAACATAAAGGCAAAACCACTTTCCTAATGATGCTGCCATGGTAAACTACTGAGCTCAAGTTGGAATCCAGGTTGTTGCAGCTTGGGACACTATTATGAGGAAGTGTGTAGAGATGAGGTAGAAATGGTGAAGGACAGAATGTGGAAGCTCACCTCTCCAAAGGCCCAAGGTTATTTAGTTATAGCGATGCAGCAACAGAGGCATTATTTAAGTTCTACTGTTGGCCAGTATGTAAGGATACAAAAAGCGAATAATGTATTATTTTACCAACTGTCCCCTTTCTGATTGTGTATTCTATTCCACTAGATTTAGGTGCCAATTCAACATTTTTATATTCTGTTCCTAATACAATTCTAATGGAATATGCTTACTTGTATATGTATTTATATACACACATAGTTATTTGCATATGCTTACAGGTTTCGTTGTATGGATATATGTTTATATTTGTACATATATTTATTGCATTTTTTAAATTATTTTGGTCATTAGGGAAATCAGATTCTGAAGAAACTTGAGATCTCATAGAATATCATTTTCTTATCTATATTGAGAAAACAAGTTCAGAAAGATTCAATGAAGTGTCAAACTTGCAATATTACTCAGCTGGTTAGGAACAGACTTCATCTTAGGATGCCAGGTTGCTGAAACTTCCTCCACATTTAAATTGGACTTGTAGACACGAAGGGGGAAAAATCATATACAGATGTTGTTTGGATTCTAAACTATGTGATACTTTACATAAATTTCTGTAAACCTTCTAAACTGACATTTCCTGAGTTTGTACCTGCTCATGATTAAAAGTAAAGCAAGTAATTTAGATGAGTCCCTTATGATTTTGCTTCTCTTAACATCATGCTAACCCCCTATGATCCTATAGCTAAGGACAGTGAATTTCTGGAGGAGCGTATAAAGAAATGACATTCTATTGGAAAGTTTATTTCCGGTTTCACTTAAATAATATTATTTATTTGCAATGGGAGAGAGAGAGAAAGAGAGAAGGAAACAATGGGCATGCAAAGGAACACCAGATGTATGCACCACCACTTTGTGCATCTAGCTTTACATGGGTACTGGGGAATCAAATCTGGGTTGTTAGACTTTGCAGGCACGTGCCTTAACTGCAGAGCCATCTCTCTAGCTCTCACATAAATAATTTTATATTCCAATACTATAATCCCATCCTATCTTACATTCTTGCACAACATATAACAGCTCCTCTTTGATATCCAAATCATTCAAGGGAGAATAAGGGCCTTCTGCAAGATTTAAAGTTTGTGGATGAATGACAATGAGGGCCAGGGGCTAGAGAAATGGCTCAGTAGTAATCTACTTTCCTTACAAGGAGGAGGACTTGAGTTTGATTCCCAGAACACGTCAAAAAGCCAGACCCAGTGCTAAGTATTTGTAATCCCAACAGTGATAAAGCACTAACTGGTCAACCAGTCTAACCTACTTGGGGTCCAGGTCAAAGAGAGATTCTCTCTCTCTAAAAAAAAAAAAAAAAACAGTGGAGGGCTGCCTGGGGACGGCATGCTCTGAAAAGCCTGAGTTGCGACCCTGTGCGTCGCTTGACACGGATCCGACCCCGTGGTCTCCTCGGCTCATTTAGCTTGGCAAGGACATCTACTTCTTTCAGCTGTACAGCTCATGTTTGTTGCCATGATCTTTCTGGTTTCTCTCCTTATCTTGGCTTGTTCTTTCTCTTCTGTGAATGATCTGCAGGCCAGCCATGACCGCCCGGGAGTTAGATGTACTGCCAGATTCTGATGAGGCGATTTTGTGGAATAGTATTATGTACACAATAGGAGATGTGTTCCCAGATCAAACAAAAAATGGAATGGAAAACAATGGGTTTATTACAACAACAATAAATGGTGGGAGCCCCCTCAGGCTACTCGTGAGGGGTGTAGATTTGATCCAAAAGCTTGCTTCCTCCAGGTGGTCAATATCAGTGTGACCCTAAGAGTGGGAGAGTGAGACTTAGGATCTGGGACAGGAGAGACTACAGAGGAAAATGGGCTGATGAGTTAGGTTTTATTATTTAGCTGTTAGGGATTTGAGACCCTATGACTGTTTATCCAAAAGATGAGAAAATACAACTTCATAAAGATTTAATTCAGGCATATGCTCAGCAAATGCAATTTGGATGTAATGATTATGTTATAAAGTATTGCTTGCAAAAAGGAAAAGAAAGACTTACTGAGTTAACTATAATTGAATAATAGGCACCTGTTGTAGCCAATCTGTCTCTCACCTTTGCTAATTTGCAACTGAAAACAGGATCAACATTTAACAAAGAATGAAAAAGAAACCGCAAGGAGCTAGTGCCCCATTATTCAAAAAAGAATTGGTCAAAGTGTTTTTCACAGTTAATGATTAACAGTGTTTGTTCATAAAGATTATAAGGGATGGGGTTAACTTTCCTGGAAACATTATGTATTTGTAATTTTTTTTTTTTTTTTTTTTGGTTCTTCAAGGTAGGGTCTCACTCTGGCTCAGGCTGACCTGGAATTCACTCTGTAGTCTCAGGGTGGCCTCGAACTCTCGGCGATCCTCCTACCTCTGCCTCCCAAATGCTGGGATTAAAGGCGTGCACCACCACGCCCGGCTTGTATTTGTAATTTTAAAGAAGATGTTTTTCATAGCTAATGGTTAATAGTGCTTGCTCATAAAAATTGCAAGGGATTGGGATAACTTTCCTGGAAATATTATGTACTTGTAATTTCAAAGATTATGCATGCGTGTCAAATTTGGACACAGTTTTGTTTTTGCCTTTTTCCTTTTGAATCCTATTTCCTTGTATGAGAAAAATAAAAGACTGAGGTTTTATGGCAAGAAGCAGAGTGAGCAAGCGAGCGAGAGAAAAGCCAGAGAGAGCGAGAATGAAAAAGAAGGAAAGAGAATGAGAAAGAAAAAGAAGAGAGAAAGAGAATGAATGAGAGAGTGAGTGAGAGAGAGAGTGAGTGAGTGTGTGAGAGAGAGAGAGTCAAATGGCTCGCTGCTGAAGCCCGACCTGTCAGCTTGTATCAACATGTCCTAAGTTTCATTTCGTTTTCGCCACTCCCGTTCATCCCAGCTTCGTGGTCTCACCCCTTGTTGATGCTAGGGCTGGACCCCGGCAGAGGGCACTTAAGAGAACAACTGAAGTTGTTCTATGGCTTCCACATACATACATGTGCACGCACACACAATAACACATACACACAAGCACACACATGCATTAAATAGAAAAGAAAATAATTAATTAATTTGAAAATTAGAGGGCTGTAGAGATGGCTTAGAAGTTAGGGTGCTTGCCTGTGAAGCCTAAGGATGCAGGTTCAATTCCCCAGGTCCCATATAAGTCAGATGCACAAGGTGGTGCATGCGTCTGGAGTTTTTTTGGAGTGGCTAGAGGCCCTGGTGCACCCTCCCCCATTCTCTCTCTCTCTCTCAATTAAAAATCAAAAAAGAGGGCTGGAGAGATGGCTTAGCGGTTAAGGCGCCTGCCTCCTAAGCCTAAGAACGCTGGTTCCAATCTCCAACGGTTCCAATCTCCAGGTCCCATGTTTAGCCAGATGCAAAGTGATGCAAGGGCGCAATGCCGCACTTGCCCACAAGGGGGCACACACATCTGGATTTCATTCTCAGCAGCTGAGAGACTGCTGATGCGCCCATTCTCTATCTGTCTCCCTCTCCCTCTCTCTCTGTCTGTCTCTCTCTGTGTCTCTCTCTAAAAATAAAAAAATTTAAAAAAAATTAAAAAATAATAAATAAATAAATAAATAAATTTCCCCTTTTAAAAAAACATAGAAATAACCAGACAAGTTTATAGATATGCTAATCTGCCTTCATATACATCTCATAGATTGGGTTGTACCACATGATCTTAAGGTATGAAAGAGATAGAAAAATGTCTTTATGATCTTTAGAGTATCAAAACATGATAATGAATGCAAGCAAATGCCAAGGTGTTTGCGTCAGTTTCTTTTAACCTCTATAATTATTGTTGGCATGGCCACTGAGTCAATCTAGATAAAGCACTGAGCAAGGAGCTGCCATCTAATAAACAATTAGAGCTATTATAATGTTATTAATTGTCATTGATTTAGAAGTACATCTTAGAAATCTTTATAAAAACATGTCATTCAAAGTCATGCTTCTAAACTTTTAATATCTGCTTGCAAATAAATAATAAATAAAAATACAAAAGTTCTATCTTATTATTATAAGGAAATTCCTACTTATTTTATAGACATTTTAAAAACAATATTATGAATATTATGAATATCCACAATAGTATCTTTTAATTGGATGTACATTGCATTTTCTTTTTATTATAATATAACATTAATGGTAAAATTCACTATAATTAACATAAATTTCAGAGGTTTTCCACTGCATGAAATTACCATATATATTATCTTATATGTGTGTGTATATATGTGTATATATATATATATATATATTTACTGCATAAATGTAAATATACAGTCCATCTGAAATGGGATGTTAGGGGTTTCAGGAAAGTCCTTAAACCCCAAACCCTGGGTTCACATTTGTGTTTAACCAAAGGATCAGGCAAATCAAACCAAGAAAGATAATTATTAAATTATTATATTTATTAAGAAAAGCACAAAACCAAGAGAAGAAAAATTAGTACACCCACATGGTCTGAGAGACATGTGGTGGGCCTGGAAAAGCTGTAGAGAGGACAGAAAAGAATGTACAAAGAGCTCCTTCCATGTGGAGGACAGGAAGAGATAAAGAGCCCAGTGTGGGAGTGGGGTCAAGGGGTTATCCCCTTGTCTCAGCCCGGCAGAGACCAGGGGAAGCTCACCAGAACTTGGAAGTTCACACGTGGTTAGGCAATCCAGAGAGTTTACCCTCCTCTAGCAAACATATTTATAACCTTATGGTAGTGGGCCCTACCTTCCTGCTCAGGTGAGCCAGAAAGACAGCTGATTGGCCTGGGCTAGAGGCTGTCTCATGAAGAGGTTAGCCATAAAGCCAAATTCTGGGGACTGAACTTGACCAAACACAATGTTAAGATTAAATCCTGGGAAAGATGTCCCCCCCGGGAGGGGCCCAGATTGTTTGTGGAAAAACCGATCAAAGGAAGAGATAAGAAGTCAGATCATACTTTGATCTCTAGAAAATTGAAGATTGCAAGGATGCTTCCAGGGGCTCAGTCACCCTAAATGCCTAACAAAGCTACCTTACTCCCTGTCACATTCTACTAAAATGTCCTTCATACTGCTACGTATCTATTTGTTTATTTAGGGTATGCATAGGTGTGTGTTGTAGTTAGAACCTGAAGTTGGGACCTTCCAGAGTTGCTCATACCATATTGTTTGAAGATAGATCTCTCGGGGTACACAACCACTGCCGGGGTACACTACCACAGCTGGTCCATGTGCTGCTTGGTTGCCAGGTCATTCCCCAGCTTCAAATTCCTATTGTTACTGAGCTACTCTTTATTCATATTTATGCCTTTTCCAGAATATCATGAAATGGAATCAAAATACACATAGAATTTTGAATCTGGCTTTCCCCCACTTAATATAGGTCCTTTTAATGTCATTCATGTAATTATGCTTGTCAGTACTTTTTCCCTATTTATTGATGAGCACAATTTAAGTTTGTTTATCCTTTCCATAGGTGAGGTTCAAGAAGTTGTTTATTAGTTATACTGGCAAAGAAAAGTTCTGTAAATATCCATATGTAGATTTGGGTAAGCATATATTATCATTTAATGTATATAAAAAAATTAAGAAGATGGCTAAGTCCTGTTGTAAGTATATATTTACATATATAAGAAATTGACGGGCTGGAGAGATGGTTTAGCAGTTAAGGTGCCTGCCTGCTAAGCCTAAGAACGCAGGTTCCAATCTCCAGGTCCCACGTTTAGCCAGATGCAAAAGTAACGCAAGGGCGCAATGCTGCACTTGGCCACAAGGGGGCGTGTGCATCTGGAATTCTCTATCTGTCTTCCTTTCCCTCTGTCTCTCTCTGTCTCTCTCTGTGTCTCTCTCACAAAAAAAAAAATTGACAATTTTTCAGTAAATAATGGTTTTCATATCCTTCAGCACTATAATAACATGTGTTTTTCAGAATGTAGTGCTACTGTCAATGAAAATTGGCATTTGGCACCAGCTCATGATGTTTCCATACTGAGTATGTCCATACTTAATTACATTTTAAAAAACTGTTTTAAACACCAAAAAAAAAAAAAAAAAAAAAGGACCAAGGTGATAGCCAGCCTCTCTGTTGCAGACTTATATCCCAAACCCTTGATATATGTTTATTGTCTGGAAATCTCTTTAGTTCCCTTTAAAGTGTGAATACTTTGACCAGGTTTGCAATTCTGGATGTCAGTTTCTTTCGTCAGTAAGATGTTTATGCTAATTCATACTCTTCTAGCTTGCATACTTTCTGACAAGAAACCTGTGTTTTTTTTCTATTTGTGTATGTATTTATCTTTTCTTTAGTTGGCTGTCTTAAAGATGCTTGCTTCAACTTTGCCTTTTAGAAGTTTGGATATGTGTGTTTGCATGGTTGAGCATTGTCATTGCATATTGTCATTTTTTTCTGTGTGGTATTTATAATATTCGTAGATCTGTAGTGAAGTTAGTATCTGCTGATGGAACTAAAAATAATTTGGCCTTGATCTCTTTTCAACTATTTCTTATACCAGAGTGTCTATTTTCTTTCTGGGACTACAAATACAAATATTTTTACTTGCTTGATATATGATCATGTCTCTTGAATTATGTAATCTTTTGTTGTTGTTCTTTGTTTTTTGAGGTAGGGTCTCACTGTGGCTCAGGCTGACCTGGAATTCACTATATAGTCTCAGGGTGGCCTCAAACTCATGTCGATCCTCCTACCTCTGCCTCCCAAGTGCTGGGATTAAAGGCAGGCTTGTGCCACCACACACAGCATATAATCTTTTTTTTTTTCAACTTCACTTTTGTTTCTTTTTGTGTCGTAGGAATGTTGATTGACCTATGTTTATTTCATTGATTTCATCCTCTGTCATATTGTCTACTGACGACCCTGTTAAAGGCATTTTGCATCACTGTGTCAGGATTATTCATTTCTGTCACTTCCATCTCATTCTGTCTCATAGTTTCCATTTTGACTCTTAATTGTCCATCTAATTATGATGTCTATTTATTTTTATCTCTTTTTTTTAAAAAGTAAAAATTTATAGTAAACAAATCTACATAATACCCTAACACCACTCTTTGTCCTCCTTCACTCACCCCTCCACTGAACTACCATGTTTTTCCCATTATCTTCTCTTCTATATTGATGTTTTAGTTGCCCCCTGCATTTCACACAACCACCTATTAGTGGGCCCAATATTACACAGATCTTGTGGCGCTAACAACAGCCACTGTGGAGTCATGAATACAAAGGCCATTTTAGATTCATGACTTCATATTCATGTCTTTGTATTCATGTATTCTTAGAGACAGCATTCCAAAGCACTCCTTCCCTCCTTTGGCTCATATTCTTTCTGCCACCTCTTCAACTATAGTTCCTGAACCATTGGCAGGTATGATAGAGATGTCTCATTAAGTGCTGAGCACTCTAACAAGTCTCCCCAGAAGTCAATGCCATATAAAAAGAAAGACTTCTTTAACCATATATATATATATATATGTGTGTGTGTATATATATATATATATATATATATGTGTGTGTGTGTATATATATATATATATATATATGAATATATGTATATATGTGAATATATATATGATGTATATGAAATATATATGGATGTATATGTATATAAATATATATGCATAAGTATTTAGAGGGAAATTTGGTGAGTAAAATGTATCCACTTAGCTTAGGACATTACTTAGTAGCAATGTTCTCCCCCCCCCCCGGGTTTGTGACCCTCATAGCCATATACTTTTGACTAGGTTTTCAGCATCAGGCATAAATTCCTTCCCATGGAATAGGCCTCAGTTTTGAGAACACTTGGTTATTCTCATAATAGGTAATGCCATTTGCATTAGTGGGTACATCTTGCCTGGCTGGCTAGTTGTCTAGTTTATAGGGCCTATTGCTGGGTAAGACTGCTGAAGACTCTTCTCCTCCAGCAGGATGCATAGCACTTACCATCATTATGACCACTTGTCATCAAGGAGGAGGTGTCCAGCTCAGAGGACTGTATGAAAATGAGACAGCTGGGCTGGAGGGATGGCTTAGCAGTTAAGGACCCAAGTTTGATTCCCCTGTACCCATGTAAACCAGGTGCACAAGGTGGCGCATGCATCTGGAGTTCATTTGCAGTGGCTGGAGACCCTGATGTGCCCATTCTCTCTCTATCTGCTTCTCTCTCTCTCAAATAAATAAGTAAATAAATTAAAAAAAAAGAGAGAGAGAGAGAGAGAGCTGACTGAGAATCTTCATTCATTTCTCCCTACTTGCTGACTGTGGGCTGAATGTGAACCGATCTAATTCAGGCTCCTACTGCAATGCCTTCCTCACTGTGATGGACTTTGAGATGGGTTGTAAGCTAAAACAAAGTGCACCTGAGTGGTTCCAGCTCTTCTTACAGGAAGTAGCAGTCAGTTTCACTAGCTGAGGAACACTATTGGGAGGAGCCCACCCTGTGTCAGTAGGCCTCACCCCAGGGAGACTCCAGTGTGACACACCCAGCTCTGCTCCAGTTATGAAGTGGCTCTAACCAGTTTCTCCGGGAGAAAATCCTTCATTTTCTCAGCATTCCAGATTATGTTAGCCTCCTAGTTCAATTTCTGGGAGATTTCCTAAATTGTCTTTCTACTCCCACCAAACAAGCCCTGCTTCCTGTCTTGCCCAAGATCTAGGATCTGGACCTTGCTGAAGAAATTTCCAGGGAGGTGAGTCCTGCTTCTGCTTTCTATAAAAATTACCCACCTCTGTGAAATCCAGGAGGGTTTAGGAAATCAGTTCTGCTCTGTGGAGGGAGGGGAGCAGGCTGCTCACTGCCCTCAAGGCAGCCACACTGCAGCAGCTGGAGTCTGAGGCTCACCAGGAAGATTATGGACAGCTTTGAACTCCTCCACTGAGGCTGGAGCCAAGGCAGATGCATTAGCACTATTGCAGGTTGTAAAATGAACTTTCAAAGTATAAGTTGCCTAAAATGAAAACGAGAGGAAATCTGGTTATCTTGGGTAAAGGGTGTTCAGGAACCTGGTGGCTATGGTGTGTGACTGGGTAAAAGACAACACAATGACATGAAAATTTTACCATGAAATGATTTTAAGTGAAAAATACTTCTGGACTTTAAGCTGTATTATATAGAATTATCCCAATTTTATGTAAGAACAAAGACCATACTGAGTAGAAAAATTCTCAGATTAACAGACGCATAAGTACATTCAACATTCTCTTTTACTCCTCTCTTCATCTGATGTAAAGACAGGAGTTTAGTCACTGTGAAAAAGTTTCTGTCGTCTTAAAGTTAACTGTTTTGGTTGGTTTTGTATGAATTTTGTTTTCTGGTAATGAGATGTAATGAACATAAGAGACAGTGATTCAGAAATTGGCCATGCCGGATGTGGTGGTGCCCACCTTTAATCCCAGCACTTGGGAGGCACTGTCTCTTCTGTATGTGTAAGCTAGATTTTCTTTCGTGATTATATAATTCATTTTCAGATTTTTCACTTTAAGGAATGTTTGATTAATACCACATAGAGGACATGTGCGAAATAAAATTTGACAAGCATTGTCACTTAACTGATTAGGTCCTTTATGTACAACCCAAAGCTGTCTTCACTGTTACCGAGGAGAAACGGCAGAAAGATTCCACCTGTTACAATGCTTTATGTACAGCTCGCAGTTGCTGCTCAACTGCTGTATACTGAGCCTCGGCCCCTTTCCATGACTGGGACAAAAACCCCATTGAAACCATTTGTACAGGTTCCTTTTACCATAACCCCAGATATAGCCTTTTGAGTTCCTTATGACTTCTAACAGGAAGGGACCTTGGAATATTAGGTACACCACTGTTTAGCTTGTCCTACAAGCATCTTAGCCTGCTAAAATCCCCTTGGGTCTTTCTGTCCCAGTTCCCCAAAGAACTTCTCTTTATCAGGTTTTTTAAAGGATGGGTAAATTGAGCAAGACGGGGTATGGAAGTACACTTATATACCAGGAGCCCCACGGACATCTGTAACTGTTTTAAATGTATCACTATGAACTATTGTTGGATTTTTCTCAATAACTTTACTAGTAAATTTGGGAAGGGTGTGGGGCATTTGGGAGGTGGAGTCTTTCTTAAAGAGGTGTTTTGGTGGGGGTGTGCTTTGGTGTAATATAATCAAGCTCCAATCCCAGAACTTAAAGGACTTCTTTCCAGCTGCCATGGAGATGTGAATTACAGCTAGATCATTCTGTTTGCTTTCTCCAAGCTGATGTAACAAGATGTGATCCTAGGTTCTGTGCTCTGCCATATTTTCTCTGACATCATGAAACTCTTCCTCAAAACTGTAAGCTGAACTCCAGCCTTTCCTTTCACCCACTGCTTTTGGTTAGCTGCTTTGCCCCAGCAATGAGAAGGTAGTCACTATAAAACCATTGGCCTCACTCAGGTTTCATCATTAATAGAGAAGAGTTTCTTAGACATATTTAAATACTAAAACCCTATACCCATTTTGCACAGCGATGCACCTCACAATTAAGTTTCTTTCATCCACAAATACCTATGATTAACGTGTCGGCATGGATAATACACTCACATAGGCATACCCTATTTTCAAATTTTCTTTGTACATGTGAAACCCTGTGTAGCAGACAGCTTCAGGTTCTCTGAGATGAACTTCCAGACCAGGCACAGTTATGGAGGAGGGGATATTATTTATTGAAGCTTACAGATCCAGGGGAAGTTCCATAATGGCAGAAGAAGCAGCCTGCTCTCACAGGACCAGGCAAGAGAGAGAAAAAAATCCAACCAGGCACACAGCACACAGAGCAAAACTATAGCCAAAAGCCCAGCACACTTCAGGAACTCCTATAGGCACACTTTGCATATCTTTACAATGGAATCTCAAACCATCACCACACCTTAAGACCAGCCCCCAGTGACATTGCCTCTAGCAAAGTGATTGCAGATGCAAACTATAAATTAATAAAACACTGACTATATTGGGGCCATATATTCAAACTACCACACCCTGCATGTTATTTGTTTCTTGCAGGCTCACTATTATTTGGAAGATGGTGACTGAATTCAAGAAGATTGTTCTTCTGAAAGGATTACAGCATATCAAGGATTATGAGTTTAAGACGGTGAAATCTTTACTGAGCAATGACCTCAATCTGACTAGAAGAATGCAAGATGAATATGACATAATTAGTATTGCTGACTTGATAGAAGACAAGTTCCCAAACGATGCTGGACTGGACAAACTGATAGAAGTGTGCAAAGATATACCAGCACTTGACCACATTACTAAAAATCTGAAAACAGAGAAGAGGAAGATAAAAGGTAATAGATAAGCACCTTTCCTTCCTTCCTTTCTTCCTTCTTTCCTTCCTTCCTTCCCTCCCTCCCTCTTTCTTCCTTCCTTTCTTTCTTTCTTTCTTTCTTTCTTTCTTTCTTTCTTCTTTCTTTCTTCTTTCTTATTCCAGCTCAGGCTTACCTGGAGTTTACCATGCAGTCTCAGAGTGGCCTCAAACTCTCAGCAATCCTCCTTCCTCTGCCTCACAAGTGCTGGGATTAAAGGCGTGCATAACTACGCCCGGCCTGGTAATATATAAGCACCTTTAACTCACACCCTTCCTGCATACTCCCAGGCATGAGTAGCATCCTGCTATGATCATCACATGTATATCCCTGACCAAGTAAATGCTCAAGTAACAATAGGTATGGCAGCATTTCACATGCCAGTAAATTCATAACTTAGAGATTTCTGTTCTTACAAAGAATTTTGATGTAACTTTGTGTTTTTGCATGTGGAAGTAAAGAAAAACACAGTTGTTGAGAGAGACTAGAGCTTCCAATATGTACAAAGAGAAGAAATAATGAAATAAAATTTTAAAATTTCATTTAAAAATATTTAAAACAATGTTAGTGTTCATTTAAGATATTTTATCATTAATATCTTTTCTGGTAACAAATGTGAGACAATACTTCAGTAGAAGCCTGTTTCTCTGAGATGTGAATAAGTTCCATATATATATATATATATATATATATATATATATATATATATATATATATATATATATATATATATATATATGGGGCTTGATAGATGGCTTATCCTTTAAAGTGCTTGTGTGAAGCCTAAGGACCCAGGTTCAATTCTCCAGGTCCCACATAAGCCAGATGCACAAGGTGGTGCATGCATCTTGCATTCATTTGCAGTGTCTAGAGGCCCTGGTATGACCCTTTTCTCTCTCTTTCTCTCTCTCCCTTTCTCTCTGTCTCAAATAAAAAGAAATAAAAAATATATATATGATGAAAGTTGAGCATAGTGGCTCACACCTGTGATCCCAGAATTCAGAAGGTTGGGGCAAGGAGCTCTGCACAACAAAATGAGTTTCTGTATCAAAAAAGAAAGGAAAAGTTAAAGTTCATTCTAATCACTTTTGTCATATCACATATTGGATCACTATTTCTTTCTCTGTTAGTCTAATTAGGGAAGATTTATAAAAGGTGACCTGTCATTATCATCATGTAAATTTTACATTGTTTAAACCAGAATATGGGATCGTAAGGTTGGAACAGGTTTTACTGATGTGCCCAAAAGTCCCAGGCCAGGAAGGCTGAGTTCTATGCAGTTGGGAAGAGCAAGGAAACAACCAGGGCACTGCCTGTGCCTAACCTGGTACTGTTACCCTTTAGTGACCAGGTCAGGCTTCTGCAGCACAGGGAGGCAAGCACCCTGAGACGTAAGCAGGAGCTGAGAGGAAGTGGTACTGAATCTTATTCAGCTGCCCTGGGTTGTGTTTTGTTTACTAAATCAGTGAAAAGGAAGCACAGAAAACGAGCCAATGTTGCAGCAAAAAGAAGCAGGCAGGATGAGCCCAGCTCTCCGTGAGGTGTATCCACCACAGATGAAGACTTGGATCCAGAACCAACCAAGGACACACCTTCCTCAGAGGTAGGGTGGAAAAGCTTCTATAATGGTTCTTCCCCTTATTTCATTTTTATGAATACTTACATTTATATCTAGTACAAGGAACTATATAAAACTGAAGGTTATAGTCATCCATTTGTTTCAGGGTTCAGGCTTTATGCAATACAGTCTCCTATGAGGGAAATAGGAAATCATTTTACTTTATTTTAAAGTTCATTAAAGTGGCAATAAGTTTAGGAACAGGGCTTTCCTAGGCTTGTTAAAAGAGAATAAAACTAACCTTGGACTTTTTTCAGTACAGGTCTATTGCTCTTCTATCCCTGTGGAGGTGAGCAGAGGAGTGCCATGTAAGAAATGTTTCTAGGGCTGGAGAGATGGTTTAGCAGTCTTAGCAGTTTAGGCACTTGCCTGCAAAGCCTAAGTACCCAGGTTCAATTCCCCAGTACCCATGTAAGCCAGATGCACAGGTGTCACATGTATCTGGAGTTCATTTGCAGTGGCTGGAGGCCATGGCATGCCCATTCTCTCTCTCCCCTCTTTCTCTCATTCAAATGAATAAAAATATTTATTTGTTTTTTTAAAAAGAAATGTTTCTACTCCCTGTATGAGGCAATCCTTTCTACCCACATTGGCCATCTGTTCAGAAGATGGACTATACCTCCCTGGAGTTCCCAAGGACATAAATATAATTAGAATCCAGAAATAAAAAGTAGATGTTCTTAGTAGGAAGCATATTTTGCCCTTTCTAATATTCAATATTTATTTATTTATTTATTTGTGATAGAGGCAGAAAGAGAAAAGGAAGGGCATGCCAAGGCCTCCAGCCATTGCAAACACACTCCAGATGCATATGCTACCTTGTGCATCTGGCTTACATGGGTCGTGGGGAATCAATCCCGAACCTAGATACTTTGGCTTTGCAGGCAAGCTCCTTAACTGCTAAGGCATCTCTCCAACCCCTTTCTAATATTTAAAACCAGTACTAACGCTGGGGAAAGCTCCATGGTTGAGCACATACTTAGCATGCGCAAGGACCTGGGTTTAATTTCCAACACACACACACACACACGCACACACACACACACACACACACACACACACACACACACACACACAAGAAAGACAGACTATTACTAAGAGAAAAAGACAAACATTGCTCTTTCAGAAAAAGAGTGAGAAAACCACAGAACCTAAAGGCCCCAAGAAAATGAAGCCAACCCCAGAGCAGAATCAGCTTTCTCTATCAGCAAGAAGCACACAGCACTCTGAAGCCTGTCCCCAGACTCCCCCCATGCTGCTACCAACTCCAGCCAGGGGTTCCTCAATCAAGGTACGATTGTCCTGTTTCCAGTGCTTGTTGCTTGTTGTGGCCCACAATGCACCACCAGGACCTGCACTATCTTGAAAATGCTTCTCGCTAGCCTTCTAACATACACATTTTTTTTCATATAAAATCACTCGCTAGATTATCAAATGCATATATCTATTCCTCAACATATTATGTCCTATGCTCTTGACAAAAATATGCATTTATTAAATAACTTCAACTTTCTTCTATTGGTTCAGAAGAAGAGTAGAAGCAGACCAGCAGAGATGAATATAAGAATGGGTCCAGATTCTGTCTCCCAGCACCCCTCAACCCCAAAGACACCACTACAAAGGAGCCAGAAACACCCCAGCCTGAAGCATCCAAGGCCAGGATCTGGTCTCTCTTCCCCTCCCCCTCCAGGTGCTGCTGAGCAGGAATCAGATTTTATCTTTCAGGAAACCTGTTCCAAAAGGTTCTTCTCGGATGAACAGCCTAAGGATGTCCCACCACCACAGGGAGACAGAATACAACCCTTTTCCAAACCTGGATTCAGTTCCGTCCCCTCACCAACAGTCTCAGAGTCAAGCTGCAAGGCCTGTGGGGCCAACTTCACAAGCACAGCCAGGAAGCACACCTGCTTGGATTGTAAGAATAATTTCTGCATGAACTGTTGGCACCAAAAGAACAAGGTTCCTCACCTCTGCCTCCTCTGCCTAAGGTTCAGAGCCACAGCGAGAGGAGCTCATGAAGATGAAGGTGAAGGATTTGAAGGACTATCTTAGCCTCCATGACATCTTTACCAAAATGTGCCTGGAGAAAGAAGAACTGGTGTCCTTGGTGCTTGGTCTGCATCCTGTACTCTCTGAGAAGCGTGGGACTCATGCTCCCACCTTGCCCAGGGTCTTCCCAGAGCAGCAAACCTTCCTGACCCAACCTCGTACCAGCGCAGTATCTTCTACCTCACCCAGCTTTCCTTCTTCACATGCACAAGCCACCTCTGTTCACCTAGCCCAGGCTCCGGAATATCAGCACGTCAGTGGTCATACGTCTCAGGATCATAAGGAACCCATCTTCCCGGGGTGCACAGCCGGAGCATGCAGAGGACAAGACCCAGTTTATTGACTCTGAAGACAGCTTCGTCTCGGGCCAGACAGACTCAGTTTCTGGCCTGACCAGCCTGAATGATATTGAAGGCCTGACAACCTGTCAGCTAAAAGAAATCCTGGCTCACAACTTCATCAACTATGAGGACTGCCGTGAGGAGTGGGAGCTGAGAGAGAGGGTGACCAGGCTGTATGAGCATAAGAAAGGATTCCAGAACCTGGTATGTGATGCTGAACCAGGGAAACGGTGCTACCTGGCAGGAAGGAGAACCTGTGTAAGATCTGCATGGACTCTCCTACTGATTGTGTTCTGCTGGAGTGTGGCCATAAGGTGACCTGTACCAAGTGTGGCAAATGCATGATCGCATGCCCCATCTGCTGGCAGGATGTGATCTGGGTGGTACACATCTTCCAGTCTTGAGGTCTTGCACAGGCTTATTCAGTGCCTTACATGATAGTCCATCCGCTTGCAGAAGGTCAGGCTGTTGAAAGACATTTGCAATGTTTTTAAGAACAGGGCAGGCAATGTCAGGCGTGGTGGAGCACACCTTTAATGCCAGCACTTGGGAGGCAGAGGTAGGAGGATTTCCCTGAGTTCGAGGCCACCCTGAGACTACAGCGTGAATTCCAGGTCAGCCTGGGCTTGAGTGAAACCCTACCTCGAAAAACCAACCAACCAAACAAACAAACAAAAAACAGGGCAGGCAAAGATGAATGGCATGCCTTTCTTGCCACAGGGATTTGCCTCTTGGCTGTTAGAACCTGAGGCCAGTGGAACTTGTGTCGATCCCATGGGCCTGTTCCTGTGATCATGATGTGATGATGGCCATCCGTGAACAGAGGACTTTCTAGATCCTGAACCACGTCTTACTCCATTCATTTGATAGCCTGGACACCACCACCCCCCACACACACACCCTGCATTCTGTTTCCTCTCCTCTCGTCCCCTGTATGCACTCACCTCTGTGTCATCAAAGAGAAGTCCTGCCGGACTTCTGCTAGTAGTCCTGTTCAGCACAGTTGGACTTCAACCTCCTATCTTTCTGTGCCTTAACATGCCTTTAAGTTTCTGCTACATTGCTTAAAATATACTTGTTTGTTTGGACCAAAAATATGTGTTGACCAGACCAATAGTAATCAATAGGACAGAATTTGGATCAGTAAACGTTTCTGGTGAGAAATGACATGGAAGTGCTAACAAGAATCTTAAAGTCACTGCCACTGCCGTAAGGATTGGGGTTAAAGCTCTGTCTCCTGGTGTGACTGGACAGATGACTGGTGGAGATGTTGGAATAGATTGTTTCAAACTACTTAACTAAAGAGAAATATATATGTGTGTGTGTATGTGTATATATATATATATGCATATGCATATATATATATATATACATACATACATACACATATATATGGTATATAGATTTATTGAAATCTCTTGGATGTGAATTTGTTATTTCAAGTAGCTTATATTGAGTTTTTTTGACATCTCTGAATGTTGAAAAAAATCCAAGTATGGGCTGGAGAGATAGCTTAGTGGTTAGGGCACTTGCCTGCGAAGCCAAAGGACCCAGGTTTGATTCTCCAGGACCCACGTAAGCCAGATGCACATGGTGGCACAATTGTCTGGATTTCATTTGCAGCAGCTGAAGACCCTAGCATGCCCATTCTCTCCCTTTATTTGCCTCTATCTCTCAAATAAATAAATAATAAAATAATTTTGAAAATCCAAATATGTATTTTTTGTTACAGAGCTCTGCTTTATAATTTTATAATAAAGATTCAATATGGATGCTTATTCATACAAACAAATAAAAGAGTTCATCTGGGCTGGAGGGATGGCTCAGCAGTTAAGGTGCTTACCTGCGAAGCCTAAGGTTCCATGTTCAATTCTCCAGGTCCCACATAAGATGCACAAGGTGGTGCATGCATCTAGAGTTCTTTTGCAGTGGCTAGAGGTTCTGGTGCACCTATTCTCTCTCTCTCCTGCTCTCTCTCTCTCTCTCTCCCCATCTGTCTCTAATAAATAAATAAAATTTTAAAAAGAGTACTTTCTCTACATTCTTTTATTTTCCTTTGCTATTGATCAAATTTCTGAGTTTATCTTCACCACTATGTCCCCCCTGAGATGATCTGACATATACGAAGCAGTTCGGGTGACTGGACCACAAAAGTAAACTGCAGGAATGTCTTTGGGCCTACCCTTGGAGTCTACTTTTCTAGAGATCAGAGAAGAATCTGGCCTCTCCCTATCTCTTGATTAACCTGTTTTTCTAGAAACAACCTGAGTCCCTCTCTGGTCAGGAGATCCCCTTTCCTAGAATTAAGATTTAAATCTGATCCTGGAATTCTAGCTGAGCCAGCCTGTAGCCCAGACCAAACAGCCCTCACTCTGGCTCACCTGAGCTTCAAGGTAAAGCCCACCACAGTAAGGTTATAAACAGCTTCTTACCGGGTGGGCAAGATCTCATTTTGGCTTTTCACCTCTCCTGAACTTCCAAGTCTCTATTCTGGCAAGCACTCCTCATGTCCACCCTACTGGGCTGAGCTGGGGGGTTGGGACACCTACCCCTACTCCCATGTCTGCTCCCTACTCCCTCCTGCCTTTCACATGTCAGGAGCTCTCTCTACTGTCCTTCTCTTTTACCCTGAAAAAATATAATACTTTAATAATTATCCTTTCAATCTGTTTTATTTCAATTTTTGTTAAAAAAAAAAAAAAAAGAACAGGGTTTGGAGTTACAAAACTTTTCTGAACCCCCAAAACGCCATTACGATATACCTATACTATATCCTTGGTTTTGGACTCATTACTTCCGCCCTCTTCACTGACCAAATATATTCCATCTTCTAGTGCCAGCCGGTGTCCTATCCTCAGTCAGGTACTCACCGAAGTCTTCCTCCTCACAAGAGTAGATACGGGGCCCTTTGCTTTTTCATTATAGCCTTTTTCTCACTCTAATAAGGAGATCTCTTTCTTCTCCACCAGACAGTAAGCTAAGGTTGCAGGTGTGCTGTCCCTGGGGAGGAGAAGACGCACAGAGAAGAGTCAATTCACACCTGTGTTCACCAGCTCCTGTCATAATCTCCCTTTGACCTTTTGCTATGGTATGGTATGGTTACCTGGGGCCATGAAGCTTGCGCCTCAGGTGGGTGAATGAGCGAGAGAATGATTTTGACGGTTACAGAAAGACACAGGAGCAGAAGATAAATCACTATTTTCTAGTGCTTCCAACTCAAGATTCAAGCAGCATTTTGACACTTGGTGTCCCCAGTGCCAGTGTGCACACCAGGTGAAGATAGTGTTCCTATGTAAAGCAACTATCTCATCTTTCAGTTTGGTTTTCCTATTTTGTTATTATTGCTGCTAATTCTAAGAAACTGCTACATCCAAACGCTCTCACAAAGGGTCAACAAAATGTTTCTCTTTTATTGTTGTTTTAGAAGCCTAGAAACAGATAGCAACAGGCAATTTGTATATCTTCAAGATGAGAAAGGCTTAGTTTTAATAAATTCCATCCATAATTGCAGGTGACTTTGTTCTGTGTTTTAATTCCTTTATTGCTTGGAAGAATTACTTACCCCAAACATTGAAAACATTTGCTTGGCCAAGTTGTCTAAAGTCAGTGTGCATTGTATTCTATCTCAAGACAGTGAAAGGTGCTTCTAATATCTGCAGAGCAATGGGTATGTATAACTCATGAAACTAGAAAAGGGATCATGAAGGGGGAAGAAAGGACATTAAGAGAGCGTAGAAATATAAAGTATGATGTGAAAAGACATCAGAAGGACTATGTGGGGAAGGCTTGAAGAAAACCAGACTGTGGTGACAGGTGGTACTGAGGAGGTTAGTGGGGGAGCAGAACACATGAGAACAAAGTGACGTATAGAAATGCTATATTTTGAATCTTTGAAGGGTGCACAGCTATAAATGGTCATATGTCTAATACTCTTGATGCTGTAGACATTCTGAAGGGAGAAGTTTTATTCTACAGAATGAGGTACATGTTTTTCTTTTCTTTTTTTTTTTTAATCAGAGTAATATAGGTGTTTGACCATCCTGAGGAGGTATTAGCAAACATCAAAAATATTTACATCCCTTATAGGGAATTGTTGCAGTCAGGTTCACATGGCTGGCAGAAGACACCCGACCAAGGGCAGCTGTGGGGAAAGAAAGGGTTTATTTTGGCTTGAAGACTCAAGGGGAAGCTCCACGATGGCAGGGGAAAATGATGGCATGAGCAGAGGTGGACATTACCTCCTGGCCAACATCAGATGGACAACAGCAACAAGAGAGTGTGCCAAATACTGGCAAGAGGAAGCTGGCTATAACACCCATAAGCCCACCCCCAACAATACACTGCCTCCAGGAGGCTTTAATTCCCACATTACCATCAGCTGGGGACCTAGCATTCAGAACACCTAAGTTTATGGGGGACAACAGGATACAAACCATCACAGGAAACATTTGCTGAAAAGAAGAAGATTGCATTGTTCTTTTTCTTGGCATGTTCCTGTCCTGGTATTAGGTTAAGTTCAGTTCACTTACTGGTTTATTACAGACATTTGCAGATATTAAGGATGTTTTCTAAGGTGGACTTTTAGTCCTTTTTTCAAAAAGGTGCAAGTCACTAGACTAGTTTCCCAAAACAGGAGTCATGAAGTCCCTTAATAATGTTTTGTCCTCTTAGCTCCTAAATTTGCATTTTAAACTTGTCAGTATTTTGATGTTTTTTAAGAAACTAATAAAATTACTTTGTCTTTTGAGGAAAGCCCAACAGACTGGCCTTTTTATGAGGGGGATTGGCGTGCCAGGGCCTTCAGCCACTAAAATTGAAATCTAGACGTGTGTGCCCCCTTGTGCACATGGGCACTTGTATCACTGTGCATCTGGCTTACGTGGGACCCAGAGAGTCAAACATGAGTTCTAAGGCTTTGCAGGCAAGTGTTTTTCTTCTAAGCCATCTCTCCAGCTCCATAATTACATTTTTAATTGTAAATGATTGTCCATCTGTCCTTTGGGGAAGATTAAATAAGAGTTATTTTACTTATCATACACAGTATAATATAAAAAGATTCTTAAGTCCTCAATGTTTATTGCTCATGTAGACAGGCATCTTCTGTAATTTTATCATGTAAAGAGAACTTTATAATATTATAATTTGCATAAAGATCATTGAAAAATTTATAAATCTCCATGATTTTTATACAATCAAAAGCTTTAATAAAATTTTATAATTTTGAAACAAAATGCTTGTTACTAACAGCTTCTGTCTGGGTCCTTCCAGGTTCATGACATCTTTCTGAAAGGATTGAAGAAGCACACACAAATAGTGAGGCAGCAAGAAGTTTATTACACAGAAAAGTGAAAGTACAAGTTAGATGTGCTACCAGGAGTGACAAAGGTCTACTTGAGAGAGAATTCTTAAGAGCCATGGGTTATTGCCTGGGGCTTCCTTTTATGGGATCCAGAAGAAGGCGGGATAGAGCATGAGTAGTCTTCCTGAAGCTTCACTCACAGGCCTCAGTTTGCCTTACTGTGCATGCACCCCTAGCCATCCCACACTAGACCAGCCCTTCTTCCTCAGTATAGATTCACTGCTTGCTATATTTATCCCTAAATAGTATGGAAATGTAAAGAAAGCATTAATTCAATCATTGAAGGAAGACATCTTAACTTTAATAAAGAAGCCAGCAAATTCTTATCCATTTATTTGAGGATGGAGTTGCATATTTGCAATGACATTCTATCCCAGAAAGCCCTGGGAGTGTAAACTAGCAATAAGTGAGTGAAGGAGTGAACTCTGCTGGAAGGACATAAACCAAAAAATTATTTTTTTGATTTTGGGAGAAAGAAAGAGGCGGAGGAGAGACACAGAGAGAGAGAGAGAGAGAATGGGTACACCAAGGCCAGGGCCTCCAGCCACTGCAATCTGCAAACTCCAGACACATATGCCCCCTTGTGCACATGTGCGACATTGCATGCTTGCATCAGTGTGCATCTCGCTGACGAGGAATCTGGAGATTCAACATGGTTCTTAGGCTTCGCAGACAAGTACCTTAACCACTAAGCCATCTTTTCAGCCTTCAAAAATTATTTTATCATAGCTCTTTCCCAACAGGACTTGCATTCATGTATTAATAGCAATAGAAACCTGCCAAGACCTGGTGCTGCTACTCTGAGCAGGACAGAAGAGAGAATTATCTTACCTTCCCTATTGAGATTTTCCCTTAATTCAAAGAGATAGAGATTCCTAAAATGTCACCTGCCGTTACTTTGGATGTGAAAGATTTAATGTTGGAACTTTGACTTATTAAGATTTGTAAGACTTAATATAGACAAGCTTTGACTTTTCATGACAACTAAAATGTGCACAGGAGGAAACTGTTCAGTTTCACTAGCGGTGGAATCGAAAGCTGTGAACATTTTTGGAAGGAGCCCACACCTCGTCAGCACTCTTCTTTCCATGGAGACAGTAGTGAGAGGGAGACAGCAGAGAATGACCGCCGAGCTGCTGCAGTTGTGAAGTGGTGCTGACTGGTGTCAGGATTCTGTTATCTTTGTCCATGCTTCATGGATTTAGCATTTTAGGTTACAAAAGACTCCTGTTCAGTTTCTGAAAGATTTGCTAAATTGTCTTCCCACTCACATAAAACAAGTCCTGTTTCCTGTCTTACAGAAAATCTACACTCTGGGCATTGCTGAAGAAATTTCAGGGAGGTGAGTTCTGCCCCTGTCGTCTACACAGATGAGACGCCTTTGTGCATTGCGCAGGAACTCAGGAAAGTCAGTGCTGTTCCTCTGTGGGGGGAGGGGAGCAGGCTGCTCACCGCACTCACAGCAGCCACACGGCAGCAGCTTGTGTCCGGTGCTTCCTCAGGAAGATGACGGACATCTTCATCCTCCTCCACTGACAGTCACAGCCAAGGCAGATGCATGAGCACTACTGCATCTTGGGAAACAAATCAAAAAAATAGTTCAAAGTGTAACTTTACTCATATTGATGAGGATCTCTTTGGTCATCTTGAGTTGAGAGTGCACAGGAAACCTGGTACAAAGACAAGATAGTAACAAACACATTTACTATGAAGCCAGGTGTGGTGACTCAAGCCTTTGATCCCAGCATTCTGGAATCTTGGGCAGGAGAACTGCTGTGAGTTTGAGGTTAGCCTGTGCTACACTGTGAGTTCCACATCAATTTGGGATAGAATAAGACCTTGCTTCAGAAAACAACAACAACAACAATTACTATTTAATTTAATAATTTAAAAAAATTTAAGCCAAAAATACTTCTGGAGTATGAGCTGCATTACATTGTGTTATCCTAATTTTTTGTCTTTTCTTTTCTTTTTCTTTTTTTTTTTTTTTATTTTTTGGCGGGGAGGGGGTTTCAAGGTAGAGTCTCAACCTAGCCCAGGCTGGCCTGGAATTCACTATGTAGTCTCAGGGTGGCCTTGAACTCACGGCGATCCTCCTACCTCTGCCTCCCCAGTGCTAAAATTAAAGGCATGTGCCACCACGCCCAGCGTATTATCCTAATTTTTTATCAGAGCAATGAACATAAGTACTAGAACTTTTTCCAGATTAAAAACAGATATTAAATTCCCAAAGTACATGTAATAGTCTCTTTTACTCCACTCTGTGCTATACCATACAGTAAAGGCAGCATTTTAGTCACTGTGTGGTAGAGCTCTTTCTTATTATCCTCTCACTTAATGGTTTTAGTTGTTTAATTTTGGTTTTGTTTGTTTCTGATGATATGATGTAAAAGAGACAAGGGAGAGTTAATCAGAAATAGGTTTCCATTTTATGATTTTGTTGGGGGGGCACACCAGAGTCTCTTACCACTGCAAATAAATGCCACTTTTTGCATCGGTTTTCATGTGGGTGTTTGAGAATCAAACCTGGGCCAGCAGGCGTTGCAAGCAAGTGTCTTTAACTGCTGGGTCATCTCACTAGCAGCAGCAATCAATGTCTATTGCCCAGTTTTAGCATGTTTAGAAGATTCTCTGAGGGTCCCAGTATAGTGCTTCATGTGGACTTGAGTAGAATGTTTCACCTTAAATGTTACTTTTAGAACTGTATACATACTAGATGAGTGTCAATAAGTTGACCAATTATGTGGTTAAAACTTCCTCAAATCTTTGCAGATGTGGTACCTTGTCCATTTAGCAAGTGAGAGATATATTGTTTTAACTCTCAAAACTCTATGTTATTTTCTTATGGGGCTATGGTTATTCACTGTGGAGTCATGAATGCACCATTCAGTCTCTGTGGAAGGAAGCCACCCTGTGACTCTTACATTCGTTCCACTTCCTCTTTCACAATGTTCACTGAGCCTTGAAGGGCATGATATATGTCTCCTTACTGAGCTCTCAGAAGCCTCTGATTTTCGGTTTTGATGAGTTTCGAGTCACCTCAGCATCCACCACCATCTCCCTGGAGGAGGTTTTCAGGCTCGCAATGAGAACAGCACTCATTTAATCTTCCACTTCCTCTGGAATGTTTCCCGGGCTCTGACAGATGTGATAGAGATGACTTGTCTCATACTAGGCAGTCAATTTTCTTTTCTTGTTATACTGAAAGGTCTTGGGTTTCCCTGCGGGGCATTGCCATAAAAAAGAAAGCAGATTCATTAACCATGAGTGAGAGCAGCTGAATCAAAGGGAGATGAACATAAAATTTTAGAAAAAATTTTGATGGGCATAGCCTCTCCTTCCAGCCAAAGAACAGTGAAAGCATCCCTCTAGTGTCTATGGCCATAGAAGCCATTGGCTTGGTTCTCAGTAATAGGTATGAATTCCCTCTCACTGAGTGTACCTCATGTCCAATTAGAGAGCAGTTGATTCCCCCATAGCTTATATACCACTATTGCACTGGTGTGCACATCTTGCCTGGCTTGTATATTTTGTAGCTTGCAAGATCCACTGCTTGTTCACACTGCTGGTTACCATAGAAACCTTCCTCTTGGCAAGCCAATGAAAAGATAGATGAGCATGGCATGGTGGCACACTACTTCAATCCCAGCACTTGGGAGGCAGATGTAAGAGGAGCACTGAGAGTTCAAGGCCAGTGTGAGACTACACAGTGAACTCCAGATCAGCCTGGGCTAGAGAGAAACTCTGTCTACCTCAAAACAATTTTAAAAAGATGTAACCCCCTTAATAAGAGAGAAGGGGGGCAGGTTTGGGCATAAACACCTGTAGGGGTGAAGAAAGCTTTACCCTAAAACCATAGACTGTTGATGATAAATCCCAGTTCCAGGACTGAGTTATCCCCCACAGTAAGTTCTTGGTCATGCAGGCGTCCAAAACAATGTAGGCCATTGGCAAAGCACTTGGTGCCAAGTGGATATAAATAATAAGATGCTCTTGATGAAGACACAGCACAGGCAGAGGTCACAGGACACCGAGAGATCATGGTGGAACTGAGATGGAAGACAGCTCCTTGATGGCTAGCTCTCATAGCTCTAGAAAGGGCTTTGGAGCTGCTTGAGGCTAATGGTTGTCTTGAGAATTTTTATTGCATATTGATATACATAAGCTGGCTTTTCTTTAGCTGCTGTGTAATTCGACTTAAAATTTTCCACATTAAGGAGCACATAGAAATGCATGCCCTAAATAAAAGTTGACAAAATTTCTCCCTTAACTGTATAAGCCCTTTATGGATGGGTTGATTATTAACATGTATTGTCTTTCTTCCATTATCTTCATTTCGATTTATACTTCTACATTACTCCTGCTATACTATTCCCTATATGACACACTTCCCCTAGAGAATGCAGGACAAAATGAACTCTTCCCTGCCCGTGGTTACTTCTGGTCAGGTACTGTGACCCAGTAAGAAGAAAATAACTGACATACACTTTATAATAAAATAATTAGGGAATTCTTACATTCTTTTCCTTCCTCCCTCAACCATGTTGATATACTTCCATTTCTCCTCTCTTTTATTGGGACACATAATCAAGTTTGTTTTTCATTTTGTTTACCTTTCATCCTGATGTGATTCTCAACTTTACTTTCTGTTTTCTCAGTAATACTTGCAATAGGTATTTCCACATGGGAGATATATATATATATTGGAGAGAGACACCGAGAGAGACAGAGAGAGACAGGGAGAGGAAGACAGAGATGGGCACGCCAGTAGCGTCTCAGCTGCTGTAAACAAAATCCAGATCTGTGTGCCACCTTGTGGTCAAATGCAGCATTGCACCCCTTTGCATCTGACTAAACGTGGGGACCTGGAGATTGGAACCGCTGGAGATTGGAACCAGTGTTTTTAGGCTTAGGAGGCAGGTGCCTTAACCACTAATCCATCTCTCTAGCCCAGGTCTTATATTTTAAAAGTACTGCGGCTCTGAAAATCAGAGAATAGCTTTTGAGGCTTTCCTGTTTGAATGTGATTTTTTTCTAAACTCAACTCATAACTCTAAAATTATTATTTTTTACTCAAGATGTTAAGAGATCATCTTTGTACCAATGGGGCAGAATCTACGCTAACATAAAGAGCCTGAGTTGGCACTGGGCACTGGAGTAGTTACTTTCTCATTGCCAGAAGCAGCTGATGGGAGGAAAGGGTTTATTTTGGCTTACAGTTTTGAGCATAAGCTTCATACTGGTGAGGAAAGCATGAGAGACAGCTGGGCATTACATTTTGTCACATATCAACACCCAGGAAGTCCGGGTGCTAATAAAAGCTGCTTAAGGAAGAGCCACTCAGATAAAGAGCAATGACCCGTCCCAGTACAGGCCATCATTCTGTAACAAACCAGCTCTCACATATCTGGTGAGAGCCACATCTGTTTACACATAGGCTACTTAGGCACAGTGAGCACAGGAAGAGTCAGGAACAACAGGCAGACATCCAGGGATAGGCTCCAGCCCCAACAGAGGATGTAAACAGGATCAAGGTCTTCAATGCTGCATGGCCCATACTCTAAGCACTGGCAATCACCTATTTCGATTCCACCTTCCACCACAACCACCACAGGCTCAACTCAGCGGTCCCGTGCCCATTTCACACAGGGACACATCTCATAAATTAAGTCTCTCACACAAACACCTATGGATGGCACTTTGGCATGGGTCATTCACTCACATAGACATATCCTGTGTGGTGATGTTTGAATGTGATTTTTTCTAAACTCAACTCATAACTCTAAAATTATTATTTTTACTCAAGATGTTAAGAGATCATCTTTGTACCAATGGGGCAGAATCTACGCTAACATAAAGAGCCTGAGTTGGCACTGGGCACTGGAGTAGTTACTTTCTCATTGCCAGAAGCAGCTGATGGGAGGAAAGGGTTTATTTTGGCTTACAGTTTTGAGCATAAGCTTCATACTGGTGAGGAAAGCATGAGAGACAGCTGGGCATTACATTTTGTCACATATCAACACCCAGGAAGTCCGGGTGCTAATAAAAGCTGCCTTAAGGAAGAGCCACTCAGATAAAGAGCAATGACCCGTCCCAGTACAGGCCATCATTCTGTAACAAACCAGCTCTCACATATCTGGTGAGAGCCACATCTGTTTACACATAGGCTACTTAGGCACAGTGAGCACAGGAAGAGTCAGGAACAACAGGCAGACATCCAGGGATAGGCTCCAGCCCCAACAGAGGATGTAAACAGGATCAAGGTCTTCAATGCTGCATGGCCCATACTCTAAGCACTGGCAATCACCTATTTCGATTCCACCTTCCACCACAACCACCACAGGCTCAACTCAGCGGTCCCGTGCCCATTTCACACAGGGACACATCTCATAAATTAAGTCTCTCACACAAACACCTATGGATGGCACTTTGGCATGGGTCATTCACTCACATAGACATATCCTGTGTGGTGATTTAAATGTAAATGTCCCCCATAGCCTCGTGTGTGTGTGTGTGTGTGTGTGTGTGTGTGTGTGTGTGTGTGTGTTTGGAGAGAGACAGAGAGGGAGAGGAACACAGATAGAGAATGGGCGCACCAGCAGCCTCTCAGCCAGTGTGAACGAACCCCAGATGCATGAGCCCTCTTGGGGGCAAGTGCAGCACTGCGCCCTTGCATCACTTTGCATCTGGCTAAAAGTGGGACCTGGAGATTGGAACTGGTGTTCTTAGGCTGAGGAGGCAGGAGCCTTAACCACTAAGCCATCTCTCCAGCCCCCTCGGGAGTTTTTGATTATTTAGTCCCCAGCAGTTGGGTCCTGCTGGAGGAGGTGTGGCACTGGGGGGTGGATCTTGAATTCAGCCTACTGTGTGTTCAGAGCCAGCTAATCTTTGCCATTCTCTCTGCTGCAGATGTGTGATGCTGTGAGTCGGTTGCTTTTCTCTACCATAATGAAGCTGCCCCTTGAAACAGTAAGCCTGAAATAAATCATTTTCTCTCCTAAGCTGCTGCTGGTTGCCCAGGAATGGGAAGCTGACTGCATCAACCTGTTTCTCAAATTTCTCTGTATGCCATTTGGCTCCTACAGGTTCATCCATAGTTTGAGAGATGGTGAATGAATACAAGAATGTTGTTCTTCTGACTGGATTACAGTCTCTCAGTGATTATCATTGTAGAGTGGTGAAATCTTTACTGAGAAATCACCTCATCTGTCTAAAAAAATGCAAGATGACTATGACAGAATTCGTAGTGCTGAGCTGATGGAAGACAGGTTCCCAATGATGCTGGATTGCACAAACTGATAGATGTGTGCAAAGATACACCAGCACTTGCACACCTTACTAAAAATCTGGAAGAGAGGGCCAAAGGCAATAAGAAAGCACCATTAACTTTCTTTTTTTCTACTCCCATCTCAGCCTTGCCTGGAATCCTGATCTGCTCATCCCACCATAGCCCCTTCCAAATATATGCCTAGGTAACTATAGAAATGGCAGCAATACCCATGTCACCAAGTTGACAACTTAGAAATTTTTTGTCTTACATTTTTTATATATTTGGGGTAAAATACCTTTGGGTGGTGGAAGTAAAGATAAAAATCAGAAGTTGTTGAGAGAGACTAAAGCTTTCAATACAGTAGAAAGAGTTGAAATAATAAAATAAAAGTAGAAAAAAATATTACATTTAAAAATATTTAAGACAATTACTATTAATGCTCAGTTAGATACTCCATCATTAATATCTTTTCTGATGACAAATGTGAGGCAATACCTATGGAAAATCCTTTTTTCTCCAACATGAAGAAGTTCCTGCTTATAAAATCTTTAGGTTGAAAGAACATATGGAAGAGTTGAGCATAATGACTCACACCTGTGACCCCAGCACTCCGAAGTCTGAGGCAAAAAGACGTCCAGTACACACTGTGTCCCTGTCTCAAAAACAAAGAAAAAAAGATGAAAATGCGATGACAAAGTCTAATACCATCACTTCGTCACATCACAAATCAGATCAGTATTTCTGTTTCTCTAATTAGGAGAGATCTACTGAAGGTGATCTTTTATTATCACCAGGTAAACTTTACATTCTTAAAAGCAGAATACGGGATTATAGGATTGGGACAGGGATTGGCTGATGAGCATAAAAGTCCCCGTGATAGAAAGGCTGAGTTCTCTGTATACAGGAAGAGCAAGGAACCCACTGAGGCAGGGCCTGTACCGGACCTGGTACTGCTGCCCCCTTGTGGCCAGGTTGGGCTTCTGCAGCAGAGGGAGGCAAGCCCCGGGAGACACAGGCAGGAGTTGAGAGGAAAAGGTGCTGAACCTTAATTCAGCTGTCTTAGACCAGCTGCCTTGGCTAACTGTGGTGTTTTCTTTACTACATCAGTGAAAAGAAAACGAGGTGAAAGTGGAAATACTGCAGCAAAAAGAAGCAGGCAAGACGAGTCCAGCACTTCCCAAGCCACGTCCACCACTAATGAAGACTTGGAATCAGAAACAACCAATGATTCACCTTCCTCAGAGGTGCGGTGGCTGAGCCCGCGGGAGAAAAGCTTCTACTATATGGTTCTTTTCCTTATCACCCCGGGTGAAAACTATGTTCTTTAACTAATCCTAGGTTCTAGTGAAAAGTGTTCAACACAATCAGTCGCTGTCACCCATTGTGTGTCTACTTTAACTCACAGTATTACTTCTTGTGATGAAACTATTAACGCAGTCATTTTTCTTAGACACACACTACAATATCAAGAGCATAGTTGTCCAAAAACAATTAAAAGAGATTAACCCTAAAGATGGACTTTCTCAAGCCAGGTTTTATTCTTCTGTCATATAGATGAATAGAGGAGTGATGTGTATGAAATGTTTCTGTTCCTGTATGAGACAATCCTCCATTCTCCCACCTGGCTACCTGTTCATAGTATGAACTATTACTCCCTGGAGTTCTCAAGGACATGAACACATTTAGAATCTAGTAATAAAAAGTGGATTCTGTTTGTGTAAAACACGTTGCACTTTATTCAATATTAAAGCCAGTCCTAAGGATTTGGGGTAAAGAAGCATAGCACAGTATATGCTTAGGAAGCAAAAGGCCACCGAGTTCTCCCTCTAGCACAAAAGTAGAACATAAATTCCATTATTATCAAGAGGAAAAGAGAAATATTATTCTTTCAGAACAAGGCAACAAATATACAAAACTAGAATCCTCTGAGAGACAGAAACTTGCTCAGGAGCAGAATCAGCTTCCAGAACCTTCAGCAAACAACACAAAGAAATTTGAAGGCTCCCCCAAGACTCCTCAAACGCCTCCACCAACAGCACCCAGCAGCTCCTGAAGGCACCGTCTTTGTGTTCACAACGCTTGTCCCTGAGCGTAATATCCCAGGATTGCCCTAACCTTGAAAAGGCTTCTATTACCCTACTATACCTCACTTCATGACAGGATTAAATCACTCGTTGAGTCATTAAACATGTATGACAAGTCCTGGGCATCCTTTGCTCTTGACGAGGTACGCATGTATGACGTGATTTCTACTTTCTTGTTCTGTGAAAAGGGCAGGGACAGACTAGGAGAGATGAACATGTGTTCATTTCACATTCCTATTTCCTTTCAGCCGCACCTTTCCCTATGTTATTGATCAAACTTCTAAGTTTCTCTTTAGCATTCTATGTTCTTCCAATCAGGTATTTTGATACATGCTATTTTCCTGGCTTTGAAATTCTTATTCCTGTCTTTTCTTACCAAATATATTCACATTTCTGGGGTCAGCATGAATCTTTTCCCTTAAACATGTTCTCACTGAAGTCTCTCTCCCCAGAAGAGTAGATAAGGGCCTTTACTCTTCATAAAAGCATTTTCTCACTATAATAAAGAGCTCTTCTTCTTTGGCAGACAGTAGCACGTGCAGCTTGCAGGTGTGCTGTTCCAGGAGAGAAGAAAAAGAAGAGGGAATTCTCACATGTGATCACTAACTCCTGTCACAATCTCCCTTTTGCTTTTCCATTTTACACTTCCTATGGTTTTCTGTTACTGAGGCTGAGAGTCCTATGTCTGGGATAAATGAGAAAGAAAAATTGCCCAAGTATACACAGTGAGGCTATAGAAGCAGAAATTAAACTACTATTCTCTGAAGTAGTTTCCAGCTCAAGACCCAAGCTATGCCTTGACTCTCTATGTACTCAACACCAGTGAAAACACTGCTGTTGAAGAAAAAATTCCTGTATAAAGGGAATATATGAATTTTTAATTTGATTTTCCTATTGTTATGACTACTGTTATTTCTAAGAATCTATTTTTCATCCAAAAATTTCTTATAAAAGATCAAAAAATATTTTGTTGTTTTTGGTTTAGGAACATGGTAACATTATCAGGAACCATTCTGTGTATTATCTTGCTAATAAAGGCTTCATGATAATAAACTATATCACTGCAGATGGCTTTGTTCTGAGATTCACTTCTGCTTTAGCCTATGAGGATTATTTACACCCCCTCCGGCTCCCCCAAAAAACTAAAGTTTGGGCTTGACCAAGTTGTTTTTAGTCATAGAGCCTATGTGAATTTTGCTCTGGGCTTTTCTTATTTGCAGAGTGATGAATGTGTATAGGTCATAAATCTAGAAAGATTATCAATAAAGAGGAGGAAGTGATGGTATGGTAAGGGAGAAATAGGGTTGTGGAATGTATGTGATAAGACAGCAGAAGAGAGGGCAAATTCGGGTAAAGAAGGGAGCCAGCTAGAGGAGAGAAGAGGGGAAGGGAGAAGGGCAGTGGGAGAAGGGCATGAATATCAAGAAGTGTGGGGACACGTATGTATGAAAATGTCACACTGTCACCCATTACTTTGTTGTTAACCCCAAAAATTTAAAATTATTTACAAAAGTCTGGGTATATAGCTCAGTGGTAGAGCATTTGCTCACCATGGGCAAAGTCATGCATTCAATGCCAAGCATAACAAAAAAGTTACTGAGTAAGGTTTGTAATCTTGGTTGGTTTAGAACAGATAATAAAGGTATCTAGACATAGTGATAATATTCCACAGAATATATAAAAAGAACAAAATTAAGAGGAAAAGTGTTCTGTATGACTTTGAAAAATCATTATACAGAAATAAGGAGAAAAATATTTTTTCCTTTGGAAAAGAAAGAACTCAACCACACACACACACACACACACACACACACACAATATTCAATCATAAAAACAAGTGACACAACAAGAAACATGCAATTCTGGATAATGAGCAGTCTCCCAAAAACTTCAGCTACCAACACACATCTAGCTGACACTCACTTCAGACCTTCACAGCCCTGTCAGTCCCTCCCAGCAGCTCCTCACCCACGCTAGCAGCTTGTGTTCCCACTGCTCAGACCTTCCTGGCATAATTGTACCGATCATAACTATGCAAGAGCTTCTCATCAAACCACCCATAAATTTATTTGTTCAATGTAATTAATTCATCAAACGTATATTTTGAGACCCCTTTACCAACATTTTCTTTTAAATTGAATTGTGACCACTGTCTAATCCTTTTAATTGTTAGAGTAGCATTGCTTGAAATGTGAATTCCTTTAAGATATCTAATAATTTGAACTCAAAAAATGTGATCATAGTATAAGTAGAGGGCTAGAGAGATAGCTCCATCTGTAAAGTGCTGGCTTCACAAGTGTGAAGACCTGAGTTCGAGCCCCAGAACCCACATGAGATGCTGGGTGTGGCAGTGCACACTGTAACCCCAGCACTGGGAAGACAGAGACAGGAAGATCTCTGGGGCTCACTAGACAGCCAGGGTAATTGGTGAGCTCCAGGCCAACAAGGCACCCTGTCTCAACGGAGGTGGACAGTATTTCTCAGGATAACGTCTGAGGTTGTCCTCTAGCCTACACAGGCACCCGCCCCCACCACACACATATACCCACATATACAAGCATGTATCCCATCTTCGACCAGAGACATTTTAGTCATCCGAGTTTTGGTAAGAAATTGCAATTCTGATAGGAGGGAAAGAGACCAGGTATCGGAAGAACTATTGAATATGTGTTATTGTACGTCTTATAACCCAAGAGAAAATTATCTGAACAGTCCTGCTTAAGAGAGGAAAAAGATGTCTTTGAACTTATTTTGAAAACCATTAACCTGGATGAAAATAATTTAATAACTGGTTTTCTTTCAGAACAGTGAAGACACAAACATAAAACCACATGACACTAAGAGCATCAGCTTCCAGAACTGTCAGCAGCCAGCAGATCTCCAACTGTGAGTGCACCTCAGACTCCTTGTGGGCCTCCAGCATGGCCTCAGACACCTCCACAAATATCATACCTCGTTTTCCAGGTGCCTCAGGGGACTGCAGCCATAACATCTACCAGCCTGCAGATTCGCTTGGTGCCTCATAAGGCCTTCCTTACATGTCCAGCCTCCTCAGGGGACTCCAGAAATCACATCCACCTGCCTGAGATCCTCAGGTGTTTACAACAACTTCCTTCAGGATCCTCAGAGGACTCCAAAACCAGCGTTCAGCAACCTCCAGACTCCACACACATACTTCATTTTCCAGACAGCTCAGAAAACTCCAGCAACAGCACCCAACAGCCTCCACACTTCTCAGGTACTTCTTATACATCCCTACAGCCTGAAGACTTCTCAGACACGTCCAGTGACAGCACCCAGCAGTCTGCAGACTCCTCCCACACCTTCAGCATCACTTTCTAGCAGCGTCCAGACTCCTTGGCTGCCTCCAATAACAGCAGCAGCCTGCAGATTTCCCAGATTCCTTACAAATGTCATCCATTGGTTTCCATCCTCTCCATGCCTCCAATATCAGCATCCAGTAGTCTTCAAACTCCTCAGATGCCTCCAAGACTTCCCACATTCTGCAGGCCCCTCAGGTATCTCCAGCCTCAGCATCCAGCAGTGACCAGACTCCTCAGGTGTCTCCAACTCCTTCTTGCAGTCAAAAACCTCCTCAGGTAGCTCTCAAAGTAACTATTTGCTGCTCTCACCATATAACAGGGTTGCACAGCCTTGTGTTTCTAGTTAATCCCCCATAATACCAACCTTTTATCTACATAAATCATTAGTTTTTATTAGATGAATACTTAGAGATATTGCCCTTAATTCTAATTTTGACCTATGCTGTACTCAATTAAGAAAGTCTATGTGATTCAATCACCCTCATTGTTTAAGTAATATAATTAAAAATTTGTTGATTTTTGTTTTGGTTTGTTTGTTTTTGTTTTTGTTTTTTGAGGTAGGGTCCCAGGCTGACCTGGAATTCACTATGTAATCTCAGGGTGGCCTAGAACTCATAGCCATCCTCCTACCTCTGCCTCCCAAGTTCTGGGATTAAAGGCATGTGCCACCATGCCTGGCTTTTAAAAATTTGTTTATTTTCATTTTTTGCTTTGTATTGCAAAACTTTTATCTTGGTTAAAGCAGGATGTAGAAACATATAACCAGCCAAAAATGATCATCAATTATTTATTTTCATGTATAATTGCATCAATAACATTATCTTAGAAAGTTTAGCAAAAGAATGCCCATATAAATAAATAAATAAATTTTAGCTATCTAGAGCTTTCAAATGCCATATTTTAGTATAAAATATATCAGTATATATTTTATCTTCCATTAGAGAGTTTCATGTTTCTCGTAGATTGGATCATATTCTGCAAGGCTTTTAAATTTTAAATAATCATTTAACATATTGAACTGCCAGTCAATAAACATAAATATGAATTATGTGTTTTTTTAAAACAGAATATTCTAGCCCAGGCTGAGCTGTAACTCATTCTGGACAGTTCAATGTCTATATCCGCTCATCTGCCTTAAGATTTGATTCTCCGAGTTGTTTCCCATCTGCATTAATTAATTAATTAGTTATTAATTAATAGTAATGAACACATAGATTTCAAAGCCTTGGCACCATTGGTGACAAACAGAGTAAGTCAAATAGACTAGATTGCTCTAGCATGCAGCTTTGTCCATCAGTGCAGGAGAGTTCAGATCATCTTGTCCGTAAGCACACCTCCTTCCCCTTCATTACTTCTCATCCATAGAAGGTTGATCATGTTACTTCTGCTTTTAATTTTAAGAAAAACATTGAAGCATCACAGACTATAGGAGTGCAGTTTAATCTTTCAGTTTCTAACTGGAGATAATAAAATGCAAAGAACTTCAAGGAATTCTCAAGAGGTAGGGTGCATCTTTCAGTTCCTACACAACACACAATAGGATGCCTAGTTGACCTAACCAATTGTTGCAAGGGTTGTTTCAGATTCCATTAAAGATGAAGTTAGGGGTGCTTTTATCTCTGCTATTTCTGTACAGTCTTTTTAAAGGGCTGTTCATGGATGAGTGGTTGTAGAATTAATAAAGTAAAGGAGAAAACAGAGCAAAACATCAGAGCTAGGGGATGGACGTTTGATATTCACGTGGTTTGGAGAACAGTGTGTAATGAGCGAAGGACACGCAATCATCTCCCTGAGACTCACAACGCGCTCTCCAAGGCTCTCTTCTCAGTCGTGGCAAATGTCGTAAGAAACCTACAAAGGTTATCAGATTTTTTCTTTCTTATAAAGGCTATCTAGAAAAACCATCAAATGAAGACTTCTCTGAAGTCCACATGAATGTGTTCTTAGAACAAATTGGTACAAGTTTGGGGTGAGAAACATGAATCTAAGAATTCATCTCCTAATGTTTGGCAATATAGGAGGTTTGTCCAAGTATATATCTTTAAGCTGAAGAGAATCTTTGATGTGTTATCTTTTACTTCTCTCTCTTTTTATTTGTTTTGTTTTGTTTTGTTTTGTTTTGTTTTGTTTTGTTTTTCAAGGTACGATCTTGCTCTAGCCCAGGCTGAACTAGAATTCACTGTGGAGTCTCAGGGTGGCCTCAGACTCACAGCTATCCTCCTACCTTGGCCTTGCAAGTGCTGGGATTAAAGGCCAGTGTATCACCATGCCTGCTTTCTCACTCTCTCCTTTTTGTAAGTTGATGATGTCACCTTGTTTGAACTTTCATTCCTCTATCTTGTCCTCTCCTGGGAGCTCATTATGGAAAGACTATAATGAACTCTGAATTTTTAATAATCATGTTTTAAAGTCCTTTATAATCATATATGTATGATTTTTTAAAAAGTTGTGGTAGATTGAACATATGTTCCATATAGACTCAGGTGTATTTTTTTTTGTTAGCTATGTACATAGTGTGTATACAGTTATGTTGGAACCATCATTAACCTCTTCCCTGTCCTACCCCCCTCTGAAGGGACCCTCCTTGTTGGGGAATGTGGGTCATGCATTGTGGGGGTAGCCATCAGTTGTGGGGAAAGACAATGTCTCTGTGCATAATGTCCCAACTTGTAGCTCTAACAATCTTTCCGCCCCCTCTTCCGTGAATTTCCCTGAGCCTTGTTGGGTTCGTTTTAGGTCTACTTCAGTGATGAGGTCTAGGGAGCCTCCGTGTCTCTGGATCTCTGGCGTGGTAGGAGTTGAGTGCTCTCTGTGTCTATCTCCTTCATCCTTGTGCTTGTGCCAGATTCACCAAGAAAGCAAGTTCGTAACTTGGGTCTTCAGTCACCTAGCTAGAGGAGGTGTCACTGAGGGCGGATCCTGGGGTCCAGCCCTAAGGTGTGTTTGGGAGCAGATCTGATTTCCAGCCTAAAGATGTGCAAAGAGGTCTGAGCTCTGGGGCCCTGATTGCTGCAGGTTTGTGCTTGCTGCTTCTGGTTTTTTTCTGCTAGCTGTTGGGTTGTTTCTCTCTGCTTGGATGTATGGAAGCAGCTTCTTCCACCATTCATGGAACTTCCACTTGGATCTGTAAACATGAAGTAAAGCACTTCCTCCCATAAAACTCTGGTTGAATGGTCATCGTAGCAATATGAAACTAGCTCAACAAACAGTAAATGTATACTTTTTAAAAAATATTTTTAATTTTTATTAATTTGCTTATTAGAGAGACAAAGAGGGAGACTGGGCATACCAGGACCTCTAGCCACTGCAAACAAACTCCAGACACATGCACCATCTTGTATATCTGGCTTATGTGGGTACTGGGGAATTGAATCTGGGTCCTTTGGTTTCACAGGCAAATACCTTAACTGCTAAGCCATCTCTCCAGCCAAGAATAATTCTTTTTAATAAATTTCTCCTACTACCAAGGAAGTGACAAACCAGCACGAGAAGACTTTACCTGATGGAAAAATAAGTAAACAATGTTTGGATAAAATTGAATCATGATATATTCAGTAAAATAATAATACTTAAAATCTTGTACTCTGAGCCAGTTTTTCTTGGAAGTCTTACTAAGAAGAGATCAGTATGTAAGAAAAGCTTATTGTTATAAACTAGAGCATTGAATTTTGACCTTAGAAATTTTATCAACCTTTAATTGTGATTTACTTAGTCAAATCCTTGTTATCTTTCTTGAAGTTTTAACCTTATGCACACTTCTTTTTTATTTTTTAAGGTTTTTTTTTAAATTTTACATTCATGTTGGTGCCTCTGGTAGCCTCCTCCCTGACCTCCCCCCTCCAAGGGGATCCTCCTCATTGGGGAATGTAGGTCGTGCATTATGGGGGTAGCCAACAGTTTTGGGGGAGAGGCAAGGTCTCTGTGCATAATGACCCAACTTGTGGCTCTAACACTCTTTCTGCCCCCTCTTCTGTGAATTTCCCTGAGCCACATTGGGTTCATTTTAGTTCTACTTCAGTGATGAGGTCTAGGGATCCTCTGTGTCTCTGGATATCTGGCTTAGTAGGATTTGAATGTTCTCTGAACATCAAAAAAGATATTCAAACAAATAGGATCCTAACAACCTGCTCAGACTAGATCAGTTTGACTATTGACCAAACCAACAGATGTCTTAGTCCCAGAGAGACTCCCAGCATCCACTCAAGGAAGCCTCATCCTATGGTTGGTCACAAAGGGCCCATACTTGTACCTGGCACCTATCTGAATGATTCCTCTGGTGAAGGTAGATTGTCTTGGGGCATCCCAATTAGAGCACCAAAACTGTTAATGCCAAAATAAAAATAAAAATAAAGCCATTCTTGCCTTAGAGGAAATGAGTTTATTTTCTAGAGCCACATATGAGTGACCATGCATTAACATCATAGAGTCAATTTACCCTGCATATCATGTTCCAATATCCTAAGTTTTATAGTGTTGAAAGTACCAGAATAAAGAAAGACATAAGTCAATATGCTTTTTAAACAATATATTGGTGGAACCATCAGGAAGGCAGGTTATAGCAAAGCAGGATCTCAAGTACCCAATAAAAACACAAAGGTTAACAGGCTGGATCATAAAACTGGATCCATTCATTTGCAATCTACATGAAAACTATGTACAATTAAAAATAGCTATCACCTTAGGGTCAAAGGATGAAAAAAATATATTCCAAGAAAATGGAAATAAGAAACAGAAAGTAATATCTGACAAAATATACTTTAAACCAAAAGTAATCAAAAGAGACAAAGAAGGCATTTTATACTCATTAATGGAACAATTAAACAAGACAATATTACAATAATAAACTTATATACACCAAACACAAGTGCACAAAATTTTATAAAGCAAAATCTACTAGACATTAAGTCAGAAATAAACACCAATGCAATAAAAGTATTAAACATGAATAACCCATTGTCATCAATATACAAATCATCTAAACAGAGAAATAATGGAGATAAACAATACTGTGTGTGTGTGTGTGTGTGTGTGTGTGTGTTAATTCCCAAGTCTCCATCAGCTGGGAACCTAGCATTCAGAACACCTAAGTTTATGGGGGACACCTAAATCAAACCACCAAACCAGGATTATAATTTGGGAGGGGAGTTGCCATTTTCAGTCAGAGATTTGTGTTAATTCATATTCTTCAGGCTTTCATAGTTTCTGACAGGTGTTATAACAATCCATTGTAGTTACTTTCTATTTAAATGCATTTTATCTGGCTGCCTTCAAGATTGTTCCTTTGCCTGTACCTTTTAGAAGGGTTCATTGGCACACATGTATGTGCATGCATGTTGACAGAAGAGGATAACCTCAAGTGTCATCCTTAGATATGCCATGCACTTCCTTTGAGTCAGTGTCTCTCATTGACCAGGAGCCCACCAATTGATCGAGGCTAGCCAGCAAACCCTGGGAATGGGAATATAGGTGCACACCAGCACCCTTGTCATTTATATGTGGGTTCAGGTTGACTAAATTCAGGTCCTCATACTTACAAGACAACTTCTGTCCATGTATTTTACACGTATAATACTTACAAGACAAGTTCTGTCCATATATTTTACATGCATAATACTTTGACATATCCAACATCTACACCATATTTTATTTTGATTCTTGTGACTGAATCTTCTTTTGATAGTTTTGAAACATATTTGAATGCCTAAAAAATTTTTTTTAACCTGTGGGAGTAGCAACTCAGTTATTTTCTTTTCTGTCTGAAATAAGCATTTGTTGTCCTTCATTGTGACTTTACTGTGGATTTTGACATGAGCTAATCAGGAAGGAAGCTACTTGTGTTTATATTTATTGTTAGCTGTAGTGTCTCCTATGTATGATGTTCAAGTACTATGGTGTATTTCTCTACATTATCCTCCTAAAGGCTCAGCTTCAATTCTTTTAATTATCTTCACATGGCTTTTTTTTTTTTTTAATTTCTTTACAATAGTGCGGATCCAACCTAAGGCCTTGTGCATGCTAAGTAAGGGTTCTACCACTGAGCAACATCCTTGGCCCTCAGTACATGCTCCTGACCATTTGCTATTAGTTAGCTGTTAATTGTTAGGTGAAGCTTATTTGGCCTGGTGGTCAATGTAGTGGATAAAATGGATAGAGAAGTTCCATTTTCTTGTTCAGTGGCTGTCTTTGTCAGGCTGAATCCTAAATGTCTGGAAGTCTTAGAGGTGGGACTTCACTTCTAAATCTCTCTTCCAGATGTTGAGGACTCTTTATTCTACATGCTGAATGTATTTCTCCCTTTTTCTCTAGAAACAGAACAATGTTTTCTTCCTTCTGTTTCAAAGGGTTTTCATCTATACTCTACAGAAGTGGGTTTAGAGTTGGCTTTGTTTCCCCAGAGGTATTTTTACTCTATAAGGAAAGGGTCCAGGAAGGGCTTTATGTTTTTCTCACAATAGCTAGTCTTACCCTCCCCAATGTCTATCCCTAGTTTTTCTCATGACCATCCAGTGAGGTCCACAAATGCATGCAAAAGGGTTTTAGCTTGTCCTTATACCTGAGGTTGACAGTGGTTCTATGTCCTCATGCCAGGTTGAGCCCAACCTCATGCAAATTGCTAAAAATTTTTGCTTAATTAGTCTATTTTGTGGGGTATTTAGTGTTCACGTGTGCCCAGGTTAGAGACACTTACATGTCATTGCTCCATGAAGGTGTTTGTCTTTCTTAGAGTTTTGTTTATATAGCTGGCTCTATCACCCCACATCTCTAATGGACTCAGGAAAAAAGTTGTGATTTTTGCAGATTAAATGATTTATATTTTTACTGCAATAGCCAAATGAAACTTTTGTTTCAGAAAGTGCATTGTATAGTTTCATATGTGTGCTATATGCAGATGTATCCCATGTGTGTGCATATGGGGGCCACAGAAGAACATCAGGTTTCCTTCTCTTTTTGCTCATCCTTGTATTTCCTTCAGACAGAGTCTCTGATGATGGAGCTTGCTGATTTTAAAAGCCCCAGTGATTAATGATCTAGTCCTTACTTCCCACTGGACTGACATTACAGATGTGCATGGCCACACTCAGCTATTTACCTGAGTGCTATAAAACTGAACTCAAGCAGTCTCAGGTCCCCTCAGGCACTAAGATTTGTATAGAAACTGCTTTTAACTCCTGAATCATGTCTCCAGCCCTAGAAAAAACTTTCCAATATTTAACAAGCATCCTAACTGCAAGCAAATTTTTATTTACTAATTATTTAATTATACTCCTGAGATTATCAGTTAAGGTGATAACTGCTTCATGTTTATAAAGTGTTGACGTTACCTTCTTGTTGTTGGGACAAAACATTTGACCAGAAGCAGGTGATGGGAGAAAAAGGTTTATTTTGGCTTACAGTCATGAGGGGAAGTTTCGTCCTGGTGAAGAAAGCATGGTAGAGTGGAGACTGGGCGTGACATCTTATCACATCAGCTGGGAGATAGCAACAAGAGCGAGGTGGCTAGTGAACACTCAGGAGGGCTGGTTTAATAAACCTCAGACTGAACTCTAGTGACACATCTCCTCTGGCAAGGCTCTATTTCCCAAAGTTCTCTGCAGCTGGAGATTGAGAATGAGGCTTAATCCTAAATACTTCATGGGTAACATGTCAAACCTCCACACAAGTTTTCCATATTTGTTCTCCTGTAAGTTTTGTTACATATTTTGTCCATAATGTCTTATATAGCTATGCACATATAGTGAACATTTTGAATTAAGAATTAGTTCAGCAGATAGTTATTGAAAAACTATAACATCACTGTGGATATATATGAGTTCTATCTCTACCCTTAGCGAAACCAAGGCTTAATGAATGAGAAATTTGCTTCACTATAAAAATATATGGATATCTTACAATAAGTGTCCAGCAGTTGCCCTTACTGCTATAAATTGCCTTTACTCAGTGTTGACGTTACCTTCTTGTTGTTGGGACAAAACATTTGACCAGAAGCAGGTGATGGGAGAAAAAGGTTTATTTTGGCTTACAGTCATGAGGGGAAGTAATAGGTAATAGGCCTGTAAACTGCTGCTCTCTGGTAGCTCACAATCTGACAGAAGAGGGTTTATCAGGGATTCTTCAACAAAATGTTGCATAGTTGAGTTGACATCAATCGGTCATTTCCATCTTTGTTTTTGGCTTTTTGGCCTTAATAACCTGGATGGAGAAAAAAAATACATACCCTGAGATAAAGCTGACCAGTCACTTCTCTCTGCTTATGGTGACTAAGTTCTCACAAAGTGTATCTTCCATCTCATCATATCCATATTCCCTCCCTCCTAATCTATTACTGACTCTTGTATCACTCTCCTGAAGTATGACTGCTCTCAATGCAAATACTCCTAAGAACACAAATGCAAATTTCTCTACCCCACTCTTACCAAGAGAGTCAGCAGCCAGTGTACACAATGGAGAGGCATGGGGAGAGATAAAAGCAGTATCAGGAGGACAGATATGAGACCATAATGACAGAATAAGAGTCAGGATTACATCAGTGCCACTGTTCTAGACTATGGTAGAAGCAGGGATGTTTGTATTGACTCACAAGCATGTCTTCAAGGTAATTATGGTCTAGATATACTTTGATATGCATTTGTCAGAATGACATGTGTGACTTTGTGCAAGCTGTCTGCATTAGACTTATAATGTAATCTAGAAAACTTTTGAAGGGATATCTGAAGACCAGTATGGTCTCTTCTCTTCCTTATGACACTTAAGATTTTGTCATTGTGTATTAAAGACAGATCTTTTCTAAGAAAGAGGTGGTTCGCTTTTGTGAGATGAAGGTATGGGAAATATCAGGGTCTTCCATACCATATCTTGTTCAGCAGAACCTGTTCATCTTCTGGCAGAAAATACAAAGTACCATTCCCCTTGGATAGTTGATCTTCCTCCATGCAGTTCCTACCTTAATGAGGCTGTGAACTCCAGATGTCAACTGCAGTTTCTCTCCGCTTTTTGACACCTCAAAGAATGTAAGTCTAAGCTTGTCCCCTTCTGCACAGTGTAGTTTGCTCTGATTTCCATACACCAATGCTTTCATCCTTCCTGTATTGTCATTGAGGTTGAATAACACACTATCCTTTCTTTCTGTTTTCTGTAAAAGTAAATCAACATTGAGCCTTTAATAATAAGCTGATTAAGGAATACTACATTAATCAGATATCAAACATGATAGATGAAGCCTATACAACAAAATGACAGGAAAAATTCTAGCTTCAAAACTGATAGTCTTATATGTAATAAGTTCTATAAAGTTCAAATGAAGAAGGTAATCACATCTTACTAAAAGTATGTTGTTTCTTGCATCCACATTTCCAATATTAAGCTCCTTTCCTTTGGGAGGCCAGAATGGCCCACAGAAGCAATAAGCACTTGGTGGGGAGCCACCATAGGAAATGAAGACCCTCAGTTAGAAGTCACGTAATAAAGCAACAATTCCAGGAGACTCGTGAGGCAATAATTCAAGACCTAGACCAGAGTCTGAGGAAGAGGAATTGAGGCCAGAAATCATTTACATTCAAGTCCAGATTGGAAAGGAGCAGGATGTTGATCAGCTACTTAAAAGACTGACAATAGTTGAGATGAGATTTAATTTTGTGGGCTGAGTGAGTGGCTGGTAGTGGATAGTTTGTCATACAGAAGTCTCAAAACTGAGAAAGACATCATGGCTTTCCTATCTGAGCTCATTTCATGCTGGGATTTTGTAGATATAATACTCCCATCGGCTTCTACAACTAATTAGAGTCAGACTTGGCCCTGGCTGCAGAATTAGTAGGTTTGCTCTCTGTGGTTCTTCAAGTCCTTTCCTAGACCAGAGAAAAAGTGGGTCACACAGGACTAGTTCCCTGAGGCTTGGGGTCATCATATCTAATGATTTCTACCCTCTACTAAATCTCCTCACACAAACTCTTTCTTATATTTCCTTCATTTAATATCAGCTCTTTAATCTTGATCTAGTTATTAGTCATTTAGGTCAATTAATGGTCTTCTAACTCAACTTCAGTGCATTCATATCAATAGTGATTAAAAGACACATGTTTCTTATAAAAACATAAAAGCTTACTAAAAATGTTATAAAACTTTCTTGAGCTTTGTATATGAGTTTGGCACATTATAACACTGCAAATCCTTAGCACTTTGGTTTTATTTGTTTTAGATTCTGTGTACAGAAAAAAAAATTGAAAAAATGATTTTGTAGGCCCTTTAAAGCTTATGTTATCCTTACTAACCAATATACAATATATGTATACAATATGTATACAATAACCAATATATGTCCAGGGACTTACCTTCTGGATTACAAACACCCCATTCACAATCGTTCCAAGGGGCTGAGTTTGAAGCTTATTTATCTTAGGAGTTTCACCTGCTTTTCTGATAATACTCTGTGGAACATTGATCTTTTGGTCAGAATTAGCATCCAACACAATCGAAGACCTATTCACCTCCAGAAAATGACTGTGCTGATAATACTGGGATAATATAATTATTCTCCTTGAAACAAATTTATCTTTTAACTGTGTATTAAAAACTTTCACAAAAAAGAAGTCTGTCTCCGTAGCCACTGTGGCATGAAACATCTCTTGCTTCCCTTCTTGGGTCTCGAACTTGCAGGGCTTCATTGCTTTCAGCACCAAGACTGTCAGAGACTCTTTCTTCAAGCATTCCCCCAGGGATTCCTGCTGGACCACCAGGGCCTCCTTCTTGGGCTGAGACAATAGAAGAACAACATTACCTGTGAGTAAATGTAGATTTTATTAAGCTAACCTCAATTCATTTAGCACAAGACCCCAGGAAGGCAAATCAAGGAAGAATCAAAAGTCAAGATAGGAATTAGAAAAAGATTAGAAGCTTGACATTATCTAGAGAAACAATAAAACAAAACAAAACACAGGAGTACTTCAAGTCTTATGTTCAGTTGAGGCAATGTAACGGGTTTTAGAGACAGAGTCTCTAAATAGGAATCCTTACTTTGCCATGTAATTTACACAGAATGTGCAAAATCTCTGACTCACTGCTAATGCAGCAGGGTGAATCTAATTCTGTCTTCTACTGACCCTACTGGGGCATATGATACCCTAGTTTCTCTATCCAGTAAGTCCTGAGTATTTGTTTTACTCTTGTATAAGAGCCAAGGAGCTCAGTGACTGCCATAGAACTCTCCAAATTTCAAGGGATATCCCTATGCATAACAAAAGTACAGATGAAGAGACTGGGGAAACGGCTGGAGAGATGGCTTAGCACTTAAGGTGCTTGCCTGTGAAGCCTAAGGATCCAGGTTTGATTTCCCAGTACCCATGTGCGCCAAATGCACAAAATGGTGCACGCATCTGGAGTTTGCTTGCAGTGGAGAGAGGACCTGGTACACTTACACACACTCTCTCTCTCTATCTCTCTCTGTCTCTCTCTCTCTCTCTCTCTCTGTCTCTCTCTCTCTCCCCACTCTGTATCCCTCTGCCTGCAAATAAATAAATAAAATATTTTTAAAATAAAATAAAGAGACTGAGGTGAGAACTCTGTCAATAAAGTATTTGCCTTCCCAGCACAAGGACCTGAGTTCCATACCCAGTGCCCACATAAAAATGTCAGGCATGGTGGAGTGCATCTGTAATCTCAGTGCAGGAGAGAGAGACAGGCAGATCCCTGGGGTTCACTGGCTCATTAGTTTAGCCTACTTGTTGAACTCCAGGCTAATGAGAAACCCTCCCTCAGAAAGCGGTGGACAGCATGCCTGAGGATGACACACAAGGTTGTCACACATGCATGTGCCCACTCACATATGAACATATATATTCACATACATGCATGCACCACACACATACATCTACAAAAATGACATAGGAAGTTAAATTGAGTAAATGAAGATCTAGGGCAGAGATGCTACAAATGAATTAAAGGGAGAAAGAAAATTAGAAAAAAAATTCTACCTCGTGAATTTACCTCAGAAACAATCTATTAAACACAAAGGCTTACATTAAAATTGTATCATTTTATTTGTAACTATGCAAATTGAAATAATTTAAACACGAAAAGAGCAGTTGATCAAATAAAGTATTATAGTAACATGAATTGTTATGAAAATATTTTAAAGTTTTATAGGAATAATATGACAATGTTATAAGTTGAGTTAATAAAGGATAAAGTGCTAAAGAAAAAGCACATTATTGTGCCTTTTTACCAAATAAATATTTTAGATAAATAAGCAAATAATACACACCAACACATTATATTATCACATTGGGTATTATCACTGTGAAATTCCATTTTCTGGAGATAATATGATTATGGGTAAATTTTATTCCTACCTTTGTATTTTCTGTTTTGCCAAATTAAGAGGGTCATGGAATTAATTTTTCAATTTTTGTTTTAGAAGCAATACTACTTTTCAAAAACAACTTGCTATCCAAAGACCAAAGGGAAATATGGGGTGGGGTGGGGAATGATGTAAGACTGAGCATGTTCTGAATTGGCTCTCTGGGCATGGTCTATGATGCACCACACTCAGCTTGACAGAAAAATGTCATATATGACTTCACTGAAGCCCATTACAAGACTTCAAGCCTTTGATCCCTGCTATCTTTTCTTGGATCTTTTAGGGTATATAGTATATATTTTTATTACTGGTGACAGGAATGTAAAATTTATACCTGCATATGTCTCCATGACAACACTAGAACTTTATAGGTCAGGAACAGAGGAAGTGGTTGCTCTAAACACACAGCATGGAGGACACATAAATATGCACGACCAATTTCTATGCTCTTAAAATGTCATGACATCTACTTCCCAGGACATGAAGGTGCATGTGCTTGATGGGTTTTGTGGTGGAGCTCTTGAGTTCCCTTCACATGCTCCAGGAGGAGTAGGGGCTGAGATCCTCCAAGTTTCATTGTGTCAGCAAAAGAGAGCCACTCTTTGTTGAACTCCAGGCTAAAGAGAAACCCTCCCTCAGAAAGCGGTGGACAGCATGCCTGAGGATGACACACAAGGTTGTCACACATGCATGTGCCCACTCACATATGAACATATATATTCACATACATGCATGCACCACACACATACATCTACAAAAATGACATAGGAAGTTAAATTGAGTAAATGAAGATCTAGGGCAGAGATGCTACAAATGAATTAAAGGGAGAAAGAAAATTAGAAAAAAAATTCTACCTCGTGAATTTACCTCAGAAACAATCTATTAAACACAAAGGCTTACATTAAAATTGTATCATTTTATTTGTAACTATGCAAATTGAAATAATTTAAACACGAAAAGAGCAGTTGATCAAATAAAGTATTATAGTAACATGAATTGTTATGAAAATATTTTAAATGTTTTATAGGAATAATATGACAATGTTATAAGTTGAGTTAATAAAGGATAAAGTGCTAAAGAAAAAGCACATTATTGTGCCTTTTTACCAAATAAATATTTTAGATAAATAAGCAAATAATACACACCAACACATTATATTATCACATTGGGTATTATCACTGTGAAATTCCATTTTCTGGAGATAATATGATTATGGGTAAATTTTATTCCTACCTTTGTATTTTCTGTTTTGCCAAATTAAGAGGGTCATGGAATTAATTTTTCAATTTTTGTTTTAGAAGCAATACTACTTTTCAAAAACAACTTGCTATCCAAAGACCAAAGGGAAATATGGGGTGGGGGTGGGGGAATGATGTAAGACTGAGCATGTTCTGAATTGGCTCTCTGGGCATGGTCTATGATGCACCACACTCAGCTTGACAGAAAAATGTCATATATGACTTCACTGAAGCCCATTACAAGACTTCAAGCCTTTGATCCCTGCTATCTTTTCTTGGATCTTTTAGGGTATATAGTATATATTTTTATTACTGGTGACAGGAATGTAAAATTTATACCTGCATATGTCTCCATGACAACACTAGAACTTTATAGGTCAGGAACAGAGGAAGTGGTTGCTCTAAACACACAGCATGGAGGACACATAAATATGCACGACCAATTTCTATGCTCTTAAAATGTCATGACATCTACTTCCCAGGACATGAAGGTGCATGTGCTTGATGGGTTTTGTGGTGGAGCTCTTGAGTTCCCTTCACATGCTCCAGGAGGAGTAGGGGCTGAGATCCTCCAAGTTTCATTGTGTCAGCAAAAGAGAGCCACTCTTTGTTGAACTCCAGGCTAAAGAGAAACCCTCCCTCAGAAAGCGGTGGACAGCATGCCTGAGGATGACACACAAGGTTGTCACACATGCATGTGCCCACTCACATATGAACATATATATTCACATACATGCATGCACCACACACATACATCTACAAAAATGACATAGAAAGTTAAATTGAGTAAATGAAGATCTAGGGCAGAGATGCTACAAATGAATTAAAGGGAGAAAGAAAATTAGAAAAAAAAAATACCAGGGCTTGCCCAGCCCGTCCACATTATGACAACACCAAGAGCCAGTCTTAAAGGCTCTACCAAGTCCCCTGAGAGCTGGGCTAGAGTCTTTGTTGAGTCTGAAATTCTCCTTCATTCTCCTATTTCTTTGACCTCCTCATAAGTATTAACTCTGGAGGTATCCTAAAATATACTTCCAGAAAACTACTTTTCATCTCAGTCTTTTCTTCTAATAGACTCCAACTGATAGCAGCATGTTAACATGACCAGACATGACAGAGATTAGAAATCCCATAAATGCTTATACAGATGAATTTGAATCAGTTTTTCTTTAGTTTTGCAACCAAGACACATTTTTTTTTCACATCATTGTCTTTCTTTCTGTACTTGCACACTCTGAGATAAAGAACAGAAGGCTCAGAGGCACAAAATGACAGGGATAGTGACCAGAGACTGCTCTGTGAGGACCAAGCCACTCCACTTGCTCTCTTACCTGACTCTGAGCAGAGGCTTCTGGTGCAGCACCCAGCTTGCTGACGTCACTTCTGCTTGGAGTGGGAGCAACAGGACACAGTTCTGCTTCACTTTTCTTTTTTACAAGCTTTGGATTTTTTTCCCTCTTATTTCTCATGAATGCATTATCAACTGAGTTTTCAGAACAGTAAAACACATGTGTCACCATAAAGCAGCTGTATGATATGGCTTGAGTCCCCCAGGTTAAATTTAATTCTATAAAGGAAACTTCTAGTTTTGATTTTAAAATAACCACATATCCAAGATGGTCATGTTCAATTACTTAAGACACTATTAGGCAAAGTGGCTCATAAAATTATTAGGGGCTGTTTTGACAGGACTAGGGAAGTTCTGGGCAGATGTAATAAGACCATCCCTTTGATTTTATTAGAAAAAATGATTTAATGAATAGATATTACAGTTCATATCACATAGTAAGTTCTCTGTCAGTACATTCAAAAGAACAGAAAATACTTGATGTTACCCAGTATATTGCAGAGATATCTATGCCCTGGAAGAAGTTAAACTAACTATCCAATGGTAAGCTAGTTCTTTGAAATTAAGTTCTAAGAGATAGGAAGATTTAAAAACATCCCTTCCATGTTGGCAATATTGGAGGGAAAAAAGGAAAGGGAAGTCAAGGGATGAACATGTGCTTCCTTCCATTTCATCACATCAACCATTGTGTACTTTCATAGTGATGCCAAGAACATACCTTCCCACCATACATCTATCACTTTCCTTAATAATCAGATGCATATGTTTCATTAATTTCATCTATCATTCTTAATCTTTTATTTTCAAGTTTTAAGAAAATTACTGTTTGTAATCACTAAGCCATCCTCTAAGAATTTCCCAGGGAATTCTGACAATGGTCTTCACATGCATCTTCAAATATCCATGGGAAGATCAGAAGTTAGTCATCTGGACTAAAACACCCTTCAATGACTTCAGACTATTGCCACCCCTAGCGGGAGCTTTGAGTTTCAAAAATTATGCTTGGAGGGCTGGAGAGATGGCTTAGTGGTTAAGGCGCCTGCCTTCTAAGCCTAAGAATGCTGGTTCCAATCTCCAGGTCCCACGTTTAGCCAGATGCAAAGTGACACAAGGGCACAATGCCGCACTTGACCACAAGGGGGCACACGCATCTGGATTTTGTTCACAGCAGCTGAGAGACTGCTGGCGTGCCCATCTCTATCTGTCTTCCTCTCCCTCTCTCTCTCTGTCTCTCTCTGTGTCTCCAAAAAAAAAAATTATGCTTGGAAAGACAAAAGAAATTGGTGGACTAAATGATCAAACCACACACATAATTGTGGCTTGACATTCTCTCTTCTGGTCATTTCCTCCTGAATAATTACAATACATTACTTGAAACCACTTTCTTTTTTTATTTTTTTAATTGGGGGCTGGAGAGATGGCTTAGTGGTTAAAGGCACTTGTTGAAAAGCCTGACAAGCCAGGTTCAATTTCCTAGTGCCAATGTAAAGCCAGATGTACAAGGTGGCACATGCATCTGGAGTTCATTTGCAGTGGCAAGAAGCCCCTGGCATATCCATATTTTCTATCGCTCTCTCTCTTCCCCCCTTTTGCAAATAAATAAATAAAAAATATCTTTTAAACATTTTAATTGTGAACTTTACCATATGAACATATTGCATATTGTCCTATTCCTAGTGGATTATGCTTGTATATCCTTTCTGCAACAGGTTCTACGGAGGGCCCTCCTCACTGGGGTTATTGGTACTCACTGTGACATCATGCATGCACCACTTGGGCTCTGTGGGTTCTTAGTGTTTCATTCTTATGTAACAGTGGTTAGATTCAGTTAGCTTTTGTCATCATGCTTTCATGACTTTATATATTTTTAAGTCCCACTCATATACTGATCATTGACCCTGTTGTTATTAAAGGTTCATTCAGATGTCCCCTACTTCTAATGAGGCAAAGTTATGAATGAAATGGCAAACACGCTGAAAATGTAGCAAAAATACAAGATGAAAGTTGTTGAAACAAAACAAAAACTTTTTTTTTTTTTTTTTTTTTTTTTTTTTTTTTTTTTTTCGAGGTAGGGTCTCACTCTAGCCCAGGCTGACCTGGAATTCACTATGTAGTCTCAGGGTGGCCTCGAACTCATGGCGATCCTCCTACCTCTGCCTCCCAAGTGCTGGGATTAAAGGCATGCGCCACCATGCCTGGCAGCAAAAACATTTTCTATCGTAACTAGAAACAAATTTTCTATTGTCCAAGTAGGCCAAAGATGACTTTAAGAGCAATTTTAAAACTATAAATAAAGGTGTGTTGACTTCTAGCTAAGCTTACAAAGCTGCCACTCACTTCTGAGTTTCCAATCAGGTCCTGAAGAAGATCATTTTTAAATTTTATTTATTTATTTATTTATTTATTTATTTATTTATTTATTAGAGAGATAGAATGGGCATGCCAGGGCCTCCAGCCACTGGAAACAAACTCCAGACACATGCGCCATATTGTGCATCTGGCTTACATGGTTACTGGGAAATCAAACCTGGGTCCTTAGGTTTTGCAGGCAGGTGCCTTAAGTGCTAAACCATCTTCCCAGCCCCAAAGAAGTCCATTTTTATCTAATCAGGATGATAAAAATCCCAGGGTCATTAGAAAAGTAAAATGGAGAAAAGCTCTCAGTTGGGGGAATTTAGTCTTATTCTGTCAAAAAGAAAAAAAATTCATGATTTAAGGAACAACAAAATATATCCCCAACATCTTCAGCTCCCCCTCCACCCCCCCCCCCCCAATGCTTTGTAAAACAAAATGCTGTAGTTGCTTGGACCTTTTTATGTGAACTTACTTCCACCTTGTGGCCCTGTCTAGGAAGTACATCTTCTAACTTTATCCAATAAAAATAAAGGGCTCAGCACAATCATTCTTTCTCTAAAGGGCCTCAGATAGTACATAATGGTTTTCATCTATCTGGAACTGTAAGCGATGCCATCACTTAAATAGCTTTGCTTAGATTTCATAAACTTACATATAAGAGCCTGGCTCATTTTTATGCTGCACACACACACACACACACACACACACACACACTATGCGTGTGCACGTACACACCAATACTTCTGAAAACTGTTGGAACTGTGCTGCTGCAGATTAATTTAGAATCCTAAAACTATTACATTTGGAGTTTGTCGCTTTGGGGAGTCTTTTCATGAGGCATTCTTTTCTTCCCTCCTGTTAGTCATAATGGGATATATCATACACACAAAGGATCTCTCAATTGTCCTGAGGGAACAATTAGGATCTTAAGCAAAATGCACACCATGGAAGGAGGGTGGTCAGTGATCTATTGAATAATATAAAAATGGTCTTTGTGTCCTGGCAAATCCATTTTGTCATCTGCATTTGCGACAAAGCAGAACAAAGAGTCAATTTTCCCTGAGGAAAGACAGACTGGGACCATGCCACAGACGAGAAGTGAATAGTCTATGAGGAGGGGTAAGGGTACTTAATACCCCAGTATATGACTTTTTAGTGCTGTATCTTCCTTATATGACCTTCAGGCCTTCAGCAAAGTGTAAGAGCCATACATACTGTGTAACTGGGGCCTTGAATATTAACTTTGCTATGTATTGCTGCGTAGCAGATGATTCCTCCAAATTAAACTATTTCTTCCTGAAGGGAGGAGGGAGCCAAGAGGTCTAGAAGAGCCAAAAATCAAAAGATAACATGAGCACTCCCCAGTGTTATAGGAATGATAAGCAAAGGGCAGACATTGACCAATGTTAATTAAAAATTGAACTGTTCCTCCTGAGGGGAGGAAGGAGGCTCAGGGAATGTGAAAAAGGTTGCACGATCTCACCCAAAGGCTGTTTAAAGGGAAAACAACTGCTTGGGAATGAGACGCTCTGATTGAGCTGCCTGCAAATCATGTAGTGTGCTCAAGACTCCCTAACCAGTTGAGCTCCCTGCAGGTTGTACCGTGTCTCCAGAGGTGCGGCTTCCATGAGTCATCACTTATTCTAGAGTGGGCTTTTCCATGTTGTAGCTGCCTTGGAGTCAAAGCAGCTATTGGAAGGTTGTCATCCAGGATGGGACGAGACTTCTCGATAGTGCAGCTGCTTTGGGGTTTTCAGACTCTGTAAGTAAGCCCTAAGGGTGAGGGAAGAGCTTCTGCAAGGGTAATCCCAACAGGGAGCTCCACATACGTGGCTATGGAGAGGTGATCATTCAGGATGGAAGGCTGCTTTGGGGTTTCCATTGCTTCTGTAAGCAACCCCTCACCCTGCTCTGTAAGTGGCCGCAATCTCATTGGTTCACTAAAACTGGTTTGGGTATAATATTGCTGTGGCCTGTCATCTATGTCACCTATCTGGGGTGAATAGATGTGTGTTTGCATTGTCCCAGAAAAAAAAAAAGTTTCCCACATCGTGTGTTCAAGATCTCTACAAGTGGACTTGGAGGTCAAGACTGGCAAAGGCAGACATGATGAAAGGGTGAATAGCAGCCCTGATGGCTGAAAGAAGAGGGTACACATTAATGCCGAGACAGCTCGGCAGAATTTACAACAAACACTTCCTAGTGATTCTCAGTGAAAGGAGCAAAGAGAGGGTAACCAAACAAGAAGACAGAGTCTACATTAGCCAAGACATTCCTCATTATGTACTGAAGCCTCACACATCTGATGTCCTCAGAGATGGGATACTCATGCCTACTGTGGCGTTTTGGATGTAAAATCTCCCATCAAGGATTTGTGATTAAGCTTCCCATTTGGTTCCCAGCTGACAGAGCCTTTGGGAAGCAGAGTCTTGCTGAAGGAGGAATGTTAGAAAGGTGGACCTGTGGTGTGGATTAGTGTGGCTGACTGTGTGTTTAGGGCTGCCCTCCCTGCTGCAAATATGTGACATTGTGAGCTGGCTGGCATGCTTCTCTCCATCATGATGAATCTCCCCTCCAAACTTTAAGCCTGGGGTTGAAGAGATGGCTTAGCGGTTAAGGTGCTTACCTGTAAAGCCAAAGAACCCAGGTTCTGTTCCCCAGAACCCACGTAAGCCAGATACACAAGATGGCACATGCAGCAGCTGAAGGCTCTGGTGTGCCCATTCTCTCTCTCTCTCTTTCTCTCTCTCTCTCTTCCTCCCTCTCTCTCCTTTCTCTTGGTCTCTCACAAATAAGTAAAAAATAAAAATTAAATAAATAAATAAAAACTGTAAGCTTGAAAGAAGTTGTTTTCTCTCATAAACTATTTCTGCTTGGGTGTTGTCTCCTAGCAACTAGAAGGTAATTAACTGCTGCACCTACCTTTCTCTTTCTCTTCCTCCAGATTTGTTGCTACATGTATGTAATTCAACTTCCTGAAAATGGCGATGGTCTTTGTCACTGCAAACTTCACCCCTTGGTTCTGGATCATCAAGTTAGCTAACGTTGTCCTGTTTGCAGTCTCCAGTTTGCCCTTCGCAATAGTAAACTCTTCAGGAAGAAAGTACTTAAACCTCTGCAGTTCCTCATCAGTGATGTTATCCAGGCCCACCAACAGCAGGATTTCCTTATAGCGACTCTCCATCACATAGCTTTGGGGTCAGCCTGTAAGAAATCCAAAACGTGTGATTACACCACCAAAAAAAAAAAAAAAAAAAAAAAAAAAAATTCCACTTCTACTTTCAAGACAAACAAGGTGAGTGGTTAATATCTCCTTAAAGAAAATGAGTAAATGTTTATAGCACAGTAAGTAAGAATTAGGTGAACAAATTATGAAAAACAAAGCTGTCTAAGCAAAAGAGTCCCTAGTAGTGGGAAAGCACATCTGCAGAGGACAAACAATGCATCTAGAATTTTTAGAACACAGGACTGTGCTCCTTTGATTTCTATGGCTTACTTACTGAGGCATGGGACAGATGACACGGTGCTTATATTTCAAGTTCACAATTTAGCACATGTAGCTAGGAGATGAAATACAATTTACGAAATTGTTCCTTCATGGCTCACACTTGGGTGTCGTATCTCAACAATCTATTCCAAACTCATGATCAAAAGCTTTTCGGCTATGTTCTCCTCTAGGAATTTTCTAGTCTCAACTGTTAACTTTCTTGTCTATGACCCAGTTTGAATTATTTGATATGTGGTATAAGATAGGATGCAAAGTTCATATTTTTCTCATGTTATGAATTTTTCCTGTGGTCTTATGTTGAGAAGATTACCCTTTCACTGTTTGCCTTTGTCAAAACAATTTTTTCCTGGGCTGGAGTGATGTATTAGCAGCTAAAGCACTTGCCTTCAAAGCCTAAGGACCCAGGTTAAATTTCAGAGCACCCATGTAAGCCAGATACACAAAGTGGTACATGCATCTGGATTCATTTGCAGTGGCTGGAGGCCCAGGCATGCCCTTTTCTCTCTCTCTCTCTCTCTCTCTCTCTCTCTATCTGCCTCTCTTTCTCTCAAATGAATCAATAAATAATTTTTTACAAAAATAAAAACATTTGTCCTTCCAAGAGTAGCTCCATTTTTAGATTCTTTTCTCTGTGCCATTAGTTTAGCTCACTATTAATTTTGGATGTATGTGGTATTTTGACTGGGAAGAGTCAATAAAGTAAAGATGACAGCCTTGTCCAATTAATGCATAAACTCCATGCAAAACCTCAAGGGCTTTCCATATTTACACATAACATATTTATCTGCATTAAATACCTAAATAGGTATAGTAATACTGTTATAAACATAGAAGATTTTCTCTTTACGTTCAGGTAAAGGAATTTCTAAAATAATGCTAACTATAACATATTTGAAAGGAAGGCTGTCAAATGTGTGTACATTCTAAATTTGGAGGAAGCACACACAAAGTAAACAACATTAAAAGACAAGGCAAAAGCTGATAAGGTGCTATCTGCAATGGTTATGATAGATGATTCTATTATATATGAAGAAACATATATTGTTAAGGAAAATATGAACAGCCTATGAGAAATGTAGACAAAAGACGTGAGTGAACAATAGATTGACTTTGCTTTAATCTATAATAAATATTTAGTAACATGGTTAACATTAATTGTAATTAGCTAATTTCAGAGCAGCAATATACAGGGAGAAGAAACAATCCAAAGAAGGTATGCTAATGAGAATAAAACAGCTGATGGTGAATTCCAGATGAGATCGGGCGTGTTCAGGGTGGTATGGCCATAGACTGATGGTGAATTTCAGAACCTGAAGACTCCCATAGGCACAGTCTTGTTTATAAGTTCTATTGCCATTGCTATGGACTTAGTATGTCTTTACCCAGTACTCCTAGGTAAAGACTAGCATGATATTGATGGGACCTCTACTTACACATGACATTTCATAAAAGAAAGCACAAAATCTTATCAGCATAGTTTTCAACACAAGAAATCAACTTGAAATACCTAGAATGATAAAGCTACCCTAAACGTCCCAGTCATGCTGATGAGAGCACAGAAGCAAACCTACTTTGCTTGAGTGTTTACAACATGATAATCAACTCAGCATGCTTCCTACTTATGTGAAATTTTAATTTACTTGTAACCCACTTATGTAATAACACAATCACATTTTAATTACATTTTTTCCTGAAGTTTATCTCATTAATATAAAATTGACATTTAGCTCCATAATATCTGTTTACTTGTTTTAATTTATTTGTTGGGTTAAGGATATAAGGTCAGTGGTAGAGCACTCTGAGATCTACCCCAAGCACCACAAAGATATAATAAATGCAGTATTTGTTATATGGGGAGTTTATATTCAAAGAAATGCCTCCAAATCTACTTGGTGGCTTAAGAACTGCAGGAGTTCACGCTACTATAATTCAACAACATGGTATAAGTAGCACATAACAACTGGTCAATGACTGGTGTTTTACAAATTACAAAATGCTTTCACAAGCTGGGAAGAAAAGAAACATGTAGGCAGTGTTCACCCTACGATGTGCTAATTCCTGCCATCAGGTATAAGTATCCAGTTTCCATTCGCTCTCATCTCTAATGCTGCAGGATAAATTGCTATTCAAAATGAATGACTTACCTGCGGCCACACAGCTAGTGAAAGGCAACTAGATAGTCTGACTTAGAAGTCTTCTGAAACCATGTTCATGTCCTTTAACTCTCTTTTACCAGCTGACTTCTTATTGTTCAAAGAATGCGCACTAACACCTCTAAGAAAAAATAAATAAAAACTCACATCACCAGTGTTAGTGGCTGTAATTCAGATGTGACTCAGTCCTAAATACCGAACTCTCTTATAATAATTGCCAGTTTTCCCCAAATTATTTATATATCTTCACAGAGTATCTGCACAGCTCATTCTTCAACCTCGACTTCTGCTCGATCTTATTGGGTACATTTTAAACTTTTTATTTTATCTTATTTTTGGGGGAGAGAGAGAGAGAGAGAGAGGAAGACAGAGATGGGCACGCGAGCAGTGTCTCAGCTGCTGCGAAAGAAATCCAGATGTGCGTGCCCCCTTGTGGTCAAGTGTGGCATTGCGCCCTTGCATCACTTTGCATCTGGCTAAACGTGGGACCTGGAGATTGGAACCGCTGGAGATTGGAACCAGTGTTCTTAGGGTTAGGAGGCAGGCGCCTTAACCCCTAAGCCATCTCTCCAGCCCTGGGTACATTTTATAAAATAGAACATGGAGACCTGTTCCTCTCTGTTATCATAAATGCTTTCCTTTTCTCTTCATTATTGGTCTACTTAACAATATAGTATTTGCACAGTTTGGGTTGTTCGTTTAATTAGCTGAATTCTGTGCTAGAATGGAAGTGGTCTGTGGGATTAAAAAACAAACAAACACTGGCTGCTGTACTCCTAGCTCCTAAACTAGAACCTAGCAAACAGTAGATGTTCAATAAATATTTGTTGAATATCTAAGTATTCACTGAATGAACTATCTAGCTTCCTGAACTGAAGGTATGGTGTGAGTGTCTTTACTTTCTGGGCTGCGTTGGATCCATTTGGTTTCGTTAAAAGGCAGAGTGGCCAGGAAGCAGAGTAATATCCTTCAGTGACCCTCTTCCCACAAACACACCTAAACAGATGGTTCTTCACACCCTGAACTACCTTCCTAAGAGCTGCAGAAGCCAGCTGAGAGAGAAGACTGCCTAGTTTGAGTTTAGGCATAAGAAAGGGCACGTTAAAGAGGGAGCAAGGAAAGAGTTGTCCATGTCAACATCGCCCCCCCATCCCCCCAATTCCAAACAGCAGGAAGAGAGGAAGAAGGAATTAAATCCTGACCACAGACATGAAACCTATACCAGACCCACCATGGTGAAACCCAATATCTGACAGAGCCCCCATAACACCTGCCCCAGGCCACACTGAGCAACAAGGATTACATTAGCCAGGCTGTTGACTGCCTAAACCTTCAGCAGCACAATGCAGAGCAAAACTCCATCCACCGTGGATCAGGGTACAAAAGCTAGCTAGCATGGGATTTTGCCTTAGAACCCGGAGTTGGGCCTGCTTTTTGGAGGACCTAGCACCAGGCAAAAGCCAAAGTCCTCTATATCCAGGTGAAAGCTCAAACATCCAGCCTTTAGGTCTATTCTGGCATTAGATACCTACCTGCATGTTGGCTGGACAGACTCAGGTTTGGCCTATATCATTGTCAGCCTTGCAGTGGGCCCGAGACACACACCCATTGCAGACTGCACTGGTCTCTGTTTTTATACAAGTCCCATGTGTCCCAGTTTAGTGTCATGCTTGGTGGTCAAGGGTCTCTCACTACCATCTGGCCCCTAATATTGGGCAAAATGGCTACCTGCTGGTCAGTGTTCCAAGACAGTCTCACGACCTGCTCTGGTTCCCAACAGAGACGTGGGCTTAAGTGGAATGAAGTCATATTTGGGGTTTCATCACTTTTGGGGTAGCATAGGCTTGGGTACAACTTCGCCAGAGTAGGATATGCAGAGAAAGAAGAAGAAGTTCTTACTAACCCTGTGCCTCTCAATGTCTACAGATGAAGGATGAAGATTGACCAGTCTTGGACTGGTAATGGACTAGCCACGAAACAGCCAGGATTTCTCAGGGAGTAGCTGCTGAGTGAGATAGAAAGTATGAACAAGGGGCTAGGAAAATGACTCAGCAGTTAAGACATTTGCCTGTGAAGCCCAAGGAACCCAGTTCAATTCCCCAGGACCCACACTAGCCATATGCACAAGGGGGTGCATGAGTCTGGAGTTTGTTTGCAGTGGCTGGATGCCCTGGTGCACCCATTCTCTCTTTCTCTTTGCCTCTTCCTCTCTCTCTCTTTCTCTCTCTCAAATAAATAAATAAATAAAATGTTTTTTTAAAAAAAAAAAGAAAAGAAAGTATGGGGTCTGGGGAGATGGCTTAGTGGGTAAGTGCTCACCTGTGAAGCCTGAGGACCCCAGTACAAGGCTTGATTCCCAAGAACCCACGTAAGTCAGATGCACAAGGTGGCACATGCATCTGGAGTTCATTTGCAGTGGTTGGAGGCCCTGGCACACCCATTCTCTATCTATCTATCTGCCTGTTTCTCTGTCTGTGTGTTGCTCTCAAATAAATAAATCAATAAATAAACAAAAAAATTTAAAAAAGAAACTATGAACAAGCAGTGATGCCAATGCTCATGGGACATGGTTCTTAAATGGCCGTGTCACATGGTTTTAATAATGACAGGTAAAGTGAGGTAGCAGTTACCTTCTTACTGCTAAGACAAGACAGATGACCAGAAGAAGCTTATGGAAGGAAAGGGTTTATTTCTGGCTTACAGTTTCATCGTGATGGGAACTGCATGGCACTAACAGAGAGCAGGTCCTCACATCTTGTCCTATCATCTGAGAGGAAGCAACGAGAGTGAGATAGCTCACACTGGCAAGGGGGTTGGACTACAAAATACCAAGGCCTGGCCCCAGGAACACACCTCCTCCAGCAAGGCCACACCCTGCAAAGGCTTCAGCAGGGAGGAATTAAGTATGAGGCTTAGTCATAAACACATGAGACTATGGGGGATATTGTATATTTAAACCACCACAGCTATAGAAATTACATAAGATTATCAATGTGAGGTTACTGGTGAAATTGATAATACTATGGTGGGAAATTGTGGACAAGATATATTTGACACATATGTGGACAGAAAAAAGAGATAAGAAGGAAAACCCAATTGTTGCTGCAAAAGACCCAGGGAAATGTGTAGAAGTTGGAGGAAGTTAGCAATGGCGAGAAGTTCTTCGGGTTTGCTTGCTTGCATGGGAGAGATCACACACTTGACTCATGTGGATGATGATGACATAGGAGGTGGAGAATTGTGGGTGTAGAACAAAGGGAAAATTGCTTATGAGAAATCTCAGCATTATTCTTCTGAAGGCGTCCCTTATGAAATAAAGGAAGCCTATCCCACATTTCCTGCATCTGACATCTGTTATGAAGGAATGATGCCTAACTTTCTCATGCCAGGATTTCTGAATTCCTCAACGATTTCCAGCTGTTGCCTACAGCTGATTGTTACATAGCTAGGCAGACACTACAACCTTTCAAAAGTGTCACTACCCTCACATGTAAAATGGGAAAAAATGTGATTAGCTCCCTGAAATGACTACTGTTATGAGTCCATATGATTGTATGACGAAGTTATAACACAGCTGTATAAACAGTAATCCTACATGATCAGTTATTAATGTAAAAAGTAATCATATATATATACATATGTGTGTGTATGTATTTATAACAAATAATAGTTTAACCTTGCATAGTAAATTTATGAAAACCTCAGAAAAGAATTTATTTTATTTATTTGAGAGAGAAAGAGGCAGGTAGGGAGACAAAGAGAATGAACATGCCAGGGCCTTCAGCTGCTACCAACAAACTCCAGACACATGCACACCTTGTGCATCTGGCTTACATAGGTCCTGGGGAATTACATCTGAGTCATTTGGCTTTGCAGGCAAATGCCTTAACCACTATGAAATCTCTCCAGCCTGAGGATGAATATTCTTTCAAAAACTGTTTTATCAAAAGACAGACAAGGAAGATTATGAGGAAGGTGGAGGTGCTAGAATGGAAAGGATGGCTAGATGAAATAAATCACTGGTTGACAGTAATGAACAAAGGGTGCCATCTTGAAATCACACCCTGGCATCCCACTTGGACTACATGAGATGTCTCAAGGGCAGGTTGCAGTCAAGACGTGAGACTTTGCGCATGGGAAAAGAGGCATTCTTTACTAAGAGACTCCAAGTCCTATAGGAGGGCTCAGGATATGAAGCTACTTGGCTAGTGTCCTGAAAGTACCTCAGGGACTCTGCAAGAAGAATTGTAAAATAAGTGTCAGGTTCACAAAGAGGCTGGCAGGAAATCTTTAAGAAAGGCTGAAGCCTAGGAGTAACAATTTCAGTTCAGTGATTCCAGGGGACAGAGCTAAAGTGACAGTAAAAGACAAGTGGATGTCTCCTTTCAGAATCTATGTTGTTTTCTCAGGTTCAAATCCTGAGGTTGAACAGCATGGCCGAGCTTCTCCTCGGTCTTCTTTTCCTATGGGGAAATCATCACTTCATCTTCTCTGGACCTGTTCCTTCATGTTGCTTAGCAACTGACTCCAGGGTGCTCAACAAGCACATGCATGCCACCATCTGGCACATCCAGAAACTGCATCTTACTTCTGGTAAGCATCTCCCTTCACCTCTAGGTGGCACCAAGAGCCTCAGGCCTAAGGCTGTTAGACTGACGACTCAGACCAGACTTCACTGAGACGGCTTTGTCTTCCTAAATTCATATAGAAATTTGCACCCCGTTTCTAGGCTGACCCAAAGAAGGAAGTGCCCAAGCGATGCAAAAAGTGACAGCAGATGACTTAGTAATACATTGTCATCAACAGCCATGCACTTTGAACGGAACCAATTTCGTCTGAATACATTGTGTCGCAGAGACTTAAAAAGATTTTTTTTTTCCTGATTATTAACAGACACTCTGATCTCAGAGGGCAAATAAAAACACATGCTCAACCTTCCTAACCCCAAGTTTGGAGATTTAGTGTTTGAGACTAGCCTGCAGTTTCCATAATAGCTTGTCCATTATTTAGTGAATCAACAATGATCATATGGACATTTAACATGATGTATTTGATTGTATGGATATAAAAGTCAATAAAACGACTTCCAGATGTTGGGTGGCTGCATGAAGTCATGGAAACAGAGGTGCAAGTGAATTATTACAATACGTGTTATGAGAACAGTTCTAATGAAAGCATGCTCCTGGTGCTGCAGGAGTGGAAGAGCATCCATCTACGCTCATGGGATCAGCCGAGATCTAGAGGCCGACTGCTTCACCCACTGCAAGGCTCATTTCAGCAGATGTCACCTCACCAGGGAGGTCTCCCTGATCAATACATTCTCTACCTTTTATACATTACTTTCCCCCACATATGGCACTGGCCACCATCTGACATACTTTCCATTTCACTTGTTTCTTTTGGGGCCCTGACACCAATAATGTAAGTCCTGTGAGATCAGACATTTCTATTGGGTCACTTCACAATCCTCATTGTAGCATATAGAAGGTACTTTAAAAATATTTATTGAACAAGTAAAATACATGAGTAAGACCAAAGTGTTCCAAAGTAACAATGGAAAGTGGATGGATACTGCCTGAAAGTAAGAAGAAAAGGCTCCCCATTGACAGAGACCCCCCCAACAAAGACTTGCTGTGGGGCTGAGGATATGGCGTAGTGGGTAAAGCATAAGGTCTTGAGTTCAGATCTGCCACACTCATGTAAAATGCCAGGCAGGGTAGGACATGTCTATACTCCCAGAAACAGGAAGATCCTTGTGGCATGATGCCTAGCTAATCTAGCCACGTTGGTGAGCTCTGAGTTCATTGAGGGATACTATATGAAGCAGTAAGATGAAGAGCAGTGGATTAAGATACCCAATATCTACCTCTGGCCTCCACACACATGTGCATGTGCACTTGCACACACATACTACATGCATGCACATCACACATGCATACACGTTTCAGAAGAAAACCCCTTGATGTGCTTTACTGCACGTCCAGAGGAGCTTACTGATTTAGGCTCCAGGTTCCATGACAGGTGGGTTGTGAGGAGGCTGAAGGGAAGCAGTCATCAAAGGTCTCTACTAGGATCAGGTGCATTGCTCAGTCGGGCCATGGTGATCATTCTGCAGGGAAGTCCATCAGAGAGATGGTCAATGGGGGATACAAAAATAGAGAGGGGGCTGGAGATATAGCTTAGCAGTTAAGGTGCTTGCCTGCAAAGCCAAAGGAGCCAGGTTTGATTCCTTAGTACCCATGTAAAGCCAGATGCACAAAGTGGCACATGAATCTGGCGTTTATGTGCAGTGGCTGCAGACCCTGGTGCACCCATATTCATTCATTCATTCATTCATTCATTCATTCACACACACTGTCTCTCTCCTTGCAAATAAATAAAATTATTTTTGAAAAGATGGAGAAAAGCCTTCTGGAAGTGGAGATTTAAGTAAAAAAAAATTCTATCCAGTGTAAAATGGGATCCTCAGACCCTTTCCTCCTTGACTCCTAGAATCCTGACTATGCCACAACAGGGAGATACAGATGTCCTACCACCATAATGATTGGCTGAAGATGGGTAAATCTCTTTGGTTTCTGGCATTTTGGATTCCCCAAGACAAGGAACCTGCATCTTGCATGATACTTCTGTAATGAAACTAAGCTGTAAATAAATACAGTTCATCATCACAAATTTCAGTTGTGTGTTACGTGTGCACAGTTATTTTTCTTAAGTACTAAACAAATATACATCATGCTAAGAAAAGCCTCTAACATAAGCAATAAAATCATAAACATAAAGTAGAACTTAAAAGAAACACAAAGTAAAGGGTAAAAGAAAATGTACATATAGTGAATATGCAGTCAACAAGAGATAAGAAAAGACATTGCAACAATGATACAAGGCAGTGTTAATAAATGTGAAAATTAGAAAATCCACAGAAGAGATTTTTAGATACATTTTGTGAATGTGATAGCAGACAACTTTTTAAAGTTAACAGAGTAGTGATAGATAAAGTTGACAAGTTCTTTGTAAAAGTATAACTAGAAGACAACACGATGGGGGAAAGGGCAAGAAAAGATAAGAAATGGAGAGGCATGTGTCAGGATGAATAATGACCATCTAATAAACATTCAAGCAAGAGTGAACTGAGAAAGTTGGGGGAAAGTTATCAAAAGAATACTATTGAGGGCCAGGGACATAGCTCAATGGTAGAGACTTGTCTAGCATGCACAAGGTCCTGGAGCCAATCCTTAGTACTAACAAAACAAATAAGAAAATGAACAAGAGAACAACAAACACATTGTTGTTTTGATTTTTTAAAATATTTTACTTATTTATTGATTTAAGAGAGAAAAGGGGGGGAGAGAGAGAGGGAGAGAATGGATGTGTCAGGGTCTCCAACCTCTGCAAACAAACTCCAGACACATGCCCCACCTTGTGCATCTGGCTTATGTGAGTACTGGGGAATTGAAACTGAGTCCTTAGGCTTCGCAGGCAAGTGCCTTCACTGCTAAGCCATCTCTCTAGCCCTGTTTTGATTTTTAATAAACTATTTTTCAGAACAGTTTTAGATTCATAGCAATATTGAGATGAAGATAAACTGCCCATTTGCCTCTCTCCCTCAGACATAGCCTCAAGTATTAAAAACACTCTTGACTGGATCAACCATCAGAATTGACAAATGCACAGACACATGGTTATTGCCCAAAGTTCATGGCGAGCCTTAGGGTTCGGTCTAGGTGTTTTAAATCACATGTGCTTGGAAAAGCATATAATGAAATGCATTGACGAATATAGTATATAGAGTAGTCTCACTGTCCTAAAACCCTGTTTTCTCTGCCTAGTCACAACCACTAGCAACCAATGATCTTTTTGTCTCCATGGTTATGCCTTTTCTAGAGTGTCAGATAGTTGGAATTATATAGTATGTAGTCTTTTCATGTTGGTATTTCATTTAGTAATACATATATAAATGTTCTTCATTTGTTTTCTTGGCTTGATACTTCATTATTTTTAGTGCTGCACAATATTCCATTATCTGAATGCATCACAGTTTATTAACCCATTTTTCTACTTAATGATGTTTTAGTTTCTTCCAAGTTTGCACAATTATAACTAATAGTGCTCCACATACACATGTGTGGGGTTTTATGTGGGCATAAGTCTATTATGAAGGAGTTTACTATAGTGTTGTATATCAAAAGTACGAGTGGCTTTATAAGAAACCATCAAACTGTCTTTCAAAGTGTCTGTACAATTTTTGCATTTCCATAGACAATGAGTCAGAGCTCTTGTTGCTCCATGTTCTTGCTAACATATGATGCTGTCAGCACTCTGGATTTGTGCCAGAGAAGTGTGGGGGGTATGCAACTGCTGCTTTCGTTTGATTTTTCCTGATGGCACATGATATGAAGTATCTTTTCATTTAGTTAACTGCCATTTGTGAGGTGTCCATGTAGGTACTTGGTCCAATCAATGTGCAATAGTTTCTTGGTTTTCTCATTGTGGAACTGTAAAAGTCCCAATATTTTGAAATGTGAGTACTCTATTAGACATATCTTTTGCAAATATTTTCTTCCACACTGTGCTGGATTGTTTATTCTCTTGAAAGTGTCTCTGACGAGCAGATTATACCTTGCAAAGAATTAGCCCATTTCATCTATCAAATTTGTAGACACAAATTTGTTCATGACATCCACTTATTACCCTCTTAATGTCCATGGAATCTGTAATGATGGCACGCCTTTCAGTTCTCATATTAGTTATTTGTCCTCTTTTTAATGAGATAGCCCAGCTAAAAGCCTATCAATTTTATTGAGCAGTTTAAAGAAATAGCTTCAGTTTCATTGATTTTTCTCTATTGATCACCTATTTCCAATGTCACTGACTTCTGCTCTGACTTTTATTGTTTTTTCTTCTACTTACTTTAGATTTTATTTGCTATTCTTCTGCTAGTTTCTTAATGAGAAAGTTTAGATGACTGATTTTAAATTTTTCTTCTTCTCCAAGCACATCTTTTTAAAATTACAAAATGGCTAAGAGAAAAATATCACAAAAGATTCCCAAGAAAGAACATATCCTATGACAAGATTAGGATTGAGAACTCATACTGCTCTTCTTGAAAGCAACATGAAGAGCCAGAAACAGGGGAAAATTTCTTTATTATTTGAAGAAAGGAGTTTTCAGTTTGGTATTCTATACTGTATTAATTACCTTTTTTTGTTTTAGTTTTTTTGATTTTTGAGGTAGGGTCTCACTCTAGCCTAGGATGACCTGAAATTCACTATCTAGTCATAGGGTGGCCTTGAACTCATGGCAATCCTCCTGCCTCTGCTTCAGTCAAACACTAATCCATGAAATGGTCCTGTCCACAATTAGAGTTGGTCCTCCCACCTCAATTAACCTAATGTGGAAAATTTCTCACAGACACTCCCAGGAATTTATTTACATGGTTCCTGTCAAGTTGTCAATCACAGATTAACCACCAGAAGTCCATCCCTTGTCAACTTGATACTAAAATATAATACTTTTAACCCAGAACCTTACACTCCTAACCCCAAAATTCATAGCCATCTCATAATGATGTGTTCAGTCAAACTTCAAAAGTCCCCATAGTCTTTAAAAGTTTCAACACTTCCAATCTAGAAGTGCACAGTCTCTTCTGAGACTTAAGAACTCTCTTAATTGTGAGCTCCTATAACATCAAAAAACAAATTATATACTTCCAAGATAGAATGGCACATAGCAAACCTTCCCAATTTGTGGTAGTTTGGATGTGTGACCCCCCCCCCATAGACTCAGGTGTTTTATTAAAACTTATAACTTGGATTTCTGGAGGTGGTGTCACTGTGTGAAGATCCTAGAGTCCAGCCCTAAGGTGTCACTGAGGGCAGACCTGAATTCCATCCCAAAGGTGTAAGAAAACAATGTAAGCACAGGGGTCTTGCTTTTACTAGCTCATGTTTGCTGTTTTTGGTATTTGTTGGCTATTTGATTGTTTCTCCCTGCTTGGACATGTGGAAGCAGCTTCTCCCACATTGCTGGGACTTCCACCATGGATCTATAAACTTGAAATAAATCCCTTTCTCCAATATACTTGTCTGTTTAGAAGTCTTACCCAGCACTGTGAAGTTGATTACAACACAAATTAAACAGGAAAATTGGGGTCATAGTAAAAAATAATCAGTCCAAAGCAAGATTAAAACCCAGGAGAGCAAACTTCAAATCTTGATGCTCTTGTCAGGCATCTGGGACTCATGATGGAATCATTGGCCCCTAATGGGCTTGGATAACTCCACCCCTTTAATTCTGCTGCCTGTGATACTCCTAACCTCTTTCCTAGGGCAGCTTACTATGAACCTGCAAAAGCTGCCCTCTGCAGACATCCTATGGTAATGGCATCTCCATCATCCTGGAGTTTCATTGTCACTTATGGCTCACCTTCATAGCTTCATGAAGTGGCCTTTCATGGCCTCCTTGTGGGGATCCTAACCTTGCCACTAGCCCAGTTCCTGATAGAGTCATTGTTCTCCTCAAAAACCTTATAAGACAGCTCTCCACTATCTGCATTTCTCTCAGCATCTTGTCTTCCAAGTTCCCATTAGAATGACCCATTAAACTCTACTTACAGTCCTCAAGGACTTTTATAGCCCAAAGTTCTAAACTCTTCCACATTCTTATTGAAAAATCTGTTCTAAATGCCTATAAACAACAAGGTCAGGTTTATCATAGCAGTGGCCCCACTCCTGGTACCAATTTCATATATTAGTTACTCACTCATTGTTATGACCATACACCTGACAAAAAGTAGCTGAAGGAATGAAGGAAGGAAAGAAAGAAAGAAAGAAAGAAGGAAGGAAGGAAGGAAGGAAGGAAGGAAGGGGAAGGGGTTTTTTTACAGCTAAGAATTACAGGCTGTATGTATACCTACATACCCATGATCTAATTACCTATCAACTATATGTCCTGACATCATTATGTAGATGGATAAGATCTTAAAATATGAGTCTGGGGGTAACATACACACTCAATCCACATTAACCAAAATTATTATTGACAAGCCCCAGAACCTGGAAATGTAAGGGGCTAGTGTGCAACCTGTGAAAATTTAAACAAAAGGAACAAAAACTCAAGAATTTTCCCAAGGAGGAAAATTGTATGCTTTATTTGTGTATGAATTATAAACATGCTACATGTTAACTGTGATTATTTTGTTTTGTAATAGTGTCTCACTCTAGCTCAGGCTAACCTGAAACTCATTTTGTAGCCCTAAGCTGATTTCAAACTCATAGTGATCCCACCTCAGTCTCCTGAGTGCTGGGATTAATGGATGCACCATTATAGCTGTCTAACTGTGAATTTTATTTTCATGTTTTATTAACATAAATTGATTTAACCAGAATTTATGACTACAACTATATTAGAATATAGGAAGAAGGAATCATATGCACTTGTGAAATGTGAGATTCTCAAAACAAGAAAACAGGGTGCAAGAAAACTAAGCTTTGGTATTTGATTGCATCCAATCAGTAGATAATGGCAGAGCTAAAACTGGAAAACTAGGAGTCTATCACATCATTAGAAAGCCTTAAATTGGCTAGGCATTGTGGTACACACCTGTAATTTTAGCACTCAGAAATTAGAGGCAGGTCTGACAAATCTGAGACTGGGTTGATCTACATAGTGAGTTTTAGACCAGTCAAAGCTACACAGAGAGAGATCCTGTCTAAAAAAAAAAAAAAAGCTAAAAGTAGTTAATGTAGCTGCTGCTGTCATTGAGACTTGGATAAGACATATATGGAGCAAAGCCAGAACCATGTACATACTAGGTAAGCACTCTACAATGAGCTATATCCACATCTCTAAATTTATTACCATCTTTATAATATTATTTGAATATTAGTCTATAGTATTATACTAATTTGATAACTATAAGGATTAAACATTAAAAAATAAGGGGCTCTAGTAATTCTTCCTAAAGTATCTTTCTCCTCTGTCATCCTTGGGATTCATGCATGAGATCATTAATTCCAAACATTAACTACAACAAAATCAATATTTCAGAAGAATGATTAGTTACTTCCAAAAATGAATTTACAAGGCATGCGTTGGAGGGAGGAATGATACAAAGGTATTGTCTTTACACTCTAAAGTCCAAACTAGCCATGAATTGAAGATCCTCTTGCCTCTCCCTCCCAAGTGCTGGGATTATAGGCATGCACAACTATGCCTGGCTCAGAATCAATCTTTTAGTAAATGGAAACATAAAACATTGAAACATAGTCCAATGTAATGCAAAAGTTGATATCCCATAGAACACACACACACACATTCAACACTTGGTTGATTTTACACAATCCCTGACTGCCTCAGACATAGAGGAAACCTTTCTTACTCATCCATTAAGAGTTACACCCTTTCCCCACCTTACCTCACATAACCTCAATAACTGTGTGTGCGAATCATTGACCACACTTGATGAATGGGGATACTGGGATTTAGAAAGGTGGAGTCACTGGCTCAGGAATTTCAGCTAGCTTGTGGTCAAGTCAGAATGTTATCTCTACTGTTTACTGCAGATGTATTCATTTTATTTCCATCACAATGCCTTTCATTTTAGGAATCTGTGGGCATAATCCTATTCTCAATATACAGAAGTTCATTTTAGGAGTGAAAACAGATTAAATCAGCAATTCATAGAAGGGTGACTCCTGAAATCTTCCAGTTCCTCCCATTTCTGTTTCTTGCTTACCACATCCTCCCCTATGCCTGTCACACAGCTCAAAACAGAGCTATATTTCCTACCAGAGAAGAATCAATAACCTCAAATTGTTCAGGATTCTGACTGCAAACAACAGCATCGACTCCAGCTAGTTTAATAAAGTCCCTTTCTTAAAAATCTTAAGCCCTCTGAGATTTCTGGAACACCTGAAGGAACAAAGTCTAGTCTAAGCTCACAGAAAGGGGCCCACGAGACAGGAAAATAAGTGGTGTTAAGGGAGAGTGATGAGAAGAGTAAGAGAACACATGTGATATAAAAGTGGGGTGAAGAATAATGGAGGTGTAAGGGTGTAAGGAGGAATGGGTAGCACAGGAGTGAGGAAGACACTGGAGGAGTGTGAAATAAAGCTACATATGTTTGAAAATGTTGAGGAAACCTGCTACCTTATAACCTAATTAAAAACTAAAAGGAAAAAAAAGGACCATAAAAATGATACATATACCTTCTCCCAAGTCCCACATACCCCAAACCACACAGCAAAGCTATCCTGCAGGACGTTGCTACTGTCACCAGCAGTGTCAAGACCCGACTACTGAGAAACCACTGCAACTACAGCACTAATGCCACCTCTGACTCAGGAAGTCTACCTGGCAATTTATGTGATTGCCTAAAACACTGGAATCTCTAAAACCAATCACACCAGTAAGACAGAAGCTCTTAAGCTGAAGACTTCCGATTGAAGCCTTGCTCAGAAGCACCTGAAAGGGTGAGTCCAAGTCACCTACAGCCCGCACTCAGCACACACAAGAAGCTGAGAATTGGAATCCTGGGTTGAGAGGTGGAAGTTGGTATATGTAAAATATTTATAAGATGTTTTAAAAAAAAAAGCCAAGAATGTAACATATGCCTAATAAAAACCTATTCAAGAAGAAAGAAATTCTAGAACTACTCCCAGATTTGTGGGTCAGTGAAGGAAGTCAATCAGGTCATTACAGACAGAGAACACTACATGAAGCATAGACCAGTGTATGTGAGAAGAATGTGGGTTCAAAGCAAGAAGTGGTGAGTTTGAGGTACTCATGAGATATATAAATTGAGGTGCTTAATTGAATAAATGAGCCTGGAGATCGGCTGAATGACAGAACTCTGGATAATGTGGACAACCTCAGATTATACATGGTAACTGATGCTGTGGATAGGATGAGGCTGGAGGAGAGGGCACAGTGAGAAGAAAGCATCCCACAGAGCTTGTAAAGTGCGAAGTTGGGCAGAAGAGGAAGAGTGAGCGAAGCCGACTTTGAACAAAAGGCCAGAGCACTGGAGAAGAGTCAGGAGCTGGTGTTTCTTAGAAGGCAAGGCAGGGAGTCTTGTAAGGAGCAGGGGGATCAACGATCTACTGTATACTTGAAACTTGTTAAAACAATAGATCATGAATGTTCTCACTATAAGTGAATTAGCTTGATTATGTGGTGCCACGACCAGCGTGGCTTTGATTGTTGGGGTGACTCAAGGATTAGAAATAAAGACCGACACAAGGACTAGAGTGAAAGCTGGGATCAGGTGGTCTGCAGGCTCTGATGGAGACACTGCAGCAGTGCTTAACTAGCATTGGTTTATTTTATACACACTCAGAAAAGCTTTGACAACAACTTTCTTTTATCAAATACAGAAAAAGCATGGGAGTGGGGAGACCAGGTCAGACAATGTAGGACTGAGGCAGCTTCCGACTGTTTTTCTGCATGTACTGTCTTCTGCACAAGGTCGGGCCCATACAAATAGTCTAAGAAGAGGATTTAAGGAGGGGCTGTGCCCCACTCCCATCTCTGTGGTTCAACTGGAAGCAAACATGGCTGTGCCTATGGCAATGGCTTCTACTGGTGGCTCTCTACAATGTGGTGATCATTTCACAAGGAATACATACATGAAAACACCAGTTTATGTCTTGTGAATATATACAAGGTATTTTTTTTTTTTTTGGAGAGAGATAGAGAGAGAGGGAGAGGAAGACAGATAGAGATGGGCGCACCAGCAGCCTCTCAGCTGCTGTGAACAAAATCCAGATGTGTGCACCCCCTTGTGGTCAAGTGAGGCATTGCGCCCTTGCGTCACTTTGCATCTGGCTAAACGTGGAACCAGCATTCTGAAGCTTAGTAGGTAGGTGCCTTAACTGCTAAGCCATCTCTCCAGCTCTGTACAAGGTATTTTTTTTTTCTGTCTCAGTAAAGCTGGAAGGGGGAGATGATGGAGTTCAGATCTTGTAAATTCCATCAAGTTCCAGGAAACTTGCTTTTGTTCATTTCCTCTAGGTTTCACCCCTCCTTGCCTGACTTGTGGTCTAGTTTGTTCTGCCACACTACACCAAAACAGACAGATGAAAAGGCAACAGGCTTGAGGTTAAAAATAAGGGCCTGAGAGTAAGTTGTAAAACTTCTGCCTACAATGTCAAAGTCCTTTGTTCCCACGCAAGCATTTGGGGTTTTGTGGAATGGGGTTGTTTTGGTTTTCCACTGGTCTGATGTCAGGCCTTTTTCTTCATCCCTCCTTCTCATACACTGAGCTCTAGCTGCTCTGGAAAGACCCTGCCACCCACCCTCCTCCAGTCACCTCCATGTCTTTCATTGCATGTCACTAACTTAAAAAAAAAAAAAAATTTTCAAATTCTCCAGCCTGAATCCATGCTAAGCATTCCTATAGTTCACTGCCAGGATTCTAAGACCTTCCTGTCACAGCAAAATGATACAACACAGGAATGCATGAGATCTGTCACCATGACATAAAAATTAAAATCCTCCCTCAACTTACGGTACTGCAAATTAGTCCTTTAACCTTCAGAATTAGATAATGCATGAAAGTACCTAGTAGGCCCTGAGAGTAGCTATCTATGGGAGTGTTCTGAAAATTAAAATAGTTAAGACATAGCCAGAACCATGTACATACTAGGTAAGCACTCTACAATGAGCTATATCCACATCTCTAAATTTATTACCATCTTTATAATATTATTTGAATATTAGTCTATAGTATTATACTAATTTGATAACTATAAGGATTAAACATTAAAAAATAAGGGGCTCTAGTAATTCTTCCTAAAGTATCTTTCTCCTCTGTCATCCTTGGGATTCATGCATGAGATCATTAATTCCAAACATGAACTACAACAAAATCAATATTTCAGAAGAATGATTAGTTACTTCCAAAAATGAATTTACAAGGCATGCGTTGGAGGGAGGAATGATACAAAGGTATTGTCTTTACACTCTAAAAAGTCCAAACTAGCCATGAATTGAAGATCCTCTTGCCTCTCCCTCCCAAGTGCTGGGATTATAGGCATGCACAACTATGCCTGGCTCAGAATCAATCTTTTAGTAAATGGAAACATAAAACATTGAAACATAGTCCAATGTAATGCAAAAGTTGATATCCCATAGAACACACACACACACATTCAACACTTGGTTGATTTTACACAATCCCTGACTGCCTCAGACATAGAGGAAACCTTTCTTACTCATCCATTAAGAGTTACACCCTTTCCCCACCTTACCTCACATAACCTCAATAACTGTGTGTGCGAATCATTGACCACACTTGATGAATGGGGATACTGGGATTTAGAAAGGTGGAGTCACTGGCTCAGGAATTTCAGCTAGCTTGTGGTCAAGTCAGAATGTTATCTCTACTGTTTACTGCAGATGTATTCATTTTATTTCCATCACAATGCCTTTCATTTTAGGAATCTGTGGGCATAATCCTATTCTCAATATACAGAAGTTCATTTTAGGAGTGAAAACAGATTAAATCAGCAATTCATAGAAGGGTGACTCCTGAAATCTTCCAGTTCCTCCCATTTCTGTTTCTTGCTTACCACATCATCCTCCCTATGCCTGTCACACAGCTCAAAACAGAGCTATATTTCCTACCAGAGAAGAATCAATAACCTCAAATTGTTCAGGATTCTGACTGCAAACAACAGCATCGACTCCAGCTAGTTTAATAAAGTCCCTTTCTTAAAAATCTTAAGCCCTCTGAGATTTCTGGAACACCTGAAGGAACAAAGTCTAGTCTAAGCTCACAGAAAGGGGCACTGAGACAGGAAAATAAGTGGTGTTAAGGGAGAGTGATGAGAAGAGTAAGAGAACACATGTGATATAAAAGTGGGGTGAAGAATAATGGAGGTGTAAGGGTGTAAGGAGGAATGGGTAGCACAGGAGTGAGGAAGACACTGGAGGAGTGTGAAATAAAGCTACATATGTTTGAAAATGTTGAGGAAACCTGCTACCTTATAACCTAATTAAAAACTAAAAGGAAAAAAAAGGACCATAAAAATGATACATATACCTTCTCCCAAGTCCCACATACCCCAAACCACACAGCAAAGCTATCCTGCAGGACGTTGCTACTGTCACCAGCAGTGTCAAGACCCGACTACTGAGAAACCACTGCAACTACAGCACTAATGCCACCTCTGACTCAGGAAGTCTACCTGGCAATTTATGTGATTGCCTAAAACACTGGAATCTCTAAAACCAATCACACCAGTAAGACAGAAGCTCTTAAGCTGAAGACTTCCGATTGAAGCCTTGCTCAGAAGCACCTGAAAGGGTGAGTCCAAGTCACCTACAGCCCGCACTCAGCACACACAAGAAGCTGAGAATTGGAATCCTGGGTTGAGAGGTGGAAGTTGGTATATGTAAAATATTTATAAGATGTTTTAAAAAAAAAGCCAAGAATGTAACATATGCCTAATAAAACCTATTCAAGAAGAAAGAAATTCTAGAACTACTCCCAGATTTGTGGGTCAGTGAAGGAAGTCAATCAGGTCATTACAGACAGAGAACACTACATGAAGCATAGACCAGTGTATGTGAGAAGAATGTGGGTTCAAAGCAAGAAGTGGTGAGTTTGAGGTACTCATGAGATATATAAATTGAGGTGCTTAATTGAATAAATGAGCCTGGAGATCGGCTGAATGACAGAACTCTGATAATGTGGACAACCTCAGATTATACATGGTAACTGATGCTGTGGATAGGATGAGGCTGGAGGAGAGGGCACAGTGAGAAGAAAGCATCCCACAGAGCTTGTAAAGTGCGAAGTTGGGCAGAAGAGGAAGAGTGGAGAAGCCGACTTTGAACAAAAGGCCAGAGCACTGGAGAAGAGTCAGGAGCTGGTGTTTCTTAGAAGGCAAGGCAGGGAGTCTTGTAAGGAGCAGGGGGATCAACGATCTACTGTATACTTGAAACTTGTTAAAACAATAGATCATGAATGTTCTCACTATAAGTGAATTAGCTTGATTATGTGGTGCCACGACCAGCGTGGCTTTGATTGTTGGGGTGACTCAAGGATTAGAAATAAAGACCGACACAAGGACTAGAGTGAAAGCTGGGATCAGGTGGTCTGCAGGCTCTGATGGAGACACTGCAGCAGTGCTTAACTAGCATTGGTTTATTTTATACACACTCAGAAAAGCTTTGACAACAACTTTCTTTTATCAAATACAGAAAAAGCATGGGAGTGGGGAGACCAGGTCAGACAATGTAGGACTGAGGCAGCTTCCGACTGTTTTTCTGCATGTACTGTCTTCTGCACAAGGTCGGGCCCATACAAATAGTCTAAGAAGAGGATTTAAGGAGGGGCTGTGCCCCACTCCCATCTCTGTGGTTCAACTGGAAGCAAACATGGCTGTGCCTATGGCAATGGCTTCTACTGGTGGCTCTCTACAATGTGGTGATCATTTCACAAGGAATACATACATGAAAACACCAGTTTATGTCTTGTGAATATATACAAGGTATTTTTTTTTTTTTTGGAGAGAGATAGAGAGAGAGGGAGAGGAAGACAGATAGAGATGGGCGCACCAGCAGCCTCTCAGCTGCTGTGAACAAAATCCAGATGTGTGCACCCCCTTGTGGCCAAGTGCGGCATTGCGCCCTTGCGTCACTTTGTATCTGGCTAAACATGGAACCAGCATTCTGAAGCTTAAGAGGCAGGTGCCTTAACTGCTAAGCCATCTCTCCAGCCCTATACAAGGTATTTTTTTTTTCTGTCTCAGTAAAGCTGGAAGGGGGAGATGATGGAGTTCAGATCTTGTAAATTCCATCAAGTTCCAGGAAACTTGCTTTTGTTCATTTCCTCTAGGTTTCACCCCTCCTTGCCTGACTTGTGGTCTAGTTTGTTCTGCCACACTACACCAAAACAGACAGATGAAAAGGCAACAGGCTTGAGGTTAAAAATAAGGGCCTGAGAGTAAGTTGTAAAACTTCTGCCTACAATGTCAAAGAGTCCTTTGTTCCCACGCAAGCATTTGGGGTTTTGTGGAATGGGGTTGGTTTGGTTTTCCACTGGTCTGATGTAAGGCCTTTTTCTTCATCCCTCCTTCTCATACACTGAGCTCTAGCTGCTCTGGAAAGACCCTGCCACCCACCCTCCTCCAGTCACCTCCATGTCTTTCATTGCATGTCACTAACTTAAAAAAAAAATTCAAATTCTCCAGCCTGAATCCATGCTAAGCATTCCTATAGTTCACTGCCAGGATTCTAAGACCTTCCTGTCACAGCAAAATGATACAACACAGGAATGCATGAGATCTGTCACCATGACATAAAAATTAAAATCCTCCCTCAACTTACGGTACTGCAAATTAGTCCTTTAACCTTCAGAATTAGATAATGCATGAAAGTACCTAGTAGGCCCTGAGAGTAGCTATCTATGGGAGTGTTCTGAAAATTAAAATAGTTAAGACATGTAAAATACCAAAATACGGGGCTGGAGAGATGGGTTAGCAGTTAAGGTGCCTGCCTGCTAAGCCTAAGAACCCGGTTCCACAAGGGGGCACACACATCTGGATTTTGTTCACAGCAGCTGAGAGACTGCTGGCATGCCCATCTCTATCTGTCTCCCTCTCCCTCTCTCTCTGTCTGTCTCTCTCTGTGTCTCTCTCCAAAAGTAAAAAAAAAAAAAAATACCAAAATACTTAAAAAATAGAAAATACTCAGTGAACACTGTCCATTATTACTAACATCATTATCACCATAGATTTATGACGTTCTTTTGTCTTCTCTGCTTTTCTTAATCAAAATATGAACTCTACAGTGGAAGTAATTCTATCTTAATCATACTTACAAACAAACAAAACTTACACCAGGTGTGGTGGTCCACTCGGGAGGAAGGCACAGAAGGAGGAGATGGAGTTTCCAGTCATCTTTGGCTGCACAGTGAAATTGAGGCCAACTTGGGTGACATGAGATCTTATTTAAAAAACAAAGACAAATGAATAACCTCCCACCCCCGAGAAAATCACCAGGAAATGGAATAGAGTAAGGCTTTAAGGCACATTTATTAACTACAGAATCCTCATTTATTATCACCATAAAATAATTCCAAACTCAAAGTACCAAAATTTATCTTCAACTCACAACCCTAAAATTCAAAGTATGCATTTCAAACTTCATGCTAAACTATACTACGTAGAGGTCTAATCAAAACTCAAGCTCCACATGTCCTGAATCAGCAATCTCCTCAAGATTCTAATTACCCTCTCATCCAAACTTCCTTCCTATTGTTAATGAAATAAAAATGCTTCCACTGACTTGAGCCCCAAACTTCAGAGTCTTCAATTTCTCCCTCTTTCGTGGCTCCTGCATCTGTTGAATGTCACTCATACTGATAACACTAGTGACAATACTGAGTCAAAGGTGGTAGTAGGGATGATGGCAGAGATAGATGATAATAAAATAATGGTGATTACAACACCCAAAACTCAGTTGATCTTTGAAAATTCAAACCTGACTGAAGAGACCATCCTTATGCTAAACTTCAAAAGGGTACTTGAAGACAAGAACAGGTTTTCTTTTCTAATTTATATCCTGACATTTGTAATAATCATTTTCTAATGAGCTTTTAATGATAATAATCTATCATGTCGTCTGTGTGTTGTGAAAGACAACTCTAAGTTTCCCCTCCATTCTCTTAAAAGTGTTTATGATGTTAACTGTGATGAGTTACCCAGTCACAATGATTTATTCAGTGGCTGTCAAAGTGTTCCTTTGACTCTAAGGTTTTCTTCAAAATTAGAAACTTTTCAGGTACTCTTGCTCATTTCCTATCTCTCATTTCCTAAATTGAATTGGAGAAAATCACAAAATGAAGAGAAGAGTTAAGGCAGGGGAAATGATATGACTGAAACATCAGATGGACCAAAGGGGGGATGAAATTTAAAGAGAGCCAGGAACATTTGGATATAGTCAGGCTTAGCTGAGGACCAGGGGACTCAGTTGTCCCTGGAAAACAGAGCCAGGTGTGTGTGAAAGAGATATAAAATTTGTGTCTCTGGCATCTGGTTTCTGTATTTTTCTATACATTGGCCAAGATGTTTTCTCAGTCAAGCAACATGCCTTAGAACCACAAACATAAAGGTATGTGGTTATTCAACCCCACTGCACCCAGGGTTCCAAGCTCAGTGTACCACCATACCTGGCCTGATTTTTATCTTTTGTTTGTAAATATGATTAAAATATAACATTTTCAACTAAAAGCCTGAGTCAGCAGGTCCTGGTGTTTATTGATTTACGATGATAAGGTCATGATCTAAAGCTTCAGACAGGTGGTTGTGCATATGTGTGTGATACATGCACTTTGCATACATCGTGTGAGACCAAAGGGTATCAAATGGCTCCCTCTATGGCTGTTCCAACTTATTTCCTTGAGGCAGAGTCTCTCACTGACTCTGGAACTTGGCATTTCTTCAGGTAGACTGGCTGGCCAGTGAGCCTCAGTGATATCCTTCCCTGCTTAGCACTGAGGTTACAGTGTGCACAGCCATGCCTGGCATTTTTTGTAGGTGCTAGGGATTGTAGGTGCTTGTACAATTACTCTTACATTATGAGCAATCTCCATAGCCCCTATACTCAACTGTCAACTTCAGTCACAGTCACAAATACTGTCACTTTAATTAAAGTATAAAGATGCAGCATAGAAATAAACCACAGTCACATGAGTATCGATTTCAAAACCTACCAGAAAGTGAAAATAATAAATTAATTAAAAATCTATGGCTAATCCATTCCCAAATGTTAATGGAAGTATATGTTTGCTTTGTATTTCACCAGTTTGTTATTTTAATTGTCATCATAAAGCCCTGGCTTTTGATTTTTTTTTTTGCATGGTTTTTAACCTTATAACCAAAGATTTAACCTTCTAAGCTTTACCTTACACCTTCATCATGAAAACTCTTACTGTATTTCCAATAGTGTTGTAGTTGAAGACTTTATTTTTTCTGTTACCTTGAACCATTCATCTAGTGTGCAGACTCAAGATACAGATTGTCCTGTGGGTGTCAGCACCAAATGGATGCTAGTCACATTCTAACTCTAGAAAACCTGGGTGCCATGAGACTTGATCCCTCTGAAGTAAAACTCCATTTTATGTTGATGTTTAAAAAACAAACATTTGCAAAGGAAAGACCCTTCTTAGCTTAATTCATAAGAAAGACTCCAATCTCAAAGACTCAGATTCAAGACTCCCTTGTGAGACACTATAAGGTAAGCTGGGCCCCAAAGTAAACCAAAAGTAGCCGAAAATGAGAAATGTCTTTGAGCCTGTAAGGGAGAATCTTTGGGGGAGGGGGTCTCATCTTTTCTAAAACCTCACCAGAGGAGGTAAATAAAAATCTCTGGTCTTATGGCTTCTTTCCTTAGAAAAGAGGGATTTTTCCTTCCTGAGAACCTGGTGCCATTCAGATACCTGGTGTCAGGACAGACTGACTAGTTCATTCCCCCATCCAGTAGACTCCCTTACACAGCCTAATTTAGTCTCTAGGTAGGCTTTCCCATTCTCTGTGGAGCACCCAACCTGCCCAGGTAGCCAGGAGTTCTGCATTCCTTCCTTCTTGTAAACTTTTTTGAGCTCTATAAACCTTATATCTATAATCTCATATTTTTAAAAAACTTTATCCTCTGGTGTATGGGTTTTATTCATCAAAATTCGTAGACAAAAATCCAGAAGGCCACTGACTCAGTGTAAACTTTGTGTGACTATGAATACCCGGCACCCTGGATCCTCAGTTATTGCTCACCTAAGATCCAGAAGAGGCTCTGGCACTCTCAAAGACACCCCAAATTTCCCACATCCCTTTCTTTCGGCACCCTTGCTCCTCCACGTCCATTTTCCTGAGTAACTTCCTACTGCCCTTTCTTCTCTGCTAGCCCTTTCTTGGAATGGAAACATCAGAATAAGGAAACAACTTGTCTGTTGGAGAGATGAATCATTGTTAAAAAGAAAACTCCTCTTAATGTTAACTGCATAGACTTGGCTTGCACAGTGCTAAGAAACCCACTAACAAAATAACCTTAAAAGATACTTGATGAATAAAGCAATTGGTCAAACTAGAAAGGAGAATGGACGAACAAAGTATGAGCGTGTTTGTGTATGCAGCCATTCTTGGCCTCACACATGCAGAGGACAGGAAGTCCTCTTTCTTTAGTCACATGAATACTTAATGCTACGAGCAGCTTTATGAACACAGAAGGAGGAGGAGCGGCTGATGCACAGTGATACACACATGTGCCTTGGTGGGTTCTGCCCTTCCTTTCACATCTTACGGGTGGGTCTTTTCAAATCTCCTAATCAAGGAGGGGAGGCTCACATCCTGTTACTGAACCTTCTTGAGGGTAGAAAACAGGTAGCTAATGCAGTGACTGAAATTATATACTCCTAAAAGTCCACCATCACATCCATCCCTATTATCTGTGTATTGAGAGCAATCTAAACCAGGATGAATCCAGGCAATCAGCTCCAGGCCGGCCTCTCTGGATGCTCTGTTTATGGACTATGTTTCTCAGGAACCTGAAGTGGGAAGTGCTAACAAGTCGTGCGCACATGTGTGTGTGTGTGTGTGTGTGCATATGCGTGCACATGTTTGCACAATTCCCTATGGAGGCAATAACAGGAAAGCATCGAAGCCTCTGTTCCGTGCTTCACACAGGCAGCGGTGGTGTTTCCTGTCGTGTCAATGTAGTTATATTATTGAGAGATGGACAAAATTGAGATAAAATTAGATCAGGGTCTGATATATTAAATCACAATAAAACCTGAGACATCTTTTCACACATGTTCATTTTCATCAAACCTCTCCCCTGGTACCACAAGCTAAGTTGTCAATTGTCTCAGGAGTGTAGGTCTGTGCTCAGGGACGGCTCTACACACGATGGGTGCTGGTTTCTGAAACATCATGGACTTTGGTTTGAACCTCATGTGTAACTGATGCCACGCATCCAGGATACCACGCACGCTGAAAAGAGCATCCTTTAATCAGTTGCTAATGACTTGAGACAGGCAATGTGGTACGGCAGAAAGAGCAGGGATTTTAAAGTGTGCATACATCTTCAAGTCCTAGTTCTGGCATTCACCAGATACACGCCTCTCTAACTCTTGACTATAAAAGAAAGGCCGAGAGCCAACTTTTCAGAAATGTCATGAAGAGAAATACGGTAACATGAGAATATCACGTAGCGCCATGGCCAGCTCACAAGCCAAGCTTAATAAATGTTGGCTGGCTGTGTATGCCAGGGGAATAATAATCGAGGATTTAATAAATGAAGTGCCATTAATTTCCACTTCGTAGTCTTTATGGATTTTTACTCTATTTTCCACAGTCTCCTTTTTCAGCTTTAGGACACTGTCTAAAATTATTTCTTTACAAGACTGCCTCTCTAAACATTTCTTAATTCCTGGGGACCACTAGCTTTTGTACAACATACAATCACAACCAGATCAGCCAGGAGCATTCTCTGGTCAACACACCATGGTCACTCAGCCCAGAGTCAGGACCAGAGCTGGCAGGGAGGAGATTTGAGGTTTGTGTGTTCTGTGACTTCCTGGTGTTAGCAGACTGTGACCTGGGGTATTTCCCAGTTTGGAGAAACAGCTGCTCACAGGAGGCAGAAGCAAAGAGGCCAGGCAAAAACTAGAGTGGCCTTTAGTGACAAAACAAAACAACAGAAAGCAAAGAACCAAGATAGATTAAAAAAAAAAATAGTTCCACCTTCATCCTTAAATTGCCTTCCTGCTTATGATGCAAATGATTTCCTAGATTATATTTGGTTGCTCTGGAATTAAGGCAGCTGCAAGGGAGCAGGCAGAATGGAACAGTAGGAGGATGGGGAGGAGGGCCGTGGAATGTGGTCTTCTGGGTAGACACAACATGACTGTTTCATGAACTCACAGCAGCTGGGATTTCCTGCACAAGGTTGAGCCTGTCAATATTTCATCATGGATGGTTCACAAGACCCCCAAAGTAGCAAATTGCAGCTAATAATTAGTTGCTGGGAGACAGGGAGTCATGTTCGTCAGGGGTTCAGTCACTAGTAAGTTGCCTGTTTTCTAGTAAATCACCTTCCATCCATGATCATGCATGCAACCCTAATTTATCTCAGTGGGTCTCTCTCTCTCTCTCTCTCTCTCTCTCTCTCACACACACACACACACACAAATACAGGCATGCAAATAGAATGAGGATTAATTGGGAAGCTATTACATGTATTTGTGTCACCCCTGAGAAGTGCCTTCACTAACAGCCACTGAACCAATGTTAGATTCCCAACTAAAATCTTCTACCGCATAGAAGAAGCCCCTGATACTTTCCATTCTCTTTTCACATGCACATCTTATGTGATTTTTGCCAACCAAGTGAGGCAACTAATATCCCACCCGAAAACTTTACAATTCACAGCTACCTCATCCTCCTTGATTATTCATCCCGGTCCCCTGATCTCCCAGTATCAAACCCAGAATGTTCACAAAACCTCGCCTCTCACATAGACCCACAATTTCACAGTTGGAACCAACCATCATGGTTATGAGAGGCATGATGAGAGAACATGAGACGACAGATATAAAGCAATTCATGTGAAAATGGACTTTGGAAACCAGAATCTCTGGGACCAAATCCCTCCTCTCAGTGTAGTTAGGTGAGTGTTGTCATTTGAATGTGAAATGTACCCCCCCATAGGTTCATGTCTTTGAACACTTGCATTGTTTGGGAAGGTCGGGAACCTTTCGCAGGAGGTAGGGCCTTGCTGGAGGAATTGGGTTCCTGGTCTGGGCCTTGTGGTTTTTTAGCCCAGCTTTACTTCCTGTTTCCTCGCACTCTGCTTCTTGACTGTGGATGCAGTGTGACTGGTTGCCCACTGCTCTTGCTCTCATTCTTTCCCCACCATTTTCCATACATTTTCCATTTTCCCTACACGTGTAAGCCAAAGTAAACCATTCCACCATTGAGCTGCTTCTTGTCAGGTATTTGGTCAAAGCAACAAGAACAGTAACTAATATACTGAGTAACCATTGTGAGACACTTGTCCTACATTCAAATCTTCTTATTTATCAGATGGAGAGTATGGCAGTCCTGACCTCACAAAGTCATCAAGAGGATTATACGTCAAGGGGAAAGGAACATGTAGATGAGTATTTGATACAGGCCTCTCTACAAGTGTTAGCGCACATCAACAACTTGACAAATCAATTTTCTAACTCAAGAATTGCAGAGACTGCAACTACTTAGCCACAAAGGAGAAATAAAGAGATACCCACTCTATTCTGAAGCAGTGTTTCATTCCCAGGAGGGAGCTCCTTTACTTTTCTCATTTTGTAGATCTTCAATTTATGAAAATACAATTAAAAAAATCTCTATGGTATATTGCTCAGAGTTGAGTCAGAGTAAGTAATTTCTCACAAATTCAGCTACCTTAAGCCAATCAGCATTTGCTAGCTCACATTTAAGACCTTTCACACATTCAATAATAAAATTTTAAACCTCTTAAGCTCATCAGCACAGGTATACAAATCATCATGAAACGGAATTTTCTCATGTTCATTGTTCATCTCACCACAGAATATCAGCCTCTAGAGACACACAATCTGCAGGTGACATGCACAACTTTAGGTCATACTCCAGGAACAGTGCCAACCCTGAGAAATACTGGAGAAAACTGTGTGGACACAGTCCTTTTATCACAGAGCTTAAAGCTCGGAATTGTGTGTGCTCTCCAATAAGATGCCACTGCCATAAATTTATTAAAATTAATAAAAGTAAATTTTTCCTTGGTTACACTTGCCATGTTTCAAGTGTGTTTGATAGTCCCTTGTACCTAACTGCTATTACATTGGATAGTACACAGAAAAGACAGAAATAAATGAAGTAAATTGACAAGGATAAAGTGCTTTTCACATTATCTAGTGTTCTGTTACTATAACAAAATGCCTGAGTTAGTTAAACCAGGAGAGAAGCCTTATTTTGGCTCACAGTTTTGAATATTTCAAGTCCGTGAGCCCCATTGCTTCGAGACTAGGGTAACATGATATAGTACATCATGATGCAAATATGTGACCAAGGCAGCTATTGGCCTCACATGGGCAGGAAGTGAAAGAAAGAGCAAGAAAGCAGTAGGGGTCTCAATATTTCCATCTAGGGAACATTCTCAGTGGCCTTACTTTCAAATATCTTAAAGGTTCTCCCACTCCCCAGCAGTGCTGCCTCGAACACATGGAATGTTAGGAGTGTAAAGGAGTTTTGATGGAGAGACACCAAATGCTAAGGGGAAAACCTGTAACTAAGACTTGATTATAGACCCAGTGATATGAAACTGAAGGGTAAGATGCCACTTCCCTATTCCCAAAAACCATGGGTGCTCTTTTCAAAATGTTTTAAAACACAAAACTAGCCTTAAAATGACTTGCAAAAGCAAAAGTCCCTGAGGAGTTCTGAATAACAGAATAGGGTCTCAAGGACCCAGATGGTTAAAGCTGTCATCATCTACAGAACAGACCTGAGTTATACACTTACACCAACATAACCAAGACTTGTGCTAGTAGTCTATCAGTCCTATATTTTTCCCTTAACCTGGGCGACATAAATTCTTTTGTTATCAGCTGTTTGGGGGAGACAGCCCTGAGTCTATTCTCTGGTTTCCTCATCATTAGTCTTCCAATAAGATTTTCTTTTTTCTTTTTTTTTTAATTTTTCAAGGTAGGGTTTTACTCTGGTCCAGGCTGACCTGGAATTAACTATGTACTCTCAGGGTGGTCTCGAACTCACGGCAATCCTCCTACCTCTGCCTCCCAAGTGCTGGGATTAAAGGCGTGCGCCACCATGCCTGGCTTCCAATAAAATTTCTTTTTGGCAAAACCCAGTGTCATAGTATTGGCTTCCATAGGAACCACATCAAAGCAACAAGAAAAGTTACTAATATACTGAGTAATAACCACAAGTCACTTGTCCTACATTCACATCTTCTTAATTATCAGATAGAAGGCTGGAGGGATGGCTTAGTGGTTAGGGCATTTGCCTGCAAAGCCAAAGGACCCAGGTTCAATTCCCCAGGACCCATGTAAGCCAGATGCACATGCACCTGGAGTTAGTTTACAGCATCTTAAAGCCTTGGTGTGCCCAATCTCTCTCTCTCCCTCCCCTCCCCCCTCTCTCTGTCCCCATCTTTCTCTCTGTGTCTCTTTTAAGTAAATAAATATTTTTTTAATATTGTTAACTATCAGATAGAGAGTATAACAGTACTGTCCTCATAAAGTTGTCAGGAAGATTATATGTGAATGAGTGTTACAGCCCACTCTCTACAAGTGTTTGCTCACATCACTAACTTGGCAAATCAATTTTCGTAGGACCAACCATCTAAACTGAGAACATCTTCTGAGAACTTACCAAGTGCCACTTGGCATGTGTCATATACCAGAAATACAGAACAATAATATAAACAAGGCTCTTCCAATATAGCCTCAAACATATCCATATGCTTATTTACAGTTATGCTGTATGCTGTAAAGGGTAATGTGGGGGGCGAGGAGAAATAGCTCAGTGGATTGTGGAAATTGGAAGCATATAACACAAGCTTCACAGCTCTGTTAGATTTTCTATTCACATTCAGTAGCTTTGGAAAAGGTTGCAAACGAGTAGATAGTTGGGGTCTTGCAACGGAAGGATTGTTGAACCACAGAATAAAGAATGGGGAAGAGTTATTAAAGTTTTCTCTCAAAAAATGTGTGTGTATGTGTGTGTCAATGTCTACAGGGAAGTGAGAGAGGAAGATAAGAGAGGGTAATGGAATTCATATGTTGTGAAAACAGGGAATCTGTATGACAAGAGGAAGGTGGCCAGCAAGGAGGCAGGGAGGCGGGGAGGTAGAAGAAGGTAGATGAGGCAAATAAAAATAAATTGTACTGGGCTACAGAGATGGCTTAGCGGTTAAAGGTGCCTGCCGGCTAAGCCTAAGAACGTCAGTTTCAATCTCCAGGTCCCATGTTTAGCCAGATGCAAAGTGACACAAGGGCGCAATGCCGCACTTGCCCACAAGGGGGGGGCGCATGCATCTGGACTTCATTGGCAGCAGCTGAGAGGCTGCTGGTGTGCCCATTCTCTATCTGTCTTCCTCTCCCTCTCTCTCTCTCTCTGTCTCTCCCAAAATAAATAAATAAATAAATTTATTTATTTATTTAATTAAATAAATTGTACTGATATATATGTGTGTGTGTGTGTACTTATTTATTTATCTACTATATACATATATGTATATACAAATATAAACCACAATGAAACCCATTTCTTTGTATATTTTTTAAACTTTTTTATTAGTTAGTTATTTATTTGAGACACAGAGAGAGAAAGAATGAGAATGGGCATACCAGGGCCTCCAGTTAGCAAGCGCTAACTTGTGCATCTGGCTTACGTGGGACCTGGAGAATTGAAGCTGAGTCCTTAGGCTTCGCAGGCATGTGCCTTAACCACTAAGCCACATCTCCAGCCCCCCATTTATTTGTATATTAACCCAAATATGAGTTTAAAAGCAACTTCAAACAAATTCAAATCCTTTATAGGTTAATAAAAATAACTGTCAATCTGGATGAGATAGGAGGAGATGAAGGGGATGAAAATTAGGTGACAGAATTAGAGTATGACTCAGAGTCAGGTAGTATATGGTCAGAGAATATAATGTTCAAATTTTGTTATGCAGAGCAAAACAATTTCAGTGTATGGTCATAGGACTGGGTAGCACAAATGCTATGTCAGTGAAGAGCAAGGCAGGTGAGAACATCTGATATGGAAGGCTCTGACGCCCCTGCAACGTACAGTTAAGGAGGTGTTCCACAGGTTACAATACATGTTGATTGTTTGATGTGGTGAGGATTGGCTTAATCCTGAAGATAATCTGACCTACCATACCCCTCTGTGCCTCTTTCTGGGAACACCTCGAGTTACTTAGCAAAATCAGCATGCATCACAACGCAGTAACCTCTTGATGGAAGCAAGGCCTATCCTCCTCAGTGCTGTGATGACCTGGTATACCCCACTTGATCACACAAACCCCATCACTTGAAGTTCATGTAAATAAACCTTTTCCCAACTTTTGCCACCTTCTTCCATAAAACACCCTCTGCTCTGGAACCTCATCATTTCTCTCTCCTGAAACTTGCTTAAAAAAAAAAAAAATCTATCTATGTCAATACGCCACCCACCAAAAAAACACATCATTTCCATGACCCAAAGAATAATGTTTTATTCATTATTGTTTTCCTAATAGACATTGTGATTAGGTACATACAAAACACTTAATGACCGTTTGATGGAGGAAATATAAAAGGACAAAACAGAAGGAAAGAAGAGGGAAGGGAAGAGAGTGACAATGTGTCAGTTGACAGAACTTCATGACATTTTAAATGCTACTATAACAAAAGGAAGAGTCAGTGTTGGAGAAGTGACTATGAAACTGGCCTGAATCTAAGCTCATCCTTGCCCATGAGGCTAGAACATCCGGCATGTTCTTGGAAGGCTCCGCTACAAGAATGAATCAGCATGCATGCATTCTTTGCCACACATTGTACCAGCAGATGAAAGAGTGGTGTGCAGAGAAGATGCTGAGATCAAAAACCTGTTCCTGGCTCCATGCCTGTTTTTTCTGTGCCTTTAAATGCGATACCCAGAACCCCTGAAGCCCAGTGTCCTCACATGTGATTACAGGCTAATCACATCTGTTCTTCATCCATTAGGGAAAACTCAAGTAAGAACTGAAATAAAAACCCATGCACTTCCAAAGGCTCTGCGCCTGGCTGTGATTTCTGTCACTGGATTTCCTGCCTCTTGCTTTGCCTGGAATAAAGAACCGTTAACCCCTGCAGACCATCTCCTCTGCCTGTGGAATAAGGACTACGCCCTGATTGCTGCATTGAAAAATGGGATAAATTCACATATATTCATACTTTCCATAATTTCCTTGGGTTTTCCCTTGTCTGCTATGTTCCTATGTGTTTGCACCAATTATGAGCAAGAGCTGTTCCGGGTCAGTTTGGAGAATCACTTCCTCTCCTCACCTCACCCAGGGAAGACACGGAGCAAAAGAAGAAGCTTTGCTGAATCCTCTACCCAGTACTTTGAGTTCTTCGCCTGGCCTGCAGAGTTAAGTGACTGAAACCATCCTTTACTCTATTTTTAAATTAGTGCTTAGCTCTGACCAGACTGTAAGAACAGAAAACCTCACATCTGAATTGTTCCCTTTGCAGTTACCCCGAGGATCACGCCTATATGCCTATTTTTCTTCTGTTGAGCAAATCGGAAGCATTAAAGAAAATTTTAGAATTAGTTCTCTGTTCTGTTTCTTATATATCATTTCTTTTGCCCAAATTCGCCCACACCAACAAACGAAGATGTGAGAAGATTTCAAAAATAATTTCAGAAATGAGTTTAAAACCTCATTAAGCAATGAGGTCTGGCATAAAATCTGTTCTGGCTACTATTTTTCCCTAAGAATGGTAATATATAGCTCTCTCCCTCTCATGTTGAATTTTCTGGTTTGTTTTTATTTTGTGAAGCTTTTCACCTTTCTGAGGCAGTTTCATGCTGATGCTGATTGTAGGAAAATGCTAATAATATGACCCCAATGTCAGATGATCTGAAAAGTCCCTGGGAATAAAGTAGATAGAGATTATTCCAGGATTTCACAATGGGGACAGAGCCACAGTGACAAAAGGGCTTCTTCAATCAACTCTACCAGAATGATATCATGATTTCAGATGGGGATCCAAGAGCCACCCTGCCCACAACAGGAGCCAAGAAGTCAGGCATAACTAACAAGCATTTGAAATGTGCAGCTGAGGGGACTGAATTTTACATTGGATTTAATTTTTAATTTAAAATTCATACTGAATTCAGTTTCTAGAAAATCAGTATGATTGAAATTACTTGAGTACATAAACCTACTTTTTCAAATTGTAAATTTTATGAAGTGTAAATATAGAATTCTGATGGAAATTTATCATCAGAATTGACATGTGCTATAGAAGCAAAAACACACACCAGATTTTTAAGGACTTTGTGCAAACATGTAAAATATCTTGTTAATAATTTTCTGGTGATTACCACAGTGACAATATTTTGGATATATTGAGTTTAACCCAATATGTTATTGAGCTGAGTACATTTGTTTCTTTCTGATATTTTTATATAATTACTAGAATATTTAAATGTACACAAATGCTTACATTATATTTCAGTTGAGCAGTGCTTTGCTAGAGCAGGAACTACATGGGTTCCAATTCCACTTCTAGCACTTTCTAGCTGTGAAATAAGCTCACAAGTTTTTTTTTTTGGGGGGGGGCCTTTTGTGAAAAAAAATCCAAACAGTCCCTATTACATAGAGCTGATTTGAAATATAACTGAATGACATGTATGAGTAATTCATGAAGATTTCATGCCTGGTGTGCTCAATAATGCGATTATTAGTCATGGTATAGAAAGAGCAAAAATTCAGAAGACACATCAAAATATCTGAAAGATATTTTTCCCTTTCTTATAAAAGCTTGTATTAAATGTCAATTTGAATCTTGGTGACAAACATCTAAGGTCATTCTCTCGTGATGCCTAGCTGGGACTCTGCTCACTGTGACTTGAACACTTTCTTACAGGTCTCCAAAAGGCACAATTAATGAGAGGGTGTCTTGATTAAATTTAGAAAGGAACATTAGTAAAAATGTGGTACCAAACCAGGATTATAAGGAGCCCTGCTGCTGTACTAGCCTCCCACTTTTGGATAAGTCATTACCTTCTCTGGGCTGTTTCTCCACCTGTTAAATAGAAATAATAGAAAGTGCTTTCACAAGGACTAAATAAGTCGTGGGATAGAGAGAGCTCTGGGAACTACACACTGTTAATACATTCTACCTTTAGAAACAGTGCTGTGGGGCTAGCTTTCCTTTCAGACAGAACATGCCATTTCTTCTGTGAACTTGATGCTAAATATTTATACAAAAAACTACATATGAAAGAAATTTTCTGAACTCTATGAAGATGACTTGTTCTAACAAAATTTATGACATGGGTCTTATGAAACAAAAATCAACATAATATTTGTCATGATCTATGAGAAATAATCCTTAAAATATGAAATAAAAAATACAAAGTTAGAAAAGAAATATAAGATAAAAGGAGATAAGATGGCAACACAAAATCCAAATATATCAATAATAGAATGCACATAATTTAAATTCACAGGTTATAGAAAGTCAAATTGGATTAAAACCAATGCAGTTTCTGTACTGCTTCCAGAAGACACTCCTAAAGCCTGAAGAGGGGTTGAAATGGAAGAATGTGAATAGTCAGATGCTGCCAAGAAATAAATAGCTACAGTAACTATGTAAATATTAATCCAAAAGACTGTAAGACAAAGACAGTTTCTATAACATGATTAAATGTTAGTCACCAAAGGAAAATCACAATTCTAGAGATGTATGCACCTCATTAAATATATTCAAAAGATATAAACAAAAAAATGGTAGGGCTGGAGGGATGTCTTAGCAGTTAAGGTGCATGCCTGCGAAGCCTAAAGGACCCCGGTTCAATTCTCCAGGTCCTGCATTAGACAGATGCACAGGGGGCACACGCATCTGGAGTTCATTTGCAGTGGCTAGAGGCACACCCATTCTCCCTCTCCCTCTCTCTGTCTCTAATAAATAAATACAAATTAAAAAAAAATAAAAAGAAAAACATGGTAGATCTCCATGAGTGAACTGACAAACATATCCTGAGAATGGTAAGTTATAGACATAAAATTTAGCAAAAATGTGGAAAAATTGAGCAGCAGAATTAATAATTCTGCTCTGACCAAATACTATATAATATTCTATGTTCAATAGGTCTACAAAGGACATAATAGAAAATTTTAGAGTAATTATATGGATTGAACTTGTTCCATGATTATGAGGAATTTAGCTAAGGCTACAGGAAAAGTGAGATCCAATCAAATGATTTTAACTCCATTTTCTGATACATAATCAAACATAAGAAATAGAAAATTAAAATGTATAATAGAAATCATTTAAATGCCATGCCACTGAACATCTGAGTTTATGGAATAATAGATTGTCTGCTAGGTATCTTTGAAACCCTAAGAAAACTGTAAAATGGTTTTTCACTCTGATGTGTTGAGCCTACTTTGACATCATAAGCATTTTGTCATTCCATTGTTCTTATCTTTTATCTAGGAATAGCTCTCCAGTCCCTACGTTTCTTTTTCCATCAACCAGAAATCAAAAGCTCTCTTCTAAATATAAATTCATACCCATATGACACCTACAGACCAACACGCCCTGAAAATCAGAATTCCTTTTAGACTCAGTCTGGGTCAACTCCCTTAACAATATATTCTAATTCCTGCCACAGCGAAATGCATTTCCTTTTGTTAAGATCTCAGTTGTGGTGAAATAAAAGATAGCTTCCTCTGTCAACTGAAGGTTGAGAAGCAGACTTGCTAGAGCCGATGCTCTTCTGGAATAATCAGTAGTAACCATTCTTTCCACCACAGAAACCCACAAGCACTATTTCCTCTCAATTTTCTACTTAGCAATGGAGTCCCAGAACTTTTCAAAGAAAACCTCCCAGAAGCCTTACCTCACTGGAATCTCTTTCCACAACAGCCTAAGTCCTTAGTCAGTGAGTCAGTGACATCACACAGAGCTCTTCACAAATAAGTGGTAGAATGTGATGAAAGGTTTTAAAAGTTTTGAGGAAAACAATGCCATTTAACTGGCTACTTCACTTGGAAACTTGACTAGCTCCTGCTCATTAGCTGAGTAGTAGGCAGTGGTTGAGAAACAGCACACAGTATGAGAGTCTAAGGCTCCGCCCAACAAATTTTTTAGCTTTCAATTTCCATTTTCAAACAAGCCTCAACAGTGTTTCTGCTAATAACTTGAGATCTCAGCCAAAGATATTTTAGTTACAAGGAATTGATAGTCACATGTTCTTTTTTTCTTAATTTTTTATTTAATTATTGGAGAGAGGCATAAAGAGGGAGAGAGAGAGAGAGAATGGATACGCCAGGGCCTCTAACCACTGCAAATGGATTCCAGATACATCTGGTTTGCATGGATACTGGAGAATTGAACCTTGGTCCTTAGGCTTTGCAGTCAAGTGCCTTAACTGCTAAGCCATCTCTCCAGTCCTTTTTTCTTTTTTAATTGCAAAATTTACAACTTACAGTAATGGATAAAAGCCCAGTCATCTCAGCTCATCTGTCTCATCTGAGGTTGGCTTTCTGTGATCTCTCCTCCATATCAGAAGAGTGAGTTCAGAACTATTAGACATATGTGTACACACACACACACACACACACATATGAAGAAAGAGAGAGAGAGAATGCTCACATAACTTTTGTTAGAGTACATGTTTACAGTTGTCCTATTTTATTGCTGGTACAGTTATCATTGTTCTGCTTCAGTATAAATTATTGTTTGTAGGCCCTTACTATGCTGAATGTATAAATTAACTTTCTTACATCATTTGTGGGTATAAGGTAAGACATAGGATGTATAGAGTTCCTTGCTTTGTGTGATTTCAGACATCTACTGGGCAGTCTTAGAATGTACACCATGCAGATAAAAGCAGCTATACAGCATAGAGAAAAGAACTCAAGTCAAAGCTCAGAAAAACATACCAAGCGGACGGTCAGTCCGAGGGAGCATGCTGATAAAGGGTCTAGGTACCGGACAACAGCAGAGAAGAGAAAGGAAATCATGTCACAAACAGTTTAAAATAAAGGGGGAAAACTGAATCTAGCAGAAAAGGGCTAGAGCCTCAATCAGCAGAAATCCTGCCAGCTTGGGACTGGTATGAAAAGGTCCAGGAGAGTCAATAAAATGACCAGTTCTGCATGGAGAAGACCTGTGCATCTCAGTTCGCCCATCATCATAGGCACTGGACATTCTTCTGAAACTGTAATAAGGAGCCCTGGAGGCCACCAGGAAAAAATGTGGAAAGAACGAGATCCTGAATTTTTTTTTTTCAAGAGTTGAGAAAATGGAAACAAGTAATGGACAAAGAGAATAGAACACTAGATTTAACTTCTTTGAAACGTTTCTGTGACTGTGGTAGTTTGAATATATGTCCCCCAATATATTCAATGTTTTATTACTTTATAGTTTGCATCTGCAATCACCTTGCTAGAGGCAAGGTCACTGGGGGCCGGTCTTAAGGTGTGGTGATGGTTTGAGATTCCATTGTAAAGATATGCAAATGTGCCTAGCAGGAGTTCCTGAAGTGTGCTGTGTGACCTTTTGGCTGTAGTTTTTGCTCTGTGTGCTGTGGTGGCTGCTTGGCTTTGCTCTCTCTGCTTGGCCCTGTGGAAAGCAGGCTGCTTTTCCTGCCTTTATGGAACTTGGAACCTGCCTTTATGGAACCTGGATCTGTAAGCTTCAATAAATAATATCCCTTCCTCCATAACTGTGCCTGGTCTGGAAGTTCATCTCAGCGAACCTGAAGCTGTCTGCTACAGTAAATTGGTACCGAGGAGTGTGGGGTGAGATGAACCTGATCATGTGGATATTCGTCTTTTGGAACCTTTGTTTTGGAGGAATGGGCATGGACTTGGTGCTTGCAACTGAAGATGCCTTCTGGAGTGGTAAGCCAAGTTTTATGGACTATTCTGATGAGAGTTTGAGAATGATAAGTGCAGATGGTACTGAACTTCGAGGCTTGGCTTATGAGGTTTCTAAGGGGAAGGAAAGACTGCAGAGGACTTTGTTGGAACTGGGCTACTGGCATAAGGGATGGCTACGTTCTGCTATCCAGGCCCAGAAAGTTTGATCAAGGTTAAATTTGTAATGGACTGATGTGCTTGGCTGAAGATATTGTACTGAGATTTAAAATTTTTAAGTTGGAAAACCTCAAGCAAGTTAAAAGTAGAGGCATTGACACTGGTTGAGCAGCTATTGTCAACGCATTAGCAATCTTAAGGAAGGTGGAAGGAAGGTGGCCTGACTTGATTTACATTAAAACAATGGAGAGGATGCCTGAGGAAAGACTGTTAAAAATGCAAATTCTTGGGAAGAGCTGACTGGAGAAGGAACCTGCTTTTCAAGGCTATGGTTTATTTTGTCCCTGGATTAAGAATATGGCTGTGTCCTGCACACCTGGTATTAGTTTTGGAAGCATGGAAAATGCATGGAGTGGTCATGTGTTGCACACGGTTCCAGGAGCCGCTGCTGAGATGCGGCATGAGGCAGGGCATGAAGACCCTCAGGAATAGGCTGAAAGAGCCTTTGGAAGATGGACTGTGGTTTGCATGGAGACCTGAAGATGTTTTGGATATACCAGGACTGTGCAAAAGGGCTACCATGGAGTGCAGTGTTGGCCTAGGATCGAAGTTTTCCCTGGCTACTCTGCCCAGCTGGAGGGGCGGAATTGGAAAACCTGAAGACTGTTAGTCTCTGGTTATATTGAACTTGAACTGCAGAAGTTTGATGACGAATGATGGTGGTTGAGTTTGCATTGTTTTAGTTTCTCCTTGCTATTCCTTATACAGTTAAAAATGTTTACTCTGTGCCTTTATATGTTGAAAGTATTTAACTTGTTTGATTTTACAGGACTCACTATCTTAAGTTGATCAAGACTGTGAGAACCTTTGAAATTGGACTGAGTACAATTTACAATGTGTGATAGTTATAAATCTATTGGGGGCCAGGAGCTAAATATATTGGGGGCCAGGGGCAGAATGTGGTAGTTTGAATATATGTCCCCCAATATATTCAATGTTTTATTACTTTATAGTTTGCATCTGCAATCACCTTGCTAGAGGCAAGGTCACTGGGGGCCGGTCTTAAGGTGTGGTGATGGTTTGAGATTCCATTGTAAAGATATGCAAATGTGCCTAGCAGGAGTTCCTGAAGTGTGCTGTGTGACCTTTTGGCTGTAGTTTTTGCTCTGTGTGCTGTGGTGGCTGCTTGGCTTTTGCTCTCTCTGCTCGGCCTTGTGAAGAGCAGGCTGCTTCTCCTGACTTTATGGAACTTCCCCTGGATCTGTAAGCTTCAATAAATAATATCCCTTCCTCCATAACTGTGCCCGGTCTGGAAGTTCATCTCAGTGAACCTGAAGCTGTCTGCTACAGTGACTTTAAAGAATGTTTCACAAATGAATGAGAATGAGTAATGCCCCGAAAATGGCAAACTTATATGGACTGTGGTTAACAGAGATTTAGCAGTCAAGAGAGGAACAGGTATGTCAACACATCTTGGGAGGTTGGGTAAAAAGAAAAATATTTTTTTTAATAAATGTGACAGATTGTGTGTGTGTGTGTGTGTGTGTGTGTGTGTATTTGTGTAAGAGAGAGTGAGTGAGTGAATGATTGTGTGTGTGTGTGTGTGTGTGTGTGTGTGCGTGCGTGCGCACGTGCACGTATAAGAGAGATTGCATTACATTAGGTGGAGGCTAAAAGTCCACAGAAACTACAGATCAGAGCAAGCTTCCAGAGGCATTAAGAAAAGACAAGTACTAGATCAAGGATGAAAATCAACTTCAGGAAGAAGAAAAACACTTCCCCCTAAGGCAGAAAAGGTAGCAGTGTAGAAGAAAATAATAGACAGAGTTCAACAAACACACCTTGTATAGGGAATGTTTGCCTCTAAAAGTGAAGAGTGCTAGTTTCTCCAGTAAGATATGTTTTCTCCTGGTGGCACAAGTGAAACAGCGTGTGTATCGATCCCCTTCCGTAAATCAATGGGAGGCTCTTTGTACAAGGGTAAACATGAAGGATGGCAAAGGTCACAAGCAAGCACTCAGACTCGAACCCCAAAGCTCAGAAGAAAAAGGACCATGTTCACCTGGCTCGACTTCTGGATCCCAGTGGCATTTTGAGCACAGGTTGGAAGTTTACACCCCCTCCACCACTGGCCATGCAATTTTTTGCTTTGTTTTGTTTCCAACATTTTTTTTTTTCGAGGTAGGGTCTTATTCTAGCCCAGGCTGACCTGGAATTCACCCTGTATTCTCAGGATGGCCTGTTTCCAACATTTTATGAGAGATTTCTCATTGAAATAATGAACATTTAGCATTCATATAACCATTGCTTAGAATAAGGAAATGTTACTATTTTGCCTTGCTTGTGAGCGGGTGCATGTTTGTGACACTCTATAAGTTTATTGTTGAACCATTAGAAACTGATTTAGATATCATTATTTAGCACTAAACATTTTAACATTTCCTAAACCAAAAATGATCTTATATGTACTGAATAGAATTATCATACTGAAAAAAATAGAAAATACCCTGGTATCTCCAAACATCCAAGCCACACTAAAATTTCTCAAATCAAACAACATATGCCTCATTTTGTTAGCTTTTTTCCAAAGTAGAATCCCATCAGGGATCTTGTTTTGCATCTTTTGTTAATTTTAAACCAGAACAGAACAAACACTTAAAGCTATGTCATCCCAAAAAGCAGGGTTTCCAAAAAGGAGCCTTGGGACTGGGGAGATGGCTCCATGGTAAGAGCACTTGCTGTGCAAGCATGGAGGCCTGAGTTCTATCCCTTGCACTGATTTAAAAAGATAAACATGGCCAGGCACACCTACAACCCCAGTCTAGGGGTGGTGGGTGGGACTGATACAGGAGACTCACTGGGGCTGGAGAGATGGCTTAGCGGTTAAGGCGCCTGCCTCCTAAGCCTAAGAACGCTGGTTCCAATCTCCAGGTCCCACGTTTAGCCAGATACAAAGTGACTCAAGGACGCAATGCCGCACTTGCCCACAAGGGGGTGCACGCATCTGGATTTCGTTCACAGCAGCTGAGAGACTGCTGGAGCCCCCGTTCTCTATCTGTCTCCCTCTACCCTCTCTCTCTGTCTGTCTCTCTCTGTTTCTCTCTCTAAAAATAAAAAAATTAAAAAATTAAAAAATAAATAAAATGGCAGCACCAGGTTCTGTGAGTGACTCAGTTTCCAGGAATCAAGCAGAAGAGAAACTAAGAGTGGCACCCAATGTTGTACTCTGGCCTCTACACACATGTGCTGAGAGCATGCACATCTGCACACTAAAATGTGCTTATACACTAAACACACATGCACCTCTCCCCCCCCTCACACACACACACACACCACAAAAAAAAAAAAAGTAGCCTTATAAACTTAGTGTATACTTGATTTCTTTTCTCATAGCATTAACACATACCTCTCCCTCATACATTCATACATATATATATAATACAGTCCTGATTAAACATTTCAGATAAGGTATTTCAAAGGCAGAACCATGGCTTCATATTGCAAGACCTCAGCAGACACATAACACCAAGCCATCCACTATCAGCAACGCACTTGGTAGATAACAGTTCTATTTTAAAGGATATGTCACCTTTGGTAGGGTAAATAATCTATTGAGTTCTACTTGGAACTTCTCCAAATAGTTCTCTCTCTCTCTCTCTCTCTCTCTCTCTCTCTCTGTGTGTGTGTGTGTGTGTGTGTGTGTGTGTGTGTGTGTGTGTGCACATCAGGGTCTCTTGCTACAGACAAACACATGTCCAGCTCTATGTGGGGTATTGAACCCAGGCTGGCAGGCTTTGCAGGAAAGCACCATTAACCTCTGAGCCACCTCACCAGCCCCTCATTTTTCAAAATTTCTTTTATTTTCTAGCAAAATTTCACTTAATGATTCCAAAATTCATAAGTAATTCTCACTGCACTCAAAAGATAAAATCATGATCCCTTGTATTATCATTTCTTGTATATTTTTAGCTGCAAATCTCCAATATTCACAATAGTTCTCTCTTTAAAAGACAACATATAGAGATGATAAATGTTTCAAAAGATGGAAATATATATTAACCTGATTATTAAGCATTATATACACATATCAGATTATTGAGTTGTACCCCACCAATTGTATCTGCATCAATTAAAATATTAATGGGGAAATAAAGGCAATGAGGTAGTGGTTTGAGCTATGCGCCAATATTCTGTTTTGCTTTGCTTCCTTTGGTGTGTATTAGTCAGCTCTTTAGTAACAAATTTTGTGTCTTAGAATAGCAAACAGTTCTTGCTGTGACTTTTTTGGGCCTGTGACGCTCTGTGTCAGGTGTCACCTATCTTTCCAATCAGAACTCTGACTAGAGAAGCAATAGCTCCAAGTGGTCTGCTGTTCTTCTACTGAGTGAGGTGAGTACAAAAGCGAGGGCAGAAGCATGCAATGCTTCAATAGCTCTTCTCCAGGTCAGTATGCCATCGCTTCCACTCACATTGTATCAGACAGAGAGAGTCACAGAACCAGAAGAGGAAGAACATGTACGGTGTCCTTAGGGAACAGCAGAGGGGAAAATTGCTTCTGAACTTTGGGAATGGGCATCTAACTTGCTTAGGCTCATGAAACATGAGCAGACATGTGAGACATTTCCCTTCCACTGCCACAGTGAGCAGAAACATTCTCAACTATTCTCTGTCCCTTTGTATCCCCAGGAGAAGATAACGCTCACCCAGGAGAGACACGTTGGGAAAGCAAGAAGTAAATTCTCCAGTTTTGAGACACTAAGCCTTTAAGGTTCTGTGCAACTACAGTTTAGACTACTCATTCTGGCATAGATGAACCAGCAAGGCATTCTTATTTCCTTTTGTTTTCTAATTTTCAAAGTAAAGAGTTAGTATTTTAATGACATCCATTACAGTCATATGCTTAGATTTCCTCTTCTATCTTTTTCTTCTCCTTATACAGTGTCCTATGGACTAATCTGTTTTTACTGATATAATCAATTACAAAAATACTCGTTTTGATGCCATATTGTCTCAAATTTGTCCAATGAGAGACCTTCAACCTGAATTGTTTTGACAAGACTGTGGTTAGTCTTCAGCATTTTTTGATATAATTTCCTGATGCAATGAATACTACTCACTGGGTTGGGGATAGAGTTCAGTTAGTAGAGCTCTTGCTTGCATGTATGAATCCCTGGATTCAATATACAACACCACAAAAACCAATGTGTTGGTGCAAACCTGTAATCCATGCACTCAGAGGATTCAGGCTGGGGGCTCAGAAATTTAAAGTCATCCCTAGCTATATAGCAAATTCAAGACAGCCTGAGTTACATAAGACCCTATCCAAAGAAGAAAAAAATTTCTCCTTAAATATTCCTTACTTCAAACCTAAAATCACCCATTTTATAAGGAATTTTTACTGGTTTTAGTCACAATGGTAGTTTAGAAAAGAATTCATAATTGTCAGGAGTCCAAGAGCTACTGTAACACAATGTCTTCCAAGCTCCTTCATTGGACAGTCTGTCTCTCTCTCTCTTTCCCTTTGTCTCTCTCTCTCCCTTCCTCTCTCTCTCTTTCTCACTCCCATTCTTCCCTTTCTCTCTCTCTCTCTCTCTCTCTCTCCCATTCTTCTCTCTTTCTCTCGAAGTATTCCCACACAGAATTATTTGTGGATAATTAGAGATGATTGTAACAACTGGACTTTTGTTGTTAATTTTTGAATTATAAATTTTGTATAAGTTACATAGAATGTTATATTTATATTGACATTTGGCAACTCAAATTTGATATTATAGGGTTCCTCTCTTCTTGGATTCTTTTTCTTTCTTTCTTTTTTTTTCTTGCTATACTTTGAAAATCCTATACCCTAATATCAATCACTTCACTTATTTTGCTTATTCCAGTATATACACTAAAATAATTTTGAGGGGCTGGAGAGATTGCTCAGTGGTTAAGGCTCTTTCCTGCAAAGCCCAGCGACCTGGGTTTGATTCTCCAGTACCCACATAAAGCCAGACACACAAGTGGCGCATGTGTCTGGAGTTCATTTGCAGTGGCCGGAGGCCCTGGCATGCCCATTACCTGTTGTCCTTTTCTCCTTCCTTTTCTACTTCTTCTTCTTCCTGTCTCTCTCTGCTTGCAAATAAAATAAATAAAATTTCAAAAACAATAAATTTTAAAATTACAATCTCAAAAATAAAATGATTATGGGAAGTACAAGGTTTCCTTGAGCTCGATGTGATTTTAGAAGCTATGCCCCCCAAAGATGCACCATTAGAGCACCGGATGCCAAAGCTGGACTAATTCATTTCACTGGTAGTTATATCTTATTTATTTGACATGCAGCTCAGTTAATTTTTAAAGCTTTTATTTGGGAAAACAAACTGTGCAACTTGTCTTGACCACGAGTCTTGGGACAGCTTGCTCTCCTGCCTTTCTGTGATGGCCTGTGTCATTATCACAGCTACTGTTCAGTAGTTTGCTCCTAAACTCTTCTCATCTACCACAGAGATAACTATGAAAATGCTAATTATTTTAGTATCTACTCAAAATTAATTCTCCCTTGTAGCACTTGAACCTGACTTAGAAGATTGGGTCAGCCTGTGCAGTGCCATCTTGGAGAGAAGTGGTGGTGTCAGGGGTAGTAGAAGAATCCAGAAGAGAAGATGAAGGGAAAGAACTAAGGCTGCCAAGAAAAAGCAGGATGCTGGCCATGAAGATGCTCAGAGATGCTGCAGGACCCTGTCTAGGACCTGAAGGCACCTGCAGACATGATCCCCCGTATTCCAGGCTTGAAGAAACACAGTGGGAGAAAATAGCCTCAATCGCATAGCAGAAAACCACACTGGCAGAGACAGGCTCTTACTTAGCAGCTGTTGTTGAAGATTTGCTTCTTTTTGCATGAGTGTTTTTTCTTAAGTTCGCCAAGTAAAGGGTTTCATTTTCACGCATCCTCTGTTCTTATTGGCTCTCTTACCCCATCTTCCTCCCCTACTTGTCCCCTTCCTTTCTCCAATTCCCTCTCTTTTACTTTCATGTCACATCTATTCCATCACCTTCTTTTGTCCTCTCCCCCTTCCTTCATATCTCTCCTTGCTCTCTCATGGCTCCCTTTCCAGTTCCATGGCCTACAATGCCCTCTCCCTCCACATATTCAAATTAAAACCCAGGATCTGTGTATGATAGACAATCTGAAATATTTGTCTTATTTGACTTACCGTAAGGATTTCTAGTGCAACCTATTTTCCTGCAAGTGCCATGAACTTCTTTTTGTTTATAGTTGAATAAAATTCCATTGTTATATGTAATTGCATCTTCTTTAGGCATTCAACTGTTGGTGGATATCTAGGCAGGTGCTACTTCCTGTAAATTGTGAACAGTATGGCTATAAACAAGGATGTACAACCTGGGCATCAGGGAAATGTAAATTTAAAAGACTCAGAGATTCCATTTCAGAATGACTAACTTCAAAAAGATAAATGACAACAAATGCTGACAAGGTTGTAGGGAAAAGAGGAACCCTTACATATGTGTGGTAGGAGTGCAAACTGTTACAGCCATTATGTAAATCAGTATGGGGGTGTTTCAAACAACTATAACTAGGGCTGGAGAGATGGCTTAGTGGTTAAGGCACTTGCCCATGAAACCTAAGGACCTATGTTCGAGTCTCCAGATCCTACATTAGCCAGACGCACAAAGATGAGGCAAGCACAAGGTTGCACATGCCCTGTAGATGGCGCAAGCATCTGGAGTTCAGTTACAGTGGCTGAGGCCCTCTCTCCTTCTCTTTCTTTCTCTCTCTTGCTCTTTCTTTTTTTTTTTTTCATTGATTTTTTTATTGTTTTTTTGGTTTCCATTTCATTAATTTCTGCTGTAACCTTTATTATTTCTTCCCATCTACTGATTTTTGGTTTGCCTTGTTCTTCTCTTTCCAAGGCCTTAAGGTGAAGCATTAAATTGTTTAGTTGTGAACTCTAATTTCTTAATATAGGCAGTTAGAGCTATAAATTTCCCTCATAGGACTGCCTTCATTGTGTCCCAAAGGTTTTGGTATGTTTTATTCTCATCATCATTTGATTCTATGAATTTCTTGATTTCCTTTTTAATTTCTTCAATGACCCATACTTCGTTCAATAATGTACTGTTTAGTCTCCATGAATTTCTGTATGCTCTGTAGTTTTTCTTGTTGCTGATTTGCAGTTTAATCCCATTGTGGTCAGAAAGTGTACAAGGGATTATTTCAATTTTCTTGTATTTGTTAAGATTTGATTTGTGTCCTATTATATGGTCTATTTTAGAGAATGTCCCATGTGCTGCTGAGAAGAATGTATATTCTGTAGCATTTGGGTGGAATGTTCTGTATATATCTGTTAGGTCCATTTGTTCCATGATATCATTTAATGCAGATGTCTCTCTGTTTATTTTTTGTTGGGTAGACCTGTCAAGTGATGAGAGTGGGGTATTGAAGTCACCCACTACTATTGTGTTAGGAGTTATCTCTGACCTTAAGTCCGATAGTGTTTGTTTGATGAAATTGGGGACCCCCGTGTTGGGAGCATATTTGTTTAGGATTGTGATGTCCTCCTGTTGGAGTGTTCCTTTAATCAGTATAAAGTGACCTGCTTTATCTTTCCTCACTAATGTTGGTTTGCAGTCTATCCTGTCAGAAATTAGGATGGCAACCCTTGCTTGTTTCCTAGGCCCATTTGCTTGAAATATCTTTTTCCAACCTTCACCCTAAGAATGTTTCTATCTTTTAATGAGAGGTGAGTTTCCTGGAGGCAACAGATGGTAGGATCCTGCCTTTTAATCCAGTCTGCAAGTCTATGGCTTTTGGTTGGGGCATTGAGGCCATTGATATTAAGAGTTATTACTGAAAGATATGTATTTGATCTCTCCATTTTTCTTGTTTTGTAGTTCTTCCTGGTTTTCGTTTTACTCACTTGTTTTAACTGTTATTTGAGTATGGTTTCTTTTTTCCTATTTCCTGCTGTGTGTTTTGCTTTCTCTTCAGTGTAAATGATTCCTGCAAGTGTTTTCTGTAGAGCTGGTTTAGTTGCCATAAATTCCTTTAGCCTGTCTTTGTTGTGGAATGTCATTATTTCTCCATCAATTTGGATAGATAGCTTTGTAGGATAAAGTAATCTTGGTTGACAGTTTTTATCTTTCAGAACTTGGAATACATCACTCCAGGCCCTTCTGGCTTTTAAAGTCTGTGTTGAGTAATCTGCTGTGATCCTGATGGGTTTCCCCTTGAAGGTCATTTGCTTTTTCTCTCTAACTGCTTTCAATATATTTTCTTTGGTTTGCGTATTTAGTAGTTTAATATAACATGGCGAGAAGAGGATTTTTCTAGGTTTTGTCTGTTTGGTGTTCTAAATGCTTCTTGTATCTGTATTGGCATTTCTTTCCCAATTTGGGGAAATTTTTCTTCTATGATTTTGTGGAAAACACCTACTAAGCCTCTGGATTGAAATTCTTCCCCTTCTGCTATACCTTGAATTCTTATGTTTGATCTTTTCATAGTGTCCCACATGTCTTGGAGTTCCCATTCATACCATTCTATTAGCTTGTCTTTCTCTTTGTTGGACTGTGATAGGTCTGCCATCTGGTCTTCTAATTTAGATATTCTGTCCTCTCCTTCATCCATTCTACTGGTGAGACTTTCCATAGAGTTTTTTATTTCACTGACTGTGTTCTTCAGAGCTAGAATTTCAGCCTGGTTTTTCTTCAGTATTTCTATTTCCTTATTCATGTCCTGTAATGACCTTTTAATTTCATTAAACTGTTTTTCTGTAATCTCTTTCAAGAGTTTGTTTTCTTCTTTAATTCATTTGTTTTCTTCTCAGATTCCTTTCATTTCTTCTTTTATTTCTTCTTTCATTTCTTTGAGTATAAATATCATCATTCTTTTGAAATCTTTGTCAGGAATTTCATCTAAAACAGTCTCATTGGTGAACAATTCTGATGGATTTGTAATTTTTGGTGGGATTGCATTGTCTTGATTCTTTCTGTTTCTTGTATTATAATGTAGTGACTTTTGTATCCTGTATTGATTTGAGGCTTAGGTTTTCTATTTATCTGCAGTGTTCTTAGGTGTGGTGATCCACCTTTATATACTTTCAGGATATGGGCTTAAGGTGCCAAGTGTAGCACTTGTACCCAAGTCCAACCTCAGAAGTAATCCTAGCTGTTGGATTTGCTTGTTAAGCAAGTATTGTAGTGGACTGGTGGAACAATTTAGTATCAACTTCTAAACTTCAACTGAGCAAAATACACATTCAATTAACATGGGCACAGAGTATACAAGTGTGGGAATTGAAACAAACAGTCTTATAAGGTCAAAATCCCTAAGGGTGTATGTTGCCCCACACCCTTAATCCTGTCAGCTAGGAATCAGACCCTGCCCCCAATAATGTCAGAAGCAAAAGATAAAGGCCTTTTAATTTCAAAGGTATTATAGGCAGCAATATTCATCACCTCATATTCAGCTTATTTGAAGATGGTAAGGCCTACCACAAATATGTAACCCATAACCTGCCCTGACCTGGAAAGAGAGGTTAGCACTTCCAATGCAGGCCTTTGTTACCTTTTGGTGTGGCTGCCAAACTCACCAATGCTGAGTGCCCACCTCATTCCCTGAGCTGTGGAGCTTGGCCCAGCTGTGCTGGGTCCGGTGTTGGTGATATGGTACAGGCTGCTGCTAGTTGCTGAATTCTGCCAGTTTGCTGGGGATCTGATGGTTGGGGAATGGGCGAGTTCAGGAAGCCTGTAGTAGCTCACACTGTTCCCCTGTATCTCTTTCAGTAGCTCAACAGACTATTCTTTGACTTCTGGGCTCTGTGAGGAGACTGATGAGGTTGGAAAATCCCCTGTTTTTTCTTGTTGTTGTTGTTTGGGCGGTGGCTGCAGCTGAGGCTCAGCTGATCTGGGCGGCAGCTTGGAGCCACAGGTTGGGACGGCGGCTTAGATCCGCTGTGGAGCGGGCTGCCGTGGGTCGGGCCACAATCTCCAAAGTGGTATTCTGGCTGTCTCCTGCTTTTCCGCTGTTTCCCAGGAAAAAAAAAAAAATTCTGCTCTTTTCCGAAGAAGAGTGTAGTTTTGCTTAATCCCTCCCTGATCTGGTTTGGCGTGGCTCCTATGCCGCCATCTTACCCGGAAATCTTCTCTTGATATTTCTGAAATTTAAAAAAAAAAAAAAACTAGATCCACCATAGGACCAAGCTATACCACTACTGCATCATTACCTACTGGGCTACTTCTTATGGTTCATTTACTTCCCCCGGTGAACTGTATGTGGTAAACCCTGGGCCTATTCCCCTTTGAACCATGAAGATTCAAAACGGAAGTCTTACTGCTTCATCAAAGTCTCAGGGACAGTAAGTAGCAGTCAGGTTTGAAATCCAGTGATTCTCAGCCTGAATTAGCACATCATACATAGCCCATTGCTCCAAAGCCAGCTAATTTGGCTATGGAAAGTTAAAGGACCATTCAAAGCAAGTGAGGTTATGTGCTGCCTGTTAAGCTTGTGTCAGATGCTACAGAAGGAACCCACAACCACATTTCCAAGTCCAGTTGAGCCACATAATCCCTAAGTGACTATGGAGCAATTTTCTTGTTTAGTAACTAGCCTTGGCCAATATTACACTCAAATAAAACAGTAGTCGTTGTGTTAAGGACAAGCTCTACATGGTCATATAGTGAAGATAATCTATAGAAATTGAAAGTCAGACCTCAGAGACCAGTGTGGTATGATTCTGTAATCACTTATTTTTGTTGCTTTTTTTTTCCTTTCATTTTTGCTTGCTTTTTGATGTACGTGGTGCATCTAAGTTTATCTGCTTCAACACTAAGGCTCTCAGTGCCCCTCCTACCCAAGCTTTTAAACCTGGGCTGGAGGCACATGGCTTGGTTTTGGGCACAAACAGCTCTCTGAGTTTCCTGTGCCAAGTTTATAAACCAGGTAATGACTGTAGGGTGTTCTGCTAACAAACCACACATTTCAAGGGCACGCTGCCAACTGGAAAGCAAGAAATGAAAACAAAACCAATTTGGGGAAGTAAAGTAGTGTGAAAACTCTCTTCTTCTTGGCTCTCCATTTAAAATCATGTCATTAAAACTTACGGCCTTCACGCTTATACCTTCTCTGTATCCAGCACAGAACTGAAGCCAGGTGCCTGCAAACACCTGTCCTGGACTCCTACCAAGAGTGGGAGCCACTGCTCTGCAGCCAAATGAAGCAGGAAAAATGAATTAATAGAGTCGTCATTATCCCTCATTCACTTTGCGCTTTGTTGACTTTATAATTCACTTGAAGACATGACTTAAAGGAGAGCACAGAGAATGCCCAGAGAAAAGTGAAAGGCTTGGGGCTATGACTCAGGCTGAACACAATCAACTTAGGAGAAAACTTGCTGGTACCAGTCCCTATATCAACCCAAGTGACACTACTCTTCCAGAAAATCTCAAGAGCTCCCAGATGGTGTCACTGCAACAACAAAAACCACAAATTTTTGCTCACATTGAAGTAAGATGTGTTTCTGGTCTGCTGGCTCCTCTCCAGCAATGACTCACAAAGTTCCTTGCGCTTGTGTGCCTCTTGTGTCTTCAAGACTCACTGGCTAGCATTGCCCCGGGCATCAAAAGCTAGGAAACTGATACTAAAAGAGAGAGGGGAGAAATTACATTACTTATTTGGGTGGGGTTTTTTTTGTTTATTTTATTTTATTTATTTTTTAAAAAAATATTTTTATTATTTATTTATTTATCAGAGACAGAGAGAGGGACCGAGAAAGAGAGAGAGAGAGAGTGAGAATGGGCGTGCCAGGGCCTCCAGCCACTGCAAACGAACTCCAGACACATGCGCCACCACGTGCATCTGGCTTACGTGGGACCTGGAGAATAGAACCGGGGTCCTTAGGATTTACAGGCATGTGCCTTTAACCCCACTGGGATGTTGAAGGACACACATCACATCCACCCTTGATGGTGGCGTCCAGTCCCAACTCCAAGCAAAGGAGTTTTGAAAAAAAGCATGGCTTATTGGTACAAAGCTAGCCATCCGTGCGGTCCTGAGAGAGTCAGGATACTGCCCTGAAAACCACTCGTTCTGGAAAAAAAAAAAAAAAAAGATATCAGGAAGGAATTTTTCTAAATCAAGCTTATAAGCTGCTATCTCTATAAAATATTGGAGCTATGCAAAACAACTCACTGTGGTCCAGAGCAGGGAAACCACAGTAACCTTGAGTTCTTTGGGCCCCTTTATTTTGGTGGCCATTCTACTTCACTCTCTCAGGACATTCCTAGGTAGCTAACACCTAAGATGTGGATAGCTGGGCTGAGCCCTGTCTTCAACATCTGTACCTTGGTGGTATTCATTCGATTAATAGGGAACTATTAAATCTTAGGCCTCATGGAAATGGCTTGATCATTGTGACATGGTCCAGTTTTAACAGACAACTTGGGCTTTGGAAATCCCTCAAATCACAATACACAGATAGCTGTCTTCTACGTCTAAGTAGACTCAACCTACCAAGGAAATATACTTAACACAAATAAAGTCAGTCATTACTTAATCATGTATAGCTTACAAAGCCCATTGCTCTCTCCTTATAAATAAAACAATTACTATAAAACAGGAAATGCATACTATCTACCTTTTTCTGATGGGAAAACAGGTTTGATAGTCTAAATTATTTTCTGATGCAACAAACTAATAATGAGTAAATATTGCAGTGGAAACATACTGATAGCTAACCCTATATTGTTCACATTTCTCAGGGAAATCAGCTCTGTTTCATAATATCTGCTATTTTTAAAGATACTCAGAAGTCTCTGATTTGCAAATATATTCAAGCAAAACCAAGCCTGTCACCTGTTTGACAACCTGGTCTTGAATTTGAGATTCATTTCCCTCTTTTCTTTATAAGGCCTATCTCAGCCCACATGCAAATGTTCTTCTTTTTATACCTAGAGTGTATTCCAATGATGGCTTATCTGTGGAAACAAACAGGACTCCTATTCTGATTAATGTTACATGGCTCGTGTCACTGCGTGTACCTTTCAACCCCCAAGAACCCTCCCACAATACTTGCTGTGGCCCTTCGAGGAAATAGCCTTGCCAACTGCACATTTTCCCTTCTTTCTTCTTTTTGAATCATGAAAATTGGTGGGACAAGGCCTAAGCTGCTGCATAGTAGGGTGGTGGGGATGCAAGTGAAGGCTAAAGGGGGACTGTAGTTATAAGTCAAAAGATGAGATCCACTTCCTGAGATAATTCCAAGCAAACCTGCCCGCCTGCTGTGAATTTGTCACTTCTGTGCTTCAGCAAAAGTCCAACTTGTACATTTCAGTTCTCCACATTCTTTAGTCTGTACAAGATATTCTTTTTGGTCCCCATCTGCTATCCCTCCCTCTTTCTCATGTCCCTACTTCCTTCTTTTCAACAGTGTTCTCACAAGGCTCTGACCTTTCTTCCTTTCTTTAGCTTATTTTGTCCCCTAGAACTTTTTTTCCTAATTATTCATGCTGTCTCACTGCTTCCTCTCAAAACTTACCATTTTAAATCTCTAAGTTTTTCTCTATGAGATTTTGTTCTTATAAAAGTGAGAATGAGATTATGGAAATAGAGTTGGCAAACCCTAAGCCAAATCCAGCCGCTGGCCTAGTTCTCTAAAGATCCAAGCTTAAAATGGCTTTTATCTCCTTAAAGGGCTGCAAATCAAAACAAAGGGTGACAGTCCACAGAGGCAGGAGAGACTGGGAAGCCTTGGGCCTTCTGCAGAAAGAGTTTGACCCCTCCTCCACACCTTCTCACCGAAGCTCTTCCTCGGGGTGCTCTGTTTCTGGTTTCAGGAATCTTTATTACTCATTGAAACCCTCTCCCCAGTTTGCTTGAGTAGCGCATCCAAGATTGTAGGGTGACCAGCAGCAAACAGGAACTGAACCCTGAAGCTCCTGATGTTTCTTCATACTGTATCTGAGAAAGTCCTTTTGTCCCCCAGTTTCTGTTTGTTGGGGAGGTGGTGTAAAGTACTTTGGGATCACAGAGAGAAAGTCCTTGGACCATGTCCTTTTCATTCTCGCTGTATTAGAGTTCCACTGGAGAGCCAGCACAACTAATTTCTCAGGATGTGGGAGAAGATGGGAATGGAAGGGGCAGGTGAGGGGTAATAGCAAGAGAGGCGACAACAAGGGCATGCAGGAGAAAGGACTTATAACTGTTCTCTCAGGGCCCTGCTGTGTGTGGCAATGGGACCTCCCAGTGTGATTGTCCTGGAGAGAAGATAATTAAAAGGCAGATACTTGTGCCCCTCTCTTTAGCTATTAGACTGTTGAAACAATGGAGCCCAGAGAATTAACATTTTCCCAAGAATCCCACATAGGGAGAAGGAAAAACATGAAGCCCTCCTACCAGTCAGAAGAAAAGCTTGCCTCCTAGGAAGATATTTAGCATGGTTCTGATATCTACTGTACCATCTTGCAGGACACACCACACCAGGGCTTAAACAAGTAAAAGGCAGGATGGCCAGGCATGGTGGTGCGCGCCTTTAATCGCAGCACTCAGAAGGCAGACGTAGGAGGCCACCCTGAGAATACATAGTGAATTACGGGTCAGCCTGGCCTAGAGCAAGACCCTACTTTGAAAAGAAAGAAAGAAAGAAAGAAAGAAAGAAAGAAAGGAAGGAAGGAAGGAAGGAAGGAAGGAAGGAAGGAAGGAAGGAAGGAAAGAAGGAAGGAAAGAAAGAAGAAAGAAAGAAAGAAAGAAAGAAAGAAAGAAAGAAAGAAAGAAAGAAAGAAAGAAAGAAAGAAAGAAAGAGGAAAGAAAGAAAGAAAGAAAGAAAGAAGAGAGAGAGAAAGAAAGAAAGAAAGAAAGAAAGAAAGAAAGAAAGAAAGAAAGAAAGAAAGAAAGAAAGAAGAGAGGGAAGGAGGGAGGGAGGGAGGGGAGAGGAGAGGAGAAGGAAGGAAGGAAGGAAGGAAGGAAGGAAGGAAGGAGGGAGGGAGGGAGGGAGGGAGGGAGGGAGGGAAGGAAGGAAGGAAGGAAGGAAGGAAGGAAGGAAGGAAGGAAGAAAGGAAGATAGATCAGTGATAGGCAGTTCACTCACTGGCCAGGACTATTTAATTATATGTATATAGCTCCTGCACTCTACTTCAATCTAACTGTTATGTCAATATCACAAAGACAGATTTGAGGGTTACTAGGCCTGTTGATTTTTAACTCTTCCCAATGCATTCCCATTGTGTAAGTCTCCTTTCTTTATTTTCTGCTATTTCTTGTTTCTGTAATTGATGTGTGGGGCATGGATGGCTGAACCTGGCTTATTGAGGCTGCCATAGCCCAGGCTTTGTCCCTAACACTCCAGTAACACAAGAGCATATTATGTTAGAAACTGGATTATTATATCTCCTATAATGTTTTTATTTTATTTTACTTATTATTTACTTAAAGAGAGAGAGAGAGAGAGAGAGAGAGAGAGTATATGGGTATGCCAGGGCCTCTTACCACTGCACACTCCAGATACATCCACTGCTTCATGTATCTGGCATTATGTGGGTACTGGGGAATTGAACATGGGTCATCAGATTTGGAAGAAAGTGCCTTCAAGAGTTGAGACATCTTTTCAGCCCTCCTACAAAGTTTTAAGACAAAGTCTTCATCATCTAGCCCTGGCTGTCCTTGAACTCATGATGAGCTCAGATGCTGAGTTCTGGTATTGCAGGTGTGAGCCACAGACTCAACTAGATCTCCTACATCTGCACAATGTCTTGCTATCTGCCTCTGTGTCCCCTGTTAAAAGCTGGGGTGTGCCTAAGAAGGTAATGAACCAGGGAGATAGTGACAGTGGGCCTCAGAGAGCAGGGTGTTTTGCAAGTTGCTTGTACTGCCAAGCGTGACTGCTGTGCCCAGACAAGCATCAGAATTAGAGTATGATGTGAGCTGATAACATCACATCTTGTGAAAGACTCCACCAAGAATCCTGACCATGTTGCAAGGAAATATGCCCTGTGGCATCAAAACAGGATGAAAACAAAATGACAGATAAGCTACACACAGGAGCAAACTTGATAGCCAAGACCTACCACGTTATAGGCACATATTACATGCAGAACTAGCAAACTCATGTTTAAGCCAGGGGCTGAGACAGTAGAGTTAGGAGGCAAATATAAAATTATAATAACAATAATAGTGTCAAGGGAAAAGACCCTTGCAGACCTACAATATTCTTTCTAGAATGGAAGCTCATATACTTGTTTTCATTGTTTAATAAGTGCTTAAAAAGTGTGAAATGGTATTTTCTAATGTAAAGTGGACAGGGTCACATGGTTAATAAATGACAAAATAAGGAATAGAAGGCATCATGTGAAAACTGGAAGCTTTTTTTTTTTTTTTTTTTTTTTTTTTGAGAGAGAGACACAGACAGAGAGAGATAGAGAAGAAGACAGACGGAGATGGGCGCACCAGCAGTCTCTCAGGGGCTGTGAACAAAATCCAGATGCATGCACCCCCTTGTGGTCAAGTGTGGCATTGCGCCCTTGAGTCTCTTTGCATCTGGCTAAACATGAGACCTGGAGATTGGAACCACTGGCTATTGGAACCGGCGTTCTTAGGCTTAAGAGGCAGGCACCTTAACCGCTAAGCCATCTCTCCAGCCCTGGAAGCTCTTTTTAATGGGAATGACTCATGGCTGGCCTCTAAAGGGAAGGAAGAGAGACAGGTCCCAGTTGCTCCTGCTTCAGGAAACACAGGTACAACTGGGTGCCAAGACACTGTAATTTTAAGCAGAGTTATATACATATTACCATATATCTTTTTTAATAAAAAAGTAGAAAATATGTGGTTATTACAACCAGTCTTACCTGACCGAGAGTCCTGTCTACGAGCATTTCAACTATGGAGCTAGAACTTTTGAGCATAATGTTTGCAAAGAAATACTCTCCTTCCGTTCTTTCACAGGCTTAAAAGCCCTCAAGGAAATTTATATTAGGGAATGCCCCCTACTTTTCTGCCTCTAGTTTTGAATTTCCTAATTTAAAAATATTTTTCAGCTTGTTTGCAACTTTTTGAACACACTCAAGTGATATTTTGTCTGAAAACAAGAGTCAGGAAAAGAGGAGTGGAAACAAAGAGAAAAATTCATCATCAAAATTTCACTAGCCTGTGAGTCTCCATCCATTTCTGGCACTGTGACTATCTCTATCAGTGTTTCCAGGTGATAGTTCTACCTGCAGCTTGCAAAGTCTCCAGGATTATCAGCAATGAAGATACAACATAAAGGTGGCAGAATCACTTTGTGAGGCAATAAAGCAATCCCTGGTGGAACTGACAATAATATAATCTATGACTTGACAATCCTATTCTCAGGTATGTAATCTGATCATTTGCTCTAAGAAAGGAAAGTATATTCCAGCACCATTGCTCACAATGGAAAAAAAATTGGAAACAAATCACTTGTCCATGCAAGATAGAATACATTAATACATGATGGTATATTTATATCATGTATATGATAGAATCATATCATGAATATGGTATCATATACATCAATAAACATAAACTGCAGTACATTTGAGAACAGGAATAATTCTCAAAAATATTAACAAAAACTCATAAGAATGTTTTTATTTATATAAAGTTAATAAGAAAAAGTGAAATAGCATATTATTTAGGAATAGCTGTATGTGAGAGAAAATTTTAAAGGAAACTAAAGGGATGACTGGTTACCTTGGGGACTGAGAAGATGAAATTAGAGAAGCTCCCCCAGAAATCTTGAAAAGAACTAAAAATATTCTCATTTTAAGCTGGCTGGTAGGATCTTGAGGATTTATTTTATGAACACAATTATACTTTTTAAACTGTTCTTGTGTGTTGTATATACCCTTGAATCTGAATAATGTGTGCATAATTTTAAAAAATGTAACCAGTGTAGGGTTGAACACACTCAGCAGTCACTTAGTTTTCAGCACTTTGACCAGTTATGAACTTCTGTGTTAACCTCAGTCAGCTGTAAACAAAAAGCCTTGTCTGCCCAAGTAGTCAGTGATGACTGGGGGAAGGGGAGGCATTCTCTTTAATGATGTATCTGCTAGTATGTGGGGGAACAAGGGGTTCAGTAGAAGTAGGAGGGGAGGGCACAAGAAGAATAATGGAGGTCTACATGGTTCTCTCTCTCTCTCTCTCTCTCTCTCTCTGTGTGTGTGTGTGTGTGTGTGTGTGTGTGTGTGTGTAATAGTCAGAGAACAAAGTTGTATTTTTTTAATTGTAACTCAAATGTGCATGAGGTCCTCTGGGGAGCCTCTGCTCTTTCTCCTCAATATCTGAGTCAAGTAGAGTCACCAGAGGCAGCCTTGGCTGCTGTGATCTGAATGTGTTACTTCCCCAAATTTATGTGTTGTAATCTCAACTCTGAAGATGAGGGTATTTGGAGATGAGGCCTTTGGGAGGCAGAGTTTTTGGTATTTTCAGTAACAAAAATATAAAATTGATAGAATTGCTTTGGACAAAGCATAAATTTGCTATGCTAGACAGGATTATAACCCGTGACTTAACAACTCTGTTCCCTCCTAGCCGTCTATGACACAGGCACTAGGGACTTGCTCCCCGCTTTCCATCATTTGAACATGAAGCCAGAAAGGGTCATTTATGAGCCAGAAAGCAGGACCTCACTGGACATTGAATCACTCACCTCAGGCTTTCCAGCCTCCAGAACTATGACAAATTAATTTCTGTTCTTCATAAGCCACTTAGCCTGCAGTATTATGTTACAACAGCCTGAATAGAACAAGACACTGTATAAAGTAAATTGTATTCAAAGATTTTGGAATGTGGGAATGATTGTTAAACCTCAAAAGGTACAGTAAATCTTAAAATTTTCCATTCTTCATCTCCATTCGTTCTTTCACACTGCTTTTAACAACACCTTCTTTCACATTTATTTTCTCCTCCAAAAACCCCTTAAAATTCCCTCTATAAACTCCAAATCAGTTTTTCTCATCTTACATAATCAACTGTTCTGACAGTCTCTTTGCCTTAAAAGTATGGTTTGGAGACATTTATTTCTATATATATATAAAAAAGATGCAGTGCTTTTTTGAATCTCAACAAAAACTATTGACTACCACAACAAACTAGTTTCAGAAAGGAAAAGACACAGATAAATAGAAATCCAACCATGCCAAACAGGAGGAGACAATCACAGACTGACAAATAAGACAGGTATCGACCATCTTTGTCATAAGAAAAGCAAGCTCCATCGTCATAAGAGGAAGAATGGATCCAATATCTCATACAGAAGACACAAGACAGGGGACCCACATCTTCTTACCTTCCAACTAACCTACAGATAAGTATTCAACTTTTGCTTCTTCCTTCTGTCACAAGAGAGAAACCAAAAGCTTTTCACCTAAAGGTTGTCTTCTTCCTCCATAATGGACTCCATCTTTTCATAAATTCTAAAGGACTTCAAGTCGTCCATAATGTCCCTTTCCTCTTCCAAGCCTCCAACTTCTCCCTCTGTCCTGATTTTTTGGTACTCACATAAAGAGAATCAGCTATTCCTACTAAGCATACAATTCTTTACTGACACACATCCCTACAAAATTACTAGTCTATTTCTCTGCTCCTTCATGACCAAATGACTTGGAAGGTTCTTTACACATGAGGCCTCTACTTTCTGAACAGCCTACTCTAACATCTTGTCAAATGACTTCTCACCTCACCACTCACGGAATTGTTCTTGAAAAGCACCCACTGACCTTCATTCCATGTAAGATTGAGGGTTTTCCCCTATTCTGTCCAACAGCACTCCCTTGTTTTGAAACCTTGTTGGCTTCCTGCTTCTCTTCAGTTTCCTTCAATAACTCCTCTTCCTTTGCCCACTTTTCTGAACCTTAGGTACTGAAAGATCCCTGATAACTCCTGAACCCTTCTTTCTACATTCTTTGTATAAAACAATACAAACATACCATTCTTAGAGAATAGCCTGCTGTCATTACAGCTAGTTCACTAAGTCATGCCCTGTTTTTTTTTAATGTTTTATTTATTTATTTATTTGAGAGCGAGAGAGAGGAAGAAGCAAATAGAGAGAAAGAGAGAATAGGCATACCAGGACCTCCAGCCACTGCAAACGAACTCCAGACGCATGCACCCCCTTGTGCATCTGGCTTACGTGGGTCCTGGGGAATTGAACCAGGGTCCTTAGGCTTCACAGGCAAGAGCCTTAACTGCTAAGCCATTTCCTCAGCCCATCATGCCCTGTTTTAAATATGCTGATGCTGAGCCATCAATCCACATTTTAACGTCATTCTCAAGCTCACCTTGATTTGCTGCCTTCCACAGAAACCACTTCCCAGGATCGCATACAGCCATTGTCCTTCGCTCACATGCTTACACACACACACACACACACACACACACACACACACACACACACACATACACACACTCCTCAGGACTCTGAAACCTTCAACGTGAAGTTCTCCCTGGGTTTAGTCCAAACCTGCTAATGGCCACTAGAGGAGAATCACCCAACACTAAGTTATGATAATGGACTCCATCTGAGATCTCCACATTTCTGCACAGACCATGTTCCTTAGTCACCTTCCTGTCTCATTTGCAGGCTCCTACATTTTCTTAAATGAATGGCTCCTCAGAACTCCTTCTCAGCCATTCTCCATTCTCCACCACATTCTCTGAGACACAGACCACTCCCAAGACATCAGTCTTCTCGCAGCAGACTCGCTATTTCTAACTGTGTGTCTGGCCCTGATTTCTCCTCAGAGTTCCAGACTCATTTATCCAGCTGACGGCCAGGCATATCTTGCACTTCTTAGCCTCCAATTCAATGTACCCACAGTGGAAGTATTCATCACTGTGAGAATCAACTTCTTCCAAGTCCTCCTTGTCTCATCAGATGGTACTTCCTATTTGTTCAAGTAAGAATGCTCAGGTTCATGTCACACTCTTCTTCATCTAATACAGCCAGCCTCCACCAGGACCTAGTCATGTAACATCTGAAAAAACTCACACACTTCATCTCCACAGCCCAACTCCAGCCAATGCCAGATCGTACATACCTTTAAATTGATCTCCAGCCTGACTTCCTTTCAAGACTTCAACTTTCTAGCTGGAGAAATCTTTCTAGAGGGTAAACCAGGGCTGGAAAGATTGCTCCATGGTTAACATATAACCCTGAGCAAGGTCACCCTTCCCCGTTGTATTAGTTTCTTTTCTTGTTTCTGTGTTAAAATACCTGATAAGAAGCAACTTAAGGGAGGGAGGACTTATTTTGGCTTATAGTTAGAGGGGATATAGTCCAGCGTGATGGGAAGTCACAGCAGCCAAAGCATAAAGTTGGTCTTATTGCATTTACAGTCAGGAATTCAAGAGAGATGCTGATGGTCACTCCATTTTCCTTTTCCTTGAATGCAGGACCCCAGCCCATGGAGTACTGCTTACAGGGAATGTGCACCTTCCCATCTCAATTAACCAAATCTAAGCCGGGCGTGGTGGCTCACGCCTTTAATCCCAGCACTTGGGAGGCAGAGCTAGGAGGATCACCGTGAGTTTGAGGCCACCCTGAGACTACATAGTGGGTTCCAGGTCAGCCTGGACTGGAGTGAGACCCTACCTTGAAAAACCAAAAAAAAAAAAAAAAAAAAAAAGTCAATTAACCTAATCAAGGAAATCTCTCACACACATGCTCAGAGATTTGTCCCCTGGGTTATTCTAGATCCCAACAAGTTGACTGTAGAGGTTAAATATCAATCCCCCCAACACACACGTACACCTAAGATCTTTAGTTGGCTCACATTTGCTCTTAAACCCAAGTCCAGATGACTTAAAAAGTTTTATCAGTCCCTGCTCCTCAAACTTGCTATCAGCGTTGGGCTTCATTCTCCACACCTGCCTTGCACGTCTTCATTCTTCCAGAATGCTTGCCTTCGGGGCTTACTGCCACTTCTAGAAGTTCCTCTAGAACTTCCTGGAGCAAAACATCTCCCATAATACATGGGGTAAATTATGTGATGTCTGCCTTCCACACCGCACAGTAGTTCACTGAGGTCCAAGATCATGTTCTCCTCCCTCAACACCTCTCGAAGTCCCTGACCCACCATGGCACTCATTAAGTAAAAGACTAAATGCTCATACAGAACAATTCAGAGTGCTTAATAGTCATATTTCTCTAAGTTCTGTGTGTATCTGCCTGAATTTGTAACATATAATGATCATAATTGAGAATTATTAACTGAATTACAGGAAAGGAAGCAGTGAGGCTTATCTCTGATCTCTCATACAGTAAAATTTTTTAAAAAGCATAGAATAACTTTAATGAAAATCCAGAAACTGAAAACAGTTTAGTAACATGATGTAAAAATATAGGAGATAAGGTTTTAACACTACCCAGGTTAAGATAAAATTAAAAAGTGTTTTAAAAGGCCAGCCTACACTACATAAGCAAGGTCTTATATGAAGAAACAAAACCAAAAACCATTGTCAGCAGACTAATTTACTGAGAGATCCACTTGGAAAGTAAAGAAATACACATTTAATTAGAGAACCTGCAGGAATTTGAGATAGAAACAAGTGGACAAAACATGGAAATTTGACAGATTGCTAAACAGGATATCACTTAATCTTTACAGAGTTGGTTTCTGTATTATTTGTGACTTATAAGTATTCCATCACAAATACGCTTCTTATCCATACCGTTTCAGATAAGCATGCCATTTTATTTCTCTTCTATGAAGCATTAATGAGGTTCATAGCAGACAAATGCATGTAAACAACATAAATGTGCTATTTTGCCCAAGAGACCAAGGTTAAGGCAGAAAAAAAGCATATTTAATGTTACTGTTTTGATCCACAAATAGAAAAAGTACAAGGGTGTGTGAAAAAAAATGAAAGTCACAATTTACAGGTCAAAATGCCGTCAGCAAGAACATTGATTTTTCTAAGAATTACTAGATGGCATCTGAGAACTCAGGCTGGTAAATAACAGCAAGGATTCCAGAAGGTGGCGCCCTAAACCCACAAATGCAAAACAAGTGATGTCACAGACACACCAGTCTTTTAAAGCATAAAATCACCTCCCTTTTGTGACATCTGTATTCTGAACACACTCAGGAATCTTGTGGAATCCACAATCTCTGTAAAACCCATGCAGACACACGCACGCAGACATATTCCTGCCCTGTGGAATCAAGTAACGACACTGTGTGGTGAAGGCCAACGTTAGCAAGTTGGATGTATACAGATGAAGGTATAGGTATGTCACCTGAATATATCTCCTCAAAAGAAGACAGTAGCACTGCCCACAAACATATTCTATATCCCCAAGATACATTATCATTCTCTCTCCAATGCAACCCAAAGTTCTGTGCTTTCTTCAAACATTCAGCACTTGCTCTCCCATGGCCCAGCCACTACTTTTTATTATTATTATTATTATTATTATTATTATTATTATTATTAAGTAGAAATTTCATGTGGACACATCATGTATTGATACCATCATTTCCCTTCTCCCTGTCCCCATTGCACTAAGGGCCCTCCTCAGTGGGATTGCTGGTATTCACCATAAGGTTGTGGGTTATGAGTTGTGACAGCAGCAGTCAGTCGTGGCTTGGGGGGGGGCAGGGACAATGCCTCTGGATATTCTCTCCCTCCCTATGGCTCTTACAACCTTTCTCCCCCCCCCACTCCGACTTCTGCAAAATTCCCTGAGCCATGGTTGGTGTATTTAAGTCTATGTTAGTGTAGAGTTCTCAGCAGCTTTTGGGTTTCTGCTCTGGTGTGTTTTGAGCATCCCGGGTGCTTGTCTCCATCACTCTGACACAGGTGGTCAAGCTGGCCTTGGAAGCAGCACTCTCGCTCATCACACCAATTCCTCCATGGTTTCATCCATTACTTTTAAAGGTGCTTCTGCCACCATCAGATGACATGTTCTAATCACTCCTGCACATCTGCACCCACAAGCCTACATTTCCTCCCCATAGCAACATAGGAACTAGCCCTCCAGGTGCCCAGTACATGCCTCCACTGCTACTCCATATCTGATGGCTGGCCCACCTATGTTCTCAGAGTTCTGGGCTGTCATTGGTGCTATTTAATTTCTCCAAAATTCAACTTCTGTATGATTTCTATGAATTTGATTACAGTGTCTTTCAAAATATTCCCATATCCCTTCCATAAAATTAAAATAAAATAAAATAAAATGGGTGTAACTATAGAGATAATAAATTGGCCATGAGTAGATCATTGTGAAAATTCAGTAGTGATGGGCTGGGATATAGCTCAGAGGTAGAGTACTGGCTTAGCATACAAAAGTCCCTGAATTTAATTTCCAGCACAACAAGAATAAATAAATTAAAGGTTTGAAACCCAGTGGTGGGGACATTGGACTTTCATAATACTATTCTAATATTATTTATTTTGGACAAATTTCCCCTACACAGTTACTAAAAGACAAATAAAAGCTATTCTCAGACTCCTCATATCTTCCAGCTCAGCACCTTTTCTCAGTCCTTCTCAGCCAGTCTTTCAAGAGTCCCCTATGTGCATGTCCTCAATGTCTTTACCTTCCCCCTTCCTCTGGAGTCCTTCCTAAACTCACTTTTGTCACCACAGAAACCTAACAGCCCCCGTCACTGACGTCTGAGTCACCCTGATGGACGTGTTTTCATTACTAGGAACTTGACTTTCAGGGGCAGGTAGCAAATCAAATCATGTCTTAAATATTCCCCTCCTTGGCTTCAGCAGCTATGCATTTTGGTGTCCTTACTATCTCTATACTTCATTCAGTGATGGAGTTCCTCAGCTCATGGGTAGACCATTCTTCTACTCACTATATACTCTGCCCTAAGTGATTCCTTTTGATGACATTCATACTTGTGGCTTCAAACATCATACAAGTGTGATATCTCTTTGATATCCTAGAATATCTCAAAATTAAAGTCAACATTTTCTCCTCCCCCCCGTCCCCTCCCTCCCATGTATGGAACAATGCAGATCTGGCCCTAGCCAGACTGCATGTCAGAAGAAACCGGGCCACACCCCTCGTGTTTTCTCACTAGGATGGCGGGTAGCCAATGATGGGTAAGACTCCATGAGATGGGGCAACCTAAGACAGACACACATGTGATGATCCCTTGGGGCCTGGTTCAACAATGGCTTGGCAAAAAAAAAAAAAAAAAAAAAAAAAAACTCCCAGGCTTGCCAATAATAAAAACAAAAAGGAGGATATGTATGGAACAATGCAGGTCTGGCCCTAGCCAGACCGCATGGCAGAAGAAACCAGGAAGTGGCTTCTGTGAATATGGCGTCCTGTGCAGGCCTGGCGTGACAACAGCTACAGTCCCATGCACACGAGAAACCTGCTATGAGATGATCTTTCCAGAGACAGGCTGTCATTGGCCACAAAGAGGGAACCACCCCATACAATGTTTGGCCAGCCAAGCCCCTTAAAACCCCCTGCACTTTTTTGAATAAACGAGTTTGCTGCAGCTCGCCCTCTGCTGCTTCCACCCAACTCCTGGAGTCTGTGTCATGACTCTTCGCCTCTCACCCCCAACTCGGCAGAGACCCTGCCATCCCTCCTGGGCTGGCCCTAGGGGGGACCCCAACACCCCCGTCTGGCCTTGGGGAACTGAATGCAGATTAGACTCAATCCTTGTCAACTCCTTTTCCTTTCCGCTACTCCCACTCTAACAATCCAGCAAGCAAACACCTCTAAGACCAGATATCTCTCTGTGTGTACCATTACCATCACCACCATCATCAATTCAGTCCAACTGAACTTCGCTTTTCACAACTTCTGCTAGACCTTCTGAGTGAGTTCTAGCATCTATCTCACAGCCTTTTGCTCTCTCCTCTCAGTAGCAGCTGGAGTGACTGTACCAATATGCAACTTCTTTAGCTTAAGTTCCCATTGTTTGGGGGATAAGGAAAACCTCACACAGGGACTGCAAAGTCTTACATCACTGCCCAATTTTATATCCAATCACTCCTCCCTCATGCTTTATAGTCAAACCAAAGTTGTTTTCACTCCTTTACACATGACATTTTCCCTATTAAAAGACCTTAATGTGCTATTCTTCTATCTAGAAACTTCTTTTCTTCATTGCATACCTAGTAATTCCCTACTTACTGCATAGATTCAATTGAAGAGGCGCATCCAAGAGGAAGCTTTGTTTGACTTCTCTCAAAAGGTCCATTGCCCCAGTCACAGCCTCTCTTGCTCACTGGGCTTACTTCATTTTCAGTTACCATTTTGCCTAAAAATACGATAACTTGACCCAACTGGCTCACCACTGTACCTGGTTCAAAGGTTAGCACATAACTGGTACTGAATTAATATTTGTTGAATGAGTAAATGAATTAATATTTAGTTATGCTATTTGGGGGGTTTTGTATACTTAATCTGTCTCCATCCCCTCCCTTTTTCACTTCTAATGCATAACTGAGAAGCATAAATTTATTTTTAATATTAATATAGTTCTAAGTTTTGCACCCAGGGTATTCCAGGAACCTAGATGTGAGGCATGCCAGGCATCAATTTCACTCTAAAATTTGAGATCAAATAATCCTCTTTGTACCTCCACAGGATAGATGTCACCAAAAAGAACCCAAACTCTGTAGAACAGAATCCTCTAAACTATAAGATTTCAGAGAAATGTACTTGTCGCAGGCCCTTTAGAATTTGCTGCCACAAAATTGGAAGTAATCAATCATTCTCTTCTTCCACTTAAGTAAAAAATAAATAAAATGAAAAGCACTGTTAGAAGTTTGCGTATAATTGGAAAAGAGAAAAAAAATCATGTTTTCTCAAAATAAATTTAACAGGTTCTAAATTGTCTGCTATTTTAGGGCGTGCATTTTCTAAAAAGTGGTCTATAGAGGCAACAAAAGGAAGACAAGATTATTAGGGGTTGTGAGTGACTCTCAGAAGATGCTCCACTCAGAGGCAGGCTGGGATGATTCCATGGCAGGGAATTCTTCCAGAAAGGACCCTGGCCACAGATAAAGCAGCCAATTCCTAGTCTCCTGCCAGTGCTCCAGGTATGTGTTCTTAGCCTAACTCGGTCTCTCAAGGCACCTACCTGCTTTTTCCAGACAGGCACATCTGCTCTCATTGCTGGCTTGAAAACCCACATCATTCCACACAGAGAAGTTTTTGCATGACCTCCACAGGATCTAATAACCCCCACCCCTCAGTCAGAATAGGACAACTGTACAGCTTCTCTGCTCATCACCCCAGAAAGAAACTCAGGATTATAGGGAGAGAAAATGCTCTTGGGGTATAATTACTACATAAAGTACATTATGCAGTTCTTTATTCTACTTGGATTCCACTCTGTCCAAGCATTTTTTTTATATTTTTACATTTGTTTATTTATTTTGGTTTTGTAAGGTAGGGTCTCACTCTAGCCCAGACTGACCTGGAATTCACTCTGTAGTCTCAGGGTGGCCTTGAACTCATGGCAATCCTCCTACTTCTGCCTGCCGAGTGCTGGTACTAAAGGCGTGCGCCACCACGCCCGGCTCTTTCCAAGCATTTTCAAAGGCTAGAAGCACACTTTTCTAATGATAAGGCACTCAAGTCACATTGGATCTTCAAGAAGTAACTTCAATGCATACAATATGAACATGAGTTTAGAGACCCACCCATTAACCAAAGAGAAGTACACCGGCATTTACACTTAGAGTGTGTCCAAGTATCTAGACACACTTTTCTTGACTGTTGAGCTATCATGTGGATCATTTTCTAGATTAGCAGACTGAGGCTCACAGAGACCCAAAGGATGCACCAAATACAAAGAAGCACCTCAGATTTGGACCCAGCTGTGTCATCCCCATAAAACTGCTGCTTTGGGCCTGGAGAGATGGCTTAGCGGTTAAGGCGCCTGCCTGCTAAGCCTAAGAACCTGGTTCCAGTCTCCAGGTCCCACGTTTAGCCAGATGCAGTGACGCAAGGACGCAATGCCGCACTTGACCACAAGGGGGTGCACACATATGGATTTAGTTCACAGCAGCTGAGAGACTGCTGGCGCACCCATTCTCTGTCTCCCTCTCCCTCTCTCTCTGTCTGTCTCTCTCTGTGTCTCTAAAAATAAAAAAATTAAAAAAAAACTGCTGCTTTTACTGAGCTCATGGTTTTCAACTTTCCTCCTCTAAATATTCCATGTCTCATCACTCATTCTCTCAAATGAATTATTACAGAAGAATGTCTTCATCACAGGAGAAAAGAAATGAAATAAAACCCCAAGTAACCTCCAAAGAAGGCATGGGAAAGTTTCTAGGTATGCTGTTCCATTGTAACATGTTGGAATTACAAAGGACATAAACACTGCGGGACTGTTTCAGGGAGTATGACATTCTCTCTTTGCTACAGATTTTAAATACAAGCAAAATGAAAGTTTTTAATAGTGGGTGTTATCTTATAATAAGAATAAGTAAAAATAACTAGTTCTCAGAGTATGAGTGACCCTTGCCAAGATAGTGCTTCGGCGATAAAAAGTCACTTTTGAAATAGACACCACTGTAAAATTATCTCCCTCTGGTAATAGCAGCAGCACTCCTTGGAAGCCACAGGGGGCTATACCATACTGTGCCTGCAAGGTTCTGGGCCCAATAGACTTAAAACCCTGTGTGCATCTCCAAGATCAAAGATTAATTTTATCAACCTGCCATTAGGCTTACCCACCTATGTAATGCCATGCTGTCACTAACACATGGGAAATCCTAACCCTATACACCCTCTGACGGGGTGGCCAATGAGGCTAGAATTGCTTCTCAGAAGTGGCTTGAGATTAGTTTTTTAAAAGATTTTATTTTTATTTATTTATTTATTAGAGAGAGGGAAAGAGAGAGAGGGGGAGAATGGGCATGCCAGGGCCTCTAGGCACTGCAAACAAACTCCAGATGCGTGTGCCCCCTTGTGCATCTGGCTTACGTGGGACCTGGAGAATCAAACCAGGATCCTTAGGCTTCGCAGGCAAATGCCTTAACTGCTATTCCATCTTTGAGAGTAGTTTCTTATGTATAATAAATGAGGACTGCTACTAAGTGCAGATAGGACATTATGCCTTCTGCAGCATAGAGAAGCATCTCTCTCACCAAGAACTGCCCACATCATGTACTTCTTTAGAGTAGCCTACTAAATACCTATTTGTTGGGATCTGAGCCTATAGTCTAACCCATTTTTAGACATAAAGACAATTTTCTGCATGGTTTAAAACTTACTAAATTTTCCACAAACACACATTATTAGGTACAATATATTTCTGCAAAAGGATTTACATTAGGTAAGAAAATTAATAAAAAAGTGTTCACAGGCTGGAGAGATGGCTTAGCAGTTAAGGCTCTTGTCTGTGAAGCCTAAGAACTCATGTTCACAAGTAAGAGTGCTGCTTCCATGCTGTTACTGATAATCAGTGCCAGGGTGTAGGAGACAAACCCTGAGGATACTCAACACCTACCAAAGCAGAGATCCAGAGGTTCCTAAGAGCTCATTACTGAAGTAAACTTAAAACTTACCCACCATGGTTCAGGGAATTTTACAGAAGAGGGGATGGAAAGATTGTAAGAGCCACAGGTTGAGACATCATGCACAGAGGCATTCCCTCCCCCTTAAAAAAATAACTTACTACTGCTCACACAATGCATAAACTGCACCCCATGGAGAAAAATTGCAACCCCACTGAGGCATGTCCCCAATGGAATGGGGGCAGGGACAAGGGAAAAGAGGGTACCAACACATGATGTATCCTTCCAAACTTCTTGTTAATAATAATAATAATAATAAATGTTAAAAAAAGAACTCATGTTCAAAACTCCAGGTTCCACATAATTCAGACTCACAGCGATTAATGCAAGTAATGTCACACAAGGGGGCACACACATCTGCAATTCATTTGTAGCAGCTGAAGGCCCTGCCCATTTTCTCTGTTTTTTTTTTTTTCTCTCTCTCTCTCTCTGCCTTTTTCCCTCTCACACACACAAATATAAATAAATAAGTAAATAAATAAATACACAAATAAATAAAGTGTTCAGCAGTTGGGGAAATCACAACATTGCTGGAGAATAAATGATGTGTTTGGTGGTGTTTTGGCAGCCATGTGACATGCCAGCTTGGGTTTGCCTATGTTGCATTCAAGGAGACTCTTCATAAAGGAGAATGGCTATTACTGCAGCATTTACAATTTAAAATGTATTACTTATTATGTATACATTACCTCTTAGGTATTTTTATGCCACAATTGGGATAGTCCATCAGTTGGTTTTAATTATGTGTGTAAAAAGCTTATATTACCTGTGAATTTTATTTGTAGAATGGTAGAGAAGATATCAGAAAATACTGGGTTTAACTAACTAGGCAGAGTGGATGTGACATCATTAAGAACATTGCCCTCAGGCTGGAGAGATGGCTTAGCGGTTAAGGCGCCTGCCTCCTAAGCCTAAGAACGCCAGTTCCAATCTCCAGTGGTTCCAATCTCCAGGTCCCACGTTTAGCCAGATGCAAAGTGACGCAAGGGCGCAATGGCGCACTTGACCACAAGGGGGTGCACGCATCTGGATTTTCTTCGCAACAGCTGAGAGGCTGCTGGCACGCCCATCTCTGTCTTCCTCTCCATCTCTCTCTGTCTCTCTCTGTATCTCTCCAAAAAAAAAAAAAAGAACATTGCCCTCAGTGGCATTCCCCACACTGAGTTCTGAATTCAGCCCTGCCCATCATCTCCATTGTATTGCACTGATTTTGGGCTTTCTGCTCAAGCTGGAAGCTGGTCACCACCCAAGGGTCTCTGCCCTTGTTATCTCTCTGTGTGAAGTTCCTATGACCTGGATCTTACCAGCTCTCTTCATTTAGGTCTCCACTCAAATATCACCACCTGAAAGCAGTCTACCATAACCAGCATGCTCTACACACCTCATCTCTAAATCTCTCCTGCAGCACACATTTCTTCCTCAAATTCTACTGTAATGTTTATTTGCCCACCTATCATTTGTCTCATCATAGGTGTATGCACTCCACAAGGAAGGAGAGGGTTGCTGTGTCAGATGCCAGTACTTGGAATAATGGGAAATGGCACAAAGTGAGCATTTGATGAATATCTGTTATGTGAATGAATTAATGCATGAAGAGATTGCTGTGCTCCTGATCCCCAGGAGCTAAGAGGAATCTCTTTCTTTCTTTCTCCTATCTACATAATTTATAGTCAGTCTAAGTCAGCATTAATTCTTTCAAATATATCCATCAACTGCCTCACATGTTTCCAACACTGAGAATACAATAATAAATAAGACATATCTGCCCACATCCTTGGCAATTAATGATCAGCTCCAGTACCTCTAAAACATTTGATTCCTACAGTAAAGTGACTTTATAAAAAATTGATTTCTATTTTGTATCCTATCATTAAAATACAACAATTATTATATTCATAAATTAGGAGTTATCCCTCACTATTAAAAGGAAAATCATTACCACATACAGATTTTTTACCAATGTAAAAAAAAATTGATGCTATCTTTCAAGTTCACATAACATCACCCCTCAAAAATAGAAATAGAACCAAAAGCTAATTGGGCTTTAAGTATGTGGAAGCTTCTAGTTCCTTCCATTGAGATGTCCGCCAGGCCTCTCTACTTACCTAGCACAGAGGAAGTCCTTAATATGAGGCATAGAAAAACCATCTGTCCCTGGAAGGATATCAAATCTGTCACCTTTCTTCCTTCCTTCCTTCCTTCCTTCCTTCCTTCCTTCCTTCCTTCCTTCCTTCCTTTCTTTCTCTTTTTTCTTTTTGGATTTTTGAGGTAGGGTCTCACTCTCTACCCCAGGCTGACCTAGAGTTCACTATGTAGTCTCAGAGTGGCCTCAAACTCATGGCAGTCCTCCTACCTCTGCCTCTCAAGTGCTGGGATGAGAAAGGCCCGGCTCAGTCTGTCATCTTTCTTATGTGTTCCAGGTTAGCATCTTCCCAAGCTCATGGCTACAGCTAGTTTGGGTGCTGGAGACAAGGGCTGATGATCACACCTTCTCTTTTCCTTATGTTGTGGACAGGTGCCCTTCCCACATGTGGAAAGGGGAGGAAAACAACCTGTGAACCAGCATAGCATACTATTAGTCCATAGCGGCCCCATGAACTTTCTCATCGATTTTCACCCTTGTAGGAAATATGATCTAACCTAGTTCCTATAAATAAGCCAATTAAAGTTCAGAAGTTTAGTAAACCCAAGCAAACGAACTCTGTTTCTTTGGCAAAGCTGCAACATGCACAAAGCTCCCATGGTTTCAAGCGAGGAAGTGGAAATGACAGACTACAGGCAGGCTTGGAGATGTTTGCCAGTTTTAATGGTCACTGATAGACACCTTCACATAAGGAGCTGGCTGCATCACCCTCTGATCAAGCATGAACCAACGCCAGTGCAATACCTACTGACTCACACATAAGTTTCCCTGTCTCCACCTCTATCCTTGGTCCTGATTCCATGATATCTAATTATTATTCCTAGGACACTTTCAGACAACAGCAAACCTTGGAATGAGCCTGAATAAACCCATTCCCTGGCCTTGACTTTTCACAGCACACATAAGAACAATCTCTTTTCTCTCTCAGAACTCTTACTATTGAACTAGAACAATACATGTGGTATTGCAATAATGGTTAAAATATAGGATCATCCCCTCCCTAAACTCCCCCCCAAATCCACCTTCATCACACATCCTATTTTTTTTTTTCCTTTATGGTCAGAGCTCAAAGCAAATACACCAAAAATAGGTTAAGTTCACAATAAATGGAATATGTTCCAGAAAGGGATTTTCAGGAATTTATGGTCTACATTAGTACACTCCAAAGGCCTGATGTCTGATATGAACTATCCTCTAAGATAATTCAGAAAGGTATGGCTATGCTGGCTCTTACAACAAAAATTTTAAGTCTTTTTATAGCACTACTGCTTCAAAAGAATTGCAGTTTTGATTTCCTACAAAATGTACACACATTAAAAGAAAAGGCACCTACCTCCATTGGGAGTCCTCTTCTGCATTCTGAACTCCCATCCCTTAGCGTGGCTTGATTGTGCCCAAGTATACATACTGACTGCCCCCACCTTGCTCCGGCTTGCTCAGAGTGGGAGTGAATGGCTCTGTCCTGTTTGCTTATCCAAGAAGTCCCAAGTGGGAGAAATTCTGACTTTCTCTAGCAGTCAAGGAAGGTATCTTCTCGTGTGGACTGGGATCTGCTGAGGTGGAGGTCAGTTCTGGGTAAGGACAGTTCACTCTGCAAATAGGCTACTGACAGCAAGGTGCAAGGGAGAGGGCCAGACCTGCCCGAAATAGAAACCCAAGCTCCATCCCAATCTGACCAAGGTCCCAAGCTGGTTGAATATGGCCCGTTAGATGAGACAAGGAAAGAGAGAAGTGAGTGCGAGGAGGTGTGGAAAAGGCTTGTTGTAAGTTATAAACTTGGCATTCACATGCATGCCAGAGGGCACAACAAACTTGACAGTAAGAAGCAATGAAGCAGGAGACCCTGGACTTCCTGCAGAACAAGCTCTGCCAACTTACTGCTGGCAATTTAGAGTGTTGCTGTGTGCTCTATTCCTCCAAGACAAAGAGCAATGGTTATATTTCACCTCACAGATGAGAACGTGAGTGATGAGCTGTAGCATCCAAAGCCCTGGGAACACAAAACGACAGCTGACCAAAGCAGTGCGAGACATTATTCTCTGCGTGACCCTAGCCATCTCCAGACCCCAAAGGGAACACCTTGGTCAGGGGGGTATTACCTTAGAGAACAGCTGACCATTCATCTCCTTTGTATGTGGGTCAATGTGCCCCTTTGTGTTCTCAGAGATAAAAGGTAAAAACAGCAGTTGTCCCAAAGCCTGTGAACCGGCATCTTAGTGCCTATGTGCCTGTTATCCCTTGGTGAATCAAAGGATTCAAAAGCTGTCTCAGTTGAGCTAAGCAGAGACAAGGCAGACATCCTAGCCGCCGGTAGAAAATGAAAATCAGTGAGGGAGGAAGAGAGAAAGAGCGAAGATGCAAGGAAGCAAAAGGTTCAGCTTTCCCAAGGATAAAGCTTCCTTTTCTCTTCCCAGAGCCTCCAGGGATGAATAAATATAATTACCAACCTACTATGACAGCATTCAAAATAAAAGAGATACCTTCCAGGTGACCATCTCTGCCGGGACTCGAACCCGGAACCTCTGGATTAGAAGTCCAGCGCGCTCGTCCATTGCGCCACAGAGACCTCACCACACACACAGCATCAGCACCAGAACTGAAAAAGCACATACCTTCTGCATCACCGAGCCATCTCAGCATCCTGCTCTCTGAGCGGTGGGGGGGGACAGGGACAGCTGGAAAATCTGGAGTGGAGATCCACCAGCCGGCTCCATCAAAGCTTTTCTCAATACCGTAGATCCCAAGTTCCTCAGAGGATTGCCGATTGCCATTGCCGGAATGTGAGGTAGTTATTTTCCCTGGTCCCAGAGTCCCTGAGAGAACAAGATTCCAAGCTGGAGCCTTTGCTCTGCACAGCTCTCCATCCCTAAGGGAGGATAACAGGAAAGTGTCTCTATTCTCATGCTAATGAAGCAGAGTGTACCCAGCCTAGCTGAGAAGGCAGAAGCCATCTCTGCTTCCACCCCCATTCCCTCACTGTGGTTGCATCCACGTCTAGTTATTCTCAGGCAGGGGCTGGGCAAAGCAGTGGAATTCAGGAAAACCCTGGATCCAAGAGACAAAGGAACAGGGTGACTGGCATCAGTGAAAGGCAGGAAAGCTGGGCTCCAGGCTGGTCCTGTCCTCAGCTTTAAGAACTGTATCTTGCAAGCAAGCACAGAGAAGAGGTACTGGGGATTCTATGGTGAAGTTCCCTCAGCATCCTCATTAGAATTAATGATGGGCGTGGAGTCAGAAAAGAAAATTATATATATATATATATGGAGAGAGAGAGAGGGAGGGAGGGAGAGAGAGTCTGAGAATACATGCATGTGTGCATACTTATAGAAAGGAAAGGAAAAGGGTGAGAATGGCAGTTCTCTGATGATATACAGGTGGCCTTTCACACTGTCCTCTTTGAATACATCTGTCCATTCTCCACACTTTTCCCAGCCCCAAGTCCCTGCCAGTGTTTCCTCCTAGGGTTGCCTCATTTAAGCAAGGAGGATGTGTCAGCTGTCTGGGCTTGCTAGAGGCATGCTAGCATCAATCAAATTAACCATCTCCAGGTAACCATCCATATGTAAAGACTCAGCTGTGATCCAAGAAAATATTTCCTATTTTTAAAAAGCCTCCCCGAGAAAACAATTCCACAATCACTGTTGTTTATAATTTCCATGATGCCAGTTCTTTTAACTGTCTAATCCAAACATCTCTTACTTCACCTTATTTCCTCCTATTTGGTTCCCAGACACATTCAGTAATTGTCCTCTATGCTGCCAAAGACAGCACACTGATTTAAAGATTTGACTGTGTTTACCACCCTACTCCTACTCAAAGGTTACAATAAAAGCAGTGCACCTACTCAGCATCCCCCCCTCCTCTCTTCCTGTGTTTCCATAGCCCACAGCTCTGGGCACTGTGGGATGACTCCAATCACTGCCCAAAGGTAGCTCTAACTGTGATGGGAAGTAAAGGAGTCATAGAATTTCTGACAAGCTTAGATTGCAAGAACCTTATGGACTTTCTACATCTGAGCTAATACTGTAGTGTATTTCACAATCCTCTACATGTTCCTGTGGCCCGAGTATGAACCCTCATAGAGAACGTGAGCAGGAGATTCAGCCAGACAGGGATGGAGGGAGAAGACCCTTTATCTAACCTACAGAAAAGTTCCTTCCACATCCGCCCAGGAACACAGCTCAGAAAAGTCACTGCAAACCTGAAGCAAGGAGGCAAAACAGGGTCTTTCTTTATACATATACCCTAGATTTTTTTTTTTTTTTGAGAGAGACAGAGAGAGAGGGAGAGGAAGGCAGAGAATGGGCACGCCAGCAGCTTTTCAGAGCTGCCAATGAACTCCAGGTGCGTGAGCCCCCTTGTGGGCAAGTGTGGCATTATGCCCTTGCATCACTTTTGCATCTGGCTAAATGTGGGACCTGGAGATTGGAAATGGTGTTCTTAGGCTTAGGAGGCAGGCGCCTTAATCGCTAAGCCATGTCTCCAGCCCTCCCCTAGAAAATTTAAAGAACCTGATGCACGAAACTGAATGCCCACGGACAGTGTTGACTTGAAGCATCTGTCAAGGTGGATGAGCAGTTCAAGAACCCCATGTGTCTATGTGGCAGGAAACATTTTCTCTGCGGGAATGCAGGCTCACATTTATTCACCCTAACAAGGGTTCAGATGATAAACCAAAGTAGCATTGCACCAATAACAGTTTGGTGAACCAATGAGCTTATTGGGGTTTCTTACAGAGCAGGGTGAGGGAGTGCTTTCAGGAGCAATGGAGGACTCAAACGCAGCTGCATCACCGTAAAGCCCACCCCGGCACAGGTGACTCTCAGGGAAGCTGTATCTCTGGAGCACACTACACACCATTTGTAGGCAGTCCCTTGGTCAGTTGGTGGGAGAGTCTCTCTCCAAGCAGTTATTTACTTTTTATATAACTTGGGGGGGGGTCTTGCAATCTTTACCATAGACTTTTTGACTTCCCGAGTCTCTTGAGCTTCCCTCCTCCCCCCCTATAACCCTGGGGCATGGTCATGTGACCTTATAAGTTTAGCTAGACCAGAGTTGGCCTCTTGACTTCATGAGGGAACATTTTCATTCAGAGTAATTTGCTATATAATAGTCTCTTAAGGGAAGTTCAACCCCACATGCCAGCAAGCGGTGCTCTGATGCAAAAGAAAGGCAAGACTGGAGTCTCAGGATGTGCACATGCGGCTCACACACATATACCAGCAACCTCTGATCTTCACAGAGATTATATGCCCAAAAGTCAGTCATCCCCTAGTTCTACCCAAAGTCTCACTGCTTTAGACCGTGTGTTTTTCACAACCCAAAGACAGAGAGGCCCAGTCCTCCAACTACATCCAGGGAACTTAGGCATCGTCTCACTTGGTATTAGAGACACAATGGTGAGGAGTAGGTAAGAGCATGGACCTACCCTCAAAGATCCTTCAGGAAACTTCCCAAGTAAAAATGACTCTGAAAGATGTACAGGGGGAAAAAAGAAGGAACCAATCTATTGTCCACTAAATAAAGCACCAAGTTCATACCAAAAAATCTAACTCTGGGGCTGGAGTGAAGGCTTAATGGTTAAGGTGCTTGTCTACAAAGCCAAAGGTTCCCTAGGACCCATGTAAGCCAGATGTCCAAGGTGGGGCATGCATCTGGAGTTCATTTGCAGTGGCTGGATGCCCTGGTGTACCCATTCTCACTCTCTCTCTTTCCTTCTTTCTGCATCTTTAACTCAAATAAATTATATATATATTGCTGGAGAGGTGGCTCAGCAGTTAAGGTACTTGCCTGTGAAGCCTAAGGACCCAGGTTCAATTCCCCAGTACCCATGTAATCCAGGTGCACAAGGTGATACATGCATCTGGAGTTTATTTGCAGTGACTAAAGGTCCTGGCATGCCTATTCTCTCTCTCTCCTGCTCTCTTTCTCTCTCTGTCTCAAATAAATTAAATTAAATATATTTTTTAAATATAACTCTGGAAGCACAAAGATCTAGCTTCAGTAGCAAGTAGTGTGGCTTATGTGCTCTGGGATGTTAAAAACAATTAACCAAAGTCTTTGATCTCCAATTTCCTCCTTAAAACCCAAAGCAATAATATATGCTCTTTGTAAAAACATTAACTGAGGCTGAAAAGATGGATCAGTGGTAAAAACTGCTTGCTGCATAAGTCTAACAATCAGAATTTGGATCCTCAGAACTCACATAAAGCTGAAAGTAAGTAGTGCACACATCTATAAACCCAATGCACCTACAGCAATGGGAGGCGGGGGCCAGACACTGAGAATCCCTAAGCTTGTGAGCTGGTCTGATGTTGGCAGCAGAAAACAAGAGAGACCCCTGTCTCCAACAAGGTGGAAGTGAGTACCAGCACCCCAAGGTTGTCCTCTGACCTCCACACACACACACACCACAAACACACACACACACACACACACACAGGAGAAAGATACACAGAGAGGGATTAGCTGAGATTTCTTGGTCTCAGGATGAAAATACCTCCTTTAGTCCAAAAATTGCAATTCGCAAGTCCCTCCCTTAGGCCACTTTGTTCTCTTTGAAGACCTTCTCTTCAACTTCCCCACCCCATAACTCAGAAATTTGTCAATTTTAGCAAAAATACCTGCTGCCAGCAACTCTTTCCAGCACTGCTTATAATTATAACCTGTATCAACCAAAATATTCTGGACTTCATTTCTCTGACATCTTTTATTTTGCTTTATCATCCATAAATCAAACCAGATCTGTGATGGCATGAAAATAATGTCTCCTAACTAGGTTTCAATTTAAAAATAAGAACACTCAAATAAGGTTATAACTTTAAAGAGGTCAGAAAGATGAGGTTGAGCCACTCAAAATGATTGAAGACAGTATATCTTTTTCTTCTATTAAACTAGGTACCTATCATTTGTGTTTATGTGAACCCTTTCCAATAAAAAATACACAGATTCAATTCTCCAAAGATCTATGACTCAAGCATTACTCATGCCTCTAATTGGGTACCATTCTGTGACCCTTCAGACAAGCTGGGGATGCTCATACATAATTTCATTCATAAACTGTTGCTGAGCTACGCATGATGAATGCCAAAATTCATTTCCCTTTTCCAGAAGGAAACACAATTACATCGCGCATCTTATGGGTGATCTTATAGCTTTCCTAAAGGCACTTGTCCCAATTAGTTCTTGTTTTCCAGGCTAAGCATTATTGAAGTAAGATGGTGAGATAGTTATTTGGGTAGAAGAGCCCTTACACCCTTATACTTTCATCTCCCATTCTCCCCTGGGCCATCTTAGTTCACATCAATTGGGGCACACCCTGCTGAAGCAGCTTTCCTGTAACATTTTCTCATGCCCCACCCACTGTCAGCTTCCTTTTTAGTATGTCACTCCAAGAAGTCAGCCTACCTCAGTGTTCACATGAGAATCTTCAGGAAAGGCAAGAAAAGGAGCTCTTCAATGTCAGGACTACGGTGCTAGGCCTGCTCTGAAGAACTCAGAGATGTTAAGAGAGCATAATGCTTTGTCCCTTGAAGGATAAAAATGGGAACACCTGCAACATAATGGCACTTTCATTACTGTCCAGAAATCTCACCCTATGAAATTGCCCCATACCAACCTAACTCCTCCTCTCATGCACTCTTAACCTATCATGATGGAGAATATGTGTTCCCAAAGCTTCCTTCCTTCCCCCCTCCCTCTTTCTTTTCTTTTTTCTTTCATTTCTTTCTTCCTTTTTCCCTTCCCCATGAGCTTGGCTACAGAGTGTCTGTTCCTCCCCATCCCCTTTCCTATTCTCTAAGACAGAAGCAGTCAGACAGTACAGGTAATCACTAAACCTGAGAACCAAACAACAAGAAGAAATACATAGCGAAATTTCCCTTTCATCAGCCTATCCAACTTTCTGAAGCCACCCCAGGACTAACCCAGTCTAACAGAATACAAAGGCCTCTTAAGTCTTCCCCAAAATAGCCCCAAATTTTATCTGTCTTGACAATGTGCTGGAGCTCAAGAGCTAGTCCAGGTCACAGTGGAGGGCCATGCAGGATGGAACCCAGCCCTCTAAGGGGCACTAAAGAATGGTGAAGATGCTGAAGCTAGAATCTCCTTTTTTTTTTTTTTTTTTTTTTTTTTTTTTTTTTTGGTCCTTTTCCTCCTATGTACTCTACCCTTTTCCAAGAAACAAGAGACTCCTCAAGTGTATGATCTCAAGAATATGAGGTACCTCTTTGATTAAGAAGGATGAGGGGGCAGTAGAGATGGCTTAGTGATTAAGGCATTTGCCTGTGAAGCCTAAGGAACCAGGTTTGATTCTGCAGGACCCATTTAAGCCAGATGCACAAGGTGGCACAAGTGTCTGGTGTCTGGAGTTTGTTTGCAGTGGCCAAAGACCCAGCTTTGCATATCTCTCTCTCTCTCTCTCTCTCTCTCTCTCTCTCTCTCTCTCTCTCTCTCTCGCCTCCCCCCTTTTTTTTTTTTTCCAGGTAGAGTTCCACTCCAGTCCAGGCTGACCTGGAATTCACCATGTAGTCTCAGGGTGGCCTCAAACTCATAGTGATCCTCCTACCTCTGCCTCCCGAGTGCTGGGATTAAAGGCATGCGCCACCACACCCGGCTCCCCCCCCTTCATAAATAAATAAATAAATACAAGAAGGATGAGCAAGGTGAAGGGCCACAGGAACCATTTAACATGAACTTCTAGCCTTCACATACACATGCATGCACAAACACATACATGCATGCACACCATACACATGTAGAAAAAAAGACTGAAATAACTGGTGGTGTTTAACAAACGCAAGGGTCATGACTGTCAAGTTCCACCACATCTTTCTGGAAATTTCAGAGGAAACTTTCTATTTCACCAGACACTTCTGCAAATGAGTTAATTCCTGGTGCTTGGTGCTCAGATCAACCTCTTGCACCCTTTCTAGAAGGAGGGCTTTCTACGCTTCTGTGTCTTGTGCATTCAGGTCCCCAGTCCTGTCACCTTACAGTTTCTTCATGCCAACACAGTTCATTTCTCCTTCTTCCAAGGATGTATAACCCTTAGTAATATTTTGATTTAAGATGTGCTCTTCTCCTCTGTCAACTCCTGACTCACATTCTTCTCTCCTCTCCCTACATTCTATTGTTTATACTCCCTAATCCTTTTATCACCCAACCACTATGGATAATGTTTGATTTCTTGACACTGCCTCCTGTTCTTATGCCCTCAGACCTATGTGCTTCAAACACTCCTCAGAAACTCACTGTTCCCAGTCTCAGCCTCAGCCTCAACCCACTGACTTCCTTTTCCTATCTGTGTCCTTAGCTATCATCCCAAGGCTCCCTGAGTTCCCCAGGGCTTCTACATTGCTCTTTGTGCTTGGACCCAGGTTCATTGTCACCATGGGCTCTTGTTCTTCTTCCACCAGATGTTGTTCTCCAGATTTCACTCACTTATCCTGCTCCCAGCTCTGGCTTCCTCTCCTCAAGTCTGAAATCGTTAGTACCTGTTCTGAACCTCCTTCCACCCCATCTATGTGGCGTTAGCTTCCTAAGTCTTCTCCAGAATGACTTGTTGGTCCTTCTCTTACTCCTCATGTTCACCTCCAGACACCCTGTGTTTTGCCTGCTCTACAACACCTATGTCTGCTTTACTTTAATGCCAATGACCCTGTGCCTTAGGCTTTAAACTGGGAAGACCTGTGTAGGGTCCTGATATTCCCCATGCCACTGAGTTACCCTAGGAATGGGCTGACAACCAGATTCCTGAATCTTCACAGTCACCATGGACTCAGATCCTTAAAGGGTCAGATACTCTAGGTCAGAGGCCAAAGAACTAAGAGATAGATCCTTAGCTAGTCAGTTATCTATGGCTTTAGACAAATTAATAAGCATTGGCTTTGCCAAATATTATGAGTAAATTGGGCTGTTATTTGCCTAGCAGGAACCTTGAGGTATACATTGTAACATGCAGTGACAAGAGAAGATAGATGTTCCTCTTTTAATATTGAATCACTTTAATTAAACAAAAGGTATTACCATGAGATATAAATCCAGAGAACAAGCTTCCCTTTACACAGGAAGCTTGTGACTGAAAAATTACAGCAGAACATATAATATTTTATCCTTATAGATATCTTTATAGTTGGTCATTACCCAGGCAGGCTCAGCCCCCTAATGTATATCTCTAAAGAACATCTTCCCTTCCCATTGAACATGGGGGCGGGGGCACAGGCCAGCATTCCACTTGAAGTAAGCAGCTCATTCCCCCAGGCTCAGAATCTCCTCTAGAAAGTAGGTGCTGAATGCCCAAGGCCTTCTTAATGCCACCTGCCTGTGATTCTAAGAGACAGTCTTCGTGGTAGTAATAATGATGATAAAAATATCATGAATGCTTTATCTCATTTTGATATCACAATTGTCCTAGATTGTGGAGAGAGTATTGTTACTGTCTTCCTACAAAAGAAAAAAAAGCATTTTGTTCAAATGCATTAGATTGCCTCAAGTAGCTGGCTCTTAAGTGGAAATGTTGGGGCCAGTGTCCTGATCTCTGTATGCTCCAGGCAGACTCCATAAAAGGTGCTTCCTGAAATGTTTGTGCTAGCACCACGATGATTCTCTCCAGGAAGCAAGATTCTGAGACCTTTCTCCCAAATTACTTCCTCAAATGAAGAGTGGTGCCCTGGGATGGGACAGGAGGGCCAAGAGGCTCTAAGAAGGGCCCAGAACAGAGTCAAACGTGGTCTTAGAAGTCAGAATGCGGAGGGTGAGGTAAGTGAGCTCTGGGTGGGCTCTTCAGTGGCTCATGCTCTTCCTTGTTGCCTTAAGTGAAAACATAGGGTATGAATGTCCACAGGAATGAAGTCACTTCAAAAGAACTGAGCTAGTCATTTTCAAGCTAGTCCTCAGTTTCAGGTTTTCTTACTCCTAACTCAGCATGCTTTTTATTTTAGCATAGTGCCACCAAATCGCCTCTAAATCCTCAAGATAATCTCTACACAAAGAATGTGGAGAAAAAAAGAGAGCAGATGAATAAAGTGCTTTATATTCAGTCTTAACCGATAAACCAGAAAATTAAGAGTAGAATAACCTCTTCCTGAAATCACAAAATACTCAAATGGAAAAGGATTTGAAAATAATTAAGTCTCTTTTAACCTTATACATTAGCGTAATTTTTACCATATGTTCTTATTACTTTTATAAATTTTAGGAAAACTACTTTGAAGATTAAATTGAAAATGCTAAGTGGGTGAATGCCTGTTCTTTATTTGCTATATCTCTGTAGTCTAAAATTTTTGTCAACCCTCTCCATGTGTAATTATATAGATTAGTAAACTCAGGCCCATAGAAATTAAATTACTTATCCAACATTACAAAAATAAACTTAACTGTTACAGTCCAACTGGAAAACTATAGACTTTAAATTTGGGATGGGCAGGTTTGAATCCCAGTTCTACAACTTACTGTGTGTTGATGGGTACCTTTGAGCACCTGAATGTCCTTCTCAGAGATGCAGATTACTCACACTACATTTTAAAAATCCACACAGGTAGTAATCCCTACCATTTAAGGTCATTACAAGTAAAAGTGTGAGAAAAGATGGGGAAATCCTTAGCAGACTAGGACCTGCCAGTCTACAGTAGCTTGTTTTCTGACTCTTTTCTCCTCCCCTCACTCACTCCTTGGTTGACTCCAAGCCAGCTACTGGTAAAGTGTCCTCACTAAAGTTACTGATTGCTCCCTAACTGCCAAACTCAATAGTCTCACTTCACCTTCCTATAGCATATCACACTTGTGACCACAGAGTCATTCTTTACCCCTCTGGCTCCTGTGACCCATCTGTTCTTACTGGGTCCTATTTCTCAGCCCCTTCTTATCAGTATCTTCACCAGCCCCTCCTCTTTCTTCCTAACTCCTGGTTTTCCAAATAGCAGTGTTACCAGACTGTAAGTCAGACTGTTAACAGCTTCTTAAATAATGTTAAATGGAATCTAAAAGAACTGCTAAGAGAGGATAAGACAGGACAGAATAACAAAAAAAGAAAGCAGAGACAAGTATCTTCTAATAGCACTGTATGGTGTTTCATGATATTTTCATTTTAGGCACACATGCGTGGATATGTATACATATGTGGGCTATTCAGCTTTTCAACATTATAATAAGATGCATAACTAACTTATGAAAAGAAAAGGTTTACACTGGCTCATAGTTTTGGAGTTCCAGTTCAAGGTCAGATGGCTTTGGACCTTTGGACATGTGGCTAAGCAAAGCCATTTATATAACAAGCCAGCGACCCAAGGGGGGGAAAGGAGACTGGGATTCCACAGTCCTCTCCAAAGCCACAACTCCAATGGCCTAAGGACTTCCACCTAGGGCTCCATCTCCTAAAGATCCTCTACCTCCCCATACTGGGTGGGGCGAGGGGAGGGCGGGGACCACGCCTTTAACACGTGGACCTCTGGAGGACATTTGACACCCAAGTAGAATGCGTGTTCTAGGACATACATAATAAAATATATAAATTTTTCTGTCACTCATGATTTAAAGCATTATCTGAGAGTATGTCCTGGTTCTCTTCTTTCTTACTTCCTCTTTGGATGACTTCAGATGGCATGGAGCACATACCATGGACTGAGGGCTAGAAACCTGCATATCCATCTCAAAAGCAGGCATCCTGCATGCAACCCAACCTGGTATTCTCTGATGCGCTACATGACTCACAGACACCTCAACTGCAAAATACAACTCATATTTGAACTCATATTCCTCCATGTATCTCTTCATAATCCACTTAGTTAATGCACCCAGTGCCCACCTATTCATTTATGTACATATTCCACAAATCCATAAACACCTACTCTCTACCAAGATATGTACTAGGTATTGAAGATAGGATAACAGTGACACCATATCTTCCTTTAATAGAAGACAGAGACAGAAAAACAGAACCATAAAACAAAGTTGTCCAACCCTAGAGATATATCCAACATGCCATAAACACAAAAATGTGCAAACTAATGCATCCTGACAAGTCTATGTTTTTTCTAGAACTACAGATCTAAGCTGAGGTTCAAAGCAGGAAAAGCTTTTAACTAGTGTAGGGAAAAAAAGATGTTAGATTTGAGAGAGATAGTGGTGTGTGTGCATGTGTGTGTGCGCGTGTGTGTGTGCACGTGTGTGTGTGTGCGTGTGTGTGTGTGTGTGTGTGTGTGTGTGAAAGAGAGAGAGAGAGAGGGAAACTGAGGAGGGGGCTGAGAGAGAGCAGCATGAGTGAAAACAGAACCAAGCACCATCAGTGTAGGATGTGAAATGACATGTTGAGGAAATCCAAAGGCAGGAAACCACAGAATGGGTGGCTGCAGTTATCAATCAGATCGTGTGCTTCCTCCGAAGTCATGTAAAGGATTTTAGCCCTTCAGGTAGCAGGGGCAGTGGAGGGTGTGAAGTACTGGAGAACTGGGATTTTATTTGCATTTCAGATAGAGTACTCTGGCTGCTGTGCAGTGGACATTTTCAACAGGGTCCAGAGGGAAGGTTTTTGTAGTAGTCATGGTAAATCATAATGGGATCTCAACCCCAGTGCTAGGACTGGCTACACAGTAGAGAACTAAAAAGATTGGTTTGATAGAAGCAATACTGGAGAAACAATACTGGTCAGTCCAGTGAATTGAGCCAGAAATCAGGATTCTAATAAGGCTCCTTTCTTTATCTGCCAAATTTAATCAGCTATGTAGGCCTATCAGTTCCTTTTCCTGACTAGCACTGAAAACCTTTCTCAAATTTCCCTTCCCATTTCTTTTGCTTAGTACCAAATCTCCATCTTATATAGCCAGGATGATCCTAATATTTTAATAACCTCTTACTTATCTACTTAAAACCATCCTTCTACCCTTCCTCCTGTCTTCCATATCACCAACAAAGTGATCATGATGTTTTATGAATGCAAAACTTAATGTTTTTCATTGCTCTATTGTCAAGAGAAGAGCCATCGCTAATCTGAACTTTGTTCATATTTTTTTAATTTAATATATTCCCATCCTTAGCCCTCACCTTATTACATGCAATGCTGTGGTACTTCCAGTTCAGTAAGTGAGAAAAAAATATAGAGGTTCCAGTTCCATGCCAGTATGCCTTGGTATAAGGTGATGGTGCTTCCTCTTGCTGAAATGCCCTTCTCTTCTCCCTGTCCCACATCTGCCTGGAAAACTGCTCCTTGTCCTTGATTTGGCTCAGTCACCTCATTTCTGTCATATCTTGCCTGTCATCCCCAACAACCCCAAGCAGATTGGATCACACCCATCTTCACACTATCGCTGCACCCTGTGCATATGGCGATCAGAGCACCAAACACACTTTATTGCAATTAATTTGTGCGTGTCTATCTCCTACCAGACGGTAAGCAACTTGAGTCCTTTATATCCTTGACAGCCTGGGCAGTGTCTAGCACATGGTGTGGCTCAATATATGTTTAATGAAGAGGCGAATAAACAAAACTACTGGAACAAACCGCTCTTCTCCCATCATTCATTCCATATTACTACATTCTTAATTTTTATAATGGAGCTACTAAGTCAGAACTCTTAAAACAAGATCTGAAAATCTTACATGCATTTAAAAAAATAATTCCTATGGACTGAATGTTTGTGTCTCCCACAAAATCACATTGAAGCCCTTGTAAGCGTGATGAGTTCATATGAGACACAAAAGAGGTACCTTTTTCTTCACTCTGTGAGGGCCCAGCAAGAAGGCGGCCATCCCCAAAGAGGAAGAGAATCTGTTCCACATCAATATTTAATCCTGGGCTCCTAGCTTCAAAACTGTAAGAAATAAACGTCTGAAGTTTCAGCTAACCAGTCTATGGAGTTCTGTTATAGCAGCCTGAACTAAGACACTAATCTTCCCAAAATATTACACCCCACAAAAAGCTTCTCCTGACTCCAATATTTCTTTCCATGGTTCAGCATTTTTTCAGACACTCAGATACCAGGGCTGAGAACGGTCTCTATTTTTCCCTCTTTCTTGCTCTGATACCAATACCAAATATAACATCTCCTTTCTTTCCCCGGTACCAATGCCTAGATCAGGACTGATTTAACTTGGCCCTGGATTCCTGTCATTACCATTTAACTGAGTGTCTTGAAAAAAGCTTTCAGATCTAGAATTTTTAATCATTCAATATTCAAGCACAAGATCATTGTAAAAATATTAAGAACACAATATGTATAATGAAAGCCTCCTAATGCCATAGCCTGCACTCTCAACAACAATTATTATAAGAAATAATAATTTTCTAGGTTTAATATGGACCTGAATAATAGACACACTAATCAATTGCCTACTGAGTGAAAGGCACTATTCAGTCACTTTAAATAGAATAATTTTTATTTAATCTTCACCAACAACCCTCGGGTATATGTGCAATTAATGTCTCTGTTTTCCATTTAAGAAAAATTAAATAGTAATGTGGTTAAGTGTCTTTCTTCAGATCACACAACCACCAAGTAGCCATTAATTTTCTTAAATACACATGTACACATACATGAAATGTAACATGCACATATAGTGTTTTAAGCTTTTTTCTAGTTTACACAAAAAGATCATAGTATGTGCATTTCTTTTTTTTTAACTGAACAATACATCTTGGGTATCTTTCCATGTTGTTTCACAGATTTACCTCATTCTTTTTAACTGTAATGTGTTATTACAAAGCGTGACATAGCTTTATTTATTTTAACAATTCACTATTGATGGATTTGGGGATATTTTCAATTTCTCACTGCTAGAAAAAATGATGAGATGCACACCTTTGCACATGAATCATGGCACTCAACTGTGTATAAATCTATCACACAGTTTGTGGAAATAGCACCTCTGGTATTTCCATTTTTAATTTGGATACATCCTGCCAAAGTATCTCTCAAAAAGCTTTGCCGATTTACATTCTCACTCAAAATATATGAAGGTGTCTACTTCCCCAAACACTTGCCAACACTGTATATTATCCATCACTTTAATTTTTAACAACCTGATGGGTCTTTTGTTGCTTCTTAACAACCCAGGGTCCCTTTGGTGCTTTAACTTATATTTCTCAAAATCCAAATACAGTTGTTCATCTCTTCAGAAGTGTATTGGACAATTGCACTTTTACTGACAATCCCTACTTATATCTTTTGCCCAATTTTCTATTGGAGTGTTTTTTTTTTTAATGTCTACTCCTTAAGTATTTTGCTTATTGTCAACTTTAACACTTTGGTATATGTGTTATAAATAAATAAAATTTTCTCAGTCTGCAAAATACATTTAACTTTTGTCTATGCTGTCTACAGTGATACTAAATGTAAGAAATCACTTACTTAATCTTATCAGTCCCTTTCTTTGTGGATTCTGGAATTTGTGATTTAAGAAGGTTTTCCTCACTTCCAGGATTAAATGTATTTTTCTATAGTTTAGAAATCATTTTGTTTTAGCACAGGTTTATCTGAAATGTATTCTTACATGGCATAAGGAGAGAATAGACCTACCCCATCCCAGGCGATGAATAGATAACCAGTTATTCGAATGCCAGCATGACAGAATGATGCTAGGTTACCAATGATGCTAGGTTAGGCATATAAGAAGACAATTCTGTTATTCAAACACTATATCCCCACAGTAGCTTGTAAGTATACTATGTTTTCTCAGTGTTTTCATTGTGATAATTTTAAAGCATTTTCAGTAGGTAGGAAATGTGTTTCACCCTTAATCCCATATCTTTAAAAATAGCACGGCTATTCCTGACTTTCTCTGTGAGATAATGTTAGAATTAGCCAGTCAAGTCTCGTATAAAGATCTTATTGGGATTTAGAATAGTATTGCACTGAATTTACAAATGAAGATTTAACACCACTTTACTGAATATGAGGATTAATATTTAAATGCTAATTCAGTCACGTGACATTCTGCTACACATTTTTTTTCTGACTGATGATGGCTTAAAAGTAAAACTCTTCAAGGGCTGGGGATATAGCTCAACGATAGAGCACTTGCCTAACATGCATGGGGCCCTAGGTTCAATCCCCAGCACAGTGCAAAAAGAAAGGCTCTCCAGTCACTCTATACCAAATCTCATCCTCTCGTGTTTGGCTTAAAGCCACCTCACCAAATTTATTTCCTTTCATTCTCATCAATATCATTTTTGAAAAAACTCTATGTATTTTATCATAAGTAATTCTTCATTTCATGTACTAGAAATAGAACACAATTAGGAGAAAGCAGATATATCCTTTGCCTACATATACTTACTCTGAAGAACTGACATTCTTAGTTTACCTAAGAGCTATCACTAACCCTTGACCAGACAGGAATGGCATGTTTTCCTTATTAATTTAAAGAGAACTTCATTAAAGAGAGTTGGGAGAAGGGCTTTCTATGATTAAAGAGCCTGTGGCAATATAGTGTTGTTTCAACATTCCTGGGACAGGTTTGGTGTCAAACACAACAGGTAGTGGGATTTGAAACCCAAAGAGACCTTATTGGGTCCAAACTCTCTGCTGTTTTACATATAGCACCTCTGACATGTGAGGAACATTGTGGAAAAGGATGAGGAGGGCTAAGATAACTAAGACACTACTACCCGAGAAGATAAGACAAACTGAAAAAGAATTCATATAGGCCTTCAAAATTCAGGCGAGCTGGAGCTAGGTCTTCCAGGTGCTGGAAAGCATAGCGTTGCATTACAGCAGAGCCACCACACTGAGGGGGCAGAGGATCAGGAATGATGTGGGGTCAGGGTGACCACACGAGGGTAGCAGAGAGCAGGCTATGCAGAGCAACTTGGGCAAAAGTGAAGATGCTATTGGAACTGAGAATCTAGAGCCAGGTAGTACTTTACATTGAGACAATGATCCCAGAACAAGAGTCAGTCTATGCAAGACAGACACAGAGCAACAACTTTCATGCATCTAACCCAAGAGGAAGGGGGCACAGAGAGGCAACTAGCATGCACTATGTTCTATGCTAGGAGTTTTGCATAAACACCTTCACTAAATAGTCTTCACTACAAGGTACATAATGAGAGTGCCTAGTGTTTAATAAGTTAAGGTGACTGTCTTCCAGTGAGTCAGAAGTGTCTCCTAGCTGTACACAGAGCCTAGTGAGCTTTCATGGGACAGGAAAGTCATCTGTAGTCTTGCATCGTCCATAGAAAACTATCCCTGGCTTCACATTAATGGAGAGAGAAAACTCTAACTATATCCATCTCTATGTCTGATTTACCCACTGGAACCACAGGGAAGCCCTGAGATTGGGAGGTCTGATAGAAAACTTCAGGTGTCAGGTGGCAAAGGGATACTAGTGTAATGATAGCAGGATCTTGAATTTTAGGATTTAAATCAATCTTAGAAGGGCTTTGGAGATGGCTCAAAAATCACTTACTGAGCAATCATGAAGACCTAAGGTAGGATCCTCAGAACCCATTTAAGTCAGATGCAATTGCACAAGTCTCTAATACCAGTGTGCCTATACAGCAAGATGGTAGGTGAAGACAGGAAAGTCCTTGGAAACTCTCAAGCCAGCTAACAGCAGCAGATAACAAGACATCCTGCCTCAAAGTGGAAGGCAAGGACTCATGCATATACATGTATCATGTACACACACACATACACACACAGAATTGTTTTTTAATCTTAGGACCAAAATACACCGCCAGCTGACCATGAGTCAGCCAAAGAAGACTGGGCTGGAGAGATGGCTTAATGGCTAAAGCACTTGCCTTGAAGCCAAAGGATTCAGGTTCAATTCCCCAAGTCCCACCTAAGCCTTATGCACAAGGTGGCACATGCATCTGGAGTTCGTTTGCAGCAGCTGGATGCCCTGACATGCCCATTCCCACCCCCCCCATCTTTCTCTCTGTCTCTCAAATAAATAAATAAAACTAAAAAAAAATTTAAAGTGAAGAATATTAAAAAGCATACAAAACAGCCCCTGGAATAGCATCTTATGTTCAACTCACACACATCAGCCATGGCCTTACATACCTATTGTGACTGGTCTTAACCCAGCTACCCAGAGAAGCAGATTAGAAAAAGGTACTGAAATGATAAAAGAACTGGCAGGAGGTTAAGAATTAGGACATGGCACCTGATGCACAAGAGGTTGAAGGGCAATTTAATAACAGTTTAAGGCCTCTAGTGGGACATTATATAATGGCTGGGAAAAAGAATGACTTGTCTTACCTCAGGAACCACAGGGAAGGACTCTCGATGGCAGTCAGAAGTTTACTTTGGACCTCAGACAAAATTTCTTGAGAGTAGCTTTAGACTCTTCTCCAAATGTGCTGAATAAGCACATTCTCTTTCACACATTCATTCAACCTACATTTAGTAATTATTCCTAGGGAACTTTTATGATTGGGCACAGAATTGTATGCTGGGATGATCAAGTATTTTGCAGGCACTTGAATTAAGATATTAGTTCAACTGATTAATATATGACATATATATATATATATATATATATATATATATATATGATATATGTATTACATTTCCCATCCATAAAATGTGAATACTATCTATTTGTCAAAAGGCCATGAATAAAAACTACACAATATGTATTATAATGCAAAGTTCCAGCACATAGTAGGCACCCCATGATGTTGAATGAGTATACATATATATGAGCATATGAAACTTATGCATGAATAAAAAAATTAATATATACATTAACTTTCTGCAGTGTTGCTTGTGTGAGCCTACAATGTTCCTCACCACCAGAAAGAGTTGACAATCTCAGAGAGTGGAGATCGAATTCTTCACCAAAAGCCAATCTCCTCTCCCAGTCTCTTACTTAGAATTTTTCTTCTCTCCTTTCATTCAATTGGCAGAAATATTCCGATACACCACCCCCACCTCTTCTCACCTCTACTACCCCCTATAACAGAAAACAATATATTCATTTTTTCTCCTCCAGTCTGCCCAGGAGATTACCGTAGCTGGTTGTCAGGGAGATGATGTGGGTAACAGGTGCTGCTGAGTAAAGACAGTTTCTGTCAGGAACTGCCAGTGGGTAACCAAATAGCCCAGTTTGCCTAGATTTCCCAAATTTTATCAGAAACAATTTTGTCCCTAGCTAATTGGGACGGTTGGTCACTATATCTAACCCTTCACTCTATGATGTAGTCAGGTTCTCATTGCTGGCAGAAATCACCTGACTGAGAGCATCTCGTAGGGAAAAGGTTTTACTTTGGCTTATAGACTCGAAGGGAAGCTCCATAACGGCAGGGAAAATGTTGGCATGATCAGAGGGTGGACATCACCTCCTCACCAACATCAGATGGACAACAGCAACAGGAGAGTGTACCAATCACTGGCAAGGGGAAACTGGTTATAACACCCATAAGCCCGCCCCCAACAATACACTGCTTCCAGGAGGTGTTAACTCCCAAATCTCTATCAGCTGGGAACCTAGCATACAGAACACCTGTTTGTGGGGGACACCTGAATCAAACTACCACACTATAAAACTTGGGTTGCTAGACACCAGTATCTGTGTGCCCTAAGCATTGTATACTACACTATGCATTGGATCTGGGTCCTATAATGGTGTTCTGGGTGCTATCTCTATCTTACCCATAGGGTCTAAGACAAGACCACCCTCTGTGTCTATTCAATGTCATGGCACTGGATTTGTGATCTTCAGTGGGGTCAGGCTTCTGCATCAAATGCTGTGTATCCTCCTGTTCATCCATCCAGCACTGCCAGAGTTATCGCTCTAAAATGCAAATCTAGCATTGACATTTCTCTGCTTGAGCCCTTCAATGACTCCTTGTCTGTGGAATGAAGAACAATCTCTCACATAAATTCCCTCCACAGTCTAGCACAACTTTGGTGTTCCCTTGCTTCACTGTTTGACATATTCTATTCCTTCAAAATGTCTTTCACTCCAGTTTACATTTGGCCAACTCCTAGTTTTAAAGTTTTCCCCACATTTAATTTCTATCTTTTCTCTGCTCCCTCGGGGCCTTGCATATAACATTCATCATAGCATCTTCATGTGGCGAGTACTTATGCATTTGCAAGCCTACCTTCCTCACTGGACCATGAGTTCCTGTGGGGTAGGCTTCATGACTTACTTACCTTTGGATTTTCAAATGACTAATGTCCCATATTGACATTTTTGGCTGCATTTTCACATCTGTTCCCACTTTAGGATTCTAAAAATCAAACCATTACTGTTAGACTAGTCTCTTATCAAGTGTTGGTATCCTTGAAGACTAGCCTATCCTTGACTCTTGATCTTGATTCTGCACACATAAATAAATTTCAAAAATTAAGAGAAAATGGATGGTGGGAAAAGAGAATCTACTGCGCATTTTAAATTTTTCATTTTTTAGCACCAGCTGAACCCATAGAATAATTGGGGAAATGAGCAAGAGTGCTGCTTTCTCAGCGAACCTGGTATCAGCAGAGGGATGAAGGAGATAGACACAGAGAACACTCAACCCCTACCAAACCAGAGATCCAGAGACACAGAGACTCCTATGACCTCATTACTGAAATAGACCTAAAATGAGCCCAACATGGCTTAGGGAAATTCACAGAAGAGGGGGCAGAAAGATTGTTAGAGCCATAAGTTGGGTCATTATGCACAGAGACATTGTCTCTCCCCCATAACTGATGGCTATCCACACAATGCAAGATCCACAATCCCCAGGGGGAGGGCAGGGAGAAGGCTAACGATGGTATCTTCATGGCTCTATGCTCATTATATAAATAACTAATAATAAAAAATAAAAAGCAAAAAAGTAGAAACTAATCAATTTTTTTCATTTTGAAAATAATTTTCTACATCTATAGAATGCATTTTGATCACAGTCACCCACATAATCCTGTCCTATTCCCTCCCATTAAACCCCTTCTTCTCCCCAACTAATCTCCTGCTTACTTTATATTTTTATGTATTTTTGTGACCCACTGAGGTAGGGTTGTCTGCGTAAGCATAGATGTAGTGATTCTGCTGAGCATTTTATTTCATAGTAAAAAATTAAAATCTAGCCAGGCACGGTGGTGTGCACCTATAAATTCCTAGCACTTAAAATGTAGGAAGATTAGGAATTCACACTCACCTTCAGCTACATAGCAAGTTCAAGGCCAGCCAAGTCTACATGAAACCCTGTCTCAAAATAACAAAACAAACAAATAAAGAAAATTGAAGAGTTAATAAAATTTCTTAATGGGCTACAACAAAACAAATCAAAGCAATGAACCAATTTCATTTAGCATTGTTCATCACACAGTAACTCCTGAGCAAGCTATGGAGAAATGAATGAATGAACAGGGACCTCAGTTCTGAGCATAACATAATGTGTTCTTACATAAAGCATTTTGTTCACCAGATGTGATTAAAATATGATAAAACTCTTGTTTAATTCATTCTGTATTTACAAACGGATCACGATGCTACTTCTTAGAAATGTTCTAGAATTCCTCTTTGGGAATTGCCTAAGGAACCAGCATCTATATAAATCAAACCATAAACCACAAGCTCTTTACTCTTATCTTACAGCCAAATTTTATTTTCTGTATTGCCAGAATGAACCAACTTATATATAAGGTGTGAATCCAGGATGTTTGTCTACTTTCAGAATTAAAGCTGATCTTCAAAGGATGAACATTTTCCACAACTAAGTTATACAAAAGTGACATGGGACTGGAGATAGAGTTTAGTGGTAGAAGCTAGGTGCTAAGCTAGCAAGCACAGTGCCCTAGGGTTAAGTCCCAGTACTGCTAAATACAAATAAATAAATAAATAAATAAATAAATAAATAAATAAGCAACATGCTTCAATGTCAATTCCAAAAAATTATAAAATATATCTTCATAAGTTGATACAAATATTTTTATATGTATATTCGCATCAGCCACCTCATTTTGGACAGTTTATCCAATGTAATCACATGTATACATGCCTATAGGGAATCTGCCAGTGAAGCCAGGTTATATGCATGTATGTGCTTATGGGAAAATATGATTTATCAAGCCATGTTTATAAACATTATTATTTTTAGTATATTTTATTTATTTATTTATTTGGAAGAGAGAAAGGGGGGAAAGAATGGCATGCCAGGGCCTCCAGCCACTGCAAACGAACTCCAGATGCATGCAACCCCTTGTGCATCTGCCTTACGTGGGTCTTGGAGAGTTGAACTGGCATCCTTTGGCTTTGCAGGCAAACGCCTTAACTGCTAAGCCATTTCTGCAGCCTTATAAACATTATTTTTTATCAGAATTAACTGGAAATCTACTATTCTTTTTGTTTGACACTAAAACACTGGGAAGGAAATTTCTAAAACATTATTTCTTCTCTTATAGAGTGTAATTAGAGAAGAAAATTATTACCCAATCATTGACAATACAGTGAAAGCATTGTAACCGTTGAGGTATATGTTTAATACAGTGGTAGCACCTAGAAAGAAGTGATTACCTCCAAGTAGAAGGCTTCACAGAGGTGGTAACATCTAATCAAATTTGGGTGGATAAACACCAGCACAATTTTCTTCAGGTGTAATGAGATGGGCGATATAGGTATAGGGAACAGTGAGTGCAAAGACACTGAGGCATGAAACAACATAGTGTTTCGGAAATTGCAAGCCGCTTGGTATTGTTGCAGCACAGAACGCAAGGTGAGGAACATGGATATTTTTGATTGGAGAGGCTATGTGTCCCCATGTAACTGAAAATGTGCATTTTTGCTTGCAGATGATTATATGTGTCTACTGTCTTTCCATAATACATCAATCAGTCTGTCACTGGAGCAATAGTGACACACATATTTATTACATGATTTTATTTTTGCTTGAATTTGTCACAAAAAATTTCCCTGGTCTCTGCTCATATTTGCTCTATTCCCTTATCACTCTCTCACCTTTAACTCCCAGCCCTCTGTAATCTAGTTACCTGAATCCCTTCTCTTCTCCCTTGCATTCTCTTCCACTTCATCAATCTGAGTCCATCGTCAGACCCATAGGTCATCTTGTCTAATAAGCAACTCCACTTCTTGCCTTCAGGACCAAGCCCAAGTAACCTTGAGACCCAAGTCCTGAAGCACAACAGTTAAGAGTTAAGGCTTTGAAACCTGGACATCTTTATGCTCCTGTGCCAGTCATTTTGCTTCTTTGAGCCTCACTGTCCTCATATGGAACAGGGGTGATGGATACTGCGTGGAGGACTCGTGCACATTAAAATGTGTAATAAACATAAAAAGCTTAGCAGAGAGTCTGGCCCTTAATAATTATTGCTAATTATAAATACGAAGTGTCTACTGATTGTCATGTCTAAGTCATATACACACAAAGGGTGATTTAATTTGGTAGATATTTACCTTGACTTTATCTGCTTCTCGGGAAAGCTGTGGGAGGCAGTGCTGTGGAGTTACACAATTCCAATTAGAATGATGCCCCCTGGGGTTGTGCAATATGGCTACTCCAGGAAGGCACAGGCAAGGAGGTTTGCTCTGCAGTTTGTTTCTTTTTCTTTCTATAGTCTGAAAATTTTAAGTCCGTCACTAAATTAATGGTTTCAAGTGCCAATAAGGTCTCTGGAAAGGAAGATGTGAGTTATTTTTCTTAATTCACTTGATCTCCGTTTTGTACCACCACTTATTTTAAAAAAAATAAGCCAATAATGTATTTTTAAGAAACTTAAAATTTTAGAAGCCAAGTTAATGAATATTAGTTTGGATTTTAGAAGAAGGCAGGTCAAAAATAAAAATATTTGTTGGCAAAAAGAGGAGGGAGCACACACAAGCTCCTAGGTCAAGCGGACCTGGATATGGACGCACTATGTACAAATTACATAATCTTGTTAGATTCTGTTTCCTTCAGAGCTGCTTCTGGCACTACATCAGCTACTGTGTATGTAAAGTGTGACATGTGAGGGTCTCTCACAGCATGGAATCTATGACCATCTTTTGTTTCATGAAAGTTGCTTTCCTAGTTGCTGTCTTAAGCCTAGTTAGAACGATGATACTGGTTAAAACTGGTAATTAAGTGGGGGTTGCAATCAGGATTGGTAGTTAGAGTCTGCAATAGATTAGGGTTAGGATTAAAATTAGAATTCAATTAAGGTTAGAATTAAAATGCAGACCGGGGTTATTATTAAGGATGGTGTTAATTAGAACTGGATAATAGAAGTAAGAAGCAGTAAGCCAAGTACTGGTTTAGTTGGGTGGAAAATTGAAGAAGAAAACTGTGGGAACCTGCACAAAATTTACAGATAAAAGTCATAGAGAGGGGAAGGGTGAGAGTAGCAGGCAGGATCTGAATGCCCACTGAACCAAGTCTTCTGATATGGTTTTCCCCTACAGGTGCAGCCACCCCAGCCCACCCCACCCCCAAACACAGATGAATATATAAAGACTGAGTTCCTTCTCTCTCCCCTCTGAGCAGAAGCTGCGTGGGGAAAGGAATGCCCAGGGCCCACACAGCTGTGTCTAGCCTAGCAAGGGTGCCAACACCACATTCCACACCCCCATCCACCCGAGCTGTTGCTGAGTGGACGGGGCATCTAGGAGGCCAAACCTGCCTTTCTCCCCTCACCATCTCACACACCCCCACCCCACCAATTTTTGCTGTAGCTGCCAGTTCTGTAATCCCACAGACAACCTACTCCAGACTTTGTTTAAGTCTCTGGGAAACACATATTGTATGTCATAGCATTTTCAAGTGGAGAGTAACCATAGAGATCACAATCCAACACAGATACTTCCATTTTACCTGTTTTCAAGATGGGGATAATTCTTGTAGGTCAGCCTTGCCTTGTAATACACTGTTCCCACGTGAATGGAGTGCCTGCGGGAGGCAGGGTTGCTGGGTGGGGGGGCACACAGACAGGGCAGTAGAAGGATTACGGGAAATAGGTTGCTCCAGATGGAATGTTCATATACAAGCAGGAGAATTTACCTTTCTGAGATATACAGGAGTGGGGAATTCTTCATACTGGATGCCGTTCTCAGATATCAGGACTGTAGCTCTTTATCTTCCCTCCCTCCTAACGTCACCGCTTGCCTCTCATTCAGAACCCCCGTTACTAGTTAACTGACCACAGAACATCACTTAGTGGCTCACCTTCATTTTCCTGATCTGTTCAACCAAGATCCTTACTACCAAGAGATTCTTGAAAGTCCTTTGCAACTAATACTACTTTATTCTGTAATTCTAAACACCGATGATGACTTCCCACTCCCAGGACCTAAAAGGCTGCCAAGCTGATGGGGATGATGCAGAACAGGGAAAAGGAGCCAGGAGGAAAAGAGCATTCCAGACTCTCATCTGCGAGCCTGAGCCTCAATACTCTCCTCCAAACAGTTCCCTTCCCCTCCCATCCTGGGTACTCATCCTTTGCAGTCACAGGCGAGGCTGGGAGCAGACCAGCAACCATCAGAGAACTGAGGACAAGCAGAAGGGGATTGCTGTGGAGCAGCAGATGGAAATGATGATTAATTAGAGGACTTGGGGATTTAATCCCACATCCTACCCCCCACTTCAAACATCACCCCCACACACTTAACCTATGCTCTCTTAAGCCCACTTATGTGATTGCTACGGTTTTATCTAACTCCAAACATAATACTTGTTATCCACCAATATCTTTTAACAAAACAGCCTTCCTGTAAGTGCTCATTACAACACACACACACACACACACACACACACACACACACCCCTTTCTTCTGTTAGCATGACTAACCTTATGTCAACCTTATCCCATCTCCATTAAAAGGTGAAGCCTTAAGTATACATATGCGAGTGCCCTCGTGTAAAATAGCACCATGTACAATGAATATACACAATAAAACTTTATTATTTATTTATTTATTTGAAAGAGACACATACACAGAGAGAGAAACAGATAGAGAGAGAATGGACACACCAGGGCCTCTAGCCACTGCAAACTCCAGATGCATGTGCCACTATGTGCACATGGCTTATATGGGTACTGGGGAATCGAACCTGGGTCCTTAGGCTTTGTAGGCAAGTATCTTAACTGCTGAGCCATCTCTCCAGCCATAATCAAACTTTTTAAGCCCAACTAGTCTTCCTATTACTCCCCCTACCCTTAACCCAGTCTCTTCTCTGTCTTACTTCAAGCTCTCCACCTTCATATATTAGATGCAACCCCTGCCATCTTCACTTTGTAGAGATTTCCAGATGTTAGAGAACCCGTGGGGACAAAATAATTTGGAGTTGCTGATATACACAATTGGGCAAGACTGGTAACCAAAGATGATTAATACTGCCCTGTAAGAAATGATAGTAAGCATATAAACACTCAGGAAATGCTCAAGGAGAGCTGACGTCTTCTCGGAAGGCTTAGACTCTAGAACCAGGGAGAGAACCACAGCAGAGCTTCATACAGATGAGCCTGAAGGTTTTTCTCGAACATTATTCTCTTAGTCCTCCCGTCATTGACTGTCCTCCATACAAGTTGTTACCGACTACCAAATGTTTCCCACACCCTGTCCATAAAAATTTCTAGCTGATTGTATCACCATTGAGTGTTAAGAAATCTTAACTTGAGATAAGGAAAGATTTCTCAAACATGGGAGATTAGTGCCAGGAGTCATTGGTACAGAAAGAGGGCTAGGGCAAGAGGTAGGAGAGATGCCCAAACCCCACTTCTATAACTGAACACCAGCCACAACTATTTACAGCACTTTATACCATATTCTCCCACATCATAGCCAACGTTGTCTCCTATTAATCACTGAATAGAACCTGGGTTATGTTAGGTAACCTTTTTTCCACCTAAATCAGGTATTTTCGAAGTCTGCTTAACATATCTTTTATTTCATGATTCTCAGATGTAGAAATGTATTCTCTGAAGCTAAATTTTACCAAAACTAAGAAAGATCCTTTTTTTCCCCCCCTGGGACGTGCCAAAACTTCCAGAGGTAATCATAAAGAACTGCAAACACCAGGGACTTGGGACTGGTGAGCCAAAAGCAAGTGTGAACACCTGCCTCTTTCTGAACGATTAATAGGAAGGAATATTGAGGGGATAGCTGGGAGGGAAAGGACATTAAGAGGAAGAGTTAAGACTGATTGAGAGGGGGAGGGGATATGCTGGAGAGTGGAGTTTCAAAGGGGAACTTGGGGGGAGGGGGGAAGTACCATGGGATATTGTCTACAATTAAGAAAGTTGTTAATAATGAAAAAAAAAAAGAACAAAAATTTGGAGTTGCTCTATAGGATGCTTGGTTGGTGTAGGGTCTGGGATAATTTCTTTGAGGAGGGCTTTAGAGATGCTGGTTCCCATGGCTTAGAAGGATTTTTTTTTTTTTTTTTTTTAAAGAGATTGCCTAGGGCCACAAATAGTTGCTGGACGGACAACTAGAAGGTGTTGAGTAAGAGGAACTGGGATATGAACGCTTAGGAGAATGATTTGGGTAACAGTTACCCATTGGGGAGATATCCCAGGGGCACATCATTGATAAGGGGTGCTCAGGCTTTGGGGGATCCCCAGTTGCCTTAAGAAGAAGGCGGGGCTGGAGGATTTCTGGCTCTTGGGCACGCCCTTGCCCAAGCCTGCAATAGCCGCTCTCGCCAGCAGGCCCACCGCCCTGCCTGACTCCTCTCCCTCCACCTCCCCAAGCCAGAGAGGGGTGCGCGTGGGGTCCCACTGCTGAGCCAGCTCCCCTCCCTCCGCTCCACACCAGAGCCTGTGCGAGAGCTGGCGAAGCTCCCGCGGGGGGGGGGGAGAAGATGGAAGGCACCAATGGATGCGTGGAGGGGGTGTGGTAGGTGTGGGGGGAATGGGGAATGCGGCAGCCTGACCCCCCCCTCCACTAGCCCAGCCCCCAGTCACCCCCCTCCACCTCCAACCGAATGGTTTGCTCCGAGCGCCCTATTTAATCCCGGCGACTGCAGCAGCGCCGGCTCCCTCCCGGTCCCCGCCTCGGCCCCGGGCTCGGAAGAGGCACCAGGGGCGCCCTCGCGGACAGCGACGTCGCCTGCTAGGTCTCCAGCCCCAGTCCCCTGGAGACGCCAGGCTCGCCGGCGCGCAGCCAGGGAGCGCGATGGGGGCCCCGTCCGCCCTGCCCCTGCTCCTGCTGGTCGCCTGCTCCTGGGCACCCGGCGGGGCCAACCTCGTCCAGGACGGTGAGTGAGGGAGGGGACGATGCCAGGGGAGGTGGGCAGTGACCCGGGGCTGGGGGTTTCCAGTGGGAGTCGGGGGAGCCTGTTGGCTTTGTTTGGAAGCGGGGGGGTTTCCAAGTGGCCAGCCGCTGTGCTAGATACCCTTGTGTCTGTCTGTGAGCATCCGTCTCCGAGGACCGTGGGGTGTGCCGGCGTGGGCACCCTCCGCTGCACACGCTCGGGGTGTGTGTGTGTGTGTGTGTGTGTGTGCACAGCCGGGGTCTGGGTCTCTGGGCTGAGGTCTATTTCGAATAGCTGGGGAAGGTCTGGATATGTTGATGTCCGTGTGTGTCTGGGTGTGTGCGCGTCTGTGTTGGTGTCTGGGCTCTGCGTCTCTGTGTCAGTATCTGTGTGTGTGTGTGTGTGTGTGTGTGTGTGTGTGTGTCTGTGTGTGTTGGAGGCGGAGTGAGATTTGTCGCTGTTTCAGTCAGGGCGTGTGTCGGGTGTTTGTGTATGTATGTCTGTAGGGGTTGGGTGGCCAGAGCAATCCCCCCAAACTGCTGTATGCAAACATTTCTGCTCCTCCCCACCCCCCCTCGCCACCCTCGCTTCCCCCACCCGCGGCGGAGCTTTGAGTGGGCAGGGTAAAGGGGACCTGGGTGAGGCTGTTAAGGGGGGCGTGGGCAAAGAAGAAGGGGGGGCTTCTCCTTGGAGCAAAACAACAACACAGGGCGGAGGGGTGCCCAATTTGGGCTGTGTTCCTAGCTGAGTCCAAATCTGAGAATGGAAAAACCAGTCTGGGGGTGGGGGGAGTAGCCAAAGGAAAGATCAAGATATTTGGGGAGGCGGATCCATGGACCTAAATCTTTTCCTGGACAGGACATTAATTTTCCCAAATTTGGGGCGGGGTGACATACCTAGCCCCAATTGCCCCAGCCTGCAATTTAACCCTTCTTTGGCTTATGAACGCGAGGTGAAGGAAGAAGAGTGTGGGGAGAAAGGAGGCGGGGCCAGGGGTGAGAGGACTTGGGGTAGAGCCCCTCCCGCCCCAGGCCGGGCTATGTAGGTCAGCGCTGTGGGGGCACCTCGGCTTTCTTAAAGGCTGCTGAGGGTTAGTGGGGTGGTTTGGGGAAGTGTGGAGGGAAACCAGGAGAGGCACCTCAGCTCACTCAGAGCCTCTGGTCCCCGGGGAGGGTGGGAGGGCTAGAGGTGAAGGGACTAAAGGAATGTGTCCTCTCCCCTCTTCCGCTGCCCGACAGAGGTGGGCTGGGTGGGGGAGGGGAGGAGGGAACTGGACCTCTGCGGAGCAAGGGGAAGTGGGGAGAGGTGGAAGGGGGGTGGAGAGGGTGGTGGTTATACCCGGCCAGATGCCAAGGAAAAACAGAAAGAACCGCAGGGGAGGAGAAAGGGGAGGCGGTTCCTGGGCGATGGACCCAGTGGCCAGCAGGGATGGGCACAGGGCGGGGCGGGTGGAGAGGGGAGGGGTTGGAAGTGGGGAGGATGATGTAGAGAATTTCATCCGAGCAAAGCAGGCTAGCAGCCAGGGTACTGGAAGAATTATTGCTCCACCTTGCCTGACCTCCTTCCTCCAGCCCTGTCTTCATCTTGGTAAAGGAGTTCTGCCTGGTGTGGGGACCCCGGGGATCCCCTCTCTACAGTTGGTTGGCTGACTCCTTCCACCCTCTACTCCCCAAACTCCCCAAAGGGAGTTCCTCCCATCACCAGAGAGACAGCAGTCCCTCCTCTCTCCCCTGCATGGAATCCCCTTTTCCCAGAGGGCTGTATTGATGACCCAGCTCACAGGAGGTGAGCCGCCCTGGGAGACAGCAGGCTGAGTACAAAGCAAGAACAGGCTGCTGAGGGTCCGTGCTTGAGTCGTGGCCCTCCTGTAAAGCTTTGACTTTCAGTGGCAGCCCTTAGCCTTTCCATCCTGCTAGCTGAGTTAAAGAGACAAGTGTCACCCAAACTGCAACCTTTGGCAACCGTGCCAAGCTAAAAAGAGAAAAAGATGTCATCCCACCGAGCTTTAAGCTCTCCTGCTCTAGGATGTAAACAGTAGAGAGCAGAGGAAACCTGGATGTGAATCAGATCCTCCTTCACCAACTGCACTCTTCTGTCTTTGTCTTCAACGTTGGGTCCCAGCCCTGCTCAGGCTTAAAGTTGAGGGAAAGAGAACTGCTCTATTCTCATATCAAAAATAAGTCCCAAAGCAGTTATTTGGGAGACAGAAAGGAAGAAACTTTTGAGTGGGAAATTGAAAAGGTGAGAGAGAGAGAGAGAGAGAGAGAGAGAGAGAGGGAGGTGGAGGTTAGCATTGTCTTTTGAAAGAAAAGTCTAATCAAGCCTCCTTTTCCTTGGGGAGCATGTGGAGTATGGATATGAGTCTAGTGTGCAGTGTCACAGAGGGTGTGATATTTGGGACATAACCACCAGGTGTTTCTATTTTCAATCAATTCCCCTTGGTTTCTGGATCTAAGAAGGCAAACTGTGACCGTGGGAGGTAGGTGTATAGATTGGATGCTTATGAATGGAGTCTTCAAGACCATCCTCAGTGAGATCATGCAAGAGGAATGTCTAGTACCCTGGAGTTGGCCCTGGGATCCTGGGGAGGGAGGGAGCACCTATAATGTTGACTCGAACTAGGAAAGGTATGGTGTGTAAACATATGGACAAAACAAAACATTACAGTACTGATGCTCGAATGGTCAAGGATGCCATGATAGGGTAACTCGCTAATTCCATTTACAACAAGGAAAAAAACTTCATTGCTGCTGGTGTGGACAGTTCCCCTGTGTACCGGCATGCATTTTTTTAAGCTACATAAGGATGCACTGGGATTGAAAAGTTGGAAAATGACAAGTAAATAAAACCTAAACTTAGTCATCAGTGGTGTGTCTACAAGCTCAGGAATTTGCCACCTGCCCACCCTTCCTTCTCATATTTCTCCACTAGTTTTTAGCAGGAGTTGGCAACTCCGGGTTTGAGAACTACAAGGCCTGTGAGTTTATGGTTCCCTGTGGTCATGTCTCTGGCGAGCAGCTTGACATTCAACACTGTGACCAGCCTTCTTAGACTTCTTCCTTCCCAAGTTCGTTTCAGCACTGTGATTTGACCTAGTGGATAGACAGCCCTGCTTTGCTTCAGATCAAGTGATAGCAATTTAACCTTGTATTTCACTGTCCCACACATGAATATCTTTTTCTTCCCAATGACCTTCTGTCTACTGCCATGCATTCTGCAGCCCCCTGGCCAGGTGCCCAGTGTGGAGATCATGCCCAGTGTGCCGGAGAAGTCCAGCATTCACACTAGTGCTGCCCACAGATCTGCTTGGCAGATCTACTCCCTCGAGTTTCTGTTCCTTGTTGTGGTTATAACTGTTTTGCCCCTGTTCTCTTCCCATGTGCAGCTATAACTCTTGAGAAAGGCATGTGTGCCTCTTCAGGCCCAGGAAAGTAGAGCCCATGTGAGATATTGGAATAGCAGAGTTTAGTTAATTCCATGAAGAAGCAGTGTGTCTAATATACAATGTCAAATGTCTATCCAGCAGTTAGGCCAGACATTCTGCCCTAGTTCTGCCTAGGTCTTTGCTGTAAAGTGGGATTTAATAGTTTCCTCCGGGGATATGTTTTCTCATCCAATGAGGAAAACAGATCACAGGAGAAATGCTGAAGTTCACAGTGAAGGTCTGTAGCCCTTGGCCCCTTCTTGGCATCTCTGTAGTCCTCAAGACACCCCCTGGGTTCCTCTGAAGTCCAAAATCCTCTGCCTTTTACTCAGAGCTGAGTGAGCCAGCTCACTGCCTTTAGGTTTGCTATCCTCCTCTTCCAAGTGAGGAAGAACGAAGGACCAAGTCTAATTTCAAGAGTGTCATGTTGGAGACATTCAGCATCATCCACTTGGAGTGGGTGACTCATAGTTATGCAGCCATCAAATTCCACAGATGGCATCTTTGTGGTGTTCTGGTCACTTTGAAATAGCAGACTGAGTAGTCATGCCACTGCCCTGCATATCCTCAGATTTAAGTTAGGCATTCCTCGTGGTTGTTACCCTTTATTGTGGTTCAAATAATATGTAGCATGACATTAAAGGTTGCTTTTCTTTAAGTCCTGTGGTAGGAAAAAAAAATCTTCATGGTTGTCGTGACAGAAATAAAACCTTGGGGCTTTGCCTAGTCACTTTTCTTCACTGCTTCCTACTCCAGTGGAAGTGTGTCCTGGCTCAACCATCCCTTTTTGTCATCTAATTCCTAGTAATAGAAGTTCATCTCAGGGTGGTAATCTAGGTTTGGGATTCTCCTTGAAAGAAATCTGTAAACTGTGGGCAGGACCAACTTCTTAAAGACTACTGAGCATTATGGAGTTTGGGTCATTTTATCTCCTTCATTTTCCCCCAAGGCTCCATGTGTGCTAGGCAGATACTTCACATCTAAGCTTCACTCTAGCCCAATGTCTTCTTTTATTTTTTCATGTTAGAATCTAATGTTTCCTGTTTAATTGTTGGCCTCAAGCCAAAATGCTGGTACATTTTGTTCCTTGGATGGGGTCATGTCCTAGAGGTCCACTCTTAGGCTTTGAGAAAAGCAGTCCCCATGGGAATGCTTATAAGACACACAGAGAGAAAAAAAGCCCGTCACAAAAAGAGCCCAGAGAAGTGAGCAACTGGGGAAAGACTCAAGTCCCTAAGAACACAGTCAAATGAAAAACCCTGTAATCTTATAAAAGGGAGAAGAAAAGTCTTCAGGGAAAGACCTGTCCTTGCCACCAGGATCAGGGATAGTGACAGTTCTTTACAAGGTCAAAATCAGTTGGTTCTGATACTCAGGACATTTATAAGTGCAAGTAAAAACCAAACCTGATCCTGCTGTCTATTCCAAGAACCTAAGCTCTCAGGAGTCACAGACATATGAGGCTGTTGAGATTTTTGCACAGAGACTCACAAAGCCACATAATTCTTCACAGAACCAGAGAGTATTGGAGTCATTGTTCCCCTTTCCCCCAAATTCCCCTAAGTATAAGAGAAAGTGACCAGATTTCTTAAGTTATACACAGAGCTCTAAGACCTAAGGTCAGTACCCTTCATGAAAGGGACAATCCCATACCTCCTCTATCTGATATTATGCATTTTGGCTGCCTTGAGTCCTGGTGTTTCTTTGGGAGGGCACAGGCCCCATGTACTGTTTCATTCGTTATATGGTAATTCTGATTGGAGTCATGATAATTTGTGCCAAATTTAAGCACCGTTCATCACCACTAACACCTAAAGAAGTATATGATTAATATCCACAAGCTAAGTTGACTGCTGGCCTTGAGCACAGTCTTTTGGGTGTAGACAGGAGAGATTCAAACCAAGTCCTTCAGAGCAAGTGATGCACGTAGCATGATCCTAACAGAAGTCTGTTGTTAAGCATGCAGAAGTGAGAATTGTTTGCCTTCACTTGTGAAGCCAGTTTCCATGGTCTTTGTAACACAAACTACCTGTGCTTTGAGCTCTCCATGGTGCTAGCCTCTGATGGTCCCATCCCAGGCTCTTCTTGTTGCTCTCCATGGTTCTGCTCTGCACCCAAGCTTCATAAATCTCTTTACTCTCCAGTGCAGCCCTCAGAAAGGGGGAAAAAAAAAAAAAAAAAGCTGGATAGATGGCTTAGCCATTAAGGCACTTGCCTGTTAAATGTAAGAACCCATGTTCGACTCCCAAGATCCCATGTAAGCCAGACACACAAGGTGATGCAAGTAAAAAGGTTGTGCCTGCACGCAAGGTGGCATAAGCATCTGGAGTTTGATTGCATTGCAGTGGCTGGAGGCCCTGGTGCACCAATTCCCTCTCTCTCATTCTTTCTCTCACTCTTTTTCTTTCTCTCTCTCAAAAAAAAAAAAAAAGGAAAAAGAAAAGAAACAAGGCTGGGATTTCTCTGCAATTTCCAGGTACATGTCCATGATTTAGTTATGGCTCCTAATGTGCCACAAGGGGACCCAGATAGAGATCTGGTATCAACCATAGAAATGGGACAAAGGGGCAGATCATGCTCAGGTTAAGAGAGAAGTGCATTGGGAGATGCTTAGGACACTGGGGTCTACTGTGCCCTCAGATGGCCTCAAAAGAAGTGGAAGTTATGCTATATCTGGACTCATGGATTAAAAATGCAAGTACAAATACCCATGTTTTAAACTGAGACAGTGTTGCTCACACATGCTCAACATATACGCTGCAAAGCTGTTGAGTGTAAACCAGGACCACTCCGTTCAAAAGCATGTATCTCTAAAAAGCACGCTGAGTCTGACAGCTGCACTAACTGTTCTGTCCTGATGTCTGCTTTGTCTCTCTCTCTCTACCTTAGAAAATGCAAAGATATGATGTAATAACAGTTATCAGGATCAATAACAAAGGGATCCAATAAATATGAGGTACAGCAAAGAAATGTTGTAATCCTGAGTCATTTCTCCCACTTTAATGTTTATCTTGTGCAGAGCAAAATGGCCTTAAATATAACAGTGCCATCTCAAGTCCAGGCTGTATCTCAGTAGATGTAGCTTTTGGTTGGACTCTGCTACTCATCTGCCAATAACCTGATGCCATCAGGTATCAGCCCCTGCCAGTCTTAGATTAGCCAGCCTGTACTTCACATCACATCAGAAGTGCACAAGTGCCTTTCCCCTGGCTGCTCCTTGTCCTGTGTCCATCTCTGCATGGGAGTTTGGTCAGGCATTACACTTGTAGATGACCAAGAGAAGGGAATAGGTAGGAAGGCGAGATTCTGTAATGAAGTTCCAGAGTGCCTCCTTCATTTCCTCACTTGAAGCAACATGCTTCATTCTTCAAGGACAGGTAATGGGAGTGATTTATCTCCATGAGCAAGCCTTCTGGAAGACAAAATTGGGGTTACAGCAACAGCTGGAGTGTCTTGCATCCACTTATTTCCCTGAGTCCCTGTGCTAGTGGAGAGAAAAGATGCTTTAAAAAGGATTCCGAGGCAGACATTCTAACTCTTTTCAATATTTCTTACCTGTGGGACTTTTTAACCCTCTCATCTCTCTCCATTTTTTTTCTGAGGGTCACTGAGAGAATAATAAGAATGCTAACCACATTAAAAAATCTAAAATGCTTCAAGCTCTAAGGATTTATCTTCCCTTCCCTCAGCTAGGCTTATAACTGATTGTATATTGATTGCTAATTGTAGGCAACTTTAGTTCATTTATGTCTAGTTCAGGGTCAGAAAGGTCAGCTGCATCACCTTGCTTTAGGGAAAAGAAAAAGAAAGAAAGAGATGGGAGTTGTTGTCCCTAGGCTGTCCATTACTTTCTCTTCCTCTTCTTCATGTAGTCCCAGCTTTGTCAAAGTAGACTGGAGAACTAGCACTTCACATAGTAGGTGTCGTTGGGAATCTATAGGACCCTGTTTCAAATGGAGTTTTCATCTTTAATGTCCTGGTTCTTTGCTTCTAGTTCTGATTCTAGAATTCCAGCCAAAGACTCAATCAGGGCAAAATGCTTCTAAGTGCAAACTAGTTCATTGAGTCTCTGTCTTAAATATCTTATATCTTATAGTCTTTGGAAATCTTGGAAAAACTCTAATACATGCATCAGTGACAGGTAACTTGGAATTGATCATCATATTCACCCTTTCATGAGCCTGAAGCCAAGTTCTTCTGTTCTTATAAAACAAGGGGCCAGTTTTACCATCTGCTCCTAGCCATTTGTCACTCAGCAAATGCAAAAATTATAGAGGGACAATGGCATTCACTAGTTCTTGTACTTCCTAATGAAGAAATCTTTCCAATGACATTTTATATGTTTCTTCTCAATTTGTATCCTGTAATTTCACACAAATATAAAAACACCATCACCAAGCCCTTGAGCCTTCCATATTTTCATTTATCCTCAACTGATGCTAATGCCAACTCTTTTCTGGTTTCCAAGCCCTGGAGTCCAATGTCAGTGACAGATGGGCTGAGACTCAGCCCTGGGGAAGAGAGGATTCTGTCCTTCTCCTGGGGTGTTTGAGCAGAAGAAAGAGACTAAAGTCTGCTTTGGGGAGAAGCTCTGATTTTAAGCCATATGGGTTTCTGGAAGTAAAGAGTTCTGATTAATATGGGCATGTGAAAAGGGCTCTGTATCTGGGTCATAATAAAAAGCTGTCTCTATGTCAGAGAAAAATAAAAACAGGGATATGAATAATGAGACTCATAGTGGGTGTGTGTGTGTGTGTGTGTGTGTGTATGTATGTATGTGTTTTGAAGGGCACATGCTGAAGGAGAGAAAAATGATAACCAGGTTGGAAAATGCGTGCATTGTAGGGAGCCAACAATGAGTGCATAACCACATCAAAGACGAGACACTCGATGAAGGTTCAAGAAGATGAGAAGAAATCTTTCTGTCAAAACAGCATTATTTGCTATTTTGGAGATTGTGAGATTTGTAGACTTGGAAGACTGTGCCTGTTTCACAGAAGAGTTAAATTCCCAAGAAGGCACAATGTAAGGCTAATATGAACGATGTGCCACTCTTGAAAATACAGATTTTTGTTAAGTAACAAGAATAGGAGGAAGAAACTAAATCTCAATTATGCTTAGAGGAATTGGGGTGACTGGTGCACTGCGGGTGTGGAGAGTGGAACCTGTTTTTCTTCATGTAACACTCCTGACCATTGCCCTGAACCTGTCATTCACACACTGCCTCTGATCATCCAGTGAAGGGAGACAAGTAAAACAGGTCAGGAGGGGCCGGAGAGATGGCTTAGTGGTTAAGGTGCATGCCTGTGAAGACTAAGGACCCTGGTTCAATTCTACAGATCCCATGTAAGCCAGATGCACATGGTGGCGCATGCATCTAGAGTTCTTTTGCAGTGGCTAAAGGCCCTGGTGCATCCATTCACACTCTACATCTCTCTGTCTCGAATAAGTAAATAAGTAAAAATAAAATAAAGTAAAAACAGCTCAGGATAATAAGAACCAATGGAGATAAGTACATTCTTGCCACCTCCTAACAAATGAAACTCCCACAGCACCTTTCTCCTTCCACACCCAGCCATGAGCCTGAGCTACCTAATGCACAACCTAAACAGCAAAGAAGGCAGTAGAGCCAGTGAAGCAAGAGAACTTGCCTGTTCATCCAGAAAGGTACAGGGACATTGAGTGGGGTCTAGAGAGCAGGATGTCTCACCCACAGGGAATCTGTTCTTTACTTTTGTCTTTGGGCTTTCTGGCCCATTCTCAGATGTCTACATTCTCATGCCTTTCCAATGAGTTAAATGAATCCTATGTTCAACTCTGTTATATTCCCTTTCCAAAATACTTCCCTACAGTGGGGAGTGTTTTTCCCATTCAATTGCATATTTGTGAAAGCAACACACATCTAGGGAAAAAGTACAAAACTTATCTGTCCAGTTTAAGGGGCCACCAAGAGTTCAGACAAAGCCTACCCTTTTAAGTATTATAGTAAAATTCAGGAACAGCTTGTATCAGACCTGTCCTGACTTCTGGGGAATGTGATCATAATGGAAAGAAATGAGGAGCTGGGGTGAACAGACCCTCCTAAAGGCTGTCATCATCCCAGGCATCATCCTGAATCCTGCACAGAACCTGTTCTCCACAAGTTTTCAGTGATGCATCCCTTCTTCTCTGTCTGCCTTCTCCCTTCCTCCTTCCCTCCCAGCCTCTCAGTGCAGAATGCTGGATGCTTGTGTAGAGCCAGCAGCTCAATTTCAGGAGGAAGGAGCTGAGATGGAGAATTTGGGATTGGATTCTCCTCTTTTTTTGTCTCCCAACTGCAGTTCTCCTTGTTACAACTCAGTATTGGCTACAGAGGGGCTTGTTTTGGTTGGGGGCCAGCCCAGGGCTCCCTCCAGTGCTAATGCACCAAGAACACTGACTCTGTCGCAAATCAAAGCAACAGCTGTCCCCACCTCGTTCTCTGCCACCCACTTCCCAGTGTCTGCTCCTCAGAATCTTAACTAAGTCTCTGAGGGCCCCCCTCAGCCTACCACAAGCCCACTTCTGCCTCCAGATTTCTCTCCCTCTCGTTCGAGAATAGGACACGCTCCTCTAGTTTCTTCTCTTGTTTCCTCTTGCCCCTGTCTCTCCCTCTTCACAACCGAGCTAGCGTTCGCATGGCTGTGCACAGTACACGTTCTAGCAGATAGCTGCATGGGCACACCCACATGCCTACCCAACACACATGCGTGTGCATGCATGCACATGCACACCCACACACGCACATGTGCGAGTGCACACACACACACTCACGTAAAGAGCCTTACCCTCATTATCACTCATTTTTAGCTCCTAAGAACACAGCAGTCACTTCTGTCCTTTAGGCTCCTGCTTTGTAGGAACTAAAATCTGCCAGCAAGACCTAATGTTGGTGATGCTGTGCCATCTGACATATCTTAGAGACTCCTTCCTCATTGCACCAGTTGGTATTTACTTCCCTTGAAGTTTGAGGTCCTTCCCACAGGCAAAAAGATGAAAGTAAGGAGTCTTCATCACTGGATGGAAAGTCACACTCAGTAGCAACATGCCCTCTGAATTAACTAGTCCACAAAGACTCCTGGAAATTGATAATGCATACAAAAGACTGAGGTTATAACAACATCTCTCATTAACTGCCTGAGTAGCTATGCTCAAGTTTCTATACCTCTCTGGGTCTTGGTTCCTCATTGTTGAGAAGAGAGGGCTGGGCTGGAGGATGTGGCTCAGTGGTTTGGTCAGCCATATCAGAAACACATACACACACAAGAGGACTGGACTGACTGCTACTTCGGATCCTGGTAACTAAATGTCTATGCTTCTGAGAGTCATAGAGGAAAAGTTATTTTGAGCAAATGAGAAAGAAAGAGGAGAGGAATTATTGAACAACAGAGAGTCAGAAAGGGTGTTAGTTTCATATTGTTGGCTTGTCAAAGATTTTTAGAAATAACCAGCTCTGGCCATTAGGGGTCAGTAGAAAATGGCCAAACATACAAATTGATTGGCTCCACTTGACATCTTAAAATTTGATACTTTACTTAACATTTGGACATGAAAGAAGTTTTTGAATGACTGGATTTTTCTTTATTTTCTTTTTTTTATGTAAATAGAGAGCTAACACCAAGATCTGTTTTTCATTTTAATTTCATCCTCACACTCACCCACCAAGCTAGCCAACTACCCCAAGGATGTCTTTCTCATTTAGTCTGAAAAAGTCTAATCACAGATCATTTCAAGTCCAGGGAATGAAAGCTTTAAATTTTCAACCTGCTGAGGATGGAAGCAAAAGGTGACTGTGAAGTGCACTAGAAAACCTGTCTGAGCCCAGATGGAGTCCTTCCAAACCTGCATCTCATAATGATCTCATCATGGAAGATCAGGGATCTTTAAGTCTTGGATCTCAGGTCTGTGTTTTTACTAAGCTAAGGGGTTAATCAGCATGAGAGAAACTTCCTACAGTGAAGACTCCTCCCCCTTCCCCACATCTATTTTGTCTCCTAGGAGAGTAAAGCAAAGCCTAGAGACTTCAGGCCCAAGAGGCTGCTTGACAAACAAGACTCCAGGAGGAAAAACTCAGACAGCAGGCAACCGAAATAATAGAGTGAGGAACAAGGAGCAAGGTCTAGTCTCAGTAACCCAGCCAGGAGAGTGGCAAAGAAGAGGGAAGAGGGAAACCAAGATCAGGCAGTGGCAGCTGAGGGTGGCTGAGACCTGAGTGAGCTGGAGTGTCCTTGCGGACTACGTGGTGTCTGTGTAGAACAGGACCCCATCTCAGAGGCACAGCCGAGATGGAAGGATGCACACTGAAAACAGAGAGGACCGGGTGACTGACTGTCAGCTCCTCCTCCATGGCCTAGCTTCCTCTGACTGCTGTAAATGTCACCCATGTTAGGAAACAGGGATTGAAAGAACAGGCAAAATTAGAAAGGAATGGAAGGCAAGAAGTAAGAAAATATTTTGCTGCTCAGGCTGTTAGAATCCTAGACTGGAAACTGTGAGGTGAGGTGACTTCCGTAAATGTGGCACAATTGTCGCTGTCAGCGAGCAGCTGTAGGAAGTTAAGTGTACAGACAGTCCTTTGTGATGAGAGTTGTTTTGCTCTGAAGTCAAAGTGACTCCCCCAAATCGTGGAGTTAGCCTCTAAATCGGGATTCATATGGAACTGGTCCAGCTTCCTTCACGTACCCATTCTGACTTGTATTCCCAGAGTAAAATGTGGCTCTGAGCTCGAGGAAGGCTCCCGAGCCCAGGTCCTGAGTCTAATTTCGCCGTGGCCATTCTCTTTTGCGTGACTCAGAGGTGCTCAATGATTCACTGAGAAGCTAGAGTCGGAGTCCGAGTGAGAGCGCCTGGTCAACAACCCTATCCGTAAGCCTCCTAAAGGTGGACAGGCTCCTCCATTCTAAAAGAGAGTTCTTCAGTATTCTGGGCCACAGCCCCCAGTGTGTTTTTCTCTTGAAGATAACACTCCTCCACCCACCTGTCATGGCAGTCGTGAGGCATAACAAGTAGGCTGGGATGAACATTATTTTTAACTCTGGTGTTTTAGAAATGCTGAGTCATCATCATCATCATCACCATCATCATCAACTCCTACTCAGGGAGCTGGTTTTCTCTAGAGTCGGGGAGATGGGGCACCAGACATAAGCCCTAATGGGGCCAGCAGTAGTTATGCAGGAGAACTCAGTCCCTTTGTCCCACCATCCCAGACGCACGTGCACCTGTGATCCTACTGGTAGCCCTGTTACTGATATATGGTAGGTCCCCAGCACAAATAGGGCAGGGAAGGCAGATGAACCCGCCAATCAAGGGTGATGCTGGCATGCTCTACAGACTTCCCCACTAGTCACTTGAACGGCAGACATAATTCATTTTTATTCATTTGAGTAACTCATTTATTTATTCAATAAATATTTATTGAGCCTTTCCTATGTGTGAGGTCCTGGGCTGGCAGGGAAAGGCTGAATCAGAGGTGCCAAGGCATGCTTTGAAGAGTGAGTTCCAGTCCCCACCTCTGCTGCTCTTAATATGAACAATCAATGAGAAGGAAATCGCTGGGTGAAAGGGTACTTGGTCCGGTAAAATGCTAAAAATCTTAAAGATGCCAGAACCCTCAGATAAATAGAACAAGAATTAGAAAGGCTCAAAGCAATTGAGACCCAGCGAAAAGATAACCTCTCATTGTCTAGCCTAGGTGCTAGAATGTGATAAAAACATGAGGGTATTTTGTGAACTTTAACACATCTGTCGTTTGGTTAACCGATGAGTCCCACATTGTAAGGCACTTAGGGGTAGACAAAATAGGCCCAAAAGTATAGGAAGACACATTATAAAATTCAATTTAAAATGTTCATTGGACACCAATCATAGCATCACAACTAAAACAAGCACCCATTTCTAACTTGTTATTTGGGTGTTTTTATCATCCTTCAGGTGTGTATTGTGGGTATTGTTTAGGCAAGCCATCCCTGGCCAGCAATATAAGAAGGAATCTTTCCACCCTGTACTCCTAACACATCGCCACATACAGAAATGTGTACTTGCCTGCAGATGGAAGCAGTGTATTGAAAAGATGCAGGAAGTTTGGTTTTGTGGTCAGGGAGATCTGAATTTACAGTCTGTCCCATCCTAATCCTTAATAGACGCTTTGTAAGTACACGCTTCTTAAGGGAGCTTTAACATATGCCTCATAACACCTATTAGAATCTTGTCTGGTGGACTGGAGCTATGGCTCAGTCTGTAAAGTGACTCCCTTGCAAGCATGAACACCTGAGTTCAATTCTCAGAACCCATGTAAAAAAGCCAGGCATGGTGGTGCATGCGCATAATCCCAGTGCTATAGAGGCAGAAACTGGGGGATCCCTGGGGATCTCTGACCAACAAGTCTAAGCTACTTGGTTAGCTTCAGGCCAGTGACAGATTCTGTCTCTTTAAAATGTGGATGGCAACTAGAAACAACACCAGAGGTTGTCTTCTGGACTCCATGCACATACACACACATGCACACACATTTGCATTCACACGCACATGCACACACATGCATACACACATACAGAGATGCACTAAAAAGAAAAAGAAAAAACACTTGTTCAGAATTATGGATAAAGACTACTCAACCTAATCTTCTCATTGGAGATTGTCAATAAATACCAAGTCCTGTCTTTCAGATTTCAAGTTTCCTTCTCTAAGTGGTCTACCTGATTCTTGACTGATTTCTTCCTATCTTTTTGGGTTGGCTTTTTCCTCTGCACTGGCATATTTTGAGCCTCATTCTTCCAGCAGAAGATACTGATTCATTTAGTGAATAAATATTTATTAAGCACCTTCTTGTGTAATATGCTGTACGAGGGCCAGTATTACATACTAAGATGAATCAGTAGCATCCCCATAATTTAGGAGGGAAGCTAAACCTGCAGCTCAAAGTGGATTGTGATGGACCATGTAAGGAAAGCAGGTCCATCAGTGATGTTGGAAGAATGGGCAGTTATTTACATGTGAGCCAACCAAGGAAAACTTCTGAAAAGAGGTGTCACAAAAAGTGACCTTTAGCGGGCCTGGAAAGATGGCTTGGTGGTTAAGCACATGCCTGTGAAGCCTAAGGACCCCTGTTCGAGGCTCAGTTCCCCAGGACCCATTCAAGCCAGATGCACAAGGTGGCACATGCATCTGGAGTTCGTTTGCAGTGGCTGGAGGGCCCATTCTGTTTCTATCTATCTGCCTCTTTCTCTCTCTGTCTGTTGCTCTCAAATAAATAAATAAATAAAATTTTTAAAAGTGAGCTTTAGGGATTTAAGACCTGTGAATATGGAAAACCAGAATTATTAAGCAGGTTATTTTAAAAAGGGCAGAGACACAGGGAAGCAAACAGTTTAAAGAGAATTCTAAATAACTCCAACATTTCTAATATGGGATGCATGAAACGGAGAAAAGACACAATGGAAAGGTGGATTGACTTCAGAGCATTGAGGACCTCGAAGGCCAGGCCATCCCATGTGTGTGTGCTCTGCAGACACTAGGAAATGAGTAGGACTGAACCTCCCTTCCTTATGTGAGCAATAAGGCTGAAGCCGACCTTCACTGCTCTCCTCAGATAGCAAGGATGTGCCTTTCACCTATGGTTGCATGGCAGCTGCTCCTTCCAAGGTCCTTGAGCAGAAGGCACAGTCACTCCACTGTGGAATCCATGCAGCCCTTTCAGAACACCCCTGAGCTTGCCTCCCTTTCTTGTCTGAACTCTCGGAGGGAGAGCATGCTGATGCCATCAATGGTTGGTGCATTCTGAGTCCAAAGAAGGAGCTAGCTAGCTTTCAATAAGCCATCTTATAATTTCTGCTAGGTCTCTACTTCTGTTGATGGCATTCTAATCACACTCACCTGCTCCCAGAGGAGTGGGCATACAGAATGGACCACTACATGTCTGTGGTTTAGCAAAAACATCAAGGCATAAGAAAACTTGTAGGTGTACGAAAAGATGGTTCTCAAGAGGAGATATAAGATCATAAGTGCATTTCAAACTTAGAGGGAGAAATCTCCCGCCACCTCTTAATGTAGTTTCTTAAAACTCTGCAAACTGAGCCAGGCACAGTGGCTCATCACTAGGGAGGCCAAAGTAGGAGGATCTTTGTGAGTTTGAGGCCAGCCTGAGACTCAGTGAATTCCAGGTCAGCCTGAGCTAGAGTGAGACCCTACCTTGATAAAACAAAAACAAAACAGACAAACAAATAAACGAACAAACAAAAAAAATTTCTACAAACCAGAGTGAGTTATCTGCTAAATCAACAGAGGCAATAAATAATGTAATATCCCACACATGCCATTTATTCAAAAGTATTTTCTACCTCCCCTCATCTGAACAATTAAGTTTGGTTTGAATGAGGTATATCACTATTTCACTTACTGGTCCTATGCAAAAGATAATATAAAATAAAAATAAAATACCCAGGCATGGTGGCACATGCCTTTAATCTTAGCACTCAGGAGTCCGAGGTAGGAGGATGACTGTGAGTTTGGGGCCAACCTGAAACTACATAGTGAATTCCAGGTTAGTTTGGACTAAGGTAACACCCTACCTTTAAAAAAAAAAAAAAAAAAAAAAAAAAAACAGGGCTGGAAAAATGGCTTAACAGTTAAGGTGCTTTGCCTGCAAAGCCTAAGGACCCAAGTTTGATTCCCCAGTACCCACGTAAGACAGATGCACATGGTAACACATGTGTCTGGAGTTGTATTTGCAGTGGCTCAAGGCCCTGGTGTGCCCCCTACCCCCCTCAAATAAATAAAAATGAAATATCTTTAAATACAATAAAATAAAAGACAGCAAGATGTGGGAGTTGTGAGGGGTTGCTGCACAAGCATGAGTGAGGAGAGAAGCAACCGTGGAAGATACAGAAAGAAGCACACATGGAAGCAGCAGCAGAGTGGGTACCAGGATGCGTGTTCTGCCGATGAGTGAAAAGTTCATCTAGCCTAGTGCCGAGAGGGTCTGAATGAGTTACCTGAGCCGGTACAGTACCCATTAAGGCCTAAACATTAAAGACACAAAGATGAACGTGGTCAGGCTGCTGCTCTTAACCTGCTCAAAGTTTAGACGAGGAGGCTGAAAACCAAACAAGTAAATCACAGTACTATGTGCTGAACTGCTCTGGGAAATAGGAGCTGTTAAAAAGCTTTGAGAGCACCACCAGAAACAGAAAGGGTTCTTGAGAGGTGTGCTATTTGGGCACCTTTAGGTAAGTCATCCAGCTTCTTTGAGCCTCATCTTTAAAAAGTGATTATATCTGGCCGCCTGTCACTAGAAGGTATTTCGAGATTAAATGAAATCATGGTTGAAAATCCACTCTGCAAACTACAAGTCCTGTACTGAAGTAGGTGAGTGCTATTTCCTCAGCCCATTTGAGCAAAAGCCTGTGGAGTGCTTATATTGTGTACTGGGTGCCAATACTGTCTGAGTGAGCATGGACCTGTGGCTGGCTTCTCTCTGCCCCCCCACCCCACCCCCCGCCTCCCCTAATCCCAGGCCTCAGGATAACCAATGTGCTTTCCTACACAGCACACCCACAAACACATGGCCTGAGAAATCATATGAAACACTCACCACCTTCTGGTCTCCATCCTTGGTGTTCAGAGAACTCAGCAGCAGAATAAAGACTCCGTGGCCAGGGATAGCCTCTCTGCTGGAACTGACAAAACTGCCCCATCCCTGGGCCTCTTTCCTTCCCACCCTCCCCTTTCTTAACTGCTTTCATCAGCTCTTCCCTTATCCCTCACCCCTGCCTATCTCTTGGTAGGGGTGAGCAGTGTTTCTGGCCTCTCTGCTATGCCCTCTCTCCCAAGTTGGGTGATTTCTCAAATCTCCTGGGAGCTTTGGTCAGGAGCAGTGGAAAGGGGATCTGTATCTGCTGGCCAGTCAGCCTCTGAATGTCTCTTAGAGCTCTCTCTGATGCTAGGACTCTCCCTCCCCACCCCCTTCTCCCTTTCTTCCTCCCTTTCTCTCCTTCACCCTCTCTTTCTCCACTATCCCTTGTTCTTAGCCTCACCTGTCTCCCCTCCCCCACCTCTCCCTCATGATTTTTTTTTTCTGAATCAGCAGTTCTCTCCATAGCCCAATCTCCTTTCTTACCCAGACATCCTAAACCCATGTTGCATTGCTTTTGTATATTTTTTCAGTCTTGATTCATCCATCTTTTCTCTCTTGGTCTCAGCACCCTTTTTCTCATGCTTCTCTCTCTTCCTCCATTACCTCTCCTGCCGCTGGCCATGGAGCACACTGGGGCCTGGGACAAAGTTCCTCCAGGAAGAGAAGCCGCTCCAGATTCTACTCAGCAACTGATGACCTCACTGTATTTTACTCATGTGATTGGCTACTCCAGGGCTCTGTGGCGGGAGATCTTGAAAAGATGTTTGATTGGTTTCTTTGTCCCTTTGCCTCTTCAGTTTGGGATGGGAACTAGGCCCCTGAGGCTTTTAAACTTCACAAAAAGGGAGTGGGCTTGAGCTAGTGGGCAGAGAGGTGGTGATTCTGGCCTGGGGTGAGAGGAAAGGGGTTTGATTGTGCCAGAGAATGGCTCAACAAAGCGGGAGATCTAGAGCCTAGTCAGAAAATGGAAGAGAATCTGAGTGTCCTATAGAAGGTGACCTTCTGGGAAGGTGTGAAGCACCCTAACCTTACTCTTTCGTCAATGATGAAGGTCTCACCTTGAAACAGTACTGAATTTGGAATCAGGCATTTCGTTTCTAGTTTCTATTCTATTTGTAGGCCTTTGGGCAAGTCATTTCATTTTATACTTTTCATAGATTTAGTAAAGGATTAATTTTGTGAAAGTATTTTTTAAAATAAATATTAAACCTGCATTTATATTAGCTAATAATATGGTATAGAAAAAATAAGGAAAAAAAATAAGGAACGAAAACATCTTTGGGTATTTATTTATTCATTTATTTATTTAATAACATTTTTTTTCCTGTAGCGAGCTCCACCACGTTACTTTCAGCCTTTCTGAAGGCTTCATTGTCCCCATCTGTGAAGTGGGAGAACTAGACTGGATGATCTCCAAGATCTCTTTGGCTCTAACACTATGTGATTGACAGACAAAACTGAACATCTTCCTTCAATTTGTCCCCTTCAGAGAAGACAGCACTTCCTTTTTTTCAGGGCTCTAGTTAACGTCTTCCTTTTTCTTAGGTACCCTGGTGAACCTACTTTCCATAGGGGTTTAACCTCTCACACCCCCACAATGAAAGGGTAGATCCAAACTGTAGCAGTATACACAGGGCTCATCCTTGATGGAGATTCTCTCCCCAGGCTACTGGCAGGAGCAGGATTTGGAGCTGGGAACTCTGGCTCCACTGGACGAGGCCCTCAGCTCCACAGTCTGGAGCAGCCCTGACATGCTGGCCAGTCAAGGTGAGAATCCAGGCTCTTCATCGCAACCTCCCTCAGACCCTTCACTCATCCTCACATCATCCCCCACTCACTCATGGTGCCTCCACCCCATGTTCTCGCTCCACTCGTTCCCACACAGCTCTTTCTCCTTCCCATTTGACATTTAGTTCTTAGTTCTGCACCACCAAATTCCCTTGCACCTACTCCTTCCCTCACTGTGTTACAGAGACCTCTGTAACCTTACACCTCTTTCCAAAAATAAGATGCTTCCAGAGGAATAGATTACTCAGAGCAAAGAGGCCCTGGAAAGACACTGTCAAGGAAGAATTCTTCAACAGGAGACAGGGCGAAGGGATAATTCGTTAAAAATCAGTACATGGCTTGGACAAATGAGGGGCTTCCCAAACCTTTCAGTGAGACAATATCACTTCCAAATTTCCTCAGCCAGCTTAGTTATTGCACATTCATCTCAAAACATGGTTTCAATTCTGAAGTTAGAGGCTGACTTTGTAAAAGCATTCCAATGAAAACAGCCCTGCCACAAGAGAGAAGAACAGAGCACCAGGCCAGAGGAAAACTGGTACTAGAATGACCTCAGGTGTCAGTTCACCTCCCTCGCCTTGATGCCTCTGTCTGGCAAATGAAGGAATTGGATTCCATGGTCCTCAAGATCTCCCTGAGTTCTGCTCTTATAGTTCCACACGGTACAATGACCCACCAGGCTCCATATTCTGATTCATAAACAGCCACCCTGAATGGCGTGTGCTTGCTGGCCATCATTTCTGACACACGCACCTTCCTTCCCTCCTAAGGGCTTTCTCTCTGCTAGGAGCACTCAGAGTACCCTTTTTGGAAATGGAGTTCTGGTAACTAAGACAAAAAGGAATTTGCAGATAGAAGAGGGATGGGGTCCTTGCCAAGGGGAGCATCTGATTGTTTTTCTAGTGCTCGGTAGAGGGATGTAGGAAGTATGTTTCCTGGATTCCGCTTGAGCCATGAACAATGCTGGGTGGTTCATTCAGTGCCACCAAGTAGACTTTGTGCATGTTTCAGAATCAGAGCTGGAAGGTGTTTGTTTTGGATTAGCTCTGTGGAGGTCAGTGCTGTTGCGTGACTGATAGCCAGTTTCCAGATGATGGAATCAATATTGGCACTCAGAATCCATGCCATGGCGAACTTGGAACAGTACCGCGTTGTCAGGGAGCAGCTGTCAGTCTGAGGGGCTCACAGCCAGACCTGAGGAAAAGGTACATTTGGCATTCCACTGGCTTATCCAGAAGATACCTTATGAGTCATTTTTGGTTTTGTTGTGTTTTGTTTCATTTCACTAAGGAGAGAGGAGTTAGAAAACAAGTTTTCAGCACATTGAAGGGAAAAGTTTAATCGTTCTCTCTTTAAAATGACATTGGAATGGCAATTTGGACATATGTGTGTTGGGAGGTGGGAAGAACTAAAACTAAAGGAAACATGTAGACTGATGTGGTGGTGGATGAGGGGAAAACATTAGCCCAAGGTCAAGGCCAGCCAGGGCTGCAGAGCAAGTCTGTCTCAAGGAACCAAAATTAAAATAATAATAGAGAGAACTCATGTTAAGTACTTGATTGGATTGACACTATTGTTAGAGGAATTTGAAGGTATATTAAAATGTTTCTTTTTGAAAAATTTTTCTTTTGTTTTGCTGTTTCTGTCAGAATGAAAATACAGCCCAAGAAATGGTTTATCCTCTTCCCTACCTATTTCAGTTTGGGTTTGTCATTTACAATTGCTACCACCGCTTTTTATCTTCAAAGTGGGTGGTGGCAGGAAAGCAAAACACAGGATGACAGATATGTATGTGTGTTCTCAAAGATGACTAGTAGAGCCACATGTGCAAAGACACACATGTGCAAAGACACACATGTGGAGGAGTACGTGCAGACCTGAGTGACTGTATTCCTCTCAGTCTTTGTGGTCCTGTCCGTTCATTCAGCAAACATTCAACAAGTGGTGTTTTTTGTGTCTTCAAAGCCAAAGGAAGGTGAGGTCTGTCTCCCCTCCACGACCATCCCCACCTCTGTTCCTTCCCTCATTAAGCCTTGAGAGCACACAGAGACCAGAGCCTTGGATGGTCTGAATTAGATGAGGCGGAGTTTGGCCCAGCAATGGGTAGATGCTTCAGGGCTCCTCAGGAAACTAACTCGACTCTCACCCTGCAGACAGTCAGCCCTGGACGTCTGATGAGACCGTGGTAGCTGGTGGCACAGTGGTGCTCAAATGCCAAGTGAAAGACCATGAGGACTCATCCCTGCAGTGGTCTAACCCTGCCCAGCAGACGCTCTACTTTGGGGAGAAGAGAGGTAGTGTCCCATGAGTTACCTCTCTCCTTGGGAACTATGAGCTTGAGGGAAACTGTCCCTAAACCCAGAGGCTAAGAAACTCAGAGGTATGTTATTTGATAAGCAACAAGCCATGGGCTCTTTAACTGTTCCCAGAGAAACCTCAGAACTACAACACTGACCTAGGCACTGGGGTGCTGGAGTAGCTTTACCCCAAAGGAGCCCTGATCAGCATCTGATACCAGGGTCCCCTCGGCCTTTCACAAGCAAACGCTCAGGATCCAACTTACTCTCCAGAGTATCAGGCCAGTGCATTCACTAGTCCTAAAAAGTCACTGAATAGCCTGATGCCTGTTCCGTTTCAGGAATGGAACACCCCACCTCACCCCACCACACGAGGCCCCTTTCCCCAAAAGATACTAGAAGATAAACAGGAAAGGCACCAGTAGAAACATGGCTTCAATTTCTCCTGATTTCTCTAGCCCTTCGAGATAATCGGATCCAGCTGGTCAGCTCCACTCCCCACGAGCTCAGCATCAGCATCAGCAATGTGGCCCTGGCCGACGAGGGCGAGTATACCTGCTCCATCTTCACTATGCCTGTGCGGACCGCCAAGTCCCTCGTCACTGTACTTGGTGAGGCTCCCAAACCCCAGTGTCTACACAGCATGATTCTTTGCACACAAACCTTTCTAACTTGGTCCCAGAATCTGCTCAGAACCCTGGCAAGCCTCCAAGAATTTGGGGGAAATGTTCCTCCTGTCTTCCTCAAAAATACAAAGAGAACTGAGTTCCAATTCTTTCTCCTGTACTTAACTTTGATCTAGGACAAACCTCTTACTTCTTTTAAGCCCTCTATAATCATATGATCATATTAATTCCACTTAGCTCCAACAATACTATGAGGGAAACAGGAGATCTATAGGCAGTCTATACATGAGGTTTTCAAGTCAGCCTCTCTTGCTCCTTGTCTACATCCTGCATTGCTTCCCTGAACCTCAAACTCTGCATGACCACCTCTTTGTTCTCTGGGTTGTCCAATCAGGTACCACATCTCAGGTATGTTCTGTCTCCCCCATTGCTAGGCCTCCTCCTCTGGGTCTTTCCTTCTTAGCTTCAGGAAGGAAATGAAAGAGAAACATGATTCTATTCTTCTACCTATCTTTCTAAGCTGAAGTAGAACCCAGGTGTACTGGCCCCTCTAAAGGACTCCTCCATAGGGACAGCTGATGTGTGACCTCATGGTGCCTCTTCTTCCTATCCTGGCCATCCCCTATCCATGGCAGGAATCCCACAGAAGCCTATAATCACCGGTTATAAATCGTCATTGCGGGAAAAAGAGACGGCCACTCTCAACTGCCAGTCTTCTGGGAGCAAACCTGCGGCCCAGCTCACCTGGAGGAAGGGTGAACAGGAACTCCATGGTGAGGCACTTCTACCTTGGGGTTGCAAGGGAGGGTGCCCCCATGGGAAAAGAATGAGGGGATATGTTGGTGGGTACATATGGCATGGGATGGAGGGAGAAAGTGAGTAACAGAAATGCTATGGCCATATCACAATTTTCTAAGCGTGTCTAAGTTGAAATTTACTATGTGTGTCAACAGTGGGGCTCCGACAGTATCTCTGTGTTAGAACTTACTTTGTGTGTATGTACGTGTGTGTGTGTGTGTGTGTGTGTGTGTGTCTGTCTGTCTGTCTGTCTGTTTTTGCATTCCAGGAGAACAGACACGAGTACAAGAAGATCCCAATGGGAAAACCTTCACAGTGAGCAGCTCAGTGTCGTTCCAGGTTACCCGGGACGATGATGGGGCGAACATCGTGTGCTCCGTAAATCACGAATCTCTCAAGGGAGCTGACCGATCCACCACGCAGCGCATTGAAGTCTTATGTATGTCGTGGGAGTGGGGCTAAAAGGACCAGGTGTGAGGTGGGGAGTGAGGAGTGAGGGAAAAAACAGTGCAGGGGGCCACGCATGAAGCGATGTGCACAGATAAGAGCACAGGCAAAATGTGAAGTGAGAGGCAACCAGGCCTCACACCTGGAACGTCTTGGGAAAGGTCCTGCAGTGAGTATTGTAAAGTCGAGGAACTGTAGTCTCTCTCAACATTTGAGCTTTGTGCTGAAGGAGAGCAGCCATAGATATGTAAACAAATAAATGAGGATCATTATTTACAAATGTATGTAGCCAGGATCTGGCCCAAGGGAAAAGTTTGCCGACCCCTTCTAGACCAATTCAAATCGTGGTGGTAATTGTTACACAATCACAGTCCCAGGTTATAGTTGTTTGTTTGTTTGTTTGTTTGTTTGTTTGTTTGTTTGTTTTGAGGTAGGGTCTTGCTCTAGCCCAGGTTGATCTGGGATTCACACTGAAGTCTCCAGACTGGCCTTGAACTCACAGCACTCCTCTTCTGCCTCCCCTCCAAGTGTTGGGATTAAAGGTGTGCACCACCAGATTAGTTTCTAATCTGTCTTTTACCACATACTGATTATATGATGTGAAAACAACTTTGCCCCGCTAAACTAGATTCTTTATTTGTGAAATGAGAGAAGTGAACATGGCTGTGAGCAAGCTTCTTGTTCCGACATGTTATGACATCAAGGTGTTTCAAGGAAAACAGTCTCTCTGGCATTGGTACATATCCCCAGATCTTCTCCCTACCAATCACTCCTCTATTGCCTTAGCACCATAGTTTTTCTTGAGACCATGATGTGAAATGGCTGTTGTCACTACTACTGCTCCCAACATTTTCCCAAGCACCTCTGTTCCCTGTGGAATCTGCCTTTCACATGGACAGGAATCTTCTGAGGAGGTTGGAAATCTCTCTTCAGATGACATTTTCAAAGCTAAATTTCATGAGTGGGGGAAACCATGGGGAAAAGAATGACTGAAGCACAGAAGAGGAGATAAAGAAGTAGAAAGCAACATACTGCTTGTTCTCATTTACCAAAAAATTGGGCAGTTTTCAAAAATAAAGCCCTTGAGCCAGGCGTGGTGGTGCATGCCTTTAATCCCAGAACTTGGGAGGCAGAGGTAGGAGGATCACCATGAGTTCAAGGCCACCCTGAGAATACATAGTTAATTCCAGGTCAGCCTGAACTAGAGTGAGACCCTACCTTGAAAACCAAAAAAAAAAAAAAAAAAAAAAAAACCTTAATTTCCTTATGGAAACCCCAAGCTGACACCTTTCCTATTTAATCAATGGCTAGACCTATTCTTCAAATGTCAACAAGAGGTAACTTTGGACGGCAGGCGGTCGATCTGCAGGCATGGTAACCTGCATTCTCACTTCAGTGCTGACATTTGCTAGCTAGATCTCCTTGACCAAACCATTTACTCTCTCTGTGACTCTGGCTTACTTCACTGGATTCTCCTGAGTGTAAATGGAATGATCTATGTGAATGGACTCTGTAAACTTCAGAATTCCATGTTACTGTAAGGTATTTCTATAATTACTAGTTGTGAGTGTGAGGGCCTGGGCCGTGGGCAATTTTTCCAAATCCCAGGCTCTGGCCAGAGTTAAATAAGACCCCGTTTCCTGATGTATCCTTAAAGAATCTTCTGTCGGATACCACACACGTCTGACTATCACTCTCCAGGGTCCCTGATCAGCAGTCAGTCAACAAATGCCACACTCCAGTTGCCATGCTAGAGGTTTCTATGGCTGTGAAGCCCTGGAATACCCATCCCCTCACCTGGCCTGGCTCTCTTTGTCCTGTGTGCTTGAGCAGAGCATGTTCATTAACTGGTTGTTAAGGTTGGCTCTGTCCTTAGGGGAAGCACAGCCTCTTTATCTGCGGTTCCAAACCAGCATCTGGTGGCATTGTTCTAAGCCACCATCTGGACCCAGCCTCCCAAGCAGCCCTTTGGCGTCAGTGGCAGCTGCCATTATTCCTTCACAGAGCCCGTCTATATTATTTCGAGCCTCTCTTGCAGCCAAAATATGACCCCCCACCTCTTGCCATTTCAAAGCTTTCATTTCATGTTTGCACTGGCCATTCAAGGCAATGTTTGTGTTTGGGCGTTGCTTTTGGTTCTAAGCTCCCTCGCAGAGTAGACAGAACTGAGAGGTTGTGAACTCAGTCAGTGTCAAGTTCACTGTCTGTGCATTTAAAAAAAATATGTCCAAGGTTCGGTCCATGTGCCAGGTGGTCCACTAGGCATTAATTAACCATATAGTCTTCCCAGCTCTGCTAAGGCATCCTGTGCACCCCACCAAGGACAGCTTTCTAGAATCCTGTCACTAGGGGGTTTCAATGCAACAGGTGGCTCACACGTTCAATGGTAATTGCTGACTGGTTCACACACAGCGAGGAAGAGGAAGGTCTGTGTATACAGCCTCTTGAGCTCTGGTGACTTTTCAGTATAGGGTCCATAGTATGTAAGTGAGCAATTTCAAGATCTTCGGACTCTCTCTGACAGTGTGAGGATTTGTGTTCTGACAGCATTTCCTTCTCCACAGACACACCCACTGCGTTGATAAGGCCAGAGCCTTCCCACCCTCGGGAAGGCCAGAAGCTGTTGCTCCACTGTGAAGGCCGTGGAAATCCAGTGTAAGAAGAGCCACCTGCTGGCCTCTGATATGTCTGTATACTTTCAGATCATCTTCCTTACTGTCCAGCTTCATCCCCTCTCCTCCCTACTGGTTGAGTTGAGCCTCCTACTCCCCAAATCTGTCCACAATACCCATTCTTTATTTCTACTGCAAAGCAGCCAAAGAAGTATTGGGGCATAGTTACAGTAAGATACAAGGTAGAAAAAAAAAATCTCTATCTTCTCCCAGCATGAATCCAAGACCCAGCCCCTACTATGTCACCTAGAAGCTCTGGTCCCTTCAGCCTCGTCAGTGTTTTTCACTTCCCTACTCCCACTCATTCTTTTCCCTTCCTCCAGCTAGCTCCCTGGCCTAGTCTTTCCTGAACCCTTCTGACCTTTCTACTTCAACAGCCCCCAGCAGTACCTATGGGTGAAGGAGGGCAGCGAGCCACCCCTGAAGATGACCCAGGAGAGTGCTCTCATCTTCCCCTTCCTCAACAAGAGTGACAGTGGCACCTATGGTTGCACAGCCATCAGCAACATGGGCAGCTACACAGCATACTTCACCCTCAATGTCAATGGTGAGCCTTCCAGGATCTCCTTTTTTCAACATGCCCCTGCCCGGGGCATCTCTTACTCTCCTGATGGTGACCCTCCCTACCCTAACTGGAAGTAAATAGAAAATGCCCACCACTGGGGGGCAGTGCACTTAGTCTTGGGATGTGTGCTCATGGAAAATCAATGGAAGGATGGACTCTCACTGCCTTTGTCTATGGAGAGGGGCTCCTCGGTCACTGTCTTCTGTCCCCTGTGGTCACCTGACAGAGAGAACAATCTGCATTGAGAGGCCCTGGAGCCTCTTAAGTGCCTGTATGTCCCCCACCGAAGGGCTGCATTTAGTTCCTTCTCCTGGGACTATGTATGGGATGCACACTTTTGCTCTCGGTTGCTTTCTTAAACACCCTTTATGCATTGTACTTGATCCAAGCAGAAAAGAAACAGGCACTCACTATGTTGAAACTGTCAGAAATCTCTTCTCTGATGCTAAGGGAATAGGGTTTACTTCTCTGAAATTCTCCGAAATTGGATCAGAAGAAGTGACGGGCTGGCACAGAAGCTCTTAAGAAGAGCTCGCAGGGGATTTGTGTGCGTGAGTGTGTATGTGTTGAGTATATGGCTACAATGCATGTGTGTATGTGTGTGTATACATGAAGGCCAGAGGTTGCCATCAGGTGTCTTTCCTTGGTTGTTCTCTTCTTTGTTGTTACTTTGAGTTACTTTGAGGCAGAGTCTCTCACTTGAGCCCAAAACTCATAAATTAAGCTGCTCTCACTAGCTAACTTGCCCTGGGGATTTACCTCTCTCTGCCTCCTGTGTGCTGGGATTACAAGTGGCTGTCACACTTCTTTGGATTCACATGGGTTCTGGGGATCTGAAGTCCAGCCCTCACACTTGCATGGCCAGTACTTTATGCACAGAACCATCTCCTGGGCCTGATTGTTTTTATTTTTATTGAAAACCTCAATGAGATTGTGGTCCTACCAGAAAGTCTTCAAACCTTTCCACAGAATAGGGAAAGCACATTGCTGCAAGAACTTCAATGGGCGTCCAGTACTTCACACTTCCATTAAAGCAGGGAGGGATGTGAATAACAGCTAGGAGTCCAAGGATAAGAGAGCTAAGTACTTGGGACCAAAATGTCTACATTGGTGATTCAGACTCCAGGAGCGACCTCAGTGTGTGACGCATTCTCGGCATAACAAACAGGGCTATGGAAAGAAGTCAGGAGCAACAAGAAAGCACTGAGGTCTGGGATCTGTCCTGAGATCTCTCCAGATAACTCTGATGGCGATTGGCAGTGAGAAGAAATTCTGTTGCCCTGCAGTTGCTCTGCCCCGTGTTAAAAATCCCAGTAGTGTGGAATGGGTTGACTATGCTGCTAATGCTGCCGCCAGGTGGCGGAAAGAGTTACTACATTCTCTTGTGAAAAATAGAAAACCTGGCAGGAATGAAATGAAATGTACTTATTTTACCTAAAGATAGAGGCTTGTAATTGATGGCCCCATGAGGAATTTTGGCAGTGGAAGACTGTGATTGTCCAAGGAAGCCTTACTTTAATGACTTCTGGAAAATTAGCCAAGGTTAATTTTCAGAGTGGACCATTGTCTCGTATAGTCCCTGGGACGGTGACAATGGGAAACTCATTCATTCGGCTTCCTTCACATTCAGTCTATCATATCAAGAAGCACCTGGGCCATCCTCCTCCTCCCTCCAAAGCAGAATTAAAAAAAATAAAACCAAAGCGCAAATGTTTTCTTTTCAAATAAGGCACAGACAGGCAAGGCTGAAAAGCTGGCCCAGTCAAGCCTGAGAAAACATAAGGTAGGGAAGAAAAAAAATTACAGGAGTCAACGAGGCATCAAGATTCAAGCTGAGTCCAAGGACAAACAGTAGTTCTCCCTCATATCTGTGGCTAACGCAATTCTAGATACGTTAAAATTACCCTGGTGTACCTGTTTTTGGCTATTTGGATTCTTGGCCATGTCTTGCAACACATAGTCCAGTCTGTGCTGTGAGAAAGTTCCCCTGCCACTGTGGCAGACTAATTTTCAATATCTGATGGTAAGGACACCACCCATCTTGTGAGGAGTCAAGTCATCTCCCGTGTACAAACTTTTGGATGATTTAAAAGCATTGATGAAATGTCAGGCCTCAATGTTGGGACAGGCCACAGGACTTGGATTTCATTGGACCAGTGACCTTCCCTGCCAAGAAGGAACTCGGAAGACCAGAAATGGTCAGCTGAGCATAGGCCGAGGAGCTAAAGAATAACTTGAAACAGCGAAGTCAAAAGCTATGTGATAAAGCTTTAGAAGGTATATGGGCCAGAGACACTAAACTACGCCTAGGCTGAGGCAGGGGATCGTGATGTTATGGGTTTATTCTGGAGCACTATATTATAGTACTAACTCTAGTATTAATTAGCATCACATGCTATAGCTTTGCTCAGAGGGAAGTGTAAAGGGTTTACACAAGTGTTGCGAGATGCTACCCAGCTGCTTAATTTTGGGCTCTATCAGCTTTTCATGGTTCCCTTCCTATCTGGTTTCAGAGCAATGGGTAAATAGGCAAAGAAGCCCCCTAGAGCAGTTAGCTCAGAATATCAAGCCGACTGGAGGGTGAGAGGTCATGGGAGATAGGAAAGGAACTGATAAAAGAGAGAGGAAGGAACAGGGAGGAAAGGAAGGAAGATTTTGAGATTAGTAATAGGCATTAAACTAATGATTTCTGATCAAGGTCAAGCTTTGATGCCAAGAAATCAACTACAATGGCTGAGTGTGAGCAGATTTATTTATTTCCTCGGGAACACATCGAATTGCTCTTTAACAATTCCTACTTTCCATGCGTGGTGAGATGCCTGTGAGCGTAGACTCCAGTGGGTCTCCTTGGCTGCTTGCTACTCTATGCTCCTGATGTTAATCCCTCTTCTCTGCTCTGTGACCACCCAGGGCCAAGTGAGCATGTGAAATATGGATCTGATTCGTGTGTGACTATCTGTGTGTCCTCCCCGCAGACCCCAGTCCAGTGCCCTCATCCTCTAGCACCTATCACGCCATCATCGGTGGGATCGTGGCTTTCATTGTCTTCCTCCTGCTCATTCTGCTCATCTTCCTCGGCCACTACCTGATCCGGCACAAAGGTTAGAGGCATCATGGGAGGGCCTGGGGGCGTGGAGGGGGAGAGGTAGATGAGTCAGGGGCAAAGGAAGAGAAGGCCGCCTGGAGGACTATGGAGACTCATTCAGCTGCTTGCAGTGTTTGAGGAAGAAAACAGAACACAGCCACTCCCAAATGGCACCAACCCTGTGATCACTGCGTGCCAGCAACCCCACAGCAAAGCTTGATCACTTGGTGATCAACCAAATTCAACTCAAACCTGCCCACTCATTCAGCGGCTCTGCACCGCACCGCTCTTAGCCTCAAGAGACTGAAAGGTCCCAAAGCAGTCTCCATCCTATTTCTCCCTCCCCTGTCTTCCTTTCCATCTGTTTAGCCTCTTTATTTTTCTTCATCTTCTTATCCTCACCCATCTCTTTTCTCTCCTGTTGGCTTTATTTTGCTTTTACCTTCCATCCTGCTCTCTTATTACTTCCAGCCAGCAGCCTAGCTGCCTAGGACAGTAATAGGTGAGCAACTGCATTGTGCGCATGTGCGCGTGCACGCACGCACCTCTTTTTTTCCCCCTTGCCTGTATTATAGATGAGATTCTAGTTAAGGGTAGGAGTCATCATTCATGGAGGTGTGGTCAGGTGAGGGATGTTGGCAGCAAAATGCAAATTAAGTACGGGAGAGTGGAAGAAAGCTTTAGGCAAGAGAAAGATTACATATGCAAGGTGTGAGTGGGTGGGCAGGGAAGTGGGCAGGTTGGACTCCAGGGGCTGGGAAGCTACTGGTGAACAGAGGAGCCTCTATCTCCACACAGGAACCTACCTGACACATGAGGCGAAGGGCTCCGACGATGCCCCGGATGCTGACACGGCTATCATCAACGCAGAAGGCGGGCAGTCAGGCGGGGATGACAAGAAGGAATATTTCATCTAAGGGCACGTGCCCTCTTCCTGTGCTCCCCCAGGGGCCCCGTGGGGACTGCTGGGGCCATCACCAACCTGGACTTGTACAGAGCGACCCCAGGGCCGCCCCTCCCGCTTGCTCCCCAGCCCACCCAGCCCCCTGTACAGAATGTCTGCTTTGGGTGCGGTTTTGTACTCGGTTTGGAATGGGGGGGGGGAGGGGGGGGGGGGGGAGGGTCACCCTCAGCCCTTTCCCGTGGCTTCTCTGCGTTTGGGTTATTATTATTTTTGTAACAATCCCAAATCAAATCCGTCTCCAGGCTAGAGAGGCAGGAGCCCTGGGGTGAGGAGAGAGCAAATAAATCTGGAATGTTAGGAGGAGAAGGAAGGTGGATGGGGAAGAAGTGGGTGTGGAGCAGACCTGGCAGGGAAGCTTCCCAGATAGCTCCTGGAACCCTGCTAGAGGTGGCCCGTTCTCTGTCAGCCACACACTGCAAGCTACGTTCAGCCAGGTAGACAAGTGTCACACTAATAGCCCTCTTCCATCAACATGGGAAGGGGGTGAGGTGGAGGGAGAAGAGGCTCTCTAAAGAGATCTGAACTGAAGAGGGTATAGAGCCACACAGGGACCAGGGCTTCAAAATGGGCATGATGCGTATCCCTCCCAGGAAGGGTTGACTTGGAAACGAAGGATGGTGAAGATGGCCGTGTGTATCATCACGTCTCCACAATGAACGAAGCTAGGCTCTTTGAACAGGAACTGCCCTTGGGGGGCATAGGCGCTCAGCTGCCTCTCCTAGCTCCAGCAGTTGTGGGAGAGGCCACTGCTCTGGGGCCTGAACTGTGTCTGCTTGCCCCCCCGGCGCGGAGGGGGACCCTCACTTTTACCCAAGACCCTGGACTGTTGCACGGCAACCACTCCTATCATGGCATTGCTCAGCAACTACCCCTCCACCTTGTGTCACCCTGTGCCCTCTCCCACTCCCTAGGCCAGCCCACAGCCCCTCCTCCCTCAGCAGCCAGGCAGACATAACAACAAAAATACTAAAGGAGCTTCACGACACTGAGCTGTTTCCTGCCCAAACTAAGGGGATAATGTGAATTCTGTACATGTGTGGAAGTGTGCCGAAGTGTGCACGGATATGTGTGCGTGTGCATGTGTGTTTGTGCGTGTGAAATGCAGGGGAGTTGAGGAGAAGGACCAAGGGTCAGGGGTCCTGGGTGGTTGGATGGGCCATCGGGCATGTGACAAGGGCTTTGGGAACAGAAAATTGCTAGTCAAGCTTTGTACCTCACCGGGGGTTGTTGCTTCATCCTGGTCTTTTCCATTCCACCCTCAATGGCCATCTTGGAGAAAGGAGTCCCAGGACAGGATTTTGCCTCGCTATGCATTTCATCCCTCCCTGAAACACCACACATTCACCCCCTCCCTTGACGTCCCATCTCAGAGCCATGGAGTCAGGGCCACAGCCTTTGCTATGCACTCCTCAGGCCTCTCCCTGGCACTGACCCTGGACCCCCATCATATGTACCCAGTGAGTTGAGGGCTGGGTACCATCCCTGCTTTTGGTTTTCTGTCTTCCTTCATATGGCCAAGCTGGTTGCCGTGGAGTTAAGGTTTCTTCCCCTTCCCGTGCTGGCTGGCCTGTCCCTCAGCCCGGGACACTCTGGGCATCACTCTCACCCTCCTCCTCCAGCATGTCATCTCCGCTCTGACAACAGGTGTGTAAAATGGGGCCGCTGCGATCCAGCAGTCATACCCACTCCTTCAGTTCAGGTAAATACCTTTGTGAATCTTCCAGCCCCTGGTTAGGGTCCTAGCAACCACAGGCAACCCCTCACCTAAGCCAGGGTCTCCTCCTCTTACAGCAGCAGCAAGGAAGCCTAGGGCCCCAGGCCTGTTGGGCTTCTTGTCTCCCAGCACCCGCTTTTGGGAAAATGACTTTTCCTCTTCGAGCTGAACCACTCTGTCCATATTACACAGAAGCCATATTTGTACGGGGGCGGGAGGGAGAGGGGCCTTTGTGCTGTGTGTGTCTGTCCATGGGTGGGGGCGGGGAAAGGGAGCAGGGAGGGGATCGTGTATCTTTATAATCTTTCTAACTCTCCTGTGCTAATCTCAGAGGGACCACCCCTCAATATATCTGGATTATCCGTGTGGTTCGGCTGACTCCTTTCTGCTGCTCTCGCTGCTGGGCTGCCATTATCGGTTTTGATTTGAGCAATCCAAAGGGTGGCAAAGCATTGAAGCATATGGCTAATAGCATGTTTAGTTTTTTCCCCAGCATGTGCTGATGCTGTGACCTCATGGGAGATAGGCTTTATGGGTATAGACAAAGGGCTGTGCTAGTATCCCAGGATTTAGCACACAAGGAGTACAAGGTTCTTGCCATGCCTCTCCCCCCAAGAGCATCTGTGTAGAAAAGCAGGGCCCAAGGTATTTGTGTCCCTCCCTTTCCAGAGAGCGTGTCGGGCATGCCGTAACTGCTACCCTCTGCTCTCTGTCCAGCAATGTTGGCCGAGCTGAGATGAGAGGGAAATACCACCAATTCCATTTAGGAAGGAAAGCCAGCAGGCCTTGGACAAACTCACTTGCTAGCTCCTATGTGTTAACCTTAAAACTTGAGCTTGTGTCCCAGGAGAGAAACGGCGGGGATTTTTACCAGGCAACCCAATGTTTTCCCCTTGGTGTGACTTTTCGTCATCCCAGGCCCTACTATTTGAATGAGACTGAAGCTCCTTCACAGAACTGGGGATGAAACATCCCATGTTTTCTTGAACAAATGAAAGAGTCCTCTATCCTACTTTCTATCTCATTGTTTTCACTGTGACACCCGTGCTCACCCCTCCCTTGAGTCCAGATCACATCTCCCAAATTTAGGAAATAAACAACAGCGAGCCGTGGCAGGACAAAACAGAGGAGATTTTGGCAGAGGAGCTGGGTGGGACCAAAGTGAAGAGACCCCAGCTGCTGGACAGGCGCCCTTGATTTCTATTGACCAGAGAAATGAGGGCTCTATCACCTCCCTGCCTCATAAGAAACTTTACTTATTACTAAGATATAGGCCAATGAAACAGTCCCAGAGCCTTTATGTCCCCCCACAGAAATATGAACAGGGATTATCCCATGGGCAATGGTCCCATTTTAAAATTATGCCATGGTCTCTCAGAGCCTATTTTACCGCTACAGTATGTGTGCTCTGTTTGGTGTGGGAGATGCGTTCGCTGAGTCAATGGGCGAGAAGGCAAAAGCCCAGGTGCTCTCTGAAGTAGCATTATTATGCAGCCTGGATAGCCCCCATAACTCCTCCTCCCTCTCACACTGAAACACCCGTAGCTCGAAGATAACAATGCACACACCCAGGAACCGCCTGACACCTAGCACTCAGATGTGGGTACACAGATACTCAACACATGCACATAGATAAAGAGATATGTTTTACACACTGGACTCCAGGCAGATCACCCTCGCTGACATGCGCACCCCTCAGGCTGCATAGAGCCTTGGAACTCTCTCCTTGGACCCTAGTCAAGGGGATGCAGAACAGCGAGAGTCATGAGCTTCCTGTTCACCCCAATTTCCCAGCACGTCTCTCTTATCTCTGCCTCACAACTCACCCCTGGCCCCTCTTCCTTCCTTGAGCTTGAAGAATCCCCATTTGCTGGAAAGAGACTTGATTTCTTCGTCGCCGCCTTTGGGAAAATTCCCCCTTTGTGGTCCTCGCCTTGTTCTTTTCCTGAGACCATCCTGATCAGCCACATGCAGCTTCAAAACAGGAAGCCCCGGGGCCAGGGTCCCATGTCTACCCTAGGCTTAAAGCAGGTAGTAGGCGTGAGATATCGCTTCCTGAATGTACTCTCCCCTGGCCCTGCCCAGAATCTTCAGGCCTTCATTAGCCTTGGACACTTATCTTGGAACCACAGCTGCTTAAGAGAGCATCCCAGCCCTTTTCTCTGTCTGCCCTGGACCCACAGTGCCATGGGGAACTGTCTGCACCGGGTGAGTTTGGGGACCGGGACCGTGCTCCACAACCCTTACCTCTTTGCCCGATTGCCCTGTCCATTTGCTCCTCTGTACTTTGTTGTTTCAAAAATCTTTCCCCCTTCTTTCCGGTCCCCATTCTTCCCCCTGTCCTCCTCATCCAGCCAGTTCTTTGCAGCTAGCTCCCTCCTTCCTCTGCCCTTCTGCTCATGCAGGTTTCCACACAGCCCTGCCCCACCTTTTCCATGATTCTGGCCACACAGGTTTCACAGCCTCCCAGCTTTCCACCATCCCCACTGCATCCACCTGCGGCAGACAGCTCCCTTGTTCTCCCAACCACAAGCTTTCCTTCTGTTCTGCTTTCCCACCTACCCTCAGTCCCAGGCTCTTCAGTGAGGGACTAAATGCCATGACATCCTCTCTGGGTGTGCCCTGCAGGTGGAGCCCTCCTTCTCACTTGACAAGAACGGAAGTCAGTTTTTTCTGAGTGATTACAATGGGAGTTTTTCATACGAAGATAATGCCTCTTATGAATTCCCCGATGACTACAGCATGGATTCGGCTGCCCCCTGCCACTCCTGTCACCTGCTGGATGAATCCTCCCTGCCCTTCTTCATTCTCACCAGTATCCTAGGTGTGCTGGCCAGTGGAGCTGTCCTCTTCGCACTTCTCAGGCCTCTCTTCCACTGGCAGATCTGCCCTGGCTGGCCCATCCTGGCACAGTTGGCAGTAGGCAGTGCCCTTTTCAGCATTGTGGTGCCCATCCTGGCACCAGGGTTAAGCAGTGCCCATAGTACTGCCCTGTGTGGCCTGGGCTACTGGGTCTGGTATAGCTCAGCATTTGCCCAGGCTCTGATGATAGGGTGCTATTCCTGCCTGAAACCCAAACTAGGTGCAGGCCAGCACCTGGGCCTCACGCTGGGGCTCACAGTGGGACTTTGGGGAGTGGCTGCTCTGTTAGGATTGCCAATCACCTTGACCAAGGACACTTACAATGGTCTCTGCACCCTGGCATCCAGCAGAGGTCAGGGGGCTCTGCAGTCCACACATGCTGCCATCTGTTTCACCATGTTCACCCTGTTGCCATTGGGACTTTTGGTAGCCAAGGGGCTGATAAAGGCATTGGGCAAGGGTCCAGCCCCCTGGGTTAGTGCCCTTTGGGTCTGGTACATTTTCTGGTTGCCACACGGAGTGGTTCTGGTATTTGATACCTTAGTGAGGTCCAAAGTGTTGCTTTTGCCAACATGTCCAGCCCAGCAGAGCCTGGATGTGATACTGCACCTGGCAGAAGCCCTGGCCATGGTACACTGTGTGGCTTCACCCATGCTCCTGGCTCTGTTCTTCCACCAGACCACCCACGCTTCCTTGCCCTCTCTGCCCCTGCCTACGAGACCATCTTCTCCCGGGAACACCATTGGAGTAAAATCCTAGCTTTGACCCCACCTGTCAACCCGAATTAAAGTCTACACTGCTTTTATGAAGCAGGTGGTTTCTCATTTTGTCCGAAGATGAAGAGAGGAGGGAAGAATTGAATGGAGAGAGGAAGGCAATTGCATGCCCGACTTTCCTGCCAGCAATTGTTTCTGTGGCTAACCTGGGAGAAAGTGAGTAGCGTATAAACGTCTTCGGGGCATACAGATGTCTTCCCAGGGTGTGAGACTGCTGCTGCCTTCTTGTGGGGGAAGAGGAGAAACCGGGGAAGAAGCTAAACCCAAAACACTAAAAGACACAGCTTAACAGGTAAATTTAAAAAAGAGAGAGAGAAGCTGTGGCAGAGAGCAAATGGGAAAAAACAGAAAATGGAAGAGAATAAAACCCCAAAGTAACAGACCCACTCCCCTGTCTGACCTGTCCAGCCTTGCCCTTCTTTGTCCTCCTTGAATGTGTTTAGAGGTCAGGATCATGGTGGAGAAGGTGAGAGGAGCATGCACTGGGGAATTTCTTAGTCTAGGGTAATACACAGATGATTTAAACTACTTCCTGTGAGTTGTCTCTTGTAGGTATGTTCCTCAGCATGACCCTGATCTCCTCTCCCTCTCTCCTTCATTGATTATCTCTCCCTTTCTACCTCTCTGGTAATGTCTGCTAGGAACTATAGCCATGTTGCATACAGTGAAACAAGTCATCTGTGTGATGGTATATCAGAGAGCGTCTGTACCACACAGAACTGTGTGTAGGAACGGACTTCTGACCTTGTGCCCCACTCTTGTCAGAGTGTGAGAATGGGGCTCCTTACCCCGTAAGTGTTCTTCACCTTGCTTCTCCTGGTAATGTTTCTGTGTAGGGCATATAGAGGAAAGGAAAAAAAAAAAGTTACAAGGGCTGATGCAATTTCAGGGGAGAACCCCTCATCAGATCCATCTTTTGTTGAGAATTCCTCCAATTTGCTTTTTAAGCTCCAGCTCCTGAAAAAAAAAAAAAAAAAAAAAAAAAAAAACTTTCTTTCCTACACAAATCTTTCCTTCCCCTTCTCTTCTGATATCCCACACAGCAAGCTCCCCACATATGCCCCCAGATACTCTAGTTGCTTGCTTTTGTAAATTTGGAGTTTGCCTCAACCCCTACACAACAAAGCTTAGGTTATGATCGGAAGAGCAGTGAACAAAGTCCCTCTTCTGCCAACAACAAACGCCCCATTTGGAAAAGCTACTTGCTTAGGGAGTTCCTCCCTGCAACCCACTTCATGCCTGGGAGGGGAAGACGTGAACAGTTACCTCACATCTGTCTGAATCCATTACCATCTTTCCATGATTTCAAAGGTGACAGGTAAAGAATGTCGTCAGACCTAAAGTGTTTCTGTGTGACTCTCGAGGCCTGGGGACAGACAGGAGGATTCTGGCGTGGAGTGGAGGTGTTTAGAGCCTTCTGGGCAAGAAGGGGCAGAAGATTCTGGGAATTTTCCTGGGTGGGTGCCTTGACAAAGCCACTAAATCTCCCTCCTCTGGTCTCTTAGCAACCACCAGGTTTAGCGACTGATTGGAGCATCATAAATTGAAAGGCAGGACTCATGGACTGATTGAGATGCCAGAGACATTCTAAAACAGAAGGGAAGACAGAGAATATGAAGAAAAAGAAAATTAGTTACAAACCTAGATTATATTCAAGTCTCCAACCACAGTGGTGAATGTATCCTGGTGTTTTCATTTTCTTTTATTCTTTTCAAGCCTCCTTCCTTCCGGAATCTCCCTCCACACCGTGACTGCTCTGTTAACCTTCCAGAGGTTGCCTTCCTCCCTCACAAGGGACTGGGTTTGGGGGCTGACCTAGTTAAGGGAAGGGGGAGTAGGCCACTTTTGACTCCCTGAATCTTCCAATGTCAGCCTCAGACAGCTTGTCTTACCTATCCTCACCCCAAGCCTCCAGATAGATCCCTCCCCCACTCAGTCTTAGAGAGAACCTTGCTGATAGCTGGAAAGCCACGGTACTTCTCATAAAGGGAAGGCAGGCAGGCACAGCAGCCAGCAGCTGATAAGAGGTCAGTGTGAGAGATCAGCATCCCCACAGCCATGGCCTCCTTGCCCGTGTCCCACCCCCCACCCCCGCATTTGCCTTGCTCCAGTCTGTTTAGGGGCTGCCCTTTCCCTGCCATTATCCATGTTGCAGCTGCACAATGGCTCTTCCTCAAGTCTGACCTCAGTCAATTCTTTAAGCTTTCCTCTGGGACTGGCTACCCTACCCATTTAACCCAGTGTACACCGCCAAGCACTCTAAAATTGGTCTAAACCTAGTGTCTTTTGTGCAATTCTTCAGGAATACAAATCCTGTTTCCTCAGAACCCTTAAGAATTTAATCTAAGGGTTGGCAGGGATTTTAGCTGTGGATGAATTATTAGGCCTCCTGGCTAAGACAAAATCCTCTCAGAAAGATGAGAGTCAGGAAGGCAAGCTCTTGGGAACACGCAAAGCCCTGGGGAGGGTCAATTTGCATTAAGAAGAAAGACTTTTTTTCTTGAGGGAAGTTTGAGCATCACATTGATGCTCATAATTCATTTATTTCAGATTGAGCCCTATCCCCCAAAGGACTTGAGAAACAAATGCCTGGTCCTCACCCCTTCATTCACCCACATTTCCCTATCCTTCACCCCTGTCCCCCATCACCTTCCTACTGGAGTGGCTCTCTGGGAGTCCCTGGGATTGCAAACGGAATTCATGGCCAACTCTAATTGTCAGGAATTTGCATGAAAACTGTCCTATGCTATCTAATTATTCTGACAAAGGCAGCCCACCGTCTGGGCACAAGGAGAATCAGAGAAACACAGTTTTAATTATCAATAATGCACCTTGCAGAGGAATGTGACTGTTTAAGTTAATTAACAAGTCCAAGCCCTTCCAAATCATTTCTAGACATCTAGGTGATTTGGGCAGGAGGGTTATGGAGTACTCAGAGATAGGGTGTACTTAGAAGTCAGTTTGGTGAAAACAAATGTTAGTTTTCATCTTCATTTTGACGATTTTATGCAAAGAAAAGGGAATTCTTTAGGAGACAGTGTCTGGACAATTGGCTTAGGAAAACTTAGGGGTCACCATTTTGTCGGGATATATCAGGTACACTTGTGGTGGAGAACAGATTTGACAGTTCCTAACAAATGAGAGCGTTACGTCCTTAGAGTTCTTAGGCACCTCTAATTCATTGCCCAGTCATCGGCAAATTTGGTTTCTAGCAAGAGAATCCTGACTTCTCCATCACCGACATTTACTTTCCGGAGCACTTTCAGTTACCCACTCCTCAGGACATTGCACATCCTGTCTCAAGTTCTACTCTTCCCCCACCTCGGTCAAGGATAATTGCTTGTACATTTTTCCTAAGTAGTTCTCTGCGTCCTGGAAAAACACTGTATGTAGTTCCAAACTGCATCCCTTATCTCTTCTAATCCTTTTAACAGCATAGGCCCTTGTCTCGTCCTCTCAGTTAAGTATGGCTAATGTTGGGGAAAGTCTGAGGAAATATAACATCACACCCCACGTGGTGTACATCACGTCCCTGCTTCCCTTGGAGTTAATTTTAAATACTTTGCACCATCTCAGGGGACCCTGTATCAACCTGTGACTTTTCTCCTCTTGTTCATTAAGGTTTTCTCCCTGTGGTGGCTTTTCTGTTGTTTGGATGGGCAAATCACTTCTGTCATTATAAGTCTTTATTTGCATTGCATTTTGGTATCTCGGGCCCAGAACTCTCTTTCCTGTGCTCTTTATGAGATTAGCATCAACTAATATATGAGGTCTCATACAAATAAGTTCCTCCAAGTCTCACCTGACATCCAGTGGGATGGAACCCTAACTCCTTCATGCACTCAAGTCTTCTCTACTAATCCACTTGAGCTTGCTTTCTTTTTTCTTCCTTCCTTCCTTCCTTCCTTCCTTCCTTCCTTCCTTCCTTCCTTCCCTCCCTCCCTCCCTCCCACCCTCCCTCTCTTCTTCCCTTCCTTCTATCTCTTTTTCTCCCCATCTCTCTCTTCTCTTTTTTTTTTTTTTTATTAACTTTAGAACTTTATTGTATGTATGAACATGTTGCATAGTGGTCTTATTTTTATTGGGTTTACTCAAATTCCCTCTTCCCCACCCAATTCCACTGAGGACCCTCTTAAAGCTTATCAAACCAGAAAATCATAAGCTGCTGAGAGCATTTTATATATTTTTTTAAATTTTTTATAATGGTTTTAGCCTATATCTGAAGCTGGCCTTGGGATTCACTATGCAGTCCAGACTAGCCTTGAATTTATGAAAATACCCCTGTCTCAGCCTTCCAAGTGTTAGGAGTCCAGGCATGAGCTGACCACACCCTGGGGCTGTCTCCATTGCAGCATGTATCTCTTGTCAAAATCGTCCTGGTTGTTTACTTATTGGCTTGCCCGTTTATTGCTTGTTCAGTCCTTCCTTTCACCACCTGATAATAAGCTTCAAGAGTGTAGAGTTTTTTCTCTTTTATGGCTGGCATATGGTCCGAGATTGGTATACACGTAATAAATACATACGTAAATTAGCTCATTTCATATGAATAAAAGCATCATTTTCCTCCCTGGAGGATTCATGATCTAGTGAGGGAGAGGAACAAGTAAGCAAACAATGGATGGAGAAAACTGCCAAAAAAAAAAAAATGACTTGGTTCCCCTCTGTGCTAATAGGTAGGTACCTTTACCATGTCTTATTTGGGAACCGATAAACCTTATTTCTGCTCAATTTATTGCTGATATAGCTAGAGGATTTCATCATAGCTCCTGAGCCGCACTTTGAATGAACAATGCTATCTTGCCTGTGAGATACTGCCAGGTTTGGGAGTGAGCAAAAGGTGGGAAGGCTTGTTATATTTCATCTGTACTTGAGGAAAAGTGAGTCACAAGACACTCCCCAAAGTGCTAGGAGACAAAGTTGTCCATTGGCTTAGAATCAAATTCAGAGTCTAACCACCTTCTCAAATTTCATCATACTCAAGAAAATGGGCTGGAGAGAGAGGTGGCCGAATAGTTAAGGCACTTGCCTGTGAAGCCTAAAGACTCATGTTCAATTCTCTAGTCCCCACATAAGCCAGATGCACAGTGACACAAGCATGCAATGTTGCACATGTGCACGGGGGGGGGGGGTGTGTGTGCACATGTCTGCAGTTTGACTGCAGTGGCTACAGGCCCTGTTGTATCAATTCTCTCTCTCTTCTCTCTCTCCTCTCTCTCTCTCTCTTATCTCTCCCATTAAAAAGAAAAAAAAGGCCAGTCTGTTGGGCTTGCCTCAAAAAAGAAAGAAAGAAAGAAAGAAAGAAAGAAAGAAAGAAAGAAAGAAAGAAAGAAAGAAAGAAAGGAAAAGGAAAGGAAAGGAAAGGAAAGGAAAGGAAAAAGAAAAGAAAAGAAAAGAAAAGAAAAGAAAAGAAAAGAAAAGAAAAAGAAAAAGAAAAAGGCCCACATTTCCTTGAACCTAGAAGTTTTTTCTTTTTTAGTTTTAACCTAGCATCCTGTCTTGACCTTACCCCTTCCCTTCTAGCGAACTCCATCTCCTTTGTCCTCTGTCACTCACTTGTTCTTCTGGGTACTCAGTCAGGTTAGCCCATTGAGGTATGGAATTCATTTATAGAAGTTTTTACATACTAAGTTCACGCTACTGTGAGAGGTACTGAAACACACAGAAATGAAACTACACTGCCATTGACATCATCAGCTAATGACTCCTTAGTTCCCCTCCATCCCCATCTTTCCTCCCCAGGTTATCAGGCTTTCCCAGTCTACTGTTGAACAACCTTAAACTTATTTTGGTTCCCCAACACACAGGACATCCCTCGATCCCTAAGCCCCCTAGACATCTCAGCCAGGCTTCTCCTTCACAGCAAAAAACAGACTTCTAGTCAGAGCCCCTCTCGCTGGCATCTCAGAAATGTCCGTTTGGTGCAGATGCAGAGAAGAACATTTGCTATTACACACTCTTTCAAGGTGGCTGTGGTAGATTCTGGAAACCAACACACTGAAAGCCAATTACCCAGAGGGAGAGGGATTGGGTGTGGAGTCTGGCAAAGAAAGCTCTGTGCAAATGAGTTGGCTCACTCCTATCTGTGGCCCGAGAAAGAGGTGAAGACATGGATTGCCTCCGTTATTGGCCTTAAGCTCCCAGAAGCACAATCACGCTTTTCTTCCACCCTATCTCCCCTTCCAAGCTCTGGAGATGGGCTGGTCCCCTTCCTGACTTGGTTGATTGATAACAGAAGGAGACCCACAGAAATCTTGGGGGAATTAAAGGGAACAAGAGGAGGGAAGGTCACCGGACTAGCAAAAATTGCAGAAATGAAATAAAATTTAATGGAGATTAATGTAAAACATGCATTTTAAAAACCAATTGCACAAAATAGGCCAAAGAGACCTGGCTAGACAGAAGTTCTTCTTTAAAAAATATATATATATAAAGGCTTCACTTGGCTACAAGCTAAGGATGATTCAATAGAGTATGTGAGGCAGCCAAAACGCTAATGCAGTCTCAGACTGCATTAAGAGCCGCAGCATTCAGGACAAGGGAGGGCACAATGCCACTCCCACCCCGACAGCACATACTCAGCATGGAGATCTCAGTTATGGGAGCTATGTGTGGATAGTATAGCTTTTAAAATGTGCCAGCCAGGTTGATGCCAACCCAGAGACCATGATTCTTCCGGGATGTGCTGAAGGAGTGGGGTGGGGAAAATTGGATACTTAACTGAAAAGGTGGAGAAAATAGTCACCAGTGTTGAAACTATTGAAAAACTGGGCTATGAAAGTCACATTAGATATGTGTGTAGTTTCAGAACTAGGAGCGCTGGATGGGATGAGGTAACAGGAAGCATGATTTTAGCCGAATGGTGGGGGAAACATTCCACAGGAGGGTCAGTGCCGTAGGGATGGGCTATCACACTCTTGTTAATGGAAGAAAAGAAGGAAAGAAATCAAGGAGAGGGAGGTCCAGAAAGAGAGGGGGCAGAGGGAGACAAGAAGGTGAGAACTTCCCTAGACTCATATGTATGTATGAACATGCCATGCATTCTACACTGCTCATAATCTTGTTGAACATACTGAGGGTGAACATATCCATGGAGGGCCTTTGCCTTGAGTTTAGAGATCCACATGTTTGATATGGCAGAGATGAAATGTGTAAGTAGACAAATAAATTATGAATATTGTTATGAGAGAAATAACTGGTACAAACATGAGTAAGAGGAGAATGAGATTGCTGAAATGGATTGTGTTATGATTCTTAGTTCCAGAAAGGACTTGAGCTCATATTAATGAGTTTTCAGAATGTGAATGCACTACAGGCCACCTTGTGCCTTGCATGGAGCTGGAATGAGCCCAACAGCTTTCTCCCTAATGGTCATGCAAAAGAATCACTTGGCGAGTTTTCTACGTTGGGATCTTTGACTCAGCTCCACCTACTCTGATTCATAATATTTGGCATCAGAGGGCTTTGAAACCCTCTGACATCATGGTAAAAGAAATAACTAGATGAAAATGCACATTTTTCTGCTCCAGTATTTGGGTCTCTCATAATGATCTTAATCTCTGCCTGGATTCTGGAAGTAAATATCCCTGATTCGGGGATGGAATCCTTTGGTCTCCTCTGTATGCGTTTTATAGAACACTGAGGGAATTCTTAGCCAAATGTGCACCTGACCTGAATTACTCCAAGAAGTGGGTACCATTCCTGGCACAAATTACTGCAGAAAGTGTAGCTGGTGCCTGGGGTCCCTCTAGTGTTCAGACACTGTCACTTCGGCTCCAACCTCCACAATCAGGGTTGACCTGAAAATCTGCTGATAGGGAAGGGATGAGGGGACCACATGAAAAGAAAGAAGAGCTTAAATTCATGTTTTAGAACACTCTTTATAATTAATATTAGAAAACAGAGGTGTCAGATCTCAAGAATTACTTCCCAAATGCTCTTTTCCCCCTTTGCTTTCTGTTGAATGATCTAAATTTAAAGAAGGAGGTTAGGACATACACAAATTTCACAAACTTGATAGACATCTCCATAGAACATCAGGCCACTAACTGGGGATTCATTCCAAAGGCCCCTTTCATTTTGTGGTAAAATACATAATGTGCCAGCATTGAAAAGTACCAGGCTGAGGCAGAAGACGTGGGTCATGCATTCTGTGCTTTATGAGTTTACATTTTCTCATCTGTGGAAAAGCAGATAATGACACTTGCCCTACTTAGCTCACAGGTCTGATGTCAAGATTAAATGAGCTGACAGATGTGGAAGCTGTAAAATTACTTACAGCTGGGAGAGGAAATATACTACAATTAGTATTAAAGAAGAGTTTGCCCTGCAGGCAATTGGAAAATTGTCCATTGTCTTTATTTTTTCCTTCTTTTTCTAAATACAGGAGCATATGGGAGCTGGGCTTTCGGGGGGCATCATTCTTCCACTTTTGTCCTTTGATCTACACTCAGCTTCATGACCAGAAAGTTACAAGAGTTTATCTGGGATAGTGTTTAATAGGAAGCTGTAAGGAAGCATTCTTTTCAAAGAGAAGCCAACATAGGGATAAGGGTGATAATGGTGACAATGGAGCAATGGTGGGCCTTTTCTGGCACTTGGGGCAACTTGGGTCATGTTATGGCACTATATAGAGAAGATCATACAATGTTCTTGGTCTGCTGAATGGCACCAATCCTTCTACCATGCCCTTCATCATATGGCACCTTATTCAAGGACCCTGAAGTGAACATATCTTCCTTGTTGTCTTCTTATGGGAAGGTAAGACTGCTGGGGAAAGCTGCCTGCTTAGGAGCTGTTGCGTTTCAACTCTCAAGGTGTGCGAATGGCACTTGCTCCACTAACGCTACTCCAAGTGTGACCCATGGGCCACAATATGGGTGTCACCTGAGAGCTTGTAGGCAACTCAGACTCTCAGACTCCACCCCAGATCTGCTGCACGTGAACATGATAAGATATGATTTGTTGGCATAGGATTGAAGAAGCACTCTGCAACTGGTTGGAGAGCCAGACTGGCCTCTGTCATCATGTAGAGTCATTCATCTCCCACCCCATCCCACTTCCAGCAGAGAGGAAGCCCTGGATGCCAATAAACTTTCTCTTCTTCAGTCTTCCTGATTTCCACCCTCCACCTCAGAGTTCAGGAATCCCCAGGCACTAGGGGCTGGCCCAAGGGCAAACACTTAGAACCCATGTTGTAGAAAAAGACAAAAAGGCACACACATCCAACTTTCCTCCAGCTACCCCAGAAATGTGGACACTCTTCAAACTTTCCCCCAGTGGCACAGTTTTCATGGCTGTGGAGATGGGGAACACATCCTTTCTTTCTTTCTTTCTTTCTTTCTTTCTTTCTTTCTTTCTTTCTTTCTTTCTTTCTTTCTCTGCTGTGGATAAGATAGACCTCTGGGGAAGTGACTGCAGGAAACTGCCTATGTCAGGGGCAAGATGAGCACTGTGGAGGTGTGTGCCTGGGAAGTGGTCACACAGGAAAACAAGTATCACTTCTGCAGGTGGCAGGAGACCATAAGGGATCACAATACATCGGGGGTCTAATGTGCAGCCTGGAATACAAGAGCAAGCTGGTATGCTGAGACACAAGTGTGCAGCCACACACCGTCATCTGCTTGTGAGCTGTGTGCCTGGGCACCATGTCTATTAGGTGTGGACATGCACCCCATTGCCAGTGATCCAACGTTTTCTACACACACACATTACTACTACGACTACGACTACGACTACTACCACCAGATATACACTGCACATGTCTGAAGCAACTCAGAATGGATTTGTCTTTGGTGCTAAGCACTGTCTTCTCCTGTGTTTCTCTCTTAAAAATCTCTGTAAGAGGGTCAATGAGTTAAAGAGTAGACATTAGGGGCTGGAGAGATGGCTTAGCGGTTAAGGTGCCTGCCTGCTAAGCCTAAGAACGCTGGTTCCAATCTCCAGCTGTTCCAATCTCCAGGTCCCACGTTTAGCCAGATGCAAAGTGACACAAGGGCGCAATGCCGCACTTGCCCACAAGGGGGTGCACACATCTGGATTTCATTCACAGCAACTGAGAGACTGCTGGAGCGCCCATCTCTATCTGTCTCCCTCTCCCTCTCTGTCTGTCTGTCTCTCTCTGTGACTCTCTCCAAAAATAAATAATAAAAATAATAATAAAAATTTTAAAAAAAAGAGTAGACATTAAACATGTTAACGTAAAGCAGCCTAAAGGAGGGTTGACTGCAATAGAGAGTCAGGAGTAGAGAGTACAGGAAACAACAGTGATGGGGGGCCCAAATCCTGACTTCACCTGAGTCACAACTGCTCTAAGGAGCCACTCTGGGCCATAGTGGAGGATGTTGTCTTGTGTTACACAGAAGCTTCTCTGTAGCAGACAGCAGAGTTAGTATTTCTAGTCTCCTGAAGAGTCACAGGCTCCAGCTTGGCTCACCTCCAAACAACTCTACCTGCAGCCAAAGATTCCACACTTAAGTCTGTCTTCACTGGGGCCATGTGTCAGCCTGGGATAGTGTCACTGACCTAAGAGAACTCTTCAGAATTCCTTTTGCCTGGCCAATGCCCACTTGCTCATCACAGTTTAGCTCAGGTGAGCCCTTGACTTGCGACCATCCACTGACTGTCCCCCAGGATGTGTGTGTGACTTAGATGTGCCAGTGGTGAGTTCCCAAAGCATACTGGGAAGCAGGATGTAACCTCTGTCCTTGTGGGTGGCTCCTATAACTCTGACTTTCTTAGGCACAGAATCTGTGGGATGTGTGTGTTGTGTGTGTGTGTGTGTACATCCCACAGCATCACAGCATGCATGTGGAGGCAGAGAACAACTTTGGGCATAAGTCCTTTCCTTCCATTTTGTTTGAGGCACCTTTCACCACTGCATTCCCCAAACTGGCTGGCTCATGAGCTACTTACTGGAAGATTCTCTTGTCTCAACCTCCCTTCTCACCACAAACCCACTGTGACCACCCAGCTTTTATGTGGCTTCTGGGGATCTGAACTCAGGTATGCATACTCATACTGCATGTACTTTACTTACTGAGCCATCTCCTCTGTCCCCTTTCTGGTCTTTTGATTTCTAGAACTCAACTCAATTCCTGTGTCATGGTGTGCATTTTAAAGGTTGGGTATATACAGTAATTAAGGATAGAGGCTACAAATGTACTCTTAATACAGTAGAAAAAGTCAGAATTCGAGTAACTTTTCTAAGTATAAACAGTGAAGTGTATGGCACAATGCAGGTTGGGCCCTAGCCAGGCCGCCTGCTAGTAGGAACCAGGAAGTGGCTTCTGTGGACGTGGCATTCTGCATAGGCCTGGCGTGACAACAGCTACAGCCCCATGCCCGCGAGCAACCTGCTGCAAAATTATCTGCCCAGAGACAGGCTGTCATTGGTCACAAGAAGGGGACCACCCTGCCCAGAGACAGGCTGTCATTGATCACAAGAAGGAAACCACCCCATACAACGATTGGCCAGCCAAACCCTTAAAAACCCCTACACTTTCTTGAATAAGTCTGCAGCAGCTCGCCCTCTGCCTGCTTTCACACAACTCCCGGTGTCTGTGTCTTGACTCCACGCCTCTCACCCCCTACCCAGTGGAGACCCTTTATCCCCTCCTGGGATGGCCCTAGGAGGGACCCCAACAGTGAAGAATCATAAAAATCTAAGATTTGAACTCAGAACTATATTCCAGAAAGACTTCAACCAAGAACTTGCTCTCTCTCTCTCTCTTTTGTTCTCTTACTTTCATCTGGCGTGAGTCAACATAGCATTGCTGCTCTATTTCACATTATAAACACAAGACATTCAGATCTGACCTTCTGGGAGAGAACATCAAGTGAAGCAGGTTCAGTCTTATTCCAAAGATTACTGAGGCTCAGGGACTTGGAAGGTTCCCACTCAATTGTGTTGCACAGAGCAAGAGGAGAGGACGCTGTTGTTAACACATCATCATCTGGGATAGCAGTGTGGGGTAGCAGGCATCAGGACTGTGGCAAGGGTAGGGATCAAACTGCCTTCTTCCAACGAGAACAAAGTGAATCAAACCCATCTGTATGTATTGACACGGAGCCAATCTGGGTGCCCTAACTGATGCATCTCAGCAACTGATGAAAGACAAAGAAGCCAACCCCTCAGCCCAGACACCGCACTGGACAGAATCCATCACCTAAAGCCCACTTCCTTCTGGCCTCACCACAAGGGGCCACATCCAGATGGAGGAAATGGTTAAGAGGGTCTCTCATTTACATATATTTGCATATGTTTGCATATCCACACAAGAACATGTAGTTCATTCTCGGGCAATTTTCAAGTAAATGTGATTATTGCCACTTTCAGGTTGTCATGGTTAGATTTTGCTCTTCTCACTTTCCTTCTCACCCGCCCACAGTCCCTGAGCCCCAATTCTGGACTGTGAGTGTGTGCCAATGCTGTGGGAAGGGCACCACTTAAAGGATGCAGGAACACAGAGCACCAGGGAAGATGCAGCAGGACAGCCAGCAGCCAGGGCAGCTCCGGCAACCACACTTATGCCTGAATCTCCACAACACACTGTGGTGGAGGGGCTGTTCAGTCACATCTGTCCTGTTCGTGCTAGGATAACAGTTGCAGTGATTGGAGGCTCTCTGTAGGCGACACGCTTTTTTCACTGTGAAGGTGGCCGTGGGACAGTCAAAATCCTTCTGAGTCAAGGACGGTGGGCAGGTGATGAGCAGTCCATGAGCAGAAGCTGCGGGGTCAAACTCAGGCTTCCCGTCCCTTCACAGCCATTTCATCACTACTACCCTAAATCCCCTTACCTTTTTTTCTGACAATAAGCTTTCCCTACTATTTGGCTTTTACAGTAGGTTCTTCCCAACAGGGTTGTAATGGTGCAGGGGCTGAGGAAGACCTAGAGGGGAGCCTGTTTGATTTTTCAGGCTGTCAGATAGCCCACAGGCACTTGGAGAACACAAGAAATAAAGGACAAGAGGTGACCGAAGGGAAGATTCTTAAACGTAAACAGCTGGTCAGGAGTCAGTACTTTGCTTCTTTGGCTGAAGTCAGAGGATATTTATATCATGACAACCATCCTGGTGTCTTTGAATGCTTGGTTTATCTCCCAACTTCATAGATACAAAATGGTCCCATTTGAAATTGTGAAGCAAGAAGTCAACAGAAATCCACTGTGTGCCTCAGTGAGCCCCCAGCAGGCTGAGTGACTGAACATTCAGAAGACACTCGCTAAGCTCAGTGCAGTAGAGATACTGTGGGCTGTGGAGGAGCTTGGAAATTAAAATATACAGGTCCTGGCATCCATGACCACAGTCTGTAAAGTTACTTGAGCTATTTTATTAATATTTAATCACAGAAGGAATGGACACAATGGTTGTCTTAGTCTAGTCAGACTGTAATAATAAAATACTACATTCTGGGTGGCATATACACCACAACATTTATTTTTTTTGTCATTCTTAAGGTCCTTGATAAAAAAGACAGGTGAGATGGGCTGCAGAGATGGCTTAGCAGTTAAGGCGCCAGCCTGCAAAACCAAAGGACCCAGGTTTGATTCCCCAGAACCGACGTTAGCCAGATGCACAAGGTGCACATGCGTCTGAAATTCATTTGCAGTGGCTGGAGGCCCTGGGGTGTCCATTCTCTCACCCGTTCTCTCTCTCTTTCTCTCTGTCAAATAAATAAATAGATAGGTAAATAAATAAATAAAAATAAAAGACAGGAGAGTCATTCTCTGGTGAGGACCAGGTTCCTCCTCATTGCATCCTCACATGATGAAGGGTCTAGGGCACCTATGATATCTCTTTTAGAAGGGAACTAGTCCCAAGCTCCCATATCCAAATTACATGCCATAGGCCTTCCCTGCTAACTTTCATATTGTTAGGCTTTGGGAGAGTGCACAGAAATCCATTCTACCACAGTCATTGGAGAAGATGGGTCCAAATCCGAGACCTAAGTTTGGTTCTCTTAGGGCAAGTCATAGAACTCAGAACTTCTCCGAATCTCAGCTGTCATTGGAAGTGGTCTTTGATGTACTTTTGTGTAGTTGTGTGCAGAATTAAATTGGCTAACATTAAAAGAACCTAACACATTACTTGGCACTGAGAAAGCTTTTAAAATGTTATCTAAAATATAAGAAAGGTATAATTAAGTACTAAAATATGTGATTTTACAATTGTCAAATTTAGGGGGGAAAACCCTTTAAGATGCTTCCCAATCCAATGTTTCTCTAATAATGGTCTGTGGATTGTTGCCAATTTATATGCAACAAGATGTAAAAACAGAAAGGCAATGTAGTGGTAAACCATTCTTTCTCCAGTGTTGAAAGGCAGGTAGTATGCTAATACTGTGTCATTCCTCGATTTATTATTATTGTTTTTCTCATGAAATTTAAGACTCTAAGAACCACTGCTATGGCCCTCTCATTGGTACAGCTACCTTACATTCCATTCTCTTGGCTCCATTTGAACGAGGGTGGTGGTAACATTGGTACACTTTAGATCAAGCAAACTATTTCACCTCTCTTCTGCCAGATTCTCTTTCAGATTTTTTTTTTGGGGGGGGAGAGAGACAGAGAGAGAGAGGGAGAGGAAGACAGATAGAGATGGGTGCACCAGCAGCCTCTCAGCTGCTATGAACAAACTCCAGATGTGTGCTCCCCCTTGTGGCCAAGTGCGGAATTGTGCCCTTGCGTCACTTTGTATCTGGCTAAAGCTGGGACCTGGAGATTGGAACCACTGGATATTGGAACCAGGGTTCTTAGGCCTAGGAGGCAAGCGCCTTAACCGCTAAGCTATCCCTCCAGCCCTTTTTCAGATTTTTTTTTTTTTTGGTTTTGCAAGGTAGGGTCTCACTCTGGTCCAGACTGACCTGGAATTAACTATGTAGTCTCAGGGTGGCCTCGAACTCTCAGCGATCCTCCTACCTCTGCCTCCCGAGTGCTGGGATTAAAGGCGTGCACCACCACACCCGGCTCCTTTTTCAGATTTTTGAAGAGAGCAAGCATGAGGGACCTTGGTACTTGAGACAGAACCTCTGGTTTAAACTCAATTTCTATTAGCTAGCATGTTTGTTTCTGCCTCTAAACTTATGCCAAGCAAGAGAATGTTGCAGGGAATCCAGGAAGAGAGGGGAGAGCATTTGTAAATGGTGGAGTGCAGCACAAATGCTGTGTCTCTTGATAACTCAGCCTTGGTTTCATCAATAAGTCTTCCCACATCACAATATCTGCCCCCCCACTATCCTCACATGTCTGCATCTATTTTGACTCCTTTGAACATAGGTGGGACATGATTAGCTTCAGTGTTGACTCCTCTGAACGTAGATGGGAGATGATTGATTGGCAAATACTGTACAAAATCCTCCACCCAGAACTGAGCCCAATCTTCAGAGCTCACTGACTACCTGGATGAAATGAAGCAAAGAGCTGGGCTGAATGGTCTTTTGGGTCATATTTTCTATGGCTGGTCCCTGCGTGTCTGCTGAGCTGGGTACTCTAGTCTTATTCAGTGATTTCCACAGGAATGGATCTTGTTTTCTTCTTGGCCAGCTAACATTCCTAAAACCCCCCAAAAGTGCATATTTTCAAGCAAAGAGAAGCTTTATTCTTTTTAGTTTGGCTACAACAATTTTAACTTACTTTTCTTCAAAGTTAAAAATCTTCTCTTTGGAGAAATGGCAACAAAATAAGAGTTTAATAGGGATGCTTTTTCTTTGACATCAATTCCCATTTTACCGCCTTTATTTTCTTCCATTATTTCTTCTTCTTCCTTTTACATGGACTATTCCCTTAAAAGCTATTTGAAACTATTATTTTGCCAGAAAACCCTAAATATTCTACTCTAACCTGCCATACAATGCCCTGTGAAAGAAGTTGAACATAGGGGCTAAACCTGATAACTCTGAAAGCAGCAGATTTGGATTCAAATTTGAAGTCTAATATTGATTGTTTTTGTTGAATGGGGGCCAGAAATTTAGCTATTTTATTTCTCAGATCCTTTATTGTATAAAGAAGATAGGAGGGCGTGGAGATCATTCAGTGGGTAAGAGCACTTGTGAGTTCTATCCCCAGCACCCATATAAAAGGTCAGATATGGCCATGCATAGCCTTAAACCCAGGACTAAGAGGGGTATAGATAGGAGGATCATCCTGAGAATAGCAGCTTCAAGTTCAATGAGAGATGCTGTCTTGAGGACATGTGGTAGAAGTCTGATAGAGTACCTGATACCCAAGGTCCTCCTATGGCTTCTGCATACATACACATCTGTGCACATGCATCTCCATATGCAAGAGCATGCATCCCATGCAGACACACCACACATACTATACCATACTCGCCCCATACCATAAAGAGATAACTGTACACCTACTTAATCATGTTGGTCTGAATTAATGTATGCAACAATACAAGACACAGAATCTAGCACATGTAAATCTTGGGTAAATATTGAGCGTTGATAGTATTATAGTCCTGAAACTTTTGGGGTTTGCTTTGACTTATTCTCTCTTCCTTACATCTTTGGTAGAGGTATTTATTCAATCCCAGCCCATCAAAGAGCTCTTTATGAATCCCCATGGGTTTTGTTAGCTGCCTACTCCTTTCTTTATCAGGAAAACTCATGATTATTTTATTTGAAGTTCAGTTCTTAGAAGTGCCCATTAGAAAAGGCTCCATTGTTATTTTGTAACACAGGTCAGAAGACCTTAAGCCTCTCTTCTGAACTTTTACAACTCTGTTCTAGTCCATGGGTACACTGGTCTGAATATCTTCATTCACATTTGCATACAGTAAGTATTTCCCAAAAGGAGTGAATGTGGTCACCTTGCAAGAGGCCACCCTCTCATATATTACTAGCTTTTGGAAATGGCAGAACCACTGTCCTCCCAGTTTCTGATCACATATGCACCCTTATCTGGGTAATTTTTCCTGATCATGATAAAGTTTTGGTAGCAGTTTGCCCTCACTGTTTTTTCTACCTACTAAGAGATGAAGTTGTCAGCAAGACCAGGCAAGAATTCATCAGATGTTCTGCATAAGACTTGCAGCAGATATCCTGCCAGTTGAAGTCCCACATCCCCTCTTGATCTTGCCTCTCTGCCAATTTTTGCAATTCGGGGAAAAAGAGATTAGAGAGATATCTATGTGCCAATTTTCACATGAGCCTGTCTTATCTCCTCTGTAAGAGTGAAAGTTACTAGAATATGCTCTCTTCTAAATACTCATTGTAAAGGCCAAATATTCTACCAGATTATTGTTCAACTCAACTATTACCTAGCCTGTAGGACTATTTTCTCAACACAAAACTATTCTGAAAAAAGTATCTGTTGAAGACCTCCTTGGCACCTGACTGCATGTGTTATTAGTCACAGTCCTGCCACACTTCCACAAAGCATATTTCTTATCTAGAACCCTAGAGGACATTGTAAAATAGCTGAGTTCCTGGTGGACTTCTTATCACAGACTTCTGAGTGATGCTGGACCATCTTATCTCTGCCTGGCTATTCATCCTCTCTGAGCCGTTGGTTGGTAGTTTGCTAGACATATGTCTACACATCTTCCCTGCAGAGTACTCCTTAGTGCCTCACTTACCTCTGCCCACCCCTCCTTCCACCCCTGAGAGGATGGCTACTAGCTTTAGTAATAATTGAGGTTAAATTTGACATAATTTCCATGAAGACAGAGAGGTCAGCTTTAATATTTATTCTAGGCATCAAAGGAAGTTAGTGACATGCAGCAAATCAGTAATTTATTGAGTAGTTACTATGTGACAGACACTGTCACTAGGATAAAGAATATACAAAGATGACAAAGAGAGACAGTGGAAATCAGCATAGAAACAGCATTCCGACACAATGTGGTGAGTGTAGTCCCGCCAGTTACGGGGCATAGAGGAGTGGCACTGCCCATCCAGGGAGTGCTGAGTGTGGAAATAATGCTTGTCAGAATGCAGCCATGATGTTGAACTAACTCCTAAAGCTTAACAAGAAATCCCTATTCTAAATAACTATAACCCAGTTCCTTGTTTATTGGATAGATTTCTTTTTCATGCAACATGCAGTATTACTTCACTGGGTAAAGGATCAACCTTTGGGTTCAAAACTGAACCAAAGGAATTATCTCATTGTCTTCTCTAAATGACCCAGACAATAACCTGGCAGTAGGCTTTTGGGCATAACATGTAAAGAGGATGGAATCAGACAATGTTAGGAAATGTCTGAAAGAAGAAGTGAGAGGATGTGAAGGAGACACATGTGAGAAGGTTCAAGGTTCTGCCTGCATCCTTGAGGCAGCTATGTATTGAGCTAGACCCAGCACTGGCACAGTTAAGACCAAGATTGGTGGACCAGAGAGCGGGTTCTCTGGAGGTAGTTTCTGTAGGAGAGCATTCTTCCAGCTGTGCTTTCTAGAATGCAGTAGAGGATTATTCCAGCAATGTATTCTGAGGTTGGGCAGGCCAGGTCTGAACTTCTGATCATTCTTGTTCTCTGGGAGCTCAGAGTTATGGAAAGTCATATTGCATCTGCTTTGCAATGTGATGCACACTTGTTAAATCAGTCAAATGAGTCCAGAGTGGGGTGGAGTCTCTGATTTAACCTACCTAGGACTGATCCAGGTGAGTGGAGAAGGGAGGTGAGGATTCTGGCAAAGGGGGAAGGGATACAGGGCAGGCAGGAATGACATCATGGTCTAGACAAAAAAAATGGCAAGCAGGATGTGTTATACCCAATACAGAGTGGGAGACAGTAAGTGACAGAAGAGGGAAGTAGCTGTTAGACCAGAGAAAACTTTGTAGAACAAGTAAGAAAACATGACTTTTTATCAGGTAACCAGTGTGGATGCATAAACTAGTTTTTTTTTTTTTTGTGTGTGTGTGTGTGTGTGTGTGTGTGTGTGTGTGTGTGTGTGTTTTGAGAGAGACAGAGAGAGGGAGAGGAAGACAGATAAAGATGGGTGCGCCAGCAGTCTCTCAGCTGCTGTGAATGAAATCCAGATGCGTGCACCCCCTTGTGGTCAAGTGCGGCATGGCGCCCTTGTGTCACTTTGCATCTGGCTGAATGTGGGACCTGGAGATTGGAACTGCTGGAGATTGGAACCAGCGTTCTTAGGCTTAGAAGGCATGCGTCTTAACTGCTAAGCCATCTTTCCAGCCCTAGACTAGTTTTAAGCAGAGAAATAAGATGAGCAAGGTTTCATTAAATTAAATTAAAATACATTATATTACAAGTAAATCATTTTGGAAATTGTAGTGGCAAAGGGCTCTGGGGAGCAAATTAGGAAGTGGCTGCAATTGGCCAGATAAGAAGTGAAAGACCTGATCCAGTAATGTGATGGGAAGGATAGAGAGAAAGAAGTCTGAGGAATATCTGGTGGCAAAATCAGCAGGATGAAACTGGAAGATGGGCATAGGAAGGGGATGGAGAAGTTCAGCATGATGCAATGTTGGCCACTCAGTGGGAATGTAATGAGTATCTATGTAAGTACAGGTCAATGTTATGAGGATTACTTGTTCTGTCATTCGTACTGAATGAAACTAAAATGAGAATGCTAGTCTCCACTCACTCATTCACTGATCTTGAGAAAATCACAGTGTTTCTTCTATGAAATGAGGGCTTGACCATATAAATCCTAAAACCCTTTCCATCTTTGACTTTTCTGGAAAATATTATACAGCAATACTAGAAAAAGAACAGAAAATTTATGACAGTGTTTTCCTAAGAAGTAACTTAAAATTAATTTTTGGAGGAGCACTCTAATTCGAGGACAGCCATTATGCTATTATATCATTTCCTTCCCCTCCTCAGGTATAATTTCTTCATGAATATAAGTCTTAGCTGTCCAAAAATGTTCGTGCGATCATGACATATGTCTTGGATTATCTATACTATTTGGTACAGTGCCAGTACATTCTCATCATTCAAAATATACTTGAGCCATTTTATATTATGTCTCTTTGCAGGGGGCTTAACTCTAATATCAAATACTTCAAATATGCATCCATTCATTCATTCATTCAATCATTCATTCTTTCAGCCAGCCAAACAATGCTTATAGAGGAAGATACAATATGAGTTAAGACCTTACCTCATGGTGGCCCAGAGCAGATAAGTTTGCAGGACAACACAATGTTTGTTAGGAAATGAGTAAGTCTATGAAAGAGATAAAGTGATGCAGTTGTCAAAAGAAGAAGGTGATTGCTGCCAGTGAAAAGATAGCAATAAAGGCAGATGTCTTTGGGAGCTAATGTGCCAGCCTGTGCCCCACATCGAAAATCATGTAGCTATCTGCCTTCTTTGCAGGCCATCAGGTAGAAAACCGTGCTTCTTAATTACATGACCTTTGACAATCAATGTGACTCATCCCTCAGTTGTCTCATCTGAAGTGTCACTGCAAATGCCTATTTCATTTTTTGAAGATAAATAGCCATGATGATTGCCATTAATGTTATAGCTAATGGTCTCTGAGTGCTACACACTGCGATCGTCCTAAGCACCTCAGTGTATGTGTTCACAGTGATCCCATGAAATCAGACTCTGGCACACCATTTTTATAGCAGGCACCACCGGAGCCCCAACAGCCCTCCAAAGGTCATGCAGCTGGGAAGTCATGGAGCAGGTACCAAATGCAGGTGCTTTGGCTTTTGAACTGCAACTCATTTTCTGTTTTTTTTTTTTTTCTAGTGAGGTACACAAACTGGTTCAGATAGAAGTTCAGTAGAGTCGGTAAGAGTCAAATGGGAATGCATGTACATTATATAAATCTTAAAAATGGTCACCAACCCACTTCTTGGTATGTTATTAATTAGATAAAATTATAAATAGCATAATGGACACAAACTTCTAGCATTTATAAGAAATTTGATTATTCTCTTGCTTACACTTTTTTATTGTGCTGTTAAAAAAAATATGACCCAGATGTTTAAGTGACCTGTGTTAGGCTACAGAATTGGCAAAGCAGAGAACTGAAAAGAGTTCAGTGATTATAGAATTAAAAGAAATTACATTTTATAAAGTTACTTTCTGAAATTTCTGTTAGTTCATGTTGTGGTTACCTTCTAATGCTGAGATAAAGCATCCAAAAAGGGAGGAAAGTTGTTCGTCTTTTCTTTCTTTCTTTCTTTCTTTCTTTCTTTCTTTCTTTCTTTCTTTCCTTCCTTCCTTCCTTCCTTCCTTCCTTCCTTCCTTCCTTTCTTTCTTTTTTTTTTTTTTTGCCTTAAAGTCTTTAGAGGAAGCTTCATCGTGGCAGGGGAAGGTATGGTATGAACAGAGGCTGGACATCACCTCCGCCACAGCAGGTAGAAATTAGCACCAGGAGAGTGAGTCAGAGTCTGGCAAGGGGGAGCTGGTTCTAACAATGCTAAGCCTGCCCCCAACACCACCCCTCCTCCCAGAAAGGCTCCATCTTCCAAATTGCCACCACTTAGGGACCAAGCATTCCAAAAATATGAGTTTATGAGAAACATCTGATTCACACCACCACAGTTGATGAACTGACCTCCTGCGAAGGCATATTTCTGAATAATTAAGCTACTTTTCTGTCAGTGTGAGACATGTACTCTTGGTTCATAATGCTTCTTATAGATAACAGAAAGTTGAACCTTATTGATCTGTACGTATTATATCACTTGCCTTGTGACACAGAATGTCTAATAGCCCACCTCCATTTACTTTCTCAACATCTATAGGTTACTATGTCCTCCAAGAATGCAAGTAAAAAGATCACTGTGGACAAAAGGTCGTTCCTCTGTGTTCATTCAAAGGATGTGTTAGGACACTAGAGTCACTTAAAAATGCCCCTTATGATGCTCTTTATCTGAGCTCCAAGAAACTCTATTTACTACAGGGTTTCCAGGGTCTGTTACTTTGGTCTCTAGGCATTGTTGAAGCCAATCTGATAAACTAATTTAGACTGTGTTCCTGGTTGATAATGGCTGTCTGTATAATTCAGATAAGATGTGTGCTTTGACAGGAACCTTCCCAAAAGGAATTTAGGGTGTTGGGATAGAATGCCTGAAGAAGTGTAAGTTTGGAAAAGGAACTCTAAAATGAAGTAATACTAAATGGAAAATAGCAACAGTAGCATAAGCAATAGTGTTGTTTATGGGATGTTTGGCCTCAGCCAAAAATGTTGAAGGTCTTGAATTAGGTTTCCTAAAATGTTCGTTGAGAGAACCTCATAAAGATCAGACATACTGTGATTGTTTTCTTGTTTTTAGAGTGGTTAAAAAGGGCTCTGGGAAATATATATATCTACTCAGAGAGATAGAGAACATATTGTATTATAGTTTCCCAAGGCTTTTTGAGTTTGGAAGAAAGAATAAACTTTTTTTTTTTTTTTGAGTAAGCTAAACTAAGCATAAGCCAAAATCTCTCATACAGAAACCACAGCTAACTTTAGAAGTGATGTTTTAATTAATTAACTCATCAGTGAATCAGCTCTTTAAAGAAATCTTCATTTTTTTCCATTTTCATGATTACAAGTCATTAAAAGGATTTATTCAAAATAAAAGCAAACCTCTTGTTTGGACTATAGACTATTTTTCCAAAAATATTTTTTCTTGTTTATTTACAAGCAGAGAAAGGCAGAGAGAGAGGGAGAGAGAGAGAGAATGAATGGTGCACCAGGGCATCTTGCCACTGCAAATGAACTCTAGATGCATTTATTCACACTTGTACATCTGACTTTATGTGGGTACTGAGGAATCAAACCCTAGCCATTAGGCTTTGCAAACAAGAACTTTAACCTCTCAGCCATCTTGCCAGCCCCTTAGAGGCTATCTTGAATAACGTATTCAAGAAGGGAGAGGTGTGATTTTTGGCCAGGAGTGCCTTCCTACACTATGGGCTTATTTTCATTTAAAGAGAGAAAAATCAAGGGTATGTAGAAATGCATTCTGTTCAGTGACAGGGTTCAGGTCCACAGTGACAGTTTAGTCAGGGCATAACCTTTTGGCTTCTATTCAGTGCCCACAGGTTCAGGATGTTGGCCACAAAACAGGTGGTGTCCATCTGGGCTGGTAAAGCAGCTGATTTCCATGCATAAGTGAGAACAGTGCACGCACAGCAGCTCCTGGATGCCCAGAACAGCAGTCTTTATGGCTACTTTTGTGGCTGGATACATTTCCACTGCTACCCCATAAGGTGAGGGAGAATCACTCCTCCAAAGATCATACCCCAGGACTCACTTGCTGTCCCTTGCTTCTTTAACTCTACCCTTCCTCCACAGCTGCTTCAGAGGACAAAGCCACTTTACTGCAATCCACAAAGCCCGCTGGTTGCAAACGGTATCTGGGTGAATAATTATAAGTACAGTTTTATTTCTTTGGCTTGGCATTTGCTGGTCCATAAAGCGAATCTTTATGGTCATCTCCATCCTGCTTCCCAGATTCAACTTTTGTTCTCTGCTCACTCATCCCCAATTCCAGAGCTATTTTCTTTCCTGTCCTGGGTCACTGAGGAGACAATGTCCTTTCTGTTTGCCCCTAGTTCCACACTTCTTTTGAATCCAAAGCTATCACCCTATTTACTGATTTGAGCCTAGTGACTCCATGGTATTGACTCCAATATTGCTTCGAGGAATTTAAGGACACATGTCTGAGAGAGGATGTGAGGTCCAGAAAGCTATGATAGTTTGAACATAATGTGTGCTCCATAGCTTCATGTGTTTGGAGTGAGCCTCATCCCCAGCTAGTGGCACTATGAGAGGTGGAACCTTAATGGAGGAGGAGTATCGCTGAAGTGGGCCTTGAGCTGTATTAGTCCAGTTCACCAGTGCTAGCCAGCTCATTCTCTTGCTGCTTCCTAACATCTGCTATGGCAGGATGTGATGCCCAGCATCTGCTTTCCTTGCCATGATGAAGCCTCATCTTGAGACTGTCAGCCTGAAATAAACTCTTTCCTCCTATAAGCTGCCTCAAGTTTGGTGTTCTGCTCCAACCATGAGAAGCTAACTGCAAGGAAAGCACAATATGATATAGCTTCAAAATGAGAGGAATCCTCATGCTGAGGGAAGTGGCTGGACTTTGTCACATGTCACTGGATGCATTTCATCTGCAACGTTGGTTGAATATGAGGAACATATCAGACTTGCACATATGAATTTCTAAGGACAAAAGTAATAATGGTCTTGAACCTATAACTTATTTAGAACTATTTATTGATGAATTAATGCCAATAGCAGCAACTGGCATTTCTGAATGTTTTATGTGCACCCAGTCATCATGCTGAAGGCATAATAAGGAATATCTATTCTAGCTTACACAATGACTATTTGAGAGAGGAACAGAAGTAAAAATAAGGAAATTAAATGTTACAGAATTGTGTGGCTTGATAAGTTTGTAAAGCCTATATATGGAAGATCTAAGATTTGGGCTCAGGCAGTCAGGCCTGAAAGCCCATGGGCTTAAGACTAGCTATGAACTTCTGCGCTCTGTTCTGCACATTCCAAAAAAAAAAATTAATGAACAAGACAAATAATGTGTCTATTCTCATGAGGAATGTATTAGTCAGCTTCTGGTAGCTAGAACAAAATACCTCACAAAAATCAGTTTAAGGGGAGAAGGGTATATTCCAGCTTAGAGTTGCAGATAGTAGAGTCCATCACCATATAGCATAGTATAGGAAAGTAGAGCTGCAGGAGCTTGAAGCAGAGCTACAGTGAAGAAGCAGAGAGCAATGAATGCTGGTGCTCATCCAGCTCTCTCCAACATATATAGTTCCTGATTGCAACCAACGGAAGACCCCACCCACCTTAATTAACCTAATTAGGATAATCCCCCATAAATCCTCAGAGGCTAACCTAATCTTCATAATCCCTTATAGGTGATGTTAGGTCCAGTCAAGTTGACAACCAATATAAACCATCACAGAGATTATAACCTAGTAGCAGAGGTAATGAAATAAGTGTCATGCACTGATAAGGGCAGTGGTAAAGTCATAAATTGTTTCTGTGATAGAACATCACTGTTCCTTTGTTTCTTCACCTCTTTTCCCATCTTAGCCATCCTGTACATGAATATCACATTAATATTCCTGAGAAGACTTTGGAGAGATGGCTCATCAGGTAAAGCACTTGCCATGCAAACATGTAGGCTTGAATGCGGGTCCCCAGCACCCATGTGAATGCCAGTGTGGTAGTTCATGCCATAACTTCAGCACTCAAGGAGGCAGGAATAGGCAATTCCCAGCATTGTGATTAGATAGTGAGCTCTGGGTTCAGGGAAGGACTATCTCAATAGTTCAGATGGACAGTGATGGAGGGGATCTCCTGACATGTACCTCTGGCTTCTGCAGAGATGTATACGCACACACATCCACACATATACAAATGTGCCTATACACATATAAGCACACACAACATGTGTACCACACACACATACACATGCAAATAAAAAGGAAGATGGACTTTATTATTCATAGACCTGACCCCTCCTTGACTGGGAATGTAGAAGAACTAAAAAATAAAAATAAAAAAAACTGAGGAAGTTTTCTCCAAAGAGAAAAATCAAATCAAACATAAAAGTCATTTTGATTTAGTGTGTGAAGAAGCAGTAATGGATTGTTCAAAGAAGTCCTCAACATGTGGTCACACACCGGCCACCTGCCTCATACCAGGGCTTGTGTTTGGTGCTAAGGACACTCAGAAGAATCCCAGAAACCACTAAAAAGTCTGGAGGGCAAAATTGAAAGTCACTATTAAGATAGTTTATTTTCAGACCATAGAGTCAGATCAACAATCTCTTTGCACGAAATAAATGGGGAGAAATGTTAGGCGGAGAGAACCTAGACCATGAAAACACAAGCAACATGGAGGAAACTTAATCTAGGGCATCTGAAACCAACAACCAAATGACCAAAAACACTTAAACAAAACAAAACAGTGATTTGTTCAGAGGGGTATAGAAAGTATAGACTGTGAAGCCCATCAGTCCAGGCTCTAAATCCTGTCTCAGCTGCTTTCTAGTGTTGACACTGGCAAACATGAACTCGACTGGTAGATACTTTCTCATCTGGAACCATGAAGACAATAATACACACACCAAAGAAATCAATGACAGAAGAAGGGAGGAATTTTTCTGTATGTGGCACAGAACAGTCAATCATTGTCATCTTCACAAAGTCTTTTATTCCGTGTCACTGAGACTTGAATGGGGAAGCCATGCTGAAGTGTTGTACAAAAAAAGAACAAGACCAGCAAGCAGGTGGGAGGAAAGTTATGTATTACTTAGAAGACTTTTGTTGTAAATGACAAAAGTGTAACCTGGATTAGATAACAAAGAAGAGCCAAGACTAAAAGAACGTAATTGCGCTCATAACTCAACCATTCATAATAGGCAATGCTGATACAGTGGCTCCAGTGCTGACATCAGGTGTCTTAGTATCTTGGCTATTCTAATCCTGCATGTGTTCCCCTTCCCTCATGCATTGTCTAGTATGTGACAAATATAGCCTATGGTAACTCTGAACACTGACAATTTTGAAGTAGAGAAATCTCAGAAACTATACAATCCCTGGAAAAAAATCTACCCCTGTCAGGGGCATGTTCCCATCTCTAATCATTTCCAGGCAAAGGCACTTTGGTGGACCTTCCTAAGTACACACCCTGGCAAGTGGTGGAACCTCATTCCTCACAAGACTAGAATGGGATGACCAGTTAGAACGTTCAAGCCCTAAATACAGCCCAGATTTGGGAATTTATGGTCACTAGAAAGGTCTTTAAAATAAACATCCAACTAAACAAACAAACAAAAACAAACAGGAGACAATGGTTGAACAGTAAAACTTAGCCAACAAATCTCATATCTGGAAAGATGGCTAAAATTCAAGATACATAATGAGGTTCCTGGTAAATGTTAGTTAGAGATACCGGTTAAGGGAAAGCCGGAAAGGACTTATGGCTTCTGTGATGGTGACTCTCCATTTTCAACATGACTGGATCAAGAAATATCCATCAGGTTAGTAAAGTACATCCCTAGGTGTCTCTGTGAGGCCATTTCCATAGAAAAATTAGACCATGGGAGCTGTAACATAAGGAATGGTTTAATCCATTGGTGGATTCATAATATGATGCCATTTGTGGAAGATGATTAAAAGAGTGAGGTGATAGCGACATTGTATGTGAGTTGGAATAAAACTCGGTAACAGTGGCCAGTAAACTAGAAAGGGGCTAAAAGGGAGGGAGGAGAGGGAAGAACTTAAGGGGATGGTATTGTATATATGTAAGTAGAAAAACAGATTAATGGGGGCACAAAGGCCTAAGTGAGGTCAGGCAAAGAGATTGAATAAGGGAGGGTGGGGGATGGTTAATCAAAATCTGAGAAGGTATGACTAACTCATATGGAAATCTACCTTTTTGGACAATGGCAAATCCAGAAGCAGTATATTGTTACTAGAAAATTTTCAGTGCCAGGGATGGGATACCTTCCAGTGAGCTGTTGGCCAAGAATAGATGGTAATACCCTATTGCTGAAGACTTCACATGCATGTGCTACAAGATCACCAAGAAATCTTGCTGGAGCTGAGCTGAAAACCTCCTCCCTATAGACCAGCTGACAGAAAGCTGGAACAAGGTATACTGCATGCAGCTCCATGAGACAGAGAGAAGTCATCAGTGGAGATACATAAAGAGTGGACACTGCAAGCTTTAAGTTGGGCCAGCCAGGCCAAATGAGCCAATGGGTGCAATAGTGGCATGTCTGTTATGGGAGAAACAAGCCACTCTTTAATTGGACTGGAGACCTGCCCCATGGGAGGGAATACATCCCTGATACTGAAAACCTACAACAGGGGTAGTCATGAGCCCTAGGGGTGTAACATCTGCTGGTGTCTGGCTAAATGTATATACTATGCTCACCAAATTGCTATGTAAGCACTTTTCTTAATGTTCATACCCATATATTAATGTTACTCTCACTTTTGATTAGAGAAGCTTCTCTTTTCAGATGGTGGTGACCTCCGGGATGACTTAAAAGACACCATAGTGCTGAGAAGAAGGGACAGAGGAGTGTCCAACACTGAAACATCTCTATCACTTTTTGAAGGCTCCAGGTCCATTGTAGGAAAGGTGGCAGAAAGAATGTAAGAGCCAAAGGAAAGATAGGACTCCTTACAATGCACTCTTCCAGACAAAAAATGGCTTGGATATCCATGTCCTCACAGTGCCTGACACTACCTACACAAGACCAGAATAATAGGAGGACAAATGATGACATCAAAATAAAAGAGAGACTGATTGAGAGGGGAGGGATATGACGGAGAGTGGAGTTGTGAAGGGGAAAGTGAACAGGGGGAGAGAATAATCATGGTTTATTGTCTCTAAGTATGTAAATTGTCAATAATAAAACAATTTTTTTTAAAGTATGAGGTGGGGCCTGTGAATAAAGTAGGTCACTGGGGTCGTGCCCTTGGAAACTGTATCTTGCCTTGGTCCCTTCCTGTATGCCTTTCTCAGCTTCTTCTCCACGCTCTGCTACTCCATCTCTTCCCTGGCACCCATGATGGGCTTGGCCCTCTGAAACTACAAGTAAATAAGCTTTTCTCCATTTAAGTTGATTTTTTTTCCAAATATTTGTTCATAGTGATGAGAAAAGCAACTAAGCCAGCCGGTCATCATTAATGCATATGCTAATAAGCTAAGCTCATGAAATTGGTTGCTATGAATGTATTTAAAAACAACTGCTGGTGTCAGTAACACTTTTTTATTTGGGCAAAGGGATCTTTCCACAAGCCTCATACTTTAGAGGGACCTACATTTCATAAACACAGCCAAAAATGAATTCACTAAAAAACACAAATGTGCTCCTGCCCTTGGGATCCAGTATCTAGTGCTGGCCTAAGGACAAAAACTCTTAACATCTGTTCTAATAATACCTTTCACTCCCCAAAAGTGCCTCCTCACATTGTTTGTCCTTTGTTTTCAAAATAAAAAGCAACTGTGTACAAAAACAATCAAGGAGGTTATGGCACTATAAGGTGGATATTCCCCAGCATGAAAAGTAGTTTGAATGGCAGAAGCTCTTAACAAAAAAAAAAAAAAAAAAAAAAAAAAAATTAATTAACTTGTCAAATTTGTCCTCTCAGATAATGTGAATGCAGTGAGTTCTTGTGTAAAAGATTATCATTTCCCAGGAGTACCAATTGTCCATTTCCTCACTTCTCCTTGCATTCCAATTAATGATTCCATGGAGTCACTGGCTGGAACAGGTTGAACATGGCAGAGGAAAAACATTTTGCAGTGTTAAACGGTTCATATATCAAGTTTAGATATTTGTGGCACTATAACATGCATAACATTCAAAAAGCATAACATTGATTCCTTATAAATACATAGACCTTGAACATTATAATTGTAGTTTAATTTAAAGATAGTTGATGATATAAATAAAGTTTTAAAGTACTAAAATAAAAATTTTGACTTAAATATTTGAGATTCATTAAATATGAGATATATTTACTCTTTTTTGATTTTATGTGGTTACATTTTATTTTCCAAATAGTACTGATTAAAAATATGTACACATCTACTTTTAAGTCCACAGTTTAGCACTCTTATTTGTATGGTTTTAAAAATTATAGCACAAGATCTTTAATATTAAGGATTGGGGGAAAAAGAGCCCGTTCAAAACAAAGCTTGATATATTATATACATGTTTTTCTCTGTACTTTATTTTAAATACATTAATTTTTTAATGATACTCATCTTTTGTTTCATCTGGTGGCAAAATACTAGTGCAACTTCTTATCAAAATAATGTTTACCACAGATGTAAATGAATTTTCCCAATTGAAAATGGCCCTTTAGCTACCATTAAATGAAAAATCTCAACACAACTTAAATGAGAAATTGGTAGTCATTGTAAAGAAAACTAGGAAAAAAATAGCATTGTTTACATTGTTCCTTACAACACAAACTTTGAAAGAACCAGAGATGCTTTATAGAAGCTTAATTGGCTTGAAAAAGCACGTGGGTGTTTTTTTTTCTTTTAAAACATTCTAGTAATTTTGCCACCACTACTCAGTTACAGAGACAGTATCTGTGACAACTGGGTAGACAAGAATGTTGTTCACAAGAAAGCCAGACCCAAAATTTAACTGCACAGTAACAATGCACTTTTCTTCATGCAGCCTTGTTTCATATATTCAATTGTCTAACATGCATTAGAATACATAAACTTGTATTCTACTGATGTTAATGTTTGATTTTACAATATGGAAAGAATCTGAGGAAAGACAGGACCTGGGGAAGAGAAAAGGGAGACCCTTACTGACAATGAAAATAGATACATTCTTACCCAACTATACAGTAAGAATATAATCCATTTAAGTTACCAGAAATATACTTCTTGAAGCTTCCATTTGTTATGAGAAATAGCCCCTCTCTGTGGAAGGAGGGGCATCAGTTTCAGTAAAAACAGTTTAGCACAACAGGAAATAGTTTAACTTTGGTCCACTTATCTGTTAGCTCAAGTCACACACCAAAATGTAAATTCAAAAATATACTCCTGCTACTTTATTCTAAAACCGGCATAGCTGTTCTGTTATTCTCTGCCTTTTCAGCTTGGGAATATATTCTGTTTGGTCTCCAAACTCTCGGCACCTTCTTGATCTTCTCTGGCAGCCTCAGCAGCATCTGCTTGGCTAGGCTCTCTCTCCTCTTGGGTCATGAGTTCAGGGGTCCTGTGATCCAAGTCTGCTTCTAGAAGCTCAGTTTGTCCTTCAACGGGCATCTGATTTACTCGTTCAACATGCGGCTCCTCCACATGGACTTCAGTGCGTTCTTCAGTCTGAATCCAACCCACTTCGAGATAGCTCACTTGGACGTGCTCTGGAAGCTCATTCACATGTGAGTCATGCACGTGGCTGTCCTGGAGCAGATCTGGACGAACTTGTTCTACAGTCACTTGTGCTGAATCCACTTGGACCTGCAGCAGTGGTAACACATGCACCTTCCCAACTTGTTCTATGATAGTCATCGATGTCACTGGTTCTGTCTGCACACCTTGTTTCTACTGAAAGGACTTCTTCAGTCACTAGATGCTCTGAAATATTGCGAGCATCACTAAGATGCTTCCTTAGTTCATTTCCTTGCATAAACCACAAGTCACAAAGAGTACAATGGTTGGGTTTATCTCCAGTGTGTATTACCAAGTGATCTTTGAATTGGTCCCAGCTGTTAAACACACTGTTACAGCCCTGGCACTCATAAAGCTTCTTCCTTCCCTTTTTTGCCCCCACTCCAGTTTGTCATTCAGTGAGGTGACATTTGAGAGTGCTATTTCTAACAAATCGTTCATGACAGTTTGAACATTCAAAAGGTTTTTCACCTGTATGTTTTGAAGATGCTCTTGAAAATGTCCAAAATGATCAAACTGTTTCTCATAGTACTGACATATGTGAATTTTTCCCCAGTTCTTTGCTTCTTATTGATTCCACCTTCTTCAAGGTGGTAACAATTTAGGTGCTGTTTCCATGCACTCTCACGTAGATACCTTTTATTGCATATGTCACACTTGAAACTCTCAGTGGAGTGTGATTTCATACGTTCCTTAAAATGGTAAAACAATTTAAATGAAAGGTTACATTTCTCACAATGGAACAAGTCCTTCACATGTGACAGCCGAAGTTCCACAATTTCAATACCTTCTACCTGTTTGCTTATGGGGTCAGATGCACAGCTATCTTCATTAATCTGTCCTTTCCTATCACCTTGGTGGTTCTTGCTGGTAATATCTGCCAACAGCGCTAGAGCAGAGTTGTCAGAGGAACCTGTGCTCTGTCTGTACTTTATGGACTGCTCAGCAGAAGCCACCTCATCTAAGGTCTTAATGCCTTCATCTTCCACTTCAACGGTGCCTTCAGCAATCTCCACCTCAATTTCAAAGGGCTCTGATTCTGCAGACGGCAATGACTCAGTGATCACATTTGATGTTTCCGCAATCTTTCTCTTTTTTGCCTCATTTTTCCTCCAATGAAGCTGAATTTTCTTTGTTTCGTCGACAATCAGGGTGATGTCAGTAAAGCAGTCTTGCTCCCGTTGTTCATTCAATCAGTCCAGAATCATCTTATGATGTTCAGGAAACTCCTGCAGGCATTCCATCGTTTCTTCAGCCTCCATAGCCACCGGGCTTCTTCCGGGGAAGGAGAAGCGGCCATATTTACTCTTTAATTTGAATACAGTAAAGGCTTTAAGGAGGACAGGACAAAGGAGAGGGGGAAAGGATAAAGGCAAAAGGCAGTATAAATAAGTACTACAGAAACCTACTTCATTAGATAATTAATAGAATTTAAAAAAGAAGAGAAAGAGAGTAAAAAGAGGATGGAGGGAGAGGAAAGAGCAAGAGAGAGAGAGAGAGAAGGCACACCTGCATGTATGAGTGCAAGTATCTGCTAGGGTGGAGAACGGTTTACCCTGAAGTCATAAGTTATTTCAGATAAATCTCAGTGTCACAAATGGGAAATGGGTCATTTCCCCATACAGTGAACTATTGGTCAGAAAGACCCATTAGGCCCTAAAACAATGTAGGCTATTGATTGCTAAAGTGCTTAGTTACCCACCAGAACTAGACCATATCACTGAAAAAAACTCTACAAGCTATTGTCACAAGACACTGAGAAAATAAGATGAGCCTGAGATGGAAGCCATCTCTCTGCTGTGAAGTACCATGTGAGCTACCCGAGGAGAAAAGTCATCTTCACTGTGGAACAAGCAGCAGAACCTGCAAACTACAAAATCAATCTTCCAGGCAAGATGTGCCCATAGGTGCAATAGTGGCACCTAAGTTCTGGGGTAACCAACTAATTGGTTATGAGGCCACACTGATTAATGCTTTTGGTTAAATAAACTTCTTTTTACAGATGGGGGTGAATACCAGGGAAACCCAAGACTCACTAAAATGACAAGAAGAGTAAGCCCAGTGCTGAGCTTAACACTAGATGAATCATTCCCATCATGCCTGCAAGGGCTCAGGGACCATTGGTGAGGAAGTAGCAGAATGAATATCTATGCTATGTTCACTGCTAGCCAGAGAATCTTCTCTATGGAGATGACAACAGATACTGAAGAGACTGAAAAGTCATTAATGCAAATAATAAGAGGCTGTCAAGGCCCCAACACTAAAGAAGATTTCTATCATAGCCTCCTAAGGCTCAGGGAACACTGAAGAATAGGGGGCAGAAAGAATATAAGAGCCACAGGATACATAGGCATTCTTTGGGACACTTTCCTTCTTACATGAGCCAACTGGTACATTCATGATCCCTCAGTGGTTACCAGTAACTGTGTAAGACAGCCCAACTCTTAGCCCATCAATACTTTACCAGGAAGGGCAAAAGGAATGAGATAACAAAACAGAGGAAGGACTGTTTTGAAAGAGGAAGATCCTCAAGGGATGAGGAGTAGGGAAGAGGAGACTGAAGAGGATAATGGGGCAAGGAACACAACTGAATTACTGTATTCTCATATATTAAAGTTATTTTTAAAAAGTAAAATAGAGAATTTTGGGGAAATATCTCTCAAACTCATAAAACTATTCTGTCTATAAAATAATTTCAAATTTATTTTGACTTGAATTTTAATACAAAATGTATTAAATTTGCTACATTTTGAAAATAATTATTTTTTTAAAATTTCTTAGGCCAATGAGGATGGATTCAGGAATTTAATGAGAAAGATATGAAATTAGAGCTCTTTGTTTTATTTTTGTTTTTGTTTTTTCAATGTAGGGCCTCTCTCTAGCCAAGGCTGACCTGGAATGGAATTTACTCGGTAGTCCCAGGCTGGCCTCAAATGCACAATGATTCTCCTACCTCAGCCTCCCAAGTACTGAGATTAAAGATTAAAAGCATGTCCAGCCTAAGCACATTTTTTATTACTACTAAAATATACTTAATGTGAACTAATTAACTATAAAACAAAATGGAATCAACAAACTTCTGACCTGCCAGACCTATATGCAATTTGGATTAAGATATCATGTAGGTTTTATTTTATTATTTATGGCTGGGTGTGGTGGCTCAGGCCTTTAACCCCAGCACTCAGGCGACAGAGGTAGGAGGATTGCTATGATTTGAGGCCACTCTGAGACTACATAGTAAATTCCAGGTCAACCTGAGCCAGAACCCCCCCCCCCGCACACCCAAAAAAAGATTCAATTATTTACGAGAACAATATACATGAAAAAGAAAATTATTCTTAACAATTGTTCAAATTAGACAGGTGAAAGACTTCTGTACCTGCCTCCCCTTTACCACATAAAAATATAATTATTAATCAAAGCAATGAAAATGAAAATCAAAAATCAAAATTTCAAATTGGAGCTGCATGTGATACACATACCTTTAATCCCAGCAGCACTTGGGAGGCAGAAGTAGGAGGATTTCTGTGAGTTTGAGGCCACCTGAGACTACATAGTGAATTCCAAGTCAGCCTGGGCTAGAGTGAGACTCTAACACACACACACACACACACACACACACACACACACACACACAAAATTAAAATTGGAAACATCAAATTGAATTCTTATCTGCCTGTTGGAGGGTGAAGAGAGTCACATTCAGAAAGTTGTTCAATTTCATGACTAAGTAAAACTAAATTTCTTGAGGGTTAGTAGACGAAGGTATAAGAAAATGACTACCATGTCCTTTTGACATTATATATTTTGAGCAAAATAGGATTCAATTCAAATAGTGTGCCTGTATAAAAATTTTCACCCAAAATTTAACAGATTCATAATATATTGTGAATCTATCACTAGAATATATGGCCTCAATTATGCCAAAACATATGAAATTCTTTGGAATAATTCAATGTGTAGATACAATATTTTGTGGGTCTACCAAAGGTAAAATATTTTCATGAAAGACATATCAAACAGTGAAGGAAATGTCAACCAAATACTTTTCCAAACAACAACTTGATTCAATCTAGGCTAAACAAAGTGAGAGAAACAAGAAACGATCCTTAAATAGGGGCTCTGGAGGTGTCTCTGTGGCAAGGGCACTTGAGTTCCAGTGCTCAGCACTCTTCTAAAAGCTGAGCATGAGACTTTGTGCTGTTCAGTGGTGTTGAGCTTGGTAAAGGCTTCTTGGGACATTTGAAGGTTGGAGGTCAGACTAAGTACATTTTGTATCTTGAGGTGATTGTGAGTCTATGGGGGTCAAGGACAGAATGTGGCGGTTTGAATGTAAATGTCCCCCATAGCCTTGCGGGTTTGTGTTTAAACTTCCCTGCTAGAGGAGTATCATTGCAGGCAGACCTTGGGTCAAAGGCAGCTTGCTCTTGCTGCAGATGTATGATGAAGTGAGCCAGTTTCCTCCACCATGATGAAGGATGCTTCTAAATGTATGCCTGACGTAAAACTTTCTCTGCTTGCACCCTCCAAAGAACTTGGGAATGGCCTCACACAACTGTACTTCCAATGCTAAGGTGGGACAGAGATAGGAGAATTGTGGAAGTTCCTGCTCAGCTGGTTGTACTAAGCAAAGCTCCGGGGACTCTGTCGTGAGGTGGAAGAGTGATTTCCCTTCTGGCCTCTACACATGTGCACATATGTGCACACACATGCACACTTATGTACACATGCACACCAAAAATATTCTTAAATAAATGGGGAGTCATGATTACTAGATAATAGAACCAAGTTTAATTTGTACCATCCACAATTATCAAATAAGAAATGTTGCTTGCTATTGCTCATGTTAGCAAAAGTTTATGACCACCACCAACCAACATCAACTAAACAGTTCTTTAAAAGCACAAGGAACTTTGCTCAATGATTTAGAGAAAATGTTCTTTTTAAGTGAAAAGAAATTATATGTGAATCACACCACAAAGTGATATCCCAATTTCAAAAGAAATTCTAGAAAGGAACCAAAAGAATATTCCCATAACTCTGAAGGAAAGAATTCATATATAAAATAGTCCTGTATTAATTTCTGTATAAACCATTTATAATTTCTTTGGAGATAATGACATTTTCTTTCAGAGAGATAACTAAGCATTGCCATTTTTGTGTTTCTTAACAATATTCCAGCATCAAAATTTTGAAATATCTTAAGTAATACTGGACAGATGTGGATGTTACTTTTTCTAGAAATAGTAAAACGTTAAGAAATAAATGATAGTCATTAAATGATGAAATTTAAACATTTGTAGTATGCTAATATTGTATTGATCACATTATAATGTTTGAACATAATATTTACAAGTTATGGTTCATTACCAACATTAAATATGGTTTACACAGTTTCTTATCAGCTCTAATTTGTCCTGCCTGAGAAAAGCAAATTTTCTAAAATTGAAATTAGCAAAAATATACAAAAACACAATAACTCAAGAAAAACAATTTAGTTTGACACTGCCTTTCATAAGACAACTAATATGAAAATATTGAGTACAAAACATAATCATTAAATTTTTCTGAAATAAGGGTAAGAAATGAATTTGGTGGAATAAATATATTTTAAGAAATAAATATTATTCTTTTTCAAGCATAGTCCGTCCACATAAAGAACATTCAGATATATGCAACCATCATTTCATTGACCTGCAGTGTGTTACCAACTTTCAGTCACAGAAAAACGTCATGCATAATTTTTAGCTTTGATTTTATGAAAATATACTTGCCTAGGTGATTTTGCATCACATTTAACTTAACAGTTTTTAAATTAAGTTACAATCTTACATATTAATACAAATACACTCCATTTGAATTTTCTGTAATTCCCACATGTTAGGGGCAATCATGGCTAATGTAACCATAAGTTTACTTGAGGAAAAAATCTCAACTATCAAAGCATAGGGAAGATCCCTTTCATGCTGTCTGATCTCTGACGTCTCAGAGGTTTGTATTCTCATACCTACTTTGGGGTCCTGTTGCATTCAGTTAGATGGTTTCATATGTGAAGCATAATTTTCCATTCATGGGTTCATGATGTTGTGGAATCCACATTTCTTCTGCTTAAAATTTCTCACATAAAATATTTCAGATTTCACTGAAAGTTAGAAAAAGATGATGGGAAGGAGTGTAGAGTACATAAGTTATTGACTAAATTCTCATTTCCAAGTGCAAGTTGGTCTTCCTGACTTGTGCTATTGTAGCCACATTCCAAGGAAGTTGTTTAACATGTGGCACTTGGGTGCCTTGCACAGGCTTCTCACTGTTTTATTTGTTCCTCCCCCGACCCATCTTTCTACCTACCTTTTTCTCACCCATGCCTCTCTGACATCCACTATCTCTTCCCTACAGATGCTCACTGTCTTTATTTTGTAAAAGAGAACAAAGTTCTTGATAGTCTTGACTTAAAATTGGTCTAAACCCACTTTGTGTAAACACTTTGCAAAGAGGCAAGTTAAATTCATTGTGCAAAAGACCAATTGTGTCCTCAGAATACTTTTAATCAGATTCATCACTCTCCATTCCTTAAAGTGTAGCTTATATTTTAAGATAACATTATTCTTTTTATTAACCCTCAAATTTCAACTTAAAGTTGAACTTGAATTCCATACTAGCATAAGAGTATAGGTCTGTGTGACCTATTAGGACTTGAGCACAACATCATGGCTGCCGTTAGTGGATGTCATGTACATGCAGAATCATACAAAGATTAGATCAATGGCATAAACTTTGTTCGGAAGGAATCTCCTTGAATAGAGCAGAAAAATGAGCATAGGTAAAATGGAATTATACTGTGAATGTGAATGTGAAAAACAACTGTCATGTGCTTGGTCATGGGAAATAACCAACAGAGGGAAAGGTGCTCATTCAAGTACCTGGAAGCCCTTTCTGTGAGAGCAGCAAGATTCTTATCTTTTTCAAGGAACTGCTAGAGATTCAGGTCTTGGTGAAGAGGAAGATAACTGCCTCATTGTATTGCCTTGCTGGGAGATCAGATCACCTTGGGATGTGGGAAGAACATCTGGTCTTCCTCACATATCCATATCCCAGGTGGTAAAAGTGAGCATTAACTGAGGACTACTCCTACATTTGGCCAACCACCCTCCCCCCATCTTCAGCAAGACTCTTACTTGTCTGTGTATTATGGTTCTTCCTCGTTCTTAGAGAAAAGAAGCCTTGGCAGATATTTATCCTGGAAACTTCTGCTTCCTTCCCAACTCAGGAGCCAGGAATCAGGGGCTATACAGAAGGCCATGAAAAGCTTCAGAATGCCACAGCTCCAGTTTCTTTTAGAAGAGAACTTTACGCACTTGATGCTGGTTCAGTCCTGAGACCTCACTACCATTAGCAAAATGATTAGAATAAGGAAGGGGATGCTGATGCAAACACATTATCAAAAGAGTAGTTGGTCCCCTCTCATTTTTCATTCACAGTTCTGAACCCTAGCAATTCAATTTCCTAAATATTTCCTACTCCTTTCTGTTTTCTCTTTCCTTATCATTCCATCATCTCCTACTTGGATTACTGGGTCAGCTCAATAACTAGTCAATATGTGTGAAGGGTTAAGCCTCTTCTTCCAACTGTTACCACAATGATATTTCCAAAATGCCAATGGCATCATATCATTTCCACGGGTGAAAGCTTCCAGTGTCTCTCCTCTGAGGCAACTAGGATAAAGTTCACACTTACTGTCATGATTAAAATGCCTTAAAAATTGGACCCTGCTTATTATAAAGACATTACCTTGCCATATTTCCATTAACCATGCCTCCCTTCCTCATTCACCACTTTACACATTACATTACATAATGCTATTTTCTGCTCTGAACATGACATGGATTTCTTTGTTTTCCCAACTTTGTAGTATCCCTCTAGGATTTCATCCATATTAGCCCTTTGGCCTGTAACGATTCATTGCAACCACCCTGTTGATTAAATACTCCTTTTCATTTACTTCTCATTTTGGATGCAATCAGGTTCATATTGCTGGCAGAAAACACCCGACAAAGAGCAGCTTATGGGGAAAAAGAGGTTTATTTTAGCTTACAGAGTTAAGGGAAAACTGCATGATGGCAGAGGAAAATTATGACCTGAACAGAGGGTGGACATCACCTCCTGGCCAACATTAGATGGACAACATCAACATGAGAGTGTGCCAAACACTGGCATGGGGAAACTGGGTTAATACCCATCAGCCTGCCCTCAACAATACACTTCCTCCAGAAGGCATTAATTCCCAAATCTCTATCAGCTAGGAACCTAGCATTGAGAACACCTAAGTGTAAGGGGGACACCTGAATCAAACCACTACATTCTGACCCTGGCCCCCATAAACTGATAGCCATCCATGGTATAAAATGAAATGCATTCAGTTCAACTTTAAAATGTCCGTATAGTTTTTATCAATCCTAATGATGTTTAAACATCCCCATAATCCAAGATCTGAGCCATAATACCAAAAATATCCCCCCTAAACCCATAATGGCACAGAATTAAGGTTCACACTGAAAAAGATAGTACTGGACATTGTAAAGAAATATTCAACCAACACAAGATTTAAAGAGGGCAAACATCAAACTCTGTAGCTCCAAGTCCAACAATTTTAGCCAGTAACAAATCTCCAAGTCTGATAATTCTAACCAGCAACAAGTCTCTCGAGTTCCAATTCCACCCCTCTAGCTAGGCAACTCAGTCCTGGAAAACTTCATTCAGGGCCAGAAGCTCTCCCATCTCCGCTGGGTCTCCACTGCAACCCACATCCATCTTCATGGCTCCATTGGGTCTCCATGAAGACAATCCTCAGCAGACATTTTTCACACTGTTCATGGCCATTTCCAAAACACAAGACTGTTGCAAATTCAATGACCCTCTCTTTTCTGTAATTTTTATACTCCATAATATCAAGTAGGGTGCCAATTTGTTAATCCAGGGGGGAATAAAGCAGACTTTGATGAACAGGACACTCCCTGAGCATTCAGACTCCTTCAAAAGACTGCATTCTTTCTGTAGGTCAACTGGCACAATCTGAATGGTTGTAATCTCTCATACAATTACAGCTGAACAGGAAGCAGTTTCAACCCAAAGATTTCACTTTTTTCTGTGCTGTATCCCTCATCTCACTCTAGTCCATTTCTACACAGTGCAACCCTGCACAAGTTCTCAGGACAACAGCATATCAGCAAACCTCTCACTCAAACTGCTTTTAGCTCAATCCAGGCAAAGCTCTTTCTCACCCTCATAAGCCAACCCTCACAGTCCATAGTTCTTACTGCATTCAGGTCTTTCAACTCTGACTGGAATAGTCCATCAAGCTGTACTTACAGCACTGCAAAGGGTTTGTTAGGCCATGATTTCAAATTTGTCCACATCCTCTTGCAAATCAGTTCCAAAAGGCCAAAGCCCCATGGTCAGGTGTCTGGCAGCAGTGATACCACTCTCAGTAGCAACTTTACTGTTGCAGTCAGGTTCACATTGCTGGCAGAAAACACCCTACCAAGAGCAGCTTGTGGGGAAAAAGAGGGTTGTTTTGGCTTACAGACTCAAGGGGAAGCTCCATAATGGCGGGGGAAATGATGGCATGAGCAGAGGGTGGACATCATCTCCTGGCCAACATCAGATGGACAACACCAACATGAGAGTGTGCCAAACAAGAGTGTGCAAGGGGAAACTAACTATAACACCCATAAGCCCACCCACAACAATACACTGACTCCAGGAGGCATTAATTCCCAAATCTCCATCAGCTGGGCACCTAGCATGGAGAACACATAAGTTTATGGGGGACACCTGAGTCAAACCACCACACATGGTCTCCTAAATTAGGCAAAATACTTCTCTGTGCTCCCATAATTACTTGTTAATTTGTTCCTCTTTCTGGGCTATAAAGTCTATGGGCAGAGACTGCATCATTTTGCTCTCTTTTACCTCAAATCCTTGCAAAATGCAGAACACATAGGAATATTCATCACATATTTTTATTTATTTTTTAATGAATATTGATTTATAGCTGGATATACTTATGGGGTACAAGATGGTGTTGTGATAGATGTGTATATATTATGTATATCAACCAGCTAATTGAAATGTCAAATACTTATTATTAAATACTTATTATTTATTTCTCCTTTCCAGCTGAAGCATTGTCTTCTCTAATCAACAACCTCTCGTGCACTCATTCCTCATCCTGGTGACCACTGTTATGCCCTCTGTCTCTGTGTGTTTGTTGAGCTCCCTCACATAAGTGAGAACATACAGCATTACCACCGTTCTGCCCTCTGTGTGTTTTCTGAACTCCCTCACGTAAGTGAGAAAAGGCAGCATTTGTCTTTAGGTTGACCATGTTCCCTGGATGCCTGACATCATGCTACATGATGCAGTGTTTATGTGAGCTGTTGGCTTGATTCCTCCTGCCTAATTTCCTATTCTTCTCTTGGAAGTATGAAACATCATTTATTAACCATGCAGGTTCACAACTAGGAGTTTATCTTGAATTTCAGATGTATCAATGCAAAGGACACAGCTCTTACCTCAAAAGTGATGTGAGGTGGTTTATTCTGGAACCAAATATGAGTGATTATGGCCTTGGAACGCAGATTTAGGTTATCCAAAATCCATGTTCCAACTTAACAATTTCATAAAGGTTGTATAGTTTAAGAACAAAAGCAAGTTATAAATCAAGGAACTTTCCAAATATATTGGCTGACCTTCAGGTGGGTGGGTTAGAGCAGAGTGGGAAAATCTCCATCATAAGCTTGTAGATGCTATCTGATGATGTTCTTAGTACTTGGGTTGGTGGAATCTGGTGGTCTAACAGTACATTCCAAAAAGGTCACACCTGATCAGCTGATAGTCACCAGGATGTTATGTCAGATGCAAAGGTGGACAATAGTGGCTATTGAAAGAGCTAAAGATAGCTCAAGGTAACTTGACTCTGACCTTGCAACAGTCCACCTCTCTCTGATCACAGGAGTCTTATCAATCCATTCAGCCTTGAGCTCCAAACCCCCAAGGTCATGCCTGTTTTTAACCAAAGAATTGGATAAACCATACTGAGAAGGATAATTTATAAACCATCATATTTTTTTTTTTCAGAAATGTTGGGGGTAGGAGGGAGTGGGAGGGTTAGAGAACTGAGGAAGGGAAAGTGGATATACCCATGTGGTCAGAGAGCCCATGTAGGAAGTGAAATTTGAAAAGGGATTTAGAGAGGGAAGAGATGGAGGTGCAGAGTTCCTGCCATGTAGGAGGCAGGATTGGGGTAAAAACCCACTCTGGAATAGGGGTCTCCCCTTGTCTCAGTTCAGCCATGGAGGCTTACCAAGATAGGAACCTGGAAGTTCAGGAGAGATTAACAGCCAACAAAAGAGGGCTTGCCCAAACTACTAAGGATCTATATATAATCTTATTGTGGTGGCTTTACCATAAGACTCAGGTGAGTCTGAAAGAGAGCTGATTGGTGTGGACTCAGGGGTCAGGCTCAGGAAAAGGCAAGCCATGATGCCAAGTTTTGGAGCTGTGACTAAACAACCACAATGCCAGGACCAGATTTAAATTCTAGGAAATGGGGACTCCCTCCCAAGAGAGGCTCAGTTTGTTTATGGAAAACAGGTGGAGGTAACTGCTTTAGTCAAGAGATAAAGGGAGGAGGGCTGGAGACATGGCTTAGTGGTTAAGGTGCCTACCTGCCAAGCCTAAGATCCTCTGATCAATTCTCCAGGTCCCAAGTTTAGCCAGATGCAAAGTGATGCAAGGGCGCAATGCCACACTTGAGCACAAGGGGGTGCATGCATCTGGATTTCGTTCTCAGCAGCTGAGAAGATCATCTCTATCTCTATCTGTCTTCCTCTCCCTCTCTCTCTCTCTCTCAAAAAAAAAAAAAAAAAAAAAAAAAAAAGGATGCTTACCAGCCTGACTTCTTGTGTCTTCTTTTGGGTTGGCTTGATTGGTGATCTGTCTTTCCCATACTTGAATACTTAACTCTTTCCCTAGATCTGAGACATAGTGAGTCATGATTTCATGAGAACACTTTTGTGATCCTTTGGCTCTTTTCTTTCTCAAATTTCTGTGATACATAGGTCAGATCTCCTAATTGTTATCCCATAATTCCCATAGACTTGCTTTGCTCTCTTTTATTTTCTCATTTTGTTTTTTGCTCATTTTACAAGATAAGTTCTGATGTTCTGTCTTTGATCTCATGGATTTGTTCTTCTGTTTGATTAAGCCCCCAGGAGTTTCTTACTTTCAGGATTGTCCATGCTCAGCTTTCTGAAATTCATCAAAATTACCATTTAAGTATTCCAACTTATAGCTTCAGGGCTTCTCTAGTAGTAAGCAGATCTGTCTAAATATAACCTTCCACAAATCTTTCTTTCCCTAAATTTAGGGGTGGCAATTTATCTATTGATTTCATTTTGCTGGCATATATAAGAAAACTTAATTTGTTTATTTATCTCCGCTGTCATTGTTGTTGTAGAAATGGGAGTGATTACATGTTCTTTACAAATTATTGGTGTCAAACAGAAATAAAGCAAGGAGGTGGAGGTCACAGTGAACAGTGCATAGATCTTTGTGTTAGCATTATGCACCCACAAACAGTGGCAACCAGTCAGAGATACCAGCCAACAGTGTAAAGCTGAGCTGGTAATTTCTACAAGTAACTGGTAGTTCTTTTTGAATATCTCAATGACCAACTTCCAGAGCCAGCCTCAGACTCTTAACTGGAGTTACCATCAAAGGAGAGATATTTGCTACAGGTAAACAGTCTGTTAAAGAATAAGAATTTATACTGTATCCATGGGAGTTGAAGTACTATTTGGTAATCAAGATTCCATCTGAAGAGAGAGAGAGAGAGAGAGTCATGCACTCTTGTCAAAGAGCATTGTCTTATTGATTCCAAACTGTGATCTGTCTGCATGGAGGTATATGGGGCTTGGGAGTTTCAGGAAAAGTCCTTGAACCCCAAACCCTGAGTCTGAGTCTATACCTTTTTTTTTTTTTACCCAAGGAATTGAGATAAACTAGACTGGGAAGGAGAATTTTTAAATTATTACACTTATTCAGGAATATATGAGGGAGAAGAAGGATCCACAAACCGATGAAGGGAAACTGGATACAACCACATGGCCCAATAACCCATGTGAGAAGTGAGCATGGGCCTGAACCATGAAAAGAGATTTAGAGAGGAAAGAGAAGAAAGTGCACCGAGCTCCTGCTATGTGGAGGACAGGAGGGAATAGAGAGCCCATGTGTGAGTAGGGGGAGGCTTACCAGGACCTAGAAATTCAGGAGAGATGAACAGGAGCAAAATGAGAGCCTGCCTACCTGGTAAGCATTACTTATAACCTTATTGTGGTGGACCTCATCTTCAGGCTCAGGTGAGCCAGAGTGAGCTGTTTGGTATGGGCTGGAAGGCTGGTTCAAGAAGAGGTCAGCCATGACGCCATGTTTTGGAGCTGAGTTAACCAACTGCAATGCCAGGATCAGATTTAAATACTAAGAAAGGGGAGGGGGGTGCTGGAGAGATGGCTTAGCAGTTAAGGTGCTTGCCTGCAAAGCCTAAGGTCCCAGGTTTGATTCCTCAGTACCCACATAAGCCATATGCACAAGGTGGCCCATGCACCTGAAGTTCATTTACAGTGGCTAAGGCCCTGGAGGGCATTTTCTCTCTCTCTCTCTCTCTCTCTCTCTCTCTCAAATAAATAAAATTAAATTAAAAGATTTAAATTCTAGGAAAAGGGAACTTCCTCCCAGGAGAGGCTCAGATTATTTACAGAAAAACAGATCCAGGCAACTCCTTTAGTCTAAGGAGAGGAGGGATTCTTCTCTGATCTCTAGTAAAGTAGAGATTGCAAGGGCAGACTTAAGAACATTTCTTTTTGTTTGTTTTATGGGCCAGTCACCCTAAACTACCTAACAAAGTTCCCTGCTCAGAGGGTCACCCTCTAACCTTCATCAACTGTGTAGCTTCAGTAACTGTACCACCTGGTCAATGAAAAACTCCTGATTTTCTGGATAAATGGACCTAGATTTCAGAAAGCACCATTCAAAGCAGAATAGTAATCATTTGAAGTGCTGGCTCTGACTCCAGTACCTAGAAGCTTTGTCTGGTGAAGACTACTAAATTATTTTTCATAAGCCAAATGTCTTAAAATATCTGATTTTTTTTTTTTTTTTTTTTTTGTCTTTTGCAAGGAAGAGCAAGTTAACCAGATGTCAAGTTTCACTTCTTTTGTTGAGAATTACTTCAATTCTGTTTAGTAGCACTTAGTCAGAAGTATTCCTTAAAAAAAAAAAATGAGGGCAAGAGTTATTTAAAAAACACAATTCATTTTGAAAGAAATAAAACCTTTTTAAAAATATGCAGCTTCAAGAGGGAATAATTTTTTAAAAGGCTCCTTTCTGATGGTGATAAACTTAATATCCTTATCTGGTAAGAATGACACCTCACTTTTACTACCGGTACTTACTACTTACCTCTTATCAATATAAACAAACAGAAGGAAATTTCCAGTAAAATAAAACCAGCTACCTCAAACAATAGGAGCCACTTTATCTTAACTGACAAGCTGAATGGGGAATGCTTGTTTAATCAGCAATTCTTACTAATTTTGCTTTTCCAGATGGGAAGCCATCAGCAGTGAACTTGTTAGCTTACACTAGCTTCAGTCTGTATCAACCTTGATGCTTCCTCCTACCCCCACCTCCTCTGAAACAAGTGAACTCCTTTGAAACAAAATGTTGGGCAGGAGTTTCTGGCTATATGAAGGAAATTGTTATTTCTGAAGTTTAGTGTGTCTGTCTTACCAATGGAGGTTTGTGGAACAGAAATTATTTTTAAAAATTTTTATTTATTTTATTAGCAACAGACAGAAAGAGAAAAAGAGAGAGAGAGAGAGAGAGAAAGAGAGAGAGAGAGAGAGTGAGTATGGGTGCACGATGGCCTCCAGCCACTGCAAATGAACTCCAGAAGCATGCACCACCTTGTGCATCTGGCTTACGTGGGTCCTGGGGAATTGAGCTTCAAACCAGGGTCCTTAGGCTTCACAGGCAAGTGCTTAACCACTAAGCCATCTCTCCAACCCCGGGAACAGAAATTTCTGCAGGGCCTTAATTAGGATGAAGAAACAAGAAGACCTTGTTGAGTGAACATATTGTCTACACAAAAAGGAAAGACCTAGGAAAGCTAATCCATGATAATTTTTATGGGGAAGAAAAAATACCACTTACAGTTGGTAAGCACTTATAAGTACTTGTTGATGACTGAAAAATAATAGGCCATCAGGGCTGGAGAGATGTCTCAGGCAGTAAAAGCACTTACCTTGCAAGCATGAGCATTTAAATTTGACCCCCAAACCCATATGATATAGCCAGGTGTGGTGGCACACTTGTCATCTCCTTGCAGAGGAGGCAGAGACAGGTAGATCCCAGGGATTCCTTAGCTGGCCAGTCTAGTCTATGTGGTGAGCTTCAGGAGAAACAAAAAAAGTGGGGGTGGGGTGGGGAAGGTAAGAGGGAAATAGAGAAGGAAGGGACAACAGACTAGAAGAAAAGAGAAAGGAAAGAAAAACATGGGTGGCACCTGAGACCTGAGGTTGTCCTTTGGCCTCATATGCCTGCACACATACAAAGTGGTCACACATGAATACACACAGAGAAAATAAATAATATATCACCCACCTTCCTAAAGCAAGATGGAAAAAAACAAAAAACAAACAAACAAACAAACAAAAAAACTGGTGTTCTGTAAGAGAGAAAAATCAAAGGGCCAGTACTGAAAGTTTGACCAGCATTTAAGACATAGTGATTTGAATGGGTTTATGAGTAAAGAATTTAAAAAATGAACTTCTCAGGGCTGGAGAGTTGACTCACCAATTAAAGGCACTTGCTTGCAAAGCTTGATGGCTGGGACTCAATTCCCCAGTACTCATGTAAAGCCAGATGCACAAAGTGGTGCATGTGTCTGGAGTTTGTTTGTAGTGGCAAGAGACTCTGGCACATCCATTCTCTCTTTCTCTCTCCTCCCTCTTTTTCTTTCTCTTCCTTTCTCCCTTCCTCCCTTTCTTTGCTTGCAAATAATAAAATAAAATAAATAAATAAAATTTAAAAAATCTCAACTTTTCATCTAAAGGCATTTAGAGTTGTTTTAGAGCTGGCATCTGAACTAAAGACCTCTATTTCTTCTGCCCCTGTCTCTCCATTCTTTGGGCCCATTTCCATGTTTCCTAAGAGTAAGACAATGATGGGCATGCACAGGCTGCGTACCATAACCTTCTCCTGCCATTGGTCAATGATTCTTTCTTCCAGTGTTCCAACGTTCGCCAGTTATGATTCTAATTGTCAAATATCTGCCAATTCTTTCATATATACTCATCCCAGATGTCAGTTGAAACCAACCTGTCCTTTGATATGCACATTATTACTTAAAATGATTTTAACCTACTATTCTTTGATTGATAGGCAGTCCAAAGTTATCTTCTAGTTTTTGCAAACTCACTAGATTTTTTTTATTTTTATGCTTGCTTCTAATTTAATTTTATGCATCTACTTCCTCTCCTCTGCCCTTGCTTCCTGAACCCATTGTCATTCTTGATCCTGCACCAGCATAGTGAGGAACCCAGCCCATTTCCCTCGTTTGCCACAAGCAGTAGTGGGCAGGATACCTGTTTTTCTTACAAAATTTTATTTATGTTGTTAGCGTTTATCAGTTTTACAAAGTAATGGGGTTTTATTATGACATATAGATACTGGTTTTTAATAGCTTGTAGTAAGAAGGATGGGGAATTCATACATGAGAGCCTCACCCTGTAAACTTTTCCAATATAAATATCTGATATTTTAAGTCTGCCTTCACTACAATTTCCCATTGTACCACATTTCTCCACAGTCTGCCATTTATGCCACATTGTCCAGCCTTTCTGTATACCCTCTCTGTTCTCTTCTGTTTCCAAGGGAGCACCATAATCCAGGTCAGTTGTTTTTGTTTGTTTTTGTTTTTGTTTTTTGAGGTAAGGTCTCACTCTAGCTCAGGCTGACCTGGAATTCACTATGTAGTCTCAGGGTGGCCTTGAACTCACAGCGATCCTCCTACCTCTGCCTCCCTAGTGCTGGGATTAAAGGCATGCACCACCATGCTCAGCTCAGGTCAGCTTTTAATGCAAGTAGTTTGAAATTGTGTTGCTTATTTATCCCTCACAAGCAATCACCTAGAGTATATTCAATATTGTGACACAAAATAGCCTAAAAGGACATTTTTTGTGATGGGAAAGACCATTTGTCCAAGAGTGAAGGGACAAGTGGTTGAAGAAATTACTCTAAATGGCATTATTTCCATTCCTTTTTATTTGCTACATGTCACATTATAAAATTCTGAGACAAGAGCCCAAGATGAGATCCTAAAACCAGCATTTTTTTTTCTCATCAAATAAAATAGGCAGAGCAGATTTTTACCTCAGTTCTCTGTATAGGTGGCTGACAGAAACTGGATGCAGGAGTTGAATACATGAAAATGAATGTTTAGAATGAGAAAAAATGGATTCTTATAAAAAGAGCTGTGCAAATGAGAAAGAGCTTAAGTTTCATTAGCTCCTCAGTAAATCCACTCTGAGCCTAACCAAAATCTTAATGCCATAAGCTCTTCCCAGTTCATCTGAGGCTCAGCCAGGTACAGAAACTTAATTATAACAGAAAGAATCATTTGTGTTAGCTGGCCTAACCCAGAGCACTCAGTGCCCTGTTAACAATGCTTAGAGAAAACCATTATTAGGTATGCCAGTTTGATCATCATTCATTTTAAAACCACAATTAATAAATTAAAAATTGTAGTAGGTGGAATAGAATTAATATTAGTGCAAACTTCCTTCCCATCCTGACCTTTCTTTGTATTTTTTTTATTTGTAGTACTAGATATTGAACCCAGGGTCTCAGTATATGCTAAGGAAGTGCTTTACTACTTACATTGAAAAATAAAAATTAAGTAGTCATTTTCTTAAAATATGAAAAATTACAATGTATTTGTAAATGATAGGCTTTTAGCTAAAAAATTTTCATGCATTAACAGTTATATTATTAACAGTAACTCACTGGTATATATGCTTTTAAAAAAATATCCTTTTTACAAGTAAGATTATTGAGGCTCATCTGGATTTTATTTTCCAGTGGCATAAAGATTGTGTCAGTTCTCAATCAAAGTGATACGAGATGACAGAGGTCAAATGCTGACCATTATACAATTCTGCCCTTTGACTTATGTTTTCTGGTAATTCCCAGTGCCTAAAATAGTGTGTGCCCTTACAGAGGGAGGATTGAAAATATGCACTGCCCCAAACAAAATTCCTGGCAAAGGGTCATAGATCCATTCTTGTCACAAAGACACATCAGACAAATATAAGTGAAGGGCATTGTGCAAAACAACTGTCCTATATCTCCTCTTCAAAACATCAATTCCAGGAAGCACAGGGAAAGACTGAAGAACTGTTCTAGATGGAAAAGAAAACACTATTGAGCCATGGCAATGGCATACGATGGAAGACCTGGGATTTTATTGTGTATTTCTTGGGTTACCAATGACATAACTGGTGAAACATCAAAAACAAAACTCTGCATATCGTATTATTGTATTATACTAATATACAATGTATACAATATAATAATATATCAACATTAGCTTGCTGATTTTGCTTGTTATGATGTATGTGATTACAGGTTTCCAACTGTTTTTAAAAGTTATATATTTAAATTAGATCAATTTCTTCCTATAAGATAAATTAAGTATGAAGATAATATTTCATTGGATAGGATTGAACTTTGGAAGACCATAGTGAAAACTGAAAAATTTTTAATTCATAGAACCAATTTGTTCCCCCTTAGGGATGATATCAATGGTATCCAAAAGCATTAGTGAATATCCTGGCTTCTAAGAAATGCAATTTAAAGTATTCAGGGGTAAAGGACCATTATGTATGCAGCTACTTCCAGTGGCTTGAAAATGTACTTAAAATGTAGGGGTGGGAAGAAGGAGATAGGAGAAAGAAAGACAGAGAGAGGGAATCAAACAAGGGGGGATATAGTCAAATAATCATATACTGACAGCTCAGAAACCCAGGTGAAAAGTATACACTATACAAAAACTGACATATAGATGACCCATGTAAGAGAAGAATGGGGTCCAGAACTCAACCCTTGCATATATGTCAATCAATTTCCAGCAAGGGTCCTGAGTTACCCCATGATGCTGTCCTTGTGCCCTGACTCCCAGAGCCATGCTTCACACTCTTGGACTTCTGCCTCCAAAGCATGAGCTAAATAAGCTTCTGTTCTTATAAATTACTTGCCTGTGATTTTCAATTATAGCAGTGGAAAACAGACCAAGACAATCATATAAAAATTAACTCAGAATGAATCAAAGACCAAAATGTAAGAGCTAAAATGGGACAAGGCTTAAAAGAGGACATAGGAAAGATTTGCAGCATGTTTGATTTGACTGCAATTTCTAGGATATGTACCAAAAGTGCAGGTAACAAAGAAATAGATATATGGTTCGTCTCACTCTGGTCCAGGCTGACCTGGAATTAACTATGTAGTTTCAGGGTGGCCTCAAACTCTTGGTGATCCTCCTACCTCTGCCTCCCGAGTGCTGGGATTAAAGGCGTGCGCCACCACGCCCAGCTATATGGTTCTTCTTAATGAGTAAAAACTAGTGAATCAAAGGACAATATTGAGGGAGCAAAAGACAACATAGAAAATTAGGAACTATTATAAAATAATATGCCTTAATATTGACATGGGATTAACATCTAGAATATATGAAAACATCCTACAGTTTACAAAAGAAGCAACTGAAAGGTGAACAAAGAACTTGAATATATATTTCCCCAAATAACACAACACATACAAATAGCCAGTCCAAGCACATGAAAAGACAGTCAGCATTATCACCTACAAAGGAAATGCAAACCAAAACCATTTGTACCATTTGGTTTGTTTGATGATTATTAAATCATTTTATATTATAGTATATATTCTAGATATTACTCATCCTTCAATATATGATGCTATTATATTAAAAGAACAATTACAACAAGATAAGTGCTATTGAGAATGTGGGTGAGTTATAGCTTTCTGTATTGCTGGCAGAAGTATTAAATGGTATAGCAACTATAAAAAATGTTTGGTGGTATTTCCTAAATTTAAACAGAGATTTCATATTTCACATGATGCATAAATTCCACTCTTAGGTATATAAGTAAAATAATTGAAACTAAAGATTCAACTAGAAGCCAGGTGTGGTGGCACACACCTTTAATCCTAGTACCCAGGAGGCTGAGGTAGGAGGATTACCATGAGTTCAAGGCCACACTGAGACTACATACTGAATTCCAGGTCAGCCTAGGCCAGAATGAGACCCTACCTTGAAAAAAACAATAAATAAATAAATAAATAAATAAATAAATAAATAAATAAATAAATAGATTCAAATAGATACTTGTCCACTGATGCTCATAGCATTTTTACAAAACCTAAAAGGTTTAAACAGCCCAAATGCCCATCCACAAATAAAGCAGTAAAAAAATATGACACAGACACACAGTGTAGTACTACTCATCCTTAAAAAGAAAAGAAATTCTTCAGACACCTCTAAAACACCTTGAGACAGTTTGTTAGGTGAGGTTATTCAGAAATAAAAAGACAAATAATTTGTGATTCCTTGATATGAGAATTAAGAATAGGAAAACATAGGAAGATAGAAAGTAGGCATGTGGTTGACACGTAATAGGAAAGGAGAGGAAGTGGACAGCTATTATCCAGTAAACATGCAGTCTCTGGGATGATGTGAAATGGCTAGTGATGATTATACAACAATGTGAATATACTTCACTGATGTACACTTTAAAATAATAAAAATGTTAACCTTTTTATATATTATATATTTTTATGTATTCAGAAAAAGTTATAGTATCTGGAAAAGTTTTGGACACTTTTCCTGCAACTGTTCTATAAATGTAAAATTATATTAAAATAAAAAGTTATAAGAATAAACAGAAAGCTTAACAGTTCATGATGACATCACCATGATAGGTGCTAGCATCTCCTTTGGGGAGAGCACCGGGTTCTCTAGGAGAAATCCCAAATCTGCCAGGCAAAGACCTGACCGTATCAACGTGCCTACAAAGTCCTGCTCTGCTCCTGCCCCAGGGTGACCTTGTCCTTCTGCTCAAATGAGGATTTTTTTTTTTCTTTCTGTTTTGGCCTGGACTTCTCTACCAAATGGAATTTCTGCAGAGCCAGAGGCTGATTTCAGCTCATCTATAGGGATTGAGTCAAGAATGCATTAGAGTGGCTTGGCAATGCCCTCTTTATGCCCAGCAGCTAAACTGTATCCTTCATTGTTATGTGAACATAAAAGGAGCTTATTGCTTTGTTCTGGGCTCTGTACAGCATGAGGTTTAATCCAGGAGTGAGGTTGATAAGATTTCTCTAGAATCAAGACATGTAAGTAATATCTGTACAGAAAGATAAAAATTAGCCTGCCAACTTTATATTGACCTTCTGTTAATTTTTGTTGTTTCTAAGTTTACATAGGATTTATAGTACTCTGTTCTCTTATTTATACATGATAGAGGAATTTAAGATCTTATAAGATAAGTTACCTTCCTTATCTTACTTGTTTTATTCTATGAACTCAATTCCAGAGACATAAAAAGGATTGGTTTATTGAGTTTAATGAACACAGTTTCTGGAGTCACATCTGTCCCCCCCTTTTTTCCCCCTCACACCTTGAGCAGTTCATCTTCAAGTCAGAAAATTCTCCCTGGATGGCTGGATATGGCTGGATATGGCTAAGATGTTGTTAATTACTTCTGTTGAACTATGAGTTGATTCTCCTGAGTCTCTACCATTCTTCTTTGAGTAAGTAGAAACCTTGACTTTTGTGTGTCATATCCTCCCCAGTCCTTGGTCACTTGTTTGTAAGAAACGAACATAACTTTGTTGGTTCAGTGCCCCCAAAGCTGTCATCATAATGCTGAGGCTCATCTCTCAAAAACTAACTCCATAGCCTGGGTTGTCCATCTAAAAAAGATAAGCAAATTCTCCAATGGAGAGAGAAGTTAGTACTAGATAGAAGGGATGACCATAGATATATTGGAGGGAATTTTATATGTGTAGGCTCTCTTCTAGCCCACATTTGGTGGAATCTTGATCTTGGAGACTGAGCTCATTTTTTGCACATGGTTTTGACTTATTTCCCAGTTCCAGCAATGAGTGCCATTCCACTGAGTGGATCTATTAGTCAAATTAAGAGCATTTTTTTAATAGGGAAAACAAAACCTTCTTGTGGCCAGGAATGGCCACAGTACACATTTATTTATAGTTTACTAAACCAAAATGTTATCTTCCTAATGAAGCATATCAAAAGTGACATTTTTGTTTTGTTTTGTTTTGTTTTGAGATAGGGTCTCACTATGAATCCCATAGTGGCCTCACTTTTGAGTCTTCTGAGGCTGGGAAGAATTGCAGGTGTGTATAATTATGTCTAGCTTCATATATGATTTTTCTTACAGATAAAGAAATGCTCTTGACCCCATTTTTTAATAGTAAAGAAATCTCTTGACCCTATTTTTTATGGAATAAATTTAGGTTGTACAAAATACTGATTTGACTTACATACACATAGTGAAATAATTTCTATAGAAAGGCATCACCTTTGATAGTTGTATCCACTCTGTGCACCCTGTGCTCAGCATACCTGCACCTACTCTCTGCAAATTTTTAATATGCAATATAGTATTGTTAAGTATAGTCCCCTGTTGCAATAAGGTCTCTAGAATAATTATCCTTCATCATCATACAATTTTGTACTCTGACATTTTTTTTTTTTTTTTTTTTTTTTTTTTTTTTTTTTGAGGTAGGGTGACCTGGAATTCACTATGTAGTCTCAGGGTGGTCTTGACATCATAGCGATCCTCCTATATCTGCATCACGAGTGCTGGGATTAAAGGTGGGCATCACCATGCCCGACTCATTTTTCCCTTTCTTATTCTGCCCTGGTAAACACTGTTCTATCTATGTTTCAATATATTGTCCTTTAAAAAGAAATGCACATATAAGTGAGGTGATGAAGTATTTGTATATCTAGCTTATTTCACTTATCGTATTTTCCTAAAGTTAATCCATGCTGTTGTTCTTGCAAACAGCAGTACAGCAGTATATAGATTATTCATTTGCCTGTCAACAGACACTTTTCATATATTGACTGCTGTGAATAATGCCGCAGAACCCAAGAGTGCAGGCATGTCTGTGGAATGTTCATTTCATTCCTTCTGAGTATATAACCAGAAAGACATTGCTAGATCATATGGTAGTTCTATTTTCAGTTTTCTGAGAATCCTCCATAGTTTCCATAATGTTCATATCAACTTACATTCCCACCAAAAATACACTAATGTTCCCTTTCTCTACACAGCCATCCTAATAAATGTAAAGTAATATTCATTGATATCTTGATTTATGGTTTATTGATAGTAATGTGAATCATCTTTTTAATAGCTGTAGGTCACATTTATATCTTTTTAAAATTGTTTATTTGAATACTTTGCCCATTTTTAATTATTTGTTTTTTTTTGTGTCATTGCTATTCAGTTTCATTCATATAGTGGATGTATAGAGAGATAGATATAGCTATAAGTAGATATGGATAGATAAATAGATATCCACATATAAGATATATCCCATTATCAGATATATGATTTTCAAATATTATCCCTCAGTCCATAGTCTACATTTTTGTTTTGACAGTCTCATTTCTGGTAGCAGTTCTTTAGTTCATAGAAGTCCCACTTTCTTAGTTGTGCTTTGTTGACCATAGTAGCACAATATCCAAAAAGGTCATTGTCAACATTGTAAATATCAAATTGTTTTTTCTCAGCCTGGGATGATGGATCTGGCAGTAATGTGCTCGCTGCATAAGCATGAAGACCTAAGTTCAGCACCCACATGAAATGCTGGGTGCAGTGGCTCATACCTGTAATCCCAGTGCAGAGAAAGGAAGATCCCTGTGGCTTTCTGGCCAGTTAGTCTAGCTGAATTAGTAAACTCCAGGTTCAGTGAGAGACTCTTTCTCAAAAATAAGGTGGAAAGAGACAAGCTCTAGCCTCCACATGCTCATATACACACATGTATGCAAACTCACACATGTATATACACAAACATGTGCACATGTGTACACCACACACACACAACACACCCAAAAAGCATAGTTATTATGTTATCTTCTAGCTTTGTGGTATCAAATCTTATATCCAGATCTGTAATCCATGTGGAATTGATTTTTGTTTTTGTGTACAATAGGACCTAGCTTTACTCATGCATGTGCATAACCTGTGCTCCCAATATTATTCATGATAAGATTCTTAAGGATTTTCCTTACATGAATGTGACACCATGCCTTCTTTCAAAATAAGTGCAATTTCTCAGACTGTCTCAACTATTTTCTATGCTACTAAGCATAAATAAATGTAAAAGAAAAAAAAAAGCACCAATGTGATTATTTTGGGAAATCTGTTAAGAGGGAAGAAATATCCTTTCTAGGCAGATAATATAGATATATCAAGTATTTTAAACTTTTAACTACTAGTGTAATTATAACACTTTAATTATCTCACATTGCAACTAATCTCACATAATATAACAATTCTATGAGGTATCTAGTTTTCAATATTTTATAAATGAGAAAGCTGGGGCTCACAGAAATGTATTATTTCTGGAAGGTTATACCAGAACTGTGTAACTTCCTGACAGTCGCCCAGAAGTGACTAGTTACAGCTGTTTCTTCTCAGAAGCATCTTCTCTCTTGAACTAAATGCAACAGTATTCCCATCCAACAACGAAGACAGCTCTCCTTTCTCTGCTCTTATGAATCTCTGGTGTTCAAAAAACAATTTCCTCCATTTTCATCCACCTTTTTCTATCGCTACCCTAACTCTTCCTCCTTTCTCATATCTTCTAGTTTTGTTCTAAAAGCCCCTTTTCTAGTATGGATGTCTCCTCCTGTCTGGCTCAGTGGACTGAGCTCAGGTTTGGTTGTTCCAGTCCTTCAAGTGAGTGCTTGAGAGTTGAGAGGTCTCTAGGGGAGTACAGGCAATTCTAGCCAGGGTCACACGTTCACCCTTAGCTTCTTATACTCTTGTTAAAGGACAAAGTTTTCTCCCATCTTACAAGGATCAAGTTTAGGTGACAAATATGTAGAAATAAATAATAGTGCTTTTTTATTTTCCTCTTCATGTACTTGTTTCAGGATATGTGACTGCCCCATGACTTTTAACTTCCCTTCCCTGTTTCTTCCTGAGAAAATATAATATGTCAGACCAGAAAATGGACAGTATGTCTTTTTGGCCTCTTTGTTTGTGATCTGGGTTTCCAGGCCTTGGACCAATGTGAAAGTCTGAAAGACTGATAGCTCATCAGTAAACTGACATTGTTCACCATGTAAGTTACTTGTGTGCCCAAAAGGGAAGGACAACATTGCCTGCTTCTTGACATGCTTTGAGAATGGAACCTGCTGAAGCTCTCCAACTGAGTCTCAGCTGAGGGGGGCTGTTGGGCTGTTAATCAGCAGAGATCAGAAGCTCCTGCTCATAACTCAGCCATTTGCAGGTATTAGTCATTGTAAGGGGTTTGTGCATCTGCTTGTCTTGCCTGCTTTGCATTCTTAGTTAAACATTTGCTTCACATAACATATTCACATATAATAATTCATTGGTTAAATTTATGGGTCATAAAGAACATTCATATTGTACTATAACAGGTTAATGGGGAACATAAAACAATGATCCCTCGGAAAATTCACATGAACATTATCTTCAAACTTAAAGATAGGGCTAGGGAGATGGCTCAGTGGGTAAAACACTTGCTATGTAAGTAGGTCTCCAGACGACTATGTAAAAGCCAGATGTAACAGTGGGCATCTGCAATGCCACACCTCCCACAGAAAGATGGGAGGCAGAGAATGGAGAATCCCATAAGCTTCTGGGCTAGCTAGCCTGGCCTTTGCAGCAGTGACCATGAGAAGCTGCCTCAAATAAGGTGGAGGGTGAAGACCCGACACGTGGGATTTGGGATTGTCCTCTGACCATAAGTGTGCTGTAATACACATCTACATACATACTCACAAAGATGACAATAGTTATGAAAGCTTAAATTTACAAAAGGTAGATAAAAGTTATAAAATTACACATTTAATATTATACTATGTCATATTTTTCATAATTGTTTTGTTACCAGGTAGATATTTCTCCATGGTTCTTTTTTGTTGTTTTTGTTTTGTTTTGTTTTGTTTTTTGGAGGTAGGGTCTCACTCTAGCTCAGGATAACCTGGAAGTCTCAGGGTGGCCTCAAACTTACAGCAATCCTCCTACCTCTGCCTCCCAAGTGCTGGGATTAAAGGTGTGTGCCACCACACCTGGCTCTCCATGATTCTTGAAGGAAAGAAATCAGCTTAGTGGCACAGATAATGTGGACAGAAGTTTATTTAGTAAAGCAAAGGATAGTACATCCAAAGAGTGAATGGAGGATGTAGAAGGGCTCTGTGTTGCTGTGTTGAGGTTTGTGGGAAGTTACTATGAATATGTATGAGGAGAGTGGCATATTCATAGAGTAAAATGACCCTTTTTCTCCCTCCAAATCTTGGTGGACTAACTCTCCCTTTCAGAGTATTTCTTCCTATGATGTTATTGAAAAGCCCATATTGGGGGGTGGGGTGGAAAGGAGTTCAAAATCACAGTGAAAATGATATTACAATGAAGCTTGGGTCTTGTTGCAGTTAGGTTCCCATTGCTGGCAGAAATCACCTGATCAAGAGCAGCTTGTGGGAAAAAAAAAAAGGCTTATTTGGGCTTACAGACTCAAGGGGAAGCTCCATGATGGCAGGGGAAAATGATGACATGAGCAGAGGGTGGACATCACCTCCTGGCCAACATCAGATGGACAATAGTAACAAGAGAGTGTGCCAAACACTTTCAAGAGGAAGCTGGCTATAATACCCATAAGCCCACCCCCAATAATATACTTCCTCCAGGAGACTTTAATTCCCAAATCTAAATCTGCTGGGAACCTAGTATTCAGAACACCTAAATTTATGGGGGACCCGAACCAGACCACCACAGGTCTCTTAAACCTTTATTAGTGTGCACATGTGACAGTTGGGAAAGTTCCCCATGCCAGTTTTTATATAGCAGGAAGAGCCTAAATGCAGTTTTGAAGATATTTAACTACAAGATTCTGATGGTTAAGAGACAAGATTACCATAGCTTCAGTTTTCAGGTTACTTCATCTCTAACTTCTGGCCCACCCCATCTCACTTTCCAATCTGTTTCTTAGGTAGGAACACTTATGAATGTATCAGAACTGTACTTCCATACTTTCCTCTTTGTTCCTTCTTCCTTCAGGGTGACATCCATGTTACCACACATATGTGACTATGTATGGAATACTATTTCATATTATATACCTTAGTTCATATATCAGTATGAAATATGATACTTTCTTCATACAAATATCTTATTTTTGAAACTTATTCATATAATTATTTTCAGAAATATCATAATCTAATAAATACTCTATAACACCTTAAGATGCTTTCAGCTATTAATTAAGTTTTTGAAAAGTAAGCTCTTGGAAACTAAACATGAACTTTTACAACCAGGTGTATTAGTCAGGGTTCTCTAGAGGAACAGAACTGCTAGAATGAATTATATTAAAAAGGGAATTTATTGGATTAGTTTATGGTAGTCCAATAGCAGTTGTTGCAGTCAGATTTGCATTGCTGGCAGAAATCACCCAACCAAGAGCAACTTGTGGAAAAAAGGTTTATTTTGGTTTACAGACTCGAGGGGAAGCTCCACGATGGCATGGGAAAATGATGGCATGAGCAGAGGGTGGACATAATCCCCTGGCCAACATAAGATGGATCATAGCAACAGGAGAGTGCATCAAACATTGGCAAGGGGGAGCTGGCTAGAACATAAGCCTGCCCCCAACAATACACTGCCTCTAGGAGGCATTAATTCCCAAATCTCCATCATCTGGGAACCTAGCATTCAGAACACCTAAGTTTATGGGGGACACCTGAAACAAACCACCACACCAGGTTATATTTCTAGGCTCTAATGTCATGAACAAAAATCGAAACAATTAAGGAAATTCTATACATTTGAGATGTAGCAACAATTAAATTTCAATCATCACTATGCATATATTATCTCCAAGTCAAATGTAATATATAAAATATTTTTTAAATCCATCCATAAATCATGTCTTCTTTCATATCTAATTTAAAATTAACTCAATAATAGGAAGCATTTATTTAATGTGCATAACTCATATTTGTCTATTATATATGTGTTGCAGGCAGCTTCTCTTTGCAGGCAGAAAACACCAGATTTGGGACACATTATGGGAGGAAAGGGTTTATTTTGGCTTACAAATATGAGGGGAAGCTCCATTACAGCAGGGCAAAATGATGGCATGACTCACAATTTTGTCAGCCTGGACACGTGTATTTAGCTAGTTAGATTTCCTTTTAGGAGTTGGAATGTAGCTCAGTTGGTAGAGGGCTTCCCTAGCATGCAGGAAACCCTGGGTTTGCTTTCTAGTGCCGTATAATCCGGGCCTGAAGACACGTGCTTGTTATTCTAGCAACTGGGAGTTGTTCAGGAGGATTTGAATTTCAAGGTCATCCTTGGTTGCATGGTAAGTTTGAGGCCAGCCTGGGATACATAAAGTTTCTTAAAGAAATAAACAAAACAAAAAATCCATTCCTGGTTTATTGTCTTTGTGTTAACACGAAGATGCTATTCATTTAACATATTTAATAAATATTGTTTGGTTAACGAAATATCATTTTAAATATATAATATTTAGAACACAGATTTGTGAATGTTTAGTAACTTTCAGTTTACAGACTTTTTTATATGTCCATAGACACACAGTTTGTTTTTCTGGTTGTTATGTAAAAATATAGTATGGATATGTTATAAACAAGGAGAAATCTTCACTGTTTTGAATTTTACCATTGGAAAAATACCATGTCAACTGTATGTAAAATACATGTTACTAATAAACATACAATATGATAAAAATGATGGCATGCACAAATGGTGGACATCACTTCCTAGCCAACATGAGGTACACTACAGGAGCATGAGACTGAGCCAAACACTGGCAAGGGGAAGCCGGCCTTAACACCCATAAGCCCACCCAACAATACTCTGCCTCAAGGAGACTTCAGCTCCCCAATTGCCACCAGCTGGGGACCTAAGCAATCAGAACACTTAAGTTTATAGGAACACCTGAATCAAACCACCACAATACATAACGGCATATATGTTACATATGCTATTAATGAATAGTAAGCTAGCTGGCAATTCAACCTTTAATTAACTGATGCAAAGTAATTTAATTTATAAAAATAATTGGTTTCTCTTGTACTGTGCACAAAATATACCTGTAAAATAATCTTCAGAATTTCTTAGGGAATTTTTGTTGTTCTATGGCAATATGGATATTGGATTAAAAACAAAATTAATTTAGATCTATCTGAAATCATACAAACAAGGCAAGGATCATAACCTGCTTTATAAAAGTCACTCCATCTCAGACTCATTTGCATTTCCTGCGCAGCCACTTGGTCACTTGCTGTTCACTAACTGAACCAAAGAATTACTGAGCCCAAATCAACTGCCCCACAGACTAGTGAATAAGGAGATGTTGTTTCAAAACCTGAGGTTTAATGTGGCTTGCTGCACATAAAATTAAGTAAAGAGAGGCTGCCACCACCTTATTGGCTTTGCTGTTTGCCAGTGAAAGCCTTAACTCACACGACTTCCTTTCCTTCTTCTCATTAACCTGGAAACTGCACAGAAACTCATTCCATAAATATGCTCAGCATTCTTACTACAGGTTTAATCATAGTGGTAGGCACGGGAGATTGAACTATGGGGAGGCATTTCTGGCCCATGTGTTCTTGGATTTTAGAGTCTTACAAGATGTGATTAACAACAAAGGAGGAACCAATAATGCAGCTTTCAAGTAAAATTATCGGAGACACATCGACACTGGAACAAAACGTAAATAGGTTTATAAATCTCAGATTTGAGTCATAACGTAGGTTGTGCTCTGAATCTAAGCATGATTGCCTGCCTTCCTGAGATAGGCTCAGCCTGTCCAACTTCACGTTTACTTCCTGGGGCTCTCCCTTCACTGGTGAGAGCTGGATTCCAGACAAAGGTCACCGCCTACTCCCCAACAATGTGAAACTCATCTTTAGAGAACATGGTGGCTCATTATCAAAACTACAAGAGCTAGCTGTCTGCTCTGCTGCAAACCAAGTCATCTTCATGCAGAACCTCTGTGGAACTCCACACTCACCTGAGCCAGTGAAAATTCTTGTAGGAATGATACACCAGTCCTTAAACGAAGGGCGGAGAAGGATTCTGGCAGCTCTTGTGGTACAATTATGCTCACCTTAGAGTCCTGACTTTATCTTTAGACTGTGGGTGCTGCCTCATAAGACCGTATCAGGTTTCAGTTAATATTTACCATTTATAAATCTTTCCCTTACTGGAACATAGGTGTGGCCCCATGAGCACAATAAAGGAAGCCAGACTCTGACAGTCTCTCCATTGAGGCAACTGCTGCTTCCCTCCCACTGCTGATGAAGTCCAAGGACAGCATGATGGAGAAGCTTGTTGTGGGGGCCTTGCTCCTCTCTGTTCTACCCGGAGCTGTGCCACAATCAGGTAGGTCCTGAACTCAGCCGGGATATCGCCAAGTCGAGGGAACAGAGTGCAACACCTTTTGCTGTTTTTGAGATTGCTGATGCTTTCAGGAAGGTGTGATGAGAAGTGATGTATAAGTCACCTACTGCTATCTCAGAATTTACCCCAACATTTACTTTCTATATTTTCTGTGTCAGGAAACAAGGAGTGGCCTACATGGTGGTTCTGATGCCAGGTCTCTCATTAGGTTGCAGTCTATCAGCCAGGGTGGTAGTTTCTTCTGAAAACTCAACTAAGGGAGGATCTGCTCCCAGGCCGACTCGCACGGTTAACTAAGATCTGCTCTTGACAGGATGCTGGGCTGAAAGTCTCCGCAACTCACTGTTCATTCTCCACAGACTCCTTAGTTTCTTGCCACACAGACTTTTTAATGGAGCAGTCCATAGCATGAGGCTACCAAAAGAGCCCAGAGTAGAAGCCACATCAGACTGCTAATCAAATCTTAGAAGTTATGTACCTCCCTCCTGCTGGAGGTGAGTCAACCCATACCACCCCCAAAATGAACTGATGTTGGTTATTTTTTTGCATGTGAATTTTTGTGTTGTGTGTGTGCTTGTGTGTGTGTGTGTGTGTGTGTGTGTGTGTGTGTGTGTCTGTGTGTGTATACGTATGCACAATGAAGGTCGGAGGACAATCTCAAGTGAAATCCTCAGGAAGGCTAGTCACCCCTTTTTGAAGCAAACACTCTTTTTTTGAGTTTCTGATTAGAATTTTAATAAAACAATTGAAATCAAAATTTTAGACTAAAATGGTAAGAAAATAAGATACCTAAAACCAATCTAACTATATTTCCTTCCTATGTACTATAGCATAGATCAAAATGGGTATAAATAAATCAAAACGAATAGTGGATAAGATAGGTGAACAGACTGAAAATATTTCCAAGCATTGTTTCTCCCCATACTTTTGTTTCTCTGTCCTCTGAAAATAGTTTTAATGTTCATATAGTTTACTGGCATGCCAAATTATGGCTCTCTGGCTTAAATAAATTAATAAAATTTTCTCATTGGCAACACATCATTTCACACAGTACTTAAAGCATAAGTCTACATTTTTTCAAATACATAATTAAAATAAACATTTTAAGTTTTTACTCCCAGTATATTTGCGTCACATTTGACAAATAGAGTCATGCAGGGAGGGTGGCAAATTAAATGGTCTAGTGTTACATAGGTTGAAGCAAACACTCTTAATGGCCCAGAGCTCACCAATTAGGCTCTACTGGTTGGCTAAGGAGTTCCAGGGATCTTCCTGTCTTTGCTGCCTCAGTACTGAAATTACAAAAACATACCACGTCACCAAGCATTTTTGGGGTACTGGGAACACAACTCAGGTCCTCATGCTTGCACAGCAAGCAGTTTACCAACTGAGCCATCTCCCAGCCCCAATGTTGGTCATATTTTTGAAAAACCACCACAGATTCTGATGAATTAAGGATCTTCAGGGACCAAAGAAAGAACTGACTTTGCTGGTTGTTAGGGGAGCTATTAACTTTCACCTGAATAAACAAAAAGAATGTGTAGTTTTTCTAAAAAGAGAGAGAGAGAGAAGAGAGAGAGAGAGAAGTTGGTAAAGGCAGTACAGAGTTCACTAGGATCATTTTGAGTCACCATCTAGGTGATATTAGAGGAAGCAGAAAATCTTACTAGTGTAGACTTTAAGTCCGAAAACCAATTTCTTCCAAGAACTGAATAGCTGAATTACCTTTATAAAGATGCTGAACTTGGCACCTCGGTTTCTTTGGCAGTACAATGGGGATTCAAACAACATCCACGCAGCAGAGTGCCTGCGAAGACTGGGTAAAGGCAAATCTGCCTTGTGATGAGTGTTCTAAAACACTAGCTTTTTATTAGCAGTAAATAACTTCAGTGTGGTTATCCTTGCCCCTCTATTTTGCTACTATTAAGAACAAGCTCATCTTGAGTTTGAGGTGTGCATTTGGCTATTCTACTATATTATTACCAATAATTTATATATGATCCCATACTCTGGCTAACCATACTATTGTGCTCTAGGTTTGTATATTGACAAGGTACAAACAAGCACATAATCAAGTCATAGGGCATAAACACATGGCTTAGTTGCCTACCCTCCTATTTGCTATGCAGTGGATGAAAATTTAAACATCTCTCTCTCTTTTTCCACCCTTCCCCCAATCTCTCTCGTGCTCTTACTTTCTCAAAGTGCTCTATTCCAATTCTCTGTGCTGAAGTCCAGGACAAGCATTTCCTAAGGAGCTCCTGTGTCTGAGGAAACAAGAATTCTTACTATTTTCCCACTTCCTACTATGAAGCAAAATGAATTCAATTCAAGAGTTTATTGTACTTGTAGACTATGTTTCTCTTCATTCAGTTAGTCATTATTCTCTAATTTATTTCCCAGATTATAATATTGTTAAATTTACTTTGCCAAACAAGAAAAGAATCATTTCCATTATTACTCTCCTATCTTTTCTTGAGGGTCTTAAAAGGAAAAACGTCCATAACACATAATTCCATGATTTTGTTGCTGCCATGGGAAAAAGTGGAAAACTGGACCTTACTGGCACAGAAGAGCTGTCAGAGAAATGAAGGGGAAGGTGCAGGTACCACCATGGTCTGGGACCTGTGGTTTGCATGTGGATGTTTCTTAGATGTTGTACTAACCACAAGTGTTGGTCCACCATAGCAAAGTCCGGGTTCAAGATTAGCCCTCAATCGTGCCTTACCCCATCCACAGGCATGCTCTGGGAGGAATCTCAGGAGACTCTCAGTGCTGAGAGTATGTGGGCAACTATGTTTTATCCATTATAATCAAAGTGTCAGTGAGTCATCTGTGTTTCATTGAATGGTCACTGGTATTTCCTGATTCATCCAATTGAAGTCTGTGAGCAAGATGGGGTGGGGTTGTTACAGGGCATCCCTAACTCCCCTTTGTAACAGGAAAACTGAACCCAAACCTGTCACTTTTATTGTCTTCTTTTTAAAAACATTTCATTCATTCATTCATTCATTTAGTGTGCGTGAGCAGATGCATGAGCCCTGAGTGCACACATGAGGAGGACAGAGGAGAATGCCTGGTGTCCTTCATTGCTCTTCCAGTTTATTTCCTTGCTACAGAGTCTTTCATGTGGAACTGCCATTTCTTTTTTCTTTTTCTTTTTTTAATTTTTTTATATTTATTTTTATTTTGGAGAAAGACACAGAGAGAGAGAGAGAGGAAGACAGAGATTGGTTCTCCAGCAGCCTCTCAGCTGCTGCAAACGAAATCCAGATGTGTGCGCCCCCTTGTGGTCAAGTGCGGCATTGCGCCCTTGTGTCACTTTGCATCTGGCTAAACGTGGGACCTGGAGATTGGAACCTGCATTCTTAGGCTTAGGAGGCAGGCGCCTTAACCGCTAAGCCATCTCTCCAGCCCTGGAACTGCCATTTCTTTTAAGAAGTTTTGATCCGACTGGCTGACTAGCAAACCCCAATGATTCTCCAGTTTCCACCTTCTACAGAATTGGGGTTATTGGTCTGTGTGGCTAGACCCTGCTTTTCTTGTGGGTGTTGGGGATAAAATAAGATGGTTTCAAGCCCTCTCTGGCCCTTGTGCTTCTAAAGAAAGCATTTTTAGGGGTTGAACCATTCCCCTATCCTCTAAATTTTCATTTTATTCCATTTTATTTTTATGTATGTGTGTGTGTGTGTTTGTGAAGATGTGTGTGTGTGTGTGTGGATGTGTGTTCACGTGTGGATGCGTGTGTGTGTTGGGTAGGGTCTGTTTATGTGTATATGCAGGCCAGAGGACAACCTTAAGTGTCATTCTACAGAAACTCCATCCACCTTTTTTTAAAAAAGATTTTATTATTTATTTGCTAGAGAAAGAGAGAAAGACAGAGAGAATGGGTGCATAAGGGCCTCCACCCACTGCAAACGAACTCCAGATGCCTGTGCCACCATGTGCATCTGGCTTATATGGGACCTGGAGAGTCAAAACTGGGTCCTTAAGATTCACAGGCAAGCACCTTAACCACTAAGCCATCTCTCCAGCCCTCCATCCACCTTTTTGAAACAGCGTCTTTCTGAAACAGCCTGGAACACACCAATTAGACTGTTCAGCAAGCCCCAGAGATTTAGCTGTCTCTCCTTCCCAGGACTGGAATAACAAGCATGTGTCATCATGCGTTTTTTTCCGTGGGTTCTGGGTATCAAACTCAGGCCCTCATGCTTGCAATGCTGAGCTATCTCCCAGGCCTGTGTGTTTGTTTTTAAGATAGGTTCCCATGTAGTTCAGACTAGCTTTAAATGTACTATGTAGCAGAGACTAACTTCCTGCCTCCACTTCTTAAATGCTGGGATTACAGGTTTGTGCCACCATACCAGAGCACAGATCACAGAGCTAATTAATGCACCTATAAGAAGTCTGACACCCCAGCATGCTCTGTGTGCTGTTTCAGGAGACAGCTGCAAGTCCACGGTAAGAGCCCACCAAACAGCAGAGCTGATGACATGTGTGTCACATTATGTTTTCTCCACAGACATGACAGGGAAGGCATTTATTTTCCCTCAAGAATCAGCCACTGCCTATGTGTCCCTGATACCCCAGGTGAAGAAGTCACTGCAGAACTTCACACTGTGTCTGAAGGCCTTTACTGACCTCACCCGTCCTTACAGCCTCTTCTCCTACAGCACTCCCACTCAATACAACGAGCTGCTTCTCTTTGTGGACAGAAGGGAAGGGTACATGCTATATATTGGAAACTCCGAAGCCATTTTCAAGACCTGTCCTAATCCTTACATCCCAGTCCATCTCTGTGTGACCTGGGAGTCTGCCTCTGGGATTGCTGAACTCTGGATGAATGGGAAGCCTGTGGGGAGGAAAGGGTTAAGGAAGGGGTATTCTTTGGGGGCTGAGGCAAAGATAATCCTGGGACAAGAGCAAGATTCCTTTGGGGAAAATTTTGATGCAGAACAGTCCTTTGTTGGGGATATATGGGATGTGGCTTTATGGGACCAGGTGCTCCCCCTGAAGGACATGCATGAGTTCTGTGACAGTGGCAGCGTCATAAACTGGCAGGCTCTGATTCATGAACAACATGGCTATGTGGTGACTAAGGCCAAAATGTGGGCTTAAGTGTCTTTCATGTCAGTCATAACTTGTGTTTAACAATAATCATATACCATTTGATACCTTTGATATAAGAGGCTATGAATAAGTTATATGGAAACCTACATTTTTTTGGATGATGTAACACCAAGTAGTCGTAGATGATTACTAGTGAAATTTCAGCAACAGGGATGGGTTACCCTCTGCTGAGTTGTTGGCCAAGAAGGTCCCTGAGGCCCCCCAAAACATTACAGGCCATTGCCAAGGCTCTTGATTTCCCACCAGGAATAGATGGTAAGACCCTATTGCTGAAGACTCCACATGCTTGGGCTGCAAGGTTACTGAGAAATCCTGCTGGAGCTGAGCTAAAAACCTCATCTGTATAGTCCAGCTGACAAAAAACGTTATGCTGCATGCAGCTCCATGGAAAGAGAGAAGTTATCAGTGGAGATAAACAACAGTGGATACTGCAAGCCTTAAGTTGGGCCAGCCAGGCCAAATGAGCCAACGGATGCAACAGTGGCATGTCTATTATGGGGGAAACCAACTGCTCTCTCATTGGACTGGACACCCACTCCACAAGACAGAATACATGCAAGATACTAAAAGCCTATGACAGAAGAAGTCATGAGCCCTAGTGGTGTAATGTCTGCTGGTGTCTGGCTAAATGTGTACATTATGCTCACCAAACTGCCCTGTAAGCACTTTTCTTAATGTTCACACCCACATATTAGTGCTTCTCTAACTTTTGGTTAAAGAAGATTTTCTTTTCAGATGTAGTGACCTCTGGGATGACTCAAAAGGCACCATGGTGCTGAGAAGTGACAGAAGAGTGCTCAGCACTGAAACACCTCTATCACACTTTCCAAGGCTCAGAGTCCTTTGCGGAAGAGGTGGTGGGAAGAATATAAGAGCCAAAGGAAGGATAGGACTCCTTACAATGCACTCTTCCAAACATAAAATGGTCTGGGTATCTATGACCTCACAGTGTCTGGCACTAGTACACAAGACCAGTACAATCAAAGGAAAAAATGATGATATAAAAATAAAAGAGACTGATTGAGAGAAGGAGAGGATATGATGGAGAATGGAGTTGTGAAGGGGATAGTGAGGGAGGAGGGGATTATCATGGTTTATTGTCTATATTCATGGTAGTTGCCAATAATAAAAAATAAAAATATTTTAAAAGAATATTGTGTATTTGGAGTCTATTTACCAGTGGCTATTTTTATAAGAAATGTGATTTTATTTTTTAATATTATTATTTATTTTCAAGGACAGACAGAGAGAGAGAATGAGAATGGCCACACACAACAGGGCCTCTTGCTACTGCAAATGAACTCCAGAAACATGCACCATTTTGAGCATTTGGCATTATGCAGATACTAGGCAATCAAACCCATGCAGTCGAGCTTTGCAAGCACGTGCCTTTAACCACTGAGACATCTCACCAACCTAGACTGGACTTTTCATAGTGGCTTATTCTCCTCTTTATTTGCACAACCCGAAAGCCCCATAACAGTTACAAGGTGATATGAGTTACAAGATGAAAACTGTAAATTACAAATGAAAATGTAAGAACTTGGAGTGGTAGTTTATGAAACAGTCATGTGAGTAGGTCACAATATTTATACTAGTTTCTTTCATTTGTCCCTGGAGAAACTGCATGTATGTTTTCATTTAAAAGATTCCATAACTCTACTTTTAAGAAACACCAGTTTAGGGCTGGAGAAATAGCTTAGCGGTGAAGGCACCTGCCTGCAAAGCCCAAGAATGCCCATGTGAATCTCCAGGTCCCACATTTAGCCAGAGAAACACTCAATTTTGCACATGTGCACAAGGGGGCACAAGCATCTGGAGTTCATTCACTGTGGAAGAGAGAGGATGGGTGTATACAACCATCCTCTCTCTCTCTATCTCCCTCAAATTAAAAGAAAAAGAAACACCAGTTTAAAGAAACAATAACTGAAATGTTCCAAACTTTTCTGACAATGTATCTATTTTGTTTAAGCCATTTATTATTCACTTTTGGCTGGTCACATTCCATAGCCCCAGCCAAAAGTAGGCTGGTAACAGCCCACATAAATATTCCCCAGGGCCCAGTTTGTCCCATGGGCACAAACCCATCCCTTAACACATGAGGACTGGGGACCAGGCCCACTTGGCATCACCTCACTGCCTGGCCTGTTTGACTGTGCTACCCTGAATAAGGACATCCAAGCTGGTGGCAATCACCAGGTCAAACTTAAGTGGAGACAACACACACAAGGAGGGACCTGCTCAGCTTCCAATGTACGTAGCGCAGACCTGCAGATAGACTGTCATACTGCACTACCTAGATCAAGGCTGAGCAGGCCACAACACAGATCCTACAAGAGCCACTGGTGCTGCTTTCTCAGCAAGACCAAAGGTCTATCTTCAGATGGACAAACCCAGATGTCAAATGAATAAAACAAGAAATCAAGGCAAGATGTCCCAACCAAAGATGCCTAGGCCCCTAGTGGAAGCCTGTACTGACAACTACCTAGAGGAAACTCCAACAAATAATTTCAAATGCAATTTCAACAAGCACATCAACAAAGTTAATGAGACCATGAAGTAACAGCTGACTTGGAAGACAAACAACAAATAGAACTCAATAGATGGCTGAATAAAATAGAAAAGAACCCAAAGTAACTCAATAAATGAACAAAATGGGTAAGAATCAACAAAAGTACTCAATGGTCAGAACCCAAGAGGGCAAGGTCAAATGCAGGAATGAATTCCAAGAGACAATCAGAAAGTTAAGGCATGAAATTAAAATGGAATTCCATGAAGAGATGGAGATGCTGAAGAAAAACCTAATGAAAAAAAAATGAAACAACTCACTTAAAACACTCCCAAGAAAGCCTTTCCAAAAACATAAATCACATGGAAGACAGACTCTCAGGGCTTGATAACAAGACAGAGGAAATAAATTGGGAGGCTAAAATCAATGACCAGTTTAAAAAAAAAAAAAAACAGGAACAGAACATGAGAGAAATGTAAGAAAATATCTCCAATAAAATTATAGAATAAAATTTTCTAAGTCTTATGATATAGAAAGAAATTCCAGATATAGGGAGCACACAGAGCACCAACTAGACAGGAGCAGAGAAGAAATTCCCCATGTGACAAGACAGAAGAAACATTAAACGCAGAAGAATTATCTGACTTGGAGACTTTTCATTGACTAGAGTTGTGGGACTTGGAACTACAGAGATTGATGTTTGCCCTGTTTGTTTTAAATCTTGAATTGGTTGAATATTTTTTTGCTATGCTCAGTGCCATCTTTTGCAGTGTGAATGTTTATTCTTTGCCACTATTTTATTTTATTTTTGGTATAATGGTTCAGTGGATTATGAGGATTTTTGAACCTCATTGGGATTGATTAAAAACTAGGAGAACTTTACAATTTAATTAAAATTTTAAAAAAGCTTTAGAAGAGTAAAACAGCTTGACGCTTACAGAGTAAGCCCATCAAAATTATATATGATTTTTAAAAAATTTTTTAAATTATTTTTTTATTTATTTTTGGAGAGAGAGACAGAGAGAGACAGAGAGGGAGAGGGAGACAGAGATGGGTGCGCCAGCAGTCACTCAGCTGCTGTGAACGAAATCTAGATGCGTGCGCCCCCTTGTGGGCAAGTGCGGCATTGCACCCTTGCCTCACTTCGCATCTGGGTAAATGTGGGACCTGGAGATTGGAACCGCTGGAAACTGGAACCAGTGTTCTTAAGTTTAGCAGGCAGGCGCCTTAGCCGCTAAGCCATCTCTCCAGCCCAAAATTATATATGATTTGTTTCAATGTGAACTCTAAAAGTCATAAGTGTCAAAAGTAGAGTATTTAACATTTTGGTAGACCATGGCTGCCAATTCAAACTACTATACCCACCAAAATTAAACCTCATAATAGGAAGTGAAATAAAAACTTTCCACAATAAAATCTGGCTTTACAAATATATGAGCACTAAGCCAGCGCTCCAGAGAATAGTAGATAATGGAATGCTTCACAGTGAAGAAAAGAATGAACATACTAGAGAGGCTATCATAGGGAAAAATCAACAATCAAAACTAGAACAGATGTGAAAGCAAATGAAAAGCAAGAAAACACCAAACTTCACAGTCTTCAACTTGATAAAGGTTAGCTCACAAATGCCAATTATAGCAATGAATATCAATGGACAGAATTCCCCAATCAAAAGACATAGCTGAGGGCTGGAGAGATGGCTTAGCGGTTAATGCGCCTGCCTCCTAATCCCAAGAACGCTGGTTCCAATCTCCAGCGGTTCCAATCTCCAGGTCCCACGTTTAGCCAGATGCAAAGTGACGCGAAGGCGCAATGCCACACTTGACCACAATGGGGCACACGCATCTGGATTTCGTTCACAGCAGCTGAGAGGCTGCTTGCGCCCCCATCTCTATCTGTCTTCCTCTCCCCCCCTCTCTCTCTGTCTCTCTCTATGTCTCTCTCCAAAAAAAAAAAAAAAAACATTGCTGAGTGAGAAACCTGCGTCTATCCATTGCTGTCTTCATGAAATCCACCTTACTGTTAAAGATAGACACCATCACAGGGTGAAAGAATAAAGAAAGTTATTCCAAGCAAATGAAAATAGGATATACAAGGTGTGGCTATACTAATACCTGACAACATAGACTTTAAAACAAAAGTGATCAAAGAAGATTAAGAAGACCACTTTATATACATCAAGGAAACAATTTGACAAGGGGATAGGATACTAAACATATTCACACCAAACAAAGGCACACTGAATTTTATAAAGCAAAATATATTGGAGAATAAATCCCAACACAATAATAGTGGGTGACTTTGATACTCCACTACTGTAAATAGATCATTGAAATAGAAAATAAACTGAGAAGCAGTGGAGCTAAACAGCCTCATAAACCTAGTGGATTCAACAGTCATCTACAACATATTCCACCCAAACGCTACAGGATATACATTCTTCTCAGCAGCTCATGGAACTTTCTCTAAAAGTAGATCACATATTTGGACATAAGAAATTCTCTACAAATTAATAAAAATTGACATAACTTCCTGTATTATGCCTGCCCATGATGAAATAAATCTAGAAATCAACAAAAGAAACAAAAGAAAATAAGTCAATTTTTGGAGATTTAACAACATACTATTGAACAATCAATGGGTCACTGAAGAAATCAAAAAGGAAACAAAAAATTCCTGGACCGGGCTGGACATGGTGGAACACACCTTTAATTCCAGCATTCGGGAGGCAAAGGTAAGAGGATCACCATGAGTTCCAGGCCACCCTGAGATTACATAGTGAATTCCAGGTCAGCCTGGGCTACAGTGAGACCCTACCTTGAAAAATGAAAAAAAAAAATTTCCTAGACCCAAATAAGAATAAAAACACAACATACAAAACTTATGTGACACAATAAAGGCAGTCCTAAGAGGAAAGTTTCTAGTTCTAAATGCCTACATTACAAAAAAGATCTGAAATAAATAACAATCCATCTGAAGGTTTTGGAAAAATAAGAATATTTCAAACCCCAAAACACCAGATGCAAAAAAAATAACAAGACCAGAGAAGAAATCAATGAATTGGAAGTGAAGAAAACCATTTTTAAAGTTGATGAAATGAAGAGCTAGTTCTTTGAAAAATAAACAAGATGGATAAAACTTTGGCAAAACTGATAAAACGAAAAAGAGATAAAACTAATCAAAAATATTAGTGATGAAAAGGAGATGCTATAACAGAAATGAAATTGGGAGCATCATTAGTACACATATCAAAAACCTACATTTCAAAAAAATTGGACAATCTGGAATAAATGGCTGAATTTCTTGACCCATATGACCTACTAAAACTAAACCCAGAAGAGACAAATTATGGAACAGAGCTACACAGAACAAGATTTAAAGAGGAATTAAGAGTTTCTCCACAAAAAAAATTCCAGGCCCAGATGGACTTTTCTGCCAAATTCTACGAAACCTTAGTAGAATGAAAACCATTTCTTCTCAAGTTATTTCACAATATTGAAAAGAAGGAAGTGCTCCTTGACTCCTTCTTTGAAGCCACAATTGCATTAATACCAGAGACAGAAGAAAATTATAAAGCAATAGTCCAGACGAATTTAGACACAAAAGTTTGCCACAAAACTTTTGCAAATCTAAACCAAGAACACATCAAAAGTATAGCCCACCTTGATCAAGTAGGTTTCATCCCAGAGATACAGGGATGATTAAACATACAGAAATTGACAAATATAATACATCATATAAATAGATTTAAAGACAGAAATCATCTGATCATTTCAATTGATGCAGAAAATGCCTTTGACAAAATACAACATTCCTTCATGATGAAAACAGTGGTCAGACTAGGAATGGAGGGAATCATATCTCAACATACAGAGGCTAGATACAGAGGACCTAAAGTCCATATAAGACTAAGTGAGGAAAAACTTGCAGCATTCCCATTAAGGTCTGGAACAAGGCAGAGGTGATCTCTCTCACAACTGCTATTTAACACAGTACTAGAGGTGTTAGCTTGATAAATAAGACAAGAAAAAGAGATAAAGGGGATACAAAATTGGAAAGGAAGGAGTCAAACTAGCCTCATTTCCAGATGATATGATTCTATACATTTTTAAATGACCCAAAAGACAACACAAAAACCTCCTAGAAGTGATAAACTAGTTCAGCAAAGTGGCAGGAGATTCAATCAACACATAAATACCCTTGGTATACATCAATAACAAACATACAGAGAAAGAAATCAGAGAACCTGTCCCACTAACACATAAAACAGGACTGGAGAGATGGCTTAGTGGTTAAGGTACCTGCCTGCAAAGCCTAATAATGCTTGTTCAAAAGTCTGGATACCACATATAGCCATGTGCAAAAGTGACACAAGTGAGCAATGTTGTACACGTGCACAAAGGGGCACACGCGTCATAGCAGCTGAAAGGCCCTGGCACGCCCATTCTCTCTCTGCCTCTTCTTCTCTCTCTCTCTTTCTCTCTCAAATTAAAAAAAAAACCATAAAAACACTGAAGAAGGAAACTGAGGAAGACATGAGAAGATGAAGAGATCTCCCATGTTCCTGGATTAGAATAATCTATATCATGAAAATGACCATCCTACCAAAAGAAATATACACATTCAATAAAAAAATTCTGATCAAAATCCCAGCACCATGCTTTTCAGAAATACAAAAAATATCAAACTGAAAAGAGAGACTGAATGAGAGTGGGAGGGTATATGATGGACAATGAAGTTTCAAAGGGGAAAATGGGGTGAGGGAGGGAAGTACCATGGGATATTGTCTACAATTAAAGAAGTTGTCAAAATAAATAAATAAAGAAAGAAATAGGAAAAATAGTTCCAAAGTTCATAAAGAATCACGAAAAGTCTTGAATAGCCAAAAATATCCTCAGCAAACAGAATAGTACTGTTGGTATTACCATACCTGGTTTCAAGATATACTACAAAGCCATAGTTATAGAACCAGTATGGTAGTGACACACAATCAGACACACAGCTCAATGGAATAAAAAAGGAGATTCAGATCTATGTTCTAGTAAATATAGCTACCTGATCTTTGACAAAGAGGCCAAAAATGCACACTGGAGAAAAGATAGTTTTTTAAACACATGCTGCTGGAGAAATCAGATAACCAAATGTGAAAGAATGAGTCCTAATTTTAGTCTTTAGACTGTGGGTACTGCCTCATAGTGGGAAGTAAATGGAGGAGGAGGCTGATACCCTCATGGGAGCAAGGACGCAATGAGAATAAAAGACATTGCCATCCTCCACTCATCTTTAAGTGCATGCCCCCAATAACCTATTTCCCACTAGGCCCTTTCTGTTACAGGATTCTATCACCATCCAGTAGTATTAAGTTGAGGACAAGCCTTTAACACATGGGCCTCCTAGGAACACTCAAGGTCCAGTCTATAGCAGACTGTCACAATTTACAATGCATAGCACAAAAGGTAAAGAATATCCCTTCAGGAGGATACAGAGCTGGAGGTGAGGCTGCATAAACAGGACCGCTCAGGAGAAAATAGAATAATTAAAAGAGAAAGGACAGAACCAAAATGACAAACATAGATGAAAAAAAAAGTAAACATATTAGTTTTAAGACCGTATCAGGTTTCAGTTAATATTTACCATTTATAAATCTGTCTTCCCTTACTGGAACATAGGTGTGGCCCCATGAGCACAATAAAGGAAGCCAGACTCTGACAGTCTCTCCATTGAGGCAACTGCTGCTTCCCTCCCACTGCTGATGAAGTCCAAGGACAGCATGATGGAGAAGCTTGTTGTGGGGGCCTTGCTCCTCTCTGTTCTACCCGGAGCTGTGCCACAATCAGGTAGGTCCTGAACTCAGCCGGGATATCTCCAAGTCGAGGGAACAGAGTGCAACACCTTTTGCTGTTTCTGAGATTGCTGATGCTTTCAGGAAGGTGTGATGAGAAGTGATGTATAAGTCACCTACTGCTATCTCAGAATTTACCCCAACATTTACTTTCTATATTTTCTGTGTCAGGAAACAAGGAGTGGCCTACATGGTGGTTCTGATGCCAGGTCTCTCATTAGGTTGCAGTCTTTCAGCCAGGGTGGTAGTTTCTTCTGAAAACTCAACTAAGGGAGGATATGCTCCCAGGCTGACTCGCACGGTTAACTAAGATCTGCTCTTGACAGGATGCTGGGCTGAAAGTCTCCGCAACTCACTGCTCATTCTCCACAGACTCCTTAGTTCCTTGCCACACAGACTTTTTAATGGAGCAGTCCATAGCATGAGGCTCCCAAAAGAGCCCAGAGTAGAAGCCACATCAGACTGCTAATCAAATCTTAGAAGTTATGTACCTCCCTCCTGCTGGAGGTGAGTCAACCCATACCACCCCCAAAATGAACTGAGGTTGGTTATTTTTTTGCATGTGAATTTTTGTGTTGTGTGTGTGCGTGTGTATGTGAGAGTATGTGTGTGTGTGTGTGTGTGTGTGTGTGTGTACATATGCACAATGAAGGTCACAGGACAATCTCAAGTGAAATCCTCAGGAAGGCTAGTCACCCCTTTTTGAAGCAAACACTCTTTTCTTGAGTTTCTGATTAGAATTTTAATAAAACAATTAAAATCAAAATTTTAGACTATCCACCTTCTACAGAATTGGGGTTATTGGTCTGTGTGGCTAGATCCTGCTTTTCTTGTGGGTGTTGGGGATAAAATAAGATGGTTTCAAGCCCTCTCTGGCCCTTGTGCTTCTAAAGAAAGCATTTTTAGGGGTTGAACCATTCCCCTATCCTCTAAATTTTCATTTTATTCCATTTTATTTTTATGTGTGTGTGTTTGTGAGGATGTGTGTGTGTTTGTGTGTGTGTGTTTGTTGTGTGTGTGAGGATGTGTGTTCACGTGTGGATGCGTGTGTGTGTTGGGTAGGGTCTGTTTATGTGTATATGCAGGCCAGAGGACAACCTTAAGTGTCATTCTACAGAAACTCCATCCACATTTTTTTTAAAAAAGATTTTATTATTTATTTGCTAGAGAAAGAGAGAAAGACAGAGAGAATGGGTGCATCAGGGCCTCCACCCACTGCAAACGAACTCCAGATGCCTGTGCCACCATGTGCATCTGGCTTATATGGGACCTGGAGAGTCGAAACTGGGTCCTTACGCTTCACAGGCAAGCACCTTAACCACTAAGCCATCTCTCCAGCCCTCCATCCACCTTTTTGAAACAGCGTCTTTCTGAAACAGCCTGGAGCACACCAATTAGACTGTTTAGCAAGCCCCAGAGATTTAGCTGTCTCTCCTTCCCCAGGACTGGAATAACAAGCATGTGTCATCATGCCCTACGTTTTTCCGTGGGTTCTGGGTATCAAACTCAGGCCCTCATGCTTGCAATGCTGAGCTATCTCCCAGGCCTGTGTGTTTGTTTTTAAGATAGGTTCCCATGTAGTTCAGACTAGCTTTAAACGTACTATGTAGCAGAGACTAACTTCCTGCCTCCACTTCTTAAATGCTGGGATTACAGGTTTGTGCCACCATACCAGAGCACAGATCACAGAGCTAATTAATGCACCTATAAGAAGTCTGACACCCCAGCATGCTCTGTGTGCTGTTTCAGGAGACAGCTGCAAGTCCACGGTAAGAGCCCACCAAACAACAGAGCTGATGATATGTGTGTCACGTTATGTTTTCTCCACAGACATGACAGGGAAGGCATTTATTTTCCCTCAAGAATCAGCCACTGCCTATGTGTCCCTGATACCCCAGGTGAAGAAGTCACTGCAGAACTTCACACTGTGTCTGAAGGCCTTTACTGACCTCACCCGTCCTTACAGCCTCTTCTCCTACAGCACTCCCACTCAATACAACGAGCTGCTTCTCTTTGTGGACAGAAGGGAAGGGTACATGCTGTATATTGGAAACTCCGAAGCCATTTTCAAGACCTGTCCTAATCCTTACATCCCAGTCCATCTCTGTGTGACCTGGGAGTCTGCCTCTGGGATTGCTGAACTCTGGATGAATGGGAAGCCTGTGGGGAGGAAAGGGTTAAGGAAGGGGTATTCTTTGGGGGCTGAGGCAAAGATAATCCTGGGACAAGAGCAAGATTCCTTTGGGGAAAATTTTGATGCAGAACAGTCCTTTGTTGGGGATATATGGGATGTGGCTTTATGGGACCAGGTGCTCCCCCTGAAGGACATGCATGAGTTCTGTGACAGTGGCAACGTCATAAACTGGCAGGCTCTGATTCATGAACAACATGGCTATGTGGTGACTAAGCCCAAAATGTGGGTTTAAGTGTCTTTCATGTCAGTCATAACTTGTGTTTAACAATAATCATATACCTTTTGAAATTAAATCCACTTATATGACTTAGTTAAAATTACTCTAAAAATACATTAAATGAGATTAAAAACAAGCAATGACAGGTCTTTGCTATATATTATTTACTGTTGGAAAAATTACTTTGGGTAAACTATACCATGATTGTCTGCAGTAACATACTCCAGGAAGTGAGGGGAACACATAGCAATCTAGACCAGGCTCCAATCTTTTAGAGCCCTGCAGGAGGTCCTATGGGGGTTCTGGGTATTCAAATTCAGAAACCTACTAAAACAATGTGACTACTGGGGGTGGCTTTCAGGAATGAACTAATTTAGTGAATAGGACCTCCAAATAATCTCAAAAGAAGCTTTCTCAGGAGTAGGTTGTGAAGGTGTTTTCCTTAAACCTTCCCAGAAAGGAATCCAAGGTACTCTTTGGGAAACCCTGTGAAGGGAAAGATAAACTGCCCTGGAGGTCCCTCTTTGCAACCACTCTCAACTTCTCCTGGAAGCAGCTGTTCTGAGGAAGAAAACTGTTTTTTTCTTTTAAGCTCAATATACATAAGTATTCCTTCTTGGCCCTACAAGGCCCGCCAGGGATGCTGAGCCCCTTGGTTTGCACTGCAGCAGTATACATTCAAATGCATTCTCAGTGGAACACTTGCAGGTCTTTGTAGGTGGGAGATATAAACTTTGTTTTTCAAATCAGCCTTTGATGGGCCACAAGAAATCTGACAAATTTGGTTTCTTTTTTCACCAGGCCAAATAATTCTAAAATCTTCTTACAAATAAAGTTATCCGCTTCCCCCATTCCTTAGAAAGCAATGGCTATAGGAGTTTGAAAACATCCAGACTCTGGTATAGAGAGGCATTACATTTTAAGAGTTTAAATTAGATAAACAAAAATTCACAGAAAATAATAAGCTCACCAATGTAGCCAATGAAGATGGTAAGGACAAGACAGAAATATGCAGCTGTGTTCTACTGGATAAAAACAAAAATCTGTTAATTCCCATCACAACAATGAAATCAGCAGATTTAGTACGGTGTTAGCATTAATTTCAGAAAGGTCTTCAGATATTTGTACAGTTGAAAATACAGTATAATGCTTGTATTATCCCCATGGGAATCATATATAAGTGTAGTGAAATTCAGAGTTGAATGTGCCCAAGTTGATAGCATTAAATATACTGGTACTCCAGGCACACTGAGAGACACGTTCTAATGTGAACCTCAACAAAATTGGAGAAAAGTTTTATGGATGTCCAAGGCAGGTGAGAATGTATGGACTGATCATGCTTCTTCTGGACTGCCAGGGTCTGTTATTCTTGTCATTGCCCAGAGGAGAATATGATGATAAGTGGGAAAGGCAGCTTTGACTATATTTCCAGCACATCCTTACATCAGCCATATCCTCCCTCCTTGAAGCTTTGGAGCCTGATATCCATCTGACATTCATAATGATCTTTCAAGCCACCCCTCCACATAGGCACTATACCACTCACTTTTCTGCCATCAACTAACTGACAACAATGAGCTGCCCCTTTGCTTTTGAGTCCTGCCAGTTCCCCACTTATGAGCAGCATCTGGTGGTGTCCTCCAAGACCAGAAAAAGATATAGGAAAATGATGATAAGCGCAAGAGGATGAAGGTATAGCTCAGTGGCAGAGCACTCACCTAGCAGGGTAAGGCCCTGCATTGAGGATCCAGTAGGACAAGAAAGAAGAATTTAAATTTTTAACTAAAATAAACACAAATAAAATCAAGACTCAACCTTTTAGTCATTTAAGTCATTCTTTGATGCACACTTACCACCACTTCTTGGAGTAGAGGAAGAATGTTAGGATTCTATTCTCTCTCTCTCTCTCTCTCTCTCCCCTTCACTCCCTCCCTATAACCTTTCAAAAATACTCACACTGGGATTGGGGAGATGGTCAGTGAGTAAAGCGCTTGTCTCACAAGCATAAGAACTTGTGTCTGATGGCCTGATTCCATGTAAAATGTCGCTGTTCTGGTGTGAGCCTGTAATCCCAGGGCTGAGAAGGTGGAGACAGAGCATCCCTGGGGCTCACTGGTTAGCTAGTCTTGCCTAAGTTGTGGGCCCCAAGGCAATGAGAGACTTTGTCTCAAAGAAGATGGATGGCATTCTTGAGGATGATATCTGAGTGTCTTCTGGCTTCCACATGCAAACACACACATGTGCTTGCATATCCACACACACATGTTCACACACTCATAGGTAAGCACATATACATACTTACACACATGTCTTTACAAACTTCCCAGACTATGATGGAATATAAGTTCCAAGACTGCCAGTGGATGCCTAAGACTGTGGGTAGTACTGAACTCTCTATGTATACTGCTTTTCCTACTCACACTCATCTATAAATGAATGGACATATGAAGAGAATAACACAATAACAAATGATATCATAGAAGAATTATAACAATACGTTATAAATAAAGTCATATGATTTGTCCATTCTCAAGCTATGTTTTTATACTGTACATACAAATGGGTTGACCATAAATAAATACACAGGATAAAGGGATGAGTCATGTCCCAGGTAGGGTGAATCACAACTGTAGAGATTTCATCATGGCACTCAGAATGGTGGAAAAAAATTTAAATTTATAAATTGTTTGCATATGGAAATTTCCATTTTATTTTTGTTCAGGCCACAGTTGATCATGGGTAATTAAAATTGATGATATATAAAGGGGATCCATTCTCTGTCAATCAGTCAAATATTCTAGGCCAGAGGTTTCTTGCCAATAGCACGGTAAAGGGCATCTTTGACCTCCTTGTTCCTCAAAGTATACACCACAGGGTTAAGGAGTGGAGTAAAAACAGTATAAGTCACTGAGATCAGCTGGTCCTGATCTCTGGTATTCTCTGACTTGGGCTTGAGGTAAGCAATGGAGGCACAGCCATAGTGGATGATGACCACAGTGAGGTGGGAGGCACAGGTTGCGAAAGCTTTCCTCCTGCCCTCAGCGGAGGCAATCTTGAGGATGGTAGAGATGATGAGGATGTAAGAGATAAAAACCAAACCCATGGGCACCACAATAACAAGTGAGCTGATGATAAAGTTAATTATATCATGCAGAGAGGTATCAGAACAGGAGAGTTTCATAACGGGACGGATGTCACAGAAATAATGGGCCACTTCCCTGTTACAAAAGGGCAGCCTGAACACAGATGCAATCTGAATTATGGCCACAAGCAGCCCAATGCTGAAGGCTCCCCATACCAGCTGGGCACATACTGTCTTGTTCATGATAACAGAGTACCTCAAGGGGTTGCAGATGGCTACGTAGCGGTCATACCCCATAGCTGTGAGCAGGAAGCAGTTGTTGATGGCCAAAGTGATAAAAAAGAACATCTGGGCAGCACAGCCAGCCAAAGAAATGGGTGGACTTGACCCTACAAGGCTGGAGAGCATCTGTGGTACAATGACCAATGTGTACACGGTCTCAGACACGGAAAGCATATTAAGAAAGAAGTACATGGGAGTATGAAGATGGTGATCAACGCTGATAATTGTCACAATAGTGACATTGCCAGTCAGAGTGAACAGGTACAAGGTTAGAAATACCACAAAGAGGGTAAGCTTGTGTTCTTGAAAGCTGGAGAAACCCTGAAAGACAAACTCTCTTACCACTGTGTGATTTTCTCTCATCATCTTCCAGGTTGAAATGATGGAGACTTGGGCCAATCAGTCAGAAATCATTAGCTCCTGATGACTTGAGCAAGGGACCTAGGAGAAGAAACTGGTGAGGATTTTGCTTTTGAGTAGATGCCAAGTTAGTATTGACAACTTTCCCTCTGTTGGCAAAAGATAGGCATAACCAAGAAGTAATTCATTGTATAGTAGCTCATATGTGAAATTTGGAAGAATGAATAGGGATGGGATAGGAAGGAAGAAGAAACACTTGCAGCAAGTGCACAAGAGATATCCTGGTGACTTAAAATACAGGTGTTAGGAAATACACATTTAAATGCATAATAAAATTGAAAACCCTTGGATTATAGTTCTGAAGTTCTTTACTTAACATTTGTTAAAACTAGAGTCATCTGCTTAAAGTTTCCCCTCCTAGGTTGCAAAGCAATGCCTTCTGTTCCTGCATCACCAAAGTGACTGCTCTCTCCCCGACACTTGTCTGCTTACGTGATGAACCCTTTTTTTACTAACCACTCAACATCTTCAAGCCTAATTTTTCCGCTCACCTTTTGAGAATAAGAAATATTTCTCTCCTGTTCCAATACTCGATTAAAGCCTCATCTTCCTCAGAAGATCTTCTCAAGGCCTGGGCAACCCGTCAATCAAGCCCCTTGTTTCCCAGCAACTTGTTCTTACAGATGGCGTGCATTTCATGCACATTGTCACAGGTAGTGTGCCTCACTGACAAAGTCAACTCTCTTTTCTAATTTCTTCATAAGTAAACTGGATAGTTTTGTGGAAATCACAATTTGTGCCTCTATCCTCTCTTTGAGGACTTAATAGGGATCATAAACCTCTCTGATTTCAGAAGTAGCTCCTTACAGCACACCTTTGTTTTTAATAAAGAGTGTTTCCATATGTTATTTAACATCATAATGTCCTATATATTAAGCTGATTATTACCTCCCATCTTGCAAAAGGGAAATCCATGACACCTTGGGAAGAGTGATATGAATTCAGTCTTTGAATTTGAAAGCTAGGGTGACTTGTCCTATAACAAAGTTCCTATGAAACACCAAAACCACAGAATCCATGAGAAATAAGATGATTTCTTTTTTCTTTCTCTGGCAATGAGATTATGCATTATGAATACATAGAAAATCAGAAAAGTTTTAGAATGTTTCACTTACATATGTTGATGAAATACACTAGCATATAGCAATTCCTATACATATACTCCTTGGCTTAATATTTTCACTTCCAAGTGTTTAATATATGATCAGAGAGATATAGACCTGGATGTTATGTGCAAAGAATCTTTCATAGTCTTTACAATGGTGAAGGCCAGAAACACAATAAATTGATAAAGGACTACTTACCTTAATTAGAAAATATTAATCTGATAGGAACAATGAGGTGACTACATAGCTAAAAAAGAGCTTCTAAGAAAAACATGACAGTTAAGCCATAGACTACAGTTTTCCAGAAATAAAAAAGACAAAAAGAATGGGCAAAGAAAGGACATATTCAATGATACAAATACCAATTAAAAAGAGAAGAACAGACTTACTTAAAAGCATTTTTCTAAGGAACAAATGGAAAATCTAAAATTATGTTTCCTTTATTTTCTTATATAATCCAGATATTTATACTTCATTTTCCCCCATTTAACAAAATCGCTAATAGTACTCCTAAGTCAAAATGTATTGTTAGGTTCCAGAGAAAACTGAGGAGAAGTATAAATGGTAGGTTAATTTGCCTTGGATAAGAGAGGTTGAAAACATAATACATGATCCACCTATAGTCTCTGAACAGGCCTTACACAGAAACTTGAGCACCCAAGGGCCACATCCAGAGGACATTAGCTTCAATTGTGAAATATGTAGTTAGTAACCAGTAGATGGGGAATACAAGGGAGACACACTCATAATAGGTACTAAATTGAAAGGAACACAAAAAGAGCTTCAGTGATTAAAATAAATAAGATTTTAAGGTCATTAAAAAAATTAAAATTAATGCAGAATTTTGTGAATGATGAAATACCACCAATGTCATTATATAGTGTGATGCAATAGTTGAAAGATTTTAGAAGAAAAGTATAAAATAAGTCTCAAAATATAAAGCATTTGCCCAAATATATGTTAGTTTTCCTCAAAGATGAGGGGATAGGATAGATCTTAACCATTCCTGGGTAAGTGAGATTCATGACAAATTAATGAACTATGTAAAACAAATGTTCATGTAACTGAAAAGTCAATATTCTCCCTACTAAGGGGAATAAAATAAAAACAAACAGGTTATAGGAAAGATTAGATTGAGCATATGCATCCTGCCTTTCCATGGCTTCTCCTGTCGACCCTGAGGAAAATGATGGCTCCTTAAGGAGGGAGGAGAAGATGAGCAATGACATTTGGGCAAGTGAGATCATGGCACCAGAAAAAAAAGGGTCAGGTTCTCACTATCCCTGTCCTCAATGAAGTAACATTTTACTCCAATTTCTATATTTGGTTGTTTGGGCAAAATTTTCCCCCATGCACACTCCTAATTTCTTTTAAAATCTTTCTACAGAAATAACATTTTTCCTTGACCATAAAACCAATTCTGAGCAACAGCCTAATCTTAGTCATTTCATTCTTTTGAGTCTTTCCAGTTGGAAGCAAGCTGAAAAGAACTCATATGCTTGGGAGTTTTGAGTCCATCAAATATAACTGAAGCACTGGGCTCTAGAGTTAATAGGTGATTTTAACAGGCAAACCATAAGTAGTCCCCCAAATTCTGCTTCAGTGCCTTCAATGATTGGAAAGTTATCTTATAAGTTAGCAGACCCTCTTATTTATTTTGTAAGATACTAAGTGTACTTAGAGAAAGAAAACTATGCCTTTAAATTATCAAAGTGTTCATAATGATAGGGGAAGTATCAGTAGAGAAAAGGATAAATAGAAAAGTTAGTTTTCACTTATATTCTCTGTGCTATAGGTGATCATGATTATGTTTTTGGTTTTGACTACTATATATTTCTCTCTAATTTTTTAATAACCATGCATATAGTGTTATATCATCTCAGTTTTACACAAATGGAATCAGACCATAAATACCAGTTCACATCTATTTCCTTTCATTATGATTATATCATGAATACATTTTTAATGGTACCACGGATCTCATTCTTTTCATTTCTAGAGGTACACACTAACCTCTTTTCTTACAGCTTTCTATATCCTACATCATTCCATCTTCTATTGGCTGTTCAACATGATAGTATTTCAAATAGTGATGACCATTCTCATATTACTGATAAATTTCATGTCCTTTAGTCCACTACCACAGCAAATGATTATGGTGGACAGTAACATGTATGGACATGAGACCTGATATCCACAACGAAATACTGAAAAGCACAGAAGGTAATTGGTAAAATTTTGAAAAAAAAAAAAAAACCACACACATAGTGTTCCAATTTAATTTATTCCTATCAATAGCTACTCACTGCTTCTGTTCTGACCTTGGCAGTGGGAATGAGAAGGAGGTACTTTTCCAGAAGTAATCTTTAAGGAGCACTAAGGAGGCTAAGTTGATTCACAGGATACAGGAGAAGAACACCTGTGGTCAGCAGGACTTAGAATAGAAGCGAAAACTGATAAAATGAGGAAAATCTCTAATGTCAAACAAAAAGCCTTCAATCATTGTTATGTTCAAGGAGGCTGGGCCATTGGCTTTTTTAGCCCAAGAAGTGGCTGAGGAAAAAAATTGTCTTTTAAATGTAGATTTCAGGAACTATGAATGTTTATTTTCTCCAATAAGGAGTGCATCACTTTGTCCCAGATCTCCTGGGAGCATCCTTTTGAGAATTCCTCTGCGGAATGAAGAGTGCTGGTCTCATGGGCTTCATTAGGAACTTGGAGGGCTGATGAGGAAGTTGCTTTCATTGTTTACTGATTTAGGGAATTTTTCAGTTTCAGATACTGCCACCACATTGGATTTTAGTGAAGTAAATCACATGAATACAAATAAACTTACAAGGGTATACTTTAAGTTTTAATTTTCTCTGCATTAGAAAATACTTTGTTTTCTGAACCTTGTTTCAATAAGCAAGATCAGGACTATAGAGGCCAAGGTTTCTCAGGCCCAGCTCTGGTCCAGGGTCCATTTCCTTACATCTCACTGGTATACGGTTTAGCTCTAGTATCACATTTATGAAGATCCATCACCCACACTTGGAAAGGACAGAAGTCACTGTCAGACCCCTTCCTTGTACTCCCTCTGGCTTATTCTCTGAACTTGCTGGGAAGAAAATGAAAAAGCAATGGATCACCAAGAAATTCAGTGTCTGGATCAGTCTGTTCTGCCCTGCCAAAAAAGATCTCCGTACCAACGGGAGAGTGTAGAAGGAACCATTTCAACTCTACCCTGCGAAAGGGAATTTCCACAACAGTATTCAACTAGGCTGAGAATTTTACTTCTAAAATGATATTATTTCCACTCTACTAACGATTCATAACAGATAACATAGAGAAGGGGAAATAAGATCCAATAAACCATTTTTGATTTCTAACCTAAAATCAATAAGCAAGGTGCTGTAAAGCACACAGAGATGGAGGTCATAGGATCCAGGAATTCAAGGTCATCCTCATCTACATAGCAAGTTCAAAGTTAGCTTGGATTTCTTGTCTCAAAACAAAAAAACTTTTTTACTTTTTTCTATGCATTATTATAAGTGTATATGTTTATAATCACATTCTTATTTTTATAGAAAAACTCAATGATTATTATTTTTGTTGTTGCTGCTATTTAAATATGTTCCTCCAGCTTGGCGTGGTGGCACATGCCTTTAATGCCAGCACTCTGGAGGCAGAGGTAGTAGGATTGCCATGAGTTTGAGGCTGCCCTGAGACTCCATAGTTAATTTCAGGTCAGCCTGGGACAGAGTGAGACCCTACCTCAAAACAACAACAACAAAAAAAAATGTCCCTCAGTCCCTCCGTCCCTCAACATCTCAACATTCAAGGGTTGGAATCTTAATTCCTAAATTTGTATGTTAATGGTATTTCAAGGTGGTTTTTTTTTTTTTTTGCAAGTGATTCTTGTTAGTTTTAATTATGAAGATGAGGACTACATAACAGTATAAGATGACTTATGAGAAGAGGGAAGGAGATGTGGGCTAGCATTTTTTTTTCTGGCTTATGTCCTGGTGACCTGCACCATGAAGTGATATGGTAAGAAGACCCTCTTAAGACATTAGTGCTTTGCTCTTATTCCTCTCAGTCCCCAGGACAGGGAACCAAATAAACTTCTATTCATTATAGATTACCCCCTCTGTGGCATTTCATTATAGCAACAATAAATAGACTTGAGAGTAGCCTCTCTCTTTTTCAATAATTGATTCTGACTATCTGGCTTTACAAACTTCTTTATACCCCGTTTTATCTTTTTCTCCATGTATTGTGAACTATTCTCAAATCAATAAACATTTTTCTGCATTATAACTTTACATAGATATTTTAACTAATATTATATGAATGTTCTTTTTTATTTGAGTCAAGATTCAAATAAGCACCACAACGTGCACTTAATTGTTAAGTTTTGAAAGTTTCTTTTAGTTTAGAGGACAGTTTCTTCACAGTAACACTGTGGATGATTTGGAAATAATAAGTATTTCTTATTTATTTATTTATTTATTTATTTATTTATTTATTTATTTATATGTGTGTGTGTGTGTGCCTCTTGCAATAGCAAACAAATGCCAGAAAGTTGCACTTTTTTTTTTTTTTTAACATCTGGCTTACTTGGCAGTTTGGGAATTGAACCTGGGCCAGAAAGCTTTGCAAGCAAGTGCCTTTAAGTACCCCATAAGTCTCCCTAGCTGCATAAGTCTTTCTGGCATGTATATGTGGAATTGGGAGAAACTGAGAAAAAGAGATTGTCCTGTGTACTGTAAGACATTTAGCAAGATTTTTGGCCTTACTCACTAGGTGTCAGATGTCAATGGCATCATTTTTCCCTCTCTAAACTCTTGCTACAGAGCATTTCCATAAACTTAAGAATCACATTTTTTCAGGTAGCAAAAGCAAAGCAAAACAAAACAAACAGAAAAACTCACTTCTCTTCTATCAGTTTTCTATATGAGTTATTTTTGTATCACCATGACAAAATATTTGACATACAAATTAAAGGGGAAAATATTTATTTTTAGCTCATAGTTGCACAGATTTCAGCACATAACCCTTGACTTCATTGACTCTGAACCACTGATGAAGCAGAAGATAATGGCAGCAGGAAAATGTAGGGGGAAGTTCTTCCCTTCATGGCAGAGAAGAAGACAAGAACCCAGCACCAGGCAATGCCATCAAAAGCATGACCCCTGCCCCAGTGATCTACTTTTTCAAACTAGGTCCCATCATCCATAGTTTCCTGAACATCACAAAAAATCACCTCTAGATGAAAGCCAAACAGTCACAACATGATCCTGTGGGAGAGATTTCATATTCAAAGTATCATATCTTCTCCATCTCAATTTTTTTTATTATTTTTATTTATTTTTGGAGAGAGACACAGAGAGACAGACAGAGAGGGAGACAGATAGAGAACGGGCAGGTCAGCAGTCTCTCAGCTGCTGTGAATGAAATCCAGATGCATGCGCCCCTTGTGGGCAAGTGAGGCATTGCACCCTTGCATCACTTTGCATCTGGCTAAACGTGGGACCTGGAGATTGGAACCGGGTTCTTAGGCTTAGCAGGCAGGCACCTTAACCACTAAGCCATCTCTCCAGCCCTCCACATCAATTTTTAAAATAGCAGTTTGCAATGGCAGGTTGTATGTCTGATGCTGGTCCATAAGACTATACTGCTTATACTTACTCTGTGATGTTGGCGTCAATGCCCACTTTCTCAAGATGTACTCCATTATTAATCTTTGCATGAATGTATATGAAATTTGACATATATATCAATTATAAATATTATAACCAAAGGTTGTCAGATTTAACAAGTAAAAACACAGGATACCCAGTTAAATAAGAGTTTTAAATACATAACAAAATATTTTAAAGATAAGTAAATCCCAAGTATTGACTGGAACATACTCATAGTAAAATTATGTATTATTGAACTAAAATTTGATTTTATCTGGAAGCCCTAATTAGAAGGCATGCGTTGTCTGTTTGTCCAACTCTAAGCAAAGCTAATTTGAAACACCACATCATAAACCATTAAGTACAAAAAATTATTTCTCATTAATTTTTAAAGCAATATTTAAATTTACAAAGGCCAATTGAATCAATAGATCAGTTTCAAGTGGCAGCAGCCTGATCCTGCATTTAATCTGATCTAATCAATCTTATTATTTAATCTATTGATTTTGTCTAAACTGATTGTATTATATGTCATAAAATGCTGATGTCTTATTTATTTCATGCCTTAATTTATTCAAGTTAATTCTTTTACACAGAAGTTTCTTGCAAGCATCAGTTTGGTTAGGGGTATAAGTTAGGAGCCAGAATTGGAATATAAACTCTAGTGCTCTGATTTGAGTCAAGTGCGTGGTCTATTATATCCAATGCAGGGAATAAAAACCACTCACCTTTGATTTGCTAATAACATACAACTACAATCAGTGATAAAAATCTAGCAAATTTATACTTACAATGGGTAGAGATGTCAATTGCAGGAATATACCATGGGAGAGGAGTTGTGCCTGTGAACTGCAGTAAATTTATAAGTGATTCCCTAAGAATAAAAACTAAGCAGATAAATGAAAGCTCTTAATAAATAAGAGTTAAATGGATGCACCAGAAGAGAAAAGAAATGGTGTACAATTAAGGAATGCATGATGCCTTTTCATCCTGGCCACAAATTCTAACATTTCCAATAATGTTTGCAGGTCAAGATGTAGCCATGAATGTGCCAAATAGAACCAAATTCCATGTTTTTTGTTTGAACACTGGGGATTCTGTTCACAAAGAAAGTCTAAGAGGGCCTGTAGAGATAGCTTAGCAGTTCAGGCACTTCCTGCGAAGCATAAGGATTCATGTTCTACTCTCCACATCCAACATAAGACAGTAACGCAAGCGTGCAAGGTTGCAATTGCACACAAGGGGAGTTTGATTGCAGTGGCTGGAGGCCCTGGAGCACCAATTCTCTCTCTCTCTCTCTCTCTCTTTCTCTCACTCCTGCATTAAAAATAAAGGCAGTCTGCTTGGCTTGCCTATAAACAAAAACAAGTAAAGGAAGTACAGGAGGCGGAGCCAAGGAGGATCTTCTTCAACCACAAGGCAGATGACGAGTGCCTGCAGACTGGGACTTGGCAGCACAAGGAATTTCATCTTCCTTTTCATACATTGACTTTATTATGCTGTGTTTCCAGTTAATTAAATTTATGGTCAAATATCCCATGGTTAGAACAGTGGAAAGAAGATTACAAAGTCATTCTACATATTCTGAAGAAGACTGACAGGCCATCAGTCATAAAGAAAAACAGTCCATGGTGCTAATTACCATAGAAATTAACTAAAGAATATGCCCTCAGGGCTGGTTTTCCTAAGCACAGATGAACAAATGATGAATAATTGGAGGCAAATAGCTGTCCAGGACTCTCATGTGTATATATTTTGGAAATATTTTCCTTTATATAGGAAAAATGACTTATTAGATTTCAGCATCTTAATAGAATAGTCAATGTGTTAATAGGTCATTTATCCCTCTAATAAGCACATATTGAAGATTTAAACATGCCCTAAACCCAGCTAAGCTCCAGGCAAAGAGAATTTGATTAAATACATGTAGTTATTGACGTCAGTGTGTATGTGATGAAGAACAGACTGGAAAAGACAAATCTTTATATGTGTGACACATACTATAGACTGAAATAACATAGAAATAATAAGTGACCTGCCATACATTTTAAAATGCTATTTATTATTTATTTATTTATTTATTTATTTATTTATTTATTTATTTGAGTTAGAGAGAGACAGAATGGGCATTACAGGGCCTCTAGCCACTGTAAATGAACTCCAGACACAGGAGCCACTTAGTGCATCTGACCTTATGTGGGTCCTAGGGAATCAAACCTGGGTCCTTGGACTTTTCAGGTAAGTATCTTAACCACTAAGTCATCTCTCCAGCCCCCCCCCGACATATATTTTGATATACTGATTGCTTACAACCACTAAGAAGCAAAAGTCATATGAAGGTGGCCAATCTGGTATATTTATCAATTAAAATGGATATATTAGCATTCTGAGTTACTGTGAGTTTTAAGGTTTCAGACACTGGCCAGCTTTACTGATGTGATTCAGGGCTTCCATGGGGGAGATGTAGACCTTCGATCATGGAGGCTACAATAAGATTTTTTTTCTAACTCCCAAATTCATAAGACTGTTCTTGGTTATTTTTCTAATTGTTAACTGATGAATTTAACATAGTTTGTCTCCTCACCTGGAAACTCTTGCAATATCCTGGTGTTTGTAGAAGAGAAGACCTTGTGACCATTGAGCATTCAGCATGCATTAATCTATTCTGCAGAGGTGGGCACACCATTTAAATGGGAACTCAGTGAATTTGGTGCCATTGAGAGAGCTTCCTTGCACTATCCTTTCAATATATGATTAGTCTAAATAGCTAAATTGGCCACTCATCACATGTGACATAACATGACATGACATGAAGAGACAGATAAAAGAAGACTATTTGCTTATTACTACCTGTCATGTTTCATTCATTCATTTTTGCCCCCTCAGTCATTGTTTTTCTCCCCATATGGGATTCTATAGTCCTTAAGAACTTTCAACCTGCATTCTTTTTCTTGGCACTAAATCTTCAACCAAGGCAGCAGCAAAAACTGATGATCACTACCACAACAGCAGGAACCTATTTTAGTTCTGTGTTTGCCACTAAGTAATTGCTTATACCTATAACTCACACAAACCATTCTGTGGGATTCGAGTTTCTCAGTCCTTAAAACTGAATCCTTCTAAGTTGCTTACGTCTAAGGTTCATTCCTATTTTAGCATTTACAGTCTTTTTCTGTACTTTGGGACTTATGATAGAAAGTGACTAGAAAACTAGAAATAACAGCTCTCCCCACATCAGCTCTAACACATCTTGTGCTTACATCAATCCTGCCACTTTTCTGCTTTCAACTCTTTCTTTCTCTGACTTCCACCTTCAAATCTGTCACCACCTCCTGCTGCTGTTTCTTGTCACCTCTGCCAGCTTTGAGACAGAGGCACAGAAGGCAGGGTCTCTATATGTCCTGAAATGTCAATCTGGCAAGCCACAGAGGAGAACGAGGGACTCGTCCAACCAGGCAGCAGGAGTCACAGCTCTTGGATTCCATCACAGCACCATATTGTCCACATAGATAGCTGTTGTCCTCTTGAACTCTTACACTCCTAATTGCCAGGAAAACCTTAAATGTCAGACCCGCAGAGGACCTCAGACCACATGGAGTCCCACCTTTCCTTTTCATAGACATAACTGATTTGAAAGGAGTCTCAACTTGAGAGGTAAAAACAGAGTTTATACTACTAAGAAAGGGCAGGTGAACATAAACCTTCTTTGAATAGTAGAATAAAATGAGGTTTGCGTTCTCTACACACTGCTATTCACTCCAGAGCTTTATTCTACACCCAGTTTTGCCACAAATCTGACTGGAGGATGTTCATCATGTTTCCCCCCTCTGGAACTATAAGACTATTACTGTGACTCCATTCTTGTGAGGCAGCAGGCTTCCTTAATGGCATATTTCACCAATTTCACAACCCTTTAATCACTTTGAGACTAAAACAGTTTCATTGGTGTTAACAAACACAAAGCTGTTCTTGTGAAATTGAATTTTATATTCTACTCAAATCACTCCATACCCCAGCCCTTGTACATGTCTACCTGCTAACAAGCATAGGATAAGCACAGGCTTCTAATGGCTCGATGTGTTGGAAGGTAAAGATCGGCAACCACATAACCTTTGTTCCCTTTTCTTCCAACCTCCTCCCCTTCCTGGCTAGGAGGACAAGAGGGGCGTGGGAGAGTACAGCAATCACTCCTCATGGTCAGCTTTGGCTCCTTCTTTTGTTGTAATCCCTACTCTGATCCCAGAACATCTTCTGATAAGCGAAGATAAGTGTTGCAGTCAGATTTGCACTGCTGGCAGAAATCACCTGACCAAGAGCAGCTTGTGGGTAAAAAAAAAGGGGGGGTTTATTTTGGCTTACAGGCTCGAGGGGGTAGCTCCATGATGGCAGGGGAAAATGATGGCACGAGCTGAGGGTAGAAATCACCCCCTGGCCAACATAAGGTGGATAATAGCAACAGGAGAGTGTGCCAAACTCTAGCAAGGGGAAACTCGCTATAATACCCATAAGCCTGCCCCAACAATACACCACCTCCAGGAGGCATTAATTTCCAAATCTCCATCAGCTGGGAACATAGCATTCAGAACACCTAAGTTTATGGGGGACACCTGAATCAAACCACCACATTCTGCCCCTGGCCCCCATAAACTGATAAACATACATGATATAAAATGCAATGCATTCAATCCAACTTTAAAAGTCCACAGTTTTTATCAATCTCAATGATGTTTAGACATCCCCATAATCCAAGGTCTTTTAACTGAGCCATAATACCAAAGAGTGCCCCCCCAAACCCATAATGGCACAGAATAAACATTCAAACTGCAAAAGATGGCATTGGGCATGGCAAACAAATATTCAACCAATAAAAGATTTAAAACAACCAGGGCAAACATCAAACTCTGTAGCTGCAAGTCCAACAACTTCAGTCAGTGACAGATCTCCAAGTCTGACAAGTCTTTCCAGCAACAAGCCTCTGGAGTTCCAATTCTGCCCCTCCAGCAAGGCTACTCACAGTCCTGGAAAACTTCATCTGGGCCCCACGGCTCTCCTTAGCAGCCATTTCGTGGACCCAGCATCTCCACTGGGTCTCCATTGCAATCCACGGTCCATCCTCACGGCTCCATTGAGTTTCCATGTAGGCAATCCAGCAAACCTGCTTTGCACTGCCCATGGCCATTTCCAAAACACAAGACCATATTGCGAATTCAATGACCATCTTTCTTGCATTTCTTATACTCCATAATACCAGGTATGGTGCCAATTTGTTAATCCAGGTTGGAATAAAGCAAACTTTGAAGAACAGATACTCCTTCAGCTGGCCCAATCTCAATGGTTGTAATCTCACATACAATTGCAGCTGAACAGGCAGCAGTTTTAAACCAAAGATTTCATTTTTTCTGTGCCATATCTACACATTTCTACACAAAACCACCATGCCCAAGGTCTCAGGACACAGACATAACAGCAAACCTTTCTCACCTTCACAAGGCAAACCTCACAGTCCATATTTCTTACTGCATGCAGGTCTTTCAACTCTGACCAGAATAGTCCACTAAGCTGTACTTAAAGGCACCTCTTAGGCCAAGGTTTCAAATCCTTCCAGATTCCTCTTGAAAATCAGCTCCAAAGGGCCAAAATCCACACTCAGGTGTCTAGCAGCAATGACCCCATTCTCGTACCAACTTTACTGTTGCAGTCAGGTTCACATTGTGGGCAAAAATCACCCAACCAAGAGTAGCTTGTGGAAAAAAAAAAAAAAAAAAAAGCTTTAGTTTGGCTACAGACTTGAGGGGAAGCTCCATGATGGCAGAGGAAAATGATGGCATGAGCAGAGAGTGGGCATCACCCCCTGGCCAACATAAGGTGGACAACAGCAACAGGAGAGTGTGCCAAACACTGGCATGAGGAAACTGGCTATAATACCCATAAGCCTGCCCCCAAGAATACACTGCCTCCAGGAGGCATCAATTCCCAAATCTCCATCAGCTGGGAACCTAGCATTCAGAACACCTAAATTTATGGGGGATATTGGAATCAAACTGCCACAATAAGTTTGTGTGGGGCTTCCTTTGTGTCAGCTGTCACTGCTTGTCTAGCATTACTGATGCCACCTTTTCATTTGTCAGTTCTTCAAATATTGTTGTACAGGAGCATGTTTTCAGGTTTACAGGAGTTTCCATCCTGTCCCTCTGCAAAACTCTAAGGATGACCCATTTGAGGTTCCATCAGTTTCTATTTTCTCAGCCCTCACTGCAGGCAGCTCACTCCACAGACTCTAGTCATTAGAGTTCTCTTCTTCCAAAAGGTGCTCCTCAGGGGAAAGACAGTCGAGACAACTTAAGCTATCATCACTTTTTGTGATGTGTGCTTAGCCCATGAGACACTTAAGTAAATGCCACATATGAAATGGTGACAATATGGACTAACTCCTAACCCTCCTCACTCTCACATTTGTTACTCCCCCCTGCTATTTCCATCAAGCCCTGAAAGCATTAGATGCTCTGCAATAGAACACCTAACACTTATGGCAAAAATTAGACATGAGTTGTCAGCTTATTGAAGATGGAGAGAGTGCTGTAATCGCCCCAGCTGCTGTAAGCAATCATGTGGAAACACTATCTATGTTGAGTGCCTTTTTATCCCCTTGTTTAAGATCTGGCCATTTGGCCCTCTATGCTTCAAACATTGGCTTTTCCACTTGCTGGTTTTTGATCCTAACCTCTGAGCCTCACAAAAACTATAGGTGCTACTACCTACTTCTTAGGATTCCTGGGTATTAAGTGGGATGAAGCATGATGTATAGTAAGTATTAAATAAAATCTAATATTTATTGTGACTGTTCTATGTTTTATTATTTTTATTAAACATATTCCAGTTTTCCATTTTTTTTAAATTTCTGTCTATGGAACCCAAGATTCTGACAAAGCCACAACATAAAGAAACCTCATTGTGTACAATAGTACTCAATATATTGTTATATACACAAGAATTGTTTAATAATTCAAAATATACACTACAGTTTTTCTGGTCCAGTACACATTTCTGAAATGCAAATTACTTCTTTTTAAGTTATTTATTTTTCTGAGAGAGAGAGAGAGAGAATGGGCACATCAGGGCCTCCAGCTACTGCAAACAAACTATAGATGCATGTGCTACCTTGTACATCTGCCTTACATGGGTATTGGTGAGTCAAATCTGAGTCCTTCAGTTTCACAGACAAGTGCTTTAACCACTAAGCAATCTTGCCAGCCTGTAAGTGACTTCTTATAGCATATAATGAGAAATTAGTTTAACCATAATTTTCATACCATGTTCACAGTTTATACAATGAAGGAAGAGCATCTGAACACAAATCTTTCTTGCACAGTGAGAGACACTCGGGATAGAGTTTCCTACTCATGGCCCATTCCCTCCAAAGCTTTCTTCTTGCTATAGTTTTGCCATAGATCTGATTTGAGAATGTCACATTTCTATCTCTAAAATTTTTAAATTTCTCCATGTTACCTCCTTCCATCAACCTTTGGGAAAGACCAAGTCATATTTTAACCATGGTTTTTATTTATTTACTGGAAATTTAACAAAAGTTTAGCTGTCTAGTAGAAATTTTATTAGTGATAGGTTTGGAATGTCTTGCCACAATCTTTTTAAAAAGAATTGTTATTTTAGTGTGGCTTACAGAATGCAAAGACTTCAAAAAATAACATGCTATGACAGAAACTTCTATATTATGCCCAAGAAATATTAATTTTACTGAGTGAAAAACCACTTTCTCTTTTTATTTGTAGAAGAACTTAATCCTCAATTATCTACTTTCTTCATTCTTTCTCTGTTTACTGAACTTTGCTTAATAGCTAACAAATCCATCTAAATCCCTTATAAAATAAGACCTTGCCTTGACCTTGCATCTTCCTACATCACCAGCTTACAGCCAAGCTTCTTTGAAATTACCTACATGAATCCTCTCTCTCCCTTTCTGGCTGCCAACTCTCTATCCCACTTCCATGTAGCTTCCACTCACATTCCTCCACTGATATTGCTATTGTTATAGTTTCTGAGATTTCTACACTGCTGGTTGCAAAGTGTGATCTTACCCTCACTCTCCTTTCACCTCTCAACAACATTCAGTAATGGATCATTTCTGTAGAAGTGTACTCATTGCCAAGTTTCTATAAGAGCACTCTTACCTTACCTTTCTAGTTGCTTCCTCAATTCTCTTTTCTTAGCCCATCTTTAAACTACTGGAATTCCAAGCTTTCTGTCCTGAGATTTGGTGTTCTTTAGGTCTTGCTCTTCCTTTAGCTAACCCATGTTATTGGATCTCCTTAGATATATTCCAATGATCTGCAAACTGATGTCTGTAGTCCAGAAACTTATTCTGGCCTCAACTTTTAAAATGGCCTACATAGCATTAACTCTTAAATATAAGAAAGATATCACAAACTAAAACATGTTAAAATTAGAATACTTAACTTTCTTCCCTAAAACTTGTACTTTCCCTAGCTATGGTCCCCCCTCCACTTTCACTAATGATTGGTATTACCATCCACCAATTATTAAAGTTGGAAATTTAAGAGCGTTATCTATGCTTTTCTAACTTTCCAATCTGTCAGCAAATCCTATTAATATCATCCCTGATATATAGGCTGGAACTCATAAACTATATATTTATCTCCACTGTTACATATCTAGGACAATTTAATGTGATATTTTATTGTCAATGAAATCATATTTTAACAAGTCCCTAAGATCTATCTGCTAAAACTATATAACCCACACAACTGCAGATATATCTGTGTACATCTATGCATGTATCTATCACTCATATATAATATGAAATGTATGTGATATGTATATGAATTCTTTCTAAATCAAAAATATATATATATATGTATGTGATATATGTATATACACACATACTATACGTTTGTGTGTGTGCTCTCTTTTTTCAAATAGATTTTCATTAATAGTGTTTCATTAACCTTCCAATAAAACACTTTATCATGTTCTTCAAGGTCCTGATGATTTGACCCCATTCTTATTTCTAATCTCATTTCATGCTCTTGCCCCCTTACTGAATCTCTACAGTCTGTTTTATTATGAAGTCTTTGAAATTCCCACTTCTTGAAATATTTTCATCTGAGCTTTTGATGTTCCATCTTATCTTACCCTTTAATGCCAACTTCATAGAATGGTTAACCTGTATAAAAATAGATTTCCTTTGTACTTCTATATAGCAGAATTATTTACCTTTTATAAACTTTAGTTACAAACTACTACATTTCATTATTTACTTTAATAGAAACTTACTCAATAATGGAAAAGATCTTGTTTATTTCTTCTTTTTAACATTACCAGAAAATAGCAGTGTGTTTGGCACAAATTATTAATAAATGAATATGTAATGACATTATATATAATAATTAATATTCTTGTCAAATAATATTTTGTGTCAATATTAAATTTTTGTGTTGGGTTGAATGCTAGAAATAACAAGTTTCAAATCTATGCCTGTTTTGAAGTCATTTTTATCTTGGACCATGATAATTCAAATTCAGAGTTTTTCTGTTCAGAAAATATGACATACTAAATGATATTATTGAACATCATAAGTTAAGGTTTTGTTTTTTGGATATTAGATCATATAATTAACCAACAAACTATTTTAAAATTCTAATCTTAAGAGATATTTTGATAGTTACATATAGTTCTTTCTTCTCTAAAAATTAGTGTTATGGAGCTGGAGAGATGGCTGAGCAGTTAAGGCATTTGCCTGCAAAGCCAAAGGATCCCAGTCTGACTCTCCAGGACCCACTTAAGCCAGATGCACAATGGGGCACATGCATCTGGGTTCATTTGCAGTGGTTGGAGGCCCTGGTATGCCCATTACCTCTCTTTCTGCCTCTTTCTCTATCTCAAATAAACAAATAAAATGTATTTTAAAATTAGTATTATGACATTATTTTTTTAATTTTTTTGTTTATTTTTATTTATTTTATTTGAGAGGGACAGGCAGACAGAAAAAGAGGGAGAGAGAGAGAGGGAGAGAGAGAGAGAGAGAGAATGGGCGTGCCTGGGCCTCCAGCCACTGCAAATGAACTCCAGATGTGTGCGTCTCCTTGTGCATCTGGCTTCCGTGGGTCCTGGGGAGTCAAGCCAGGGTCCTTAGGCTTCACAGGCAAGCGCGTAACCACTAAGCCATGTCTCCAGGCCTGACATTATTAAAATATAGTAAATTGGTATCAATACAGCTTATGAATTGAGAATGTAACTTTTATTTAATCTTTGCTATTGTATATTCTTTATAATTAACCATTGCTTACTGGGTTATACTGAGAGAGGATTCTCCTGCATATGTTTCTGCAATGTTACTGTGGTACTAGATATGGTAAAGAATATTGTAGATGGACCTGGAAAGGATTATACTTAATAAGGTAACACAGGCTGTGAAAGCCAAGCACCAATATTCACTCTCATATGTGGATCCTAGCTACAAATGTTTGGACTTGTATGTGAGTTGAAATAAAACTCGGTAGCAGAGGCCAGTAAGCTGGAAAGGGGCTACAAGGGAGGGAGGAGAGGGGAGGACTTAAGGGGATGATAGTATATATACATGAAAGTAGATGAACAGATTACTGGGGGTGGAAGAGACTGAATAAAAGAAGGGGGAGGGAGGGTTAATGAAAATTTAAGAGGCTATGAATAAATTATATGAAAAACTACTTTTTTTGGACAATGTAACACCAGGAAGTCATAGATGATTACTAGTAAAATTTCAGTGTCAGGGATGGGTTACCCTCCACTGAGTTGTTGGCCAGGGAGGTCCCTGATGCCCCCAAAACATTACAAGCCATTGCCAAAGCTCTTGGTTTCCCACTAGGAATAGATGGTAAGACCCTATTGCTGAAGACTCCACATGCTAGGGCTGCAAGGTTACTGAGAAATCTTGCAGGAGCTGAGCTAAAAACCTCCTCTGTATAGTCCAGCTGACAAAAGCTGGAAAAAGCTATGCTGCATGCAGCTCCATGGGGAGGAGAGAAGTTATCAGTGGAGATAAAAAACAGTGGACACTGCAAGCCTTAAGTTGGGCCAGCCAGGCCAAATGAGCCAACGGATGCAACAGTGGCATGTCTATTATGGGAGAAACCAACTGCTCATTGGACTGGAGACTCTCTCCACAAGACAGAATACATGCCAGATACTAAAAACCTATGACAGAAGAAGTCATGAGCCCTAGTGCTGTAAAGCCTGCTGGCGTCTGGCTCAATGTGTACATTATGCTCACCAAACTGCCCTGTAAGCACTTTTCTTAATGTTCATACCCACATATTAGTGCTGTTCTAACTTTTGGTTAAAGAAGCTTCTCTTTTCAGATGGTAGTGACCTCTGGGATGACTCAAAAGGCACCATGGTGCTGAGAAGTGACAGAAGAGTGCTCAGCACTGAAACATCTCTTCACACTTTCCAAGGCTCACAGTCCATTGCAGAAGAGGTGGTGGGAAGAATATAAGAGCCAAAGGAAGGATAGGACTCCTTACAATGCACTCTTCCAAACATAAAGTGGTCTGGCACTAGTACACAAGACCAGTACAAAAAAAAAGGAAAAATAATGACATAAAAATAAAAGAGAGACTGATTGAGAGAGGGAGAGGATATGATGGAGAATGGAGTTGTGAAGGGGATAGTGAGGGAGGAGGGGATTATCATGGTTTATTGTCTATAATTATGGTAGTTGTCAATAATAAAAAATAAAAATATTTTAAAAAGAATATTGTGTATTTGGAGTCTATTTACCAGTGGGCATTTTTATATGAAAATGTGATTTTATTTTTTTAATATTATTATTTATTTTCAAGGACAGACAGAGAGAGAGAATGAGAATGGCCACACACAACAGGGCCTCTTGCCACTGCAAATGAACTCCAGAAACATGCACCATTTTGAGCATTTGGCATTATGCAGATACTAGGCAATCAAACCCATGCAGTCGGGCTTTGCAAGCACGTGCCTTTAACCACTGAGATATCTCTCCAACCTAGACTGGACTTTTCATAGTGGCTTATTCTCCTCTTTATTTGAACAACCTGAAAGCCCCATAACAGTTAAAAGGTGATATGAGTTACGAGATGAAACCTGTAAACTACAAATGAAAACGTAAGAACTTGGAGTGGTAGTTTATGAAACAGTCATGTGAGTAGGTCACAATATTTATACTAGTTTCTTTCATTTGTCCCTGGAGAAACTGCATGTATGTTTTCATTTAAAAGATTCCATAACTCTACTTTTAAGAAACACCAGTTTAGGGCTGGAGAAATAGCTTAGCGGTGAAGGCACCTGCCTGCAAAGCCCAAGAACACCCGATTGAATCTCCAGGTCCCACATTTAGCCAGAAACAAAAGTGACACAAACACTCAATGTTGCACATGAGCACAAGGGGGCACAAGCATCTGGAGTTCATTCATGGTGGTGGAGAGAGAGATGGGATACACCCATCTCTCTCTCTCTCTCTCTCCTCAAATTAAAAAAAAAAAAAAAGAAAAAGAAACACCAGTTTAAAGAAATGATCACTGAAATGTTCCAAAATTTTCTGACAATGTATCTATTTTGTTTAAGCCATTTATTATTCACCTGTGCTGCCCTGAGTAGGGCTACCTGAGCTGGTTGCATTCCATAGCCCCAGCCAAAAGTAGGCTGGTAACAGCCCAGATAAATATTCCCCAGGGCCCAGCTTGTCCCAGGGGCACAACCCCATCCCTTAACACATGAGGACTGGGGACCAGGCCCACTGGGCATCACCTCACTGCCTGGCCTGTTTGACTGTGCTACCCTGAATAAGGACATCCAAGCTGGTGGCAATCACCAGGTCAAACTTAAGTGGAGACAACACACACAAAGAGGGACCTGCTCAGCCTCCAATGTACATAGCGCAGACCTGCAGATAGACTGTCATACTGCACTACCTAGATCAAGGCTGACCAGGCCACAACACAGATCCTACAAGAGCCACTGGTGCTGCTTTCTCAGCAAGAACAAAGGCCTATCTTCAGATGGGCAAACCCAGATGTAAAATGAATAAAACAAGAAATCAAGGCAAGATGTCCCAACCAAAAATGCCTAGGCCCATAGTGGAAGCCTGTACTGACAACTACTTAGAGGAAATTCCAACAAAGAATTTCAAATGCAATTACAACAAGCATGTCAACAAAGTTAATGAGACCATGAAGTAACAGCTGACTTGGAAGACAAACAACAAATAGAACTCAATAGACGGCTGAATAAAATAGAAAAGAATCCAAAGTAACTCAATAAATGAACGAAATGGCTAAGAATCAACAAAAGTACTCAATGGTCAGAACCCAAACAGGGCAAGGTCAAATGCAGGAATGAATTCCAAGAGACAATCAGAAAGTTAAGGCATGAAATTAAAATGGAATTCCATGAAGAAATGGAGATGCTGAAGAAAAACCTAATCAACCAAAAATGCCTAGGCCCATAGTGGAAGCCTGTACTGACAACTACTTAGAGGAAATTCCAACAAAGAATTTCAAATGCAATTACAACAAGCATGTCAACAAAGTTAATGAGACCATGAAGTAACAGCTGACTTGGAAGACAAACAACAAATAGAACTCAATAGACGGCTGAATAAAATAGAAAAGAATCCAAAGTAACTCAATAAATGAACGAAATGGCTAAGAATCAACAAAAGTACTCAATGGTCAGAACCCAAACAGGGCAAGGTCAAATGCAGGAATGAATTCCAAGAGACAATCAGAAAGTTAAGGCATGAAATTAAAATGGAATTCCATGAAGAGATGGAGATGCTGAAGAAAAACCTAATGAAAAAAAAAAAATGAAACAACTCATTTAAAACACTCCCAAGAAAGCCTTACCAAAAGCATAAATCACTTGGAGGACAGACTCTCAGGGCTTGAGAACAAGACAGAGGAAATAAATTCAGGATCCAAAATCAGTAAGTCCAGTTTAAAATAAAAAAAAAAAACATGAACAGAACATGACAGAAATGTACTATGAAAATATTCTAATCAAATTATAGAATAAAATTTTCTATATCTTATGGGCCTAGAAGAAATTCCAGATATGAAATTACACAGAACACCAACTAGATCTTAGGAGCAGATAAGTCATTCCCCATGTCACAAGACAGAAGAAACATTAAACGGGACCAAAGAAGAATTTCTTCACATCACATTGACTAAGTTGTGGGACTTAAACTTAGAGTAGTTTGATATTTTCCCTGTTTGTTTTAAATGGAAAATTGGTTTTATATTTCAAAGGTATGCATAGTCATCTTTTGCATGTGAATGTTTATTCTTTGCCTTTATTTTATTTTATTTTTGGTATAATGGTTCAGAGGATTATGAGGATGTTTGAACATCATTGGGATTGATTAAAAACTATGAGAACTTTATAACTTAATTAAAATTTAAAAAGAAGCTTTAGAAGATTAAAACAGCTTGTCACTTACAAAGCAAGCACATCAGAATTATATATGATTTTTTTCAATCCAGAGAAAAGTCAGGAGGGCTAAAATTAGACACAATTTAAAATTTTGATAGACCATGGAAGCCAATTAAAACTACTATACCACCAAAATTATCATAATAGGAAGTGAAAAATCAAGAACTTTCAACAATAAAATCTCATCTTTGCAAATATTAAGCAAAAAGCCAACTCCAGAGAATAGAAGATCAATGGAATGCTTCACAGTGAAGAAAAGAATGAACATACTAGAGAGGCTATCATGGGGAAAAATCAACAATCAATCCCAGAAGAGATGAGAAAGCAAATGAAAAGCAAGAAAACACCAAACTCCACAGTCTTCAAGTTGCCAGGTTAGACTCACAACTGCCAGTTATAGCAATGAATATCAGTGGGAAACAATACCTCAAAAGCAAAAGACACAGATAAAAAAAAACCAAAAGACATAGCTGGAGTCAGAAACCTGAGTATCCATTGCTGTCTTCATGAAATCCATCTTACTGTTAAAGATAAACACCATCACAGGGTGAAAGAATAAAGAAAGTTATTCCAAGCAAATGGAAATAGGAGAAAAGAAGGTGTGGCTATACTAATATGACAAAATAGATTTTAAATGAAAATAATGTAGATCACTTTTTACTCATTAATGGAGCAATTTAATAAGAGGATATTACAGTCATAAACTTATATGCACTAAACATAAGTTCAACAAATTTTATAAAGCAAAAACATTAAGGCAGAAATAAATCCTCATTATAATGGGTAACTTAAATACCCTACTATCATCAATAGGTAGATTATCTACAGAGAAAAATAAATAGAGAGACAGTGGAGCTAAACAACACCACAGATCAAATGGACTTTGCAGACATCTACAGAACAATCCATTCAAACGTGAGAGAATATGCTTGCTTCTCTGGAACTCATGAAACATTCTTGAAAATAAATAAAGGCAAGTCTCCATAAATTCAGGAAACTGGCATAATTTCCAATATTATATATGACCACAGTGCATTAAATGTAGAAATCAACAGCAAAGGAAACAACATAAAATAAACCAACTCCTCTAGATTAAGCACACAATTGAACAATGAAAGGTCACTGAAGATATCAAGAAGAAATTTTAAAAAGAAGAAAGTAAAATAAAATTCCTAAAGCTGAATGATAATTAAATATAATATATCAAAACTTATGCAACACAATGAATGCAGTTTTAAGAGGAAAGTTTATAGCTCTAAATGCCTACATTACAAAAATAAGGAGATCTCAAATAAATAACTTAATATTTATTCCATCTAAATAATATATAAATAATATATATAAATAATATTCCATCTAAAGGCTTTAGATAAATAAGAACAACCCAAACTCCAAAGTAGCAGACTGATAGAAAATGCCAAGATCAGAGAAGAAATCAATGATTTAGAATGGAATAAAATTGTTTTTTAATTAATAAAATAAAGAGCTAGATTCTTTTGAAAAATAAACAAGATGGATAAAACTTTGGCAAAAAGAAAAAGAGATACAACTAATCAATAATATTAGTGATGAAAATGAGATGTTATAACAGATAGAAATGAAATTGGGAGCATCATTAGGACATATTTCAAAAACCTATATTTCAAAAAAAATTGAACAACCTGTAATAAATGGCTGAATTGCTTGACCCATATGACTTACTAAAACTAAACCCAGAAGAGATAAATTATCGGAACAGAACTACACAGAACAAGTTTGAAAGAGGAATGAACAGTTCACCAAAAAAAGTCCAGGCCCAGATGGATTTTTTTTGCCAAATTCTACCGAACTTCAGTAGAACTAAAACCACTTCTTCTCAAGTTATTTCACAACATTGAAAAGAAGGAAGTGCTCCTTGACTCCTTCTTTGAAGCCACAATTGCATTAATACCAGAGACAGAAAAAAATTACAAAGCAATAGTCCAGATGAATTTAGACACAAAAGTTTGCCAGAAAACTTTTGCAAATATAAACCAAGAACACATCAAAAGTATAACCCACCTTGATCAAGTAGGTTTCATCCCAGAGATGCAGGGATGGTTAAATATACAGAAATTGATAAATGTAAATACATCATATAAATAGATTTAAAGACAGAAATCACCTGATCATTTCAATTGATGCAGAAAATGCCTTTGGCAAAATACAACATTCCTTCATGATGAAAACAGCGGTCAGACTAGGAATGGAGGGATCATATCTCAACATACAGAGGCTAGATACAGAGGACCTAAAGTCCATATCATAGTAAATAAGGAAAAACTTGAAGCATTCCCATTAAGGTCTGGAACAAGGCAGAGGTGACCTCTCTCACAACTGCTATTTAACACAGTACTAAACACAGTACTAAAGGTGTTAGTTTGATAAATAAGACAAGAAAAAGAGATAAAGGGGATACAAAATTGGAAAGGAAGAAGTCAAACTAGCCTTATTTTCAAATGACATGATTTTATAATTAAATGACCCAAAAGACACCACCAAAAACTCCTAGAAGTGATAAACTAGTTCAGCAAAGTGGCAGGAGATTCAATCAACACATAAATAACCTTGGTATATATCAATAACAAGCATACACAGAAAGAAATCAGAGAAATGGTCCCACTGACAGTAACCACAAAAAATTAAATACCATGGAATAGCCCCTAACCAAGAAAATGAAAGAACACTATAATGAAAACATTAAAACAGGGTTGGAGAGATAGCTTAGAGGTTTAGGTGCCTGCCTGAAAAGCCTAAGAATGTTTGTTCAAATATCCAGATCCCACATAGAGACATACACAAAAGTGACACAAGCTTGCAATGTTGCACATGTGCACAAAGGGGTGCACACATCTGGAGTTCATTCATAGCAGCTGAAATGCCCTGACACTCCCATTCTCTCTCTGCCTCTTCTTCTCTTTCCTCTCTTTCTGTGTTTCTTCTCAAATTTAAAAAAAAAAAAAAAAAAACATGAAAACACTGAAGAATGAAACTGAGGAAGACATGAGAAGATGGAAAAATCTCCCATGCTCCTGGATTAGAATAATTTATATCATGAAAATGACCATCCAACCAAAAGCAATATACACATTCAATAAAAATTCTGATCAAAATCCCAGCACCATGCTTTTCAGAAATACAAAAAATAGTTGAAAAATTCATAAAGAATCACTAAAAATCTTGAATAGCCAAAAATATCCTCAGCAAACAGAATACTACTGTTGGTATTACCATACCTGGTTTCAAGATAGACTACAAAGCCATAGTTATAGAACCAGTATGGTAGTGACACAAAATCAGACACACAGGTCAATGGAATAAAAAAGAAGATTCAGATCTAAGTTCTAGTAAATATAGCTACCGGATCTTTGACAAAGAGGCCAAAATGCACACTGGAGAAAAGATAGTATTTTCAACACATGCTGCTGGAGAAATCTGATAACCGCATGTGAAAGAATGAATCTAGACCCTCCTCTCTCACCCTGAAAAAAATTGTCCTCAAATGAACCAAGGACTTCAATACAAGTCCCAAAACTCTAAGACAACTAGAAGAAAAAGTAGGACAACACTCCAAGATACAAGCATAAGAAAAGACTGTGAACAAGACCCTAGTGGTCCAGGGAACAAGATAAAACACTCAAACAACTGGCACCTCACGAAACTAAAGAGCTATTGTACAGCCAAGTAAACCATCAACAGCGTCAACATACACCTACAAAATGGGAGATAATCTTGCCAGCTACATATCTGACAAAGGTATAATATCTAGAATATACCAAGAACTCACAAGATTAATTAATAAAAACAACAATCAACTAATTCACATAATACAGCAGACAACTGAACAGAGCATTCTCAAAGGAAGAAATACAAATGGCCAGTAAACATTGAAAAAGATGTTGAATATCTTCAGCCAACAGGGAACTGCAAATTAGAGCTACTTTGAGATTCCATCTCTCTCAGGTCAGAATAGCTATTATCAAAAAATCAAACAAGGGCTGGAGGAATGGCTTAGCCAAAGGACCCAGGTTCAATTCCCCAGGACCCACATTAGCCAGATGCACAAGGGGGCACGCATGTCTGGAGTTCGTATGCAGTGGCTGGAAGCCCTGGACCACCCATTCTCTCCCTCTCTCTCTCCCTCCCCCCTTCTCTCCCTCTTTCTCTCTGTCAAACAAATTAATAAATTAAAAAATATTAAAAATCTCAAGCAATAATAAATGCTGGGTGTGGAGAAAAAGGAAACTTCATTTACTATTGGTGGGAGTACAAACTTGGACAACCATTATGGAAATCAGTATAGAACTTTCTCATAAATCTAAAAATAGATCCACCATTTGACCCAGCTATATCACTCCTTATTATGGCACATACCCTAAAGACTCTGCTCTTTACTATAGAGATGCTCAGCCATGTTTGTCACTGCTGTATTCAAAATATGTAGGACACGTACACAGAGGAATTCTACTCAGTTGAAAAGAAAAATGAAATCATGAAATATGCAGGAAAATGGATGGACCTGGAAAACATCAGACTACGTGAGGTTACATAGGCTCAGAACAACAAACACAGCATGTTCTCTCTCATGCATTTCTTAACATGGAATAGTTTGATTTGTTTATAAGATGTAATAAGCATCAGTAGAATTGGTTAGAAATCTAGAATGAGGCTTAGAGAGAGCATGGACAGGGAGGGACCATAAATATGGAGAGGGACCATAAATATGGAGGGGTTAGAAAGGTCTAGGGACATCTGGGGTGATGGAGAGATGGATGATACACAAAACTAATGATGGTATGAATCAGTACCATAGAAACTTTCCCCATGGTTAGCTAATTAGAAGATATAACTCTCTTAAAAATGGGACAGAAAGAGCCTGCAAAGAAGCCCTCTGCAAGGGTGGAGAAACCTAAGACCATAGGTTGTTGCTGGTAAATCCCCATGCAATTGAGTTACCACCCCCCAACAGGGAGCTGTTCATCAGGGAGGCCCATGAGGTGCCCAAAATAATACAAGACATTTCCAAAGCACTTAGTTACCCAACAGAACTAAATGGTAAGATTATTGCTGAAGATACCACAGGCTGCAGTCACAGGACATTGAGAGATCAATCACACTGGAACTGAGACGAAAGCCAGCTTTCTGCTGTCTAGCTCTCTTACTGCTAGAAAATGCTATTTCAGCTGCTGAGGCATAAAGGCCACCAACAGTGTGAGTAAGCATGGGTTCTGCAAGCTACAAACACAACCAGCCAAGCAAGATGTGCACACCAGTGCAATAGTGGCACATAGGTTGTGGAGGTGTTCAACTGCTCTCTGATTGGAGATGAGGGCTGCTCAGTGGAAAGGAATTCATACCTGTTGTTGAGAACCAAGTTAGAAACCTATGGCTTGGAAGGTCATAGACCCTAGAGGGAGGGACTCTTCCTCTGTTCTTTGGTTAAAAGGAGAAATTATTCCTGCCAAAAGTATCCTAAATGTTTATTTTAGCACCTTTGATCCATGATGCTCACAGTCTTGGCTATAGAATCTGCTCTTTATAGATGTTATTGAATACCAGGGAGATCAAGTCCCATCACTATGACTAGAAAAGAAAGCCAACTATCTAGCATGAGACAAGTCACCTCTAGTGCATCTGCCAGGTCCCAGGAAGTATTCCATGGAAAGTGGCAGATTAAATATGAGTGCTTCTCTCACTGCTAGGCTGAGAATCACCTCCAGGGAGATGACAGTAGACACCAAGGAGACTCAAAATTCATCCAAGCAGGAAATCAGAGGTTGCTGACAGCTCATCATTTAAAGGGTCTTGGTACATACCCTCCAAGCCTCATGCAACCCCTGCAGAAGAGCCTCAGGGTGGGAAAGTGTACTCTAAGACATTGCTTCCTCCTCAAGAGACTGGAATATTCATGATTCCACAGTAATTACTGCTAATCCCAGTGAGGAGGGCCTAGGTGGTCTGGAGGTGGGATGAAGGAAAGTAGGAGTCTTACCCCATGGGAATATAAACAATCTGCAATATTTTCATGTATCAAAATTCTCAATAAAATAAATTATCATTATTATTACTATTTATATATTTGTATATGTATATGCATATGGATGCACATGTGTGACAGTACACATGTGGAGGTCAGACAACAACTTCTGGGTTGTTCCTTTTTCTTCTACCTTCTTTTGAGGTGGCGGCAGTAGCTGCCGCTGCAGCTTGTGAGCTTCAGATTCTCTTGGCTCTGCCTCCTATTGCCATAGACCTGTTGGAATTGCAGATGGATGTACCATTCTCTATGTGGGCACTGTGGAGGATGGAACTTGGGTCAGCAGGCTTGTAAGCAAGGGGCCTGTAAGCACTGAGTATTGTCCCATGTCCCTTTACCTATTACTAATCCTCAGCCAAACCACATATCAGACACCAAGTTTGAGTTTTGGGCCAGTTCATGACTCCATTGTCTTCTTGAATCTCTGCAAGCATTAACAGTTTGGGAGGAGGAGAAGGAAAAGCTGTGAAGAGTATCAGTGGGAACAGACTGTATTTGGGGCCCTGTTCCTTCTTCCTCTGGCCTATTTCCCTTCCTCAAAACCTAGAACAGAAATTTCCATCCCTATTTGCTATTGTACACTTTATAACACCCTCTTTGCTACTCCAGTGGGAAATGTATCAAGCAGAGATGGAATTATGGTAAGGCTAATGAAAGGCTCTGAATAAGTCATATCATTTTTTTATAAAATTAGGAAAGTAGGTTATTAGTGTTAATCAACTTTCTATTACTATAACAAAATACCTTACTTAATCGTAACTGTGAAAGATGAAAGGTTTATTTGGGCTCACAGTTTGGGAGGCTTTATCCCATGATGGGTTGGCCCTGTTGCTTTTGTGCCTGTGGTGAAATAATACATCATGGTAGGAATGTGTAGCCTAAGAAGCTGCTCATCTTGTGGCAGCTAGAACCAAAATGAGAGCAAAAGGGGGCCAGAATACCTTCAAAGACATTTTCCCACTGACCTAGGACATTCCACATGGCCCCACTAATTAAAATATCTCCCATCTTCCAACAATGCTGCACAGGAGTACTAAGCCCTTAACACAAGGGCCTTTGGGTCACACTCATCCAGACGTTTTCAATATCTTAGATTTCCCTCCATCATAATTCCATTGTTACTATGAGAGTAGATGCCACCATTCTGAGGTTTCAGCTAAGAACTTCGGTTGAGGATCAATTTAGTTCTGGTTTAGTGTGGCAGATGCATGTTCTTTACAATCATTTTCAGGTATAGGAATTTCCCTGTGTGGTTTGAGTGCAAAATTTCCCCTGATAACATTTGTTTGCGATTAAACCTCATGCTCCATCCCAACTCGTAGAGCCTTTGGGCTGTAGAGACTTGCTGGACAATGTGTGTCCCTGGGGCTGGGATTTGAGCTTTATTAACCCCACTCAGGGCTCATAGCAAGCTCACTTCCTTTCCTTTCTCCCTGCTGCTGTGGAGAAGTGATGCTCACCTGGCTGTCTGCTCCACCATGCTTTCTTCACCATGATGAAAATTTCCCTCAAAGCTGTAAGCCAGAAGTAACCCTCTACTTCCATAAGCTACTTCTGACCTGGTCCCAGCAATGAGAAAGTAAGTGCTATACCACCCCCAGCAGTGGAGGCATGTGTTCCAGGGAGATCCTTCACCAAGGAGCCAGCCTCACTACCTCTATGGCACAAAGGTAGATGGCCAGGCCACTATAGAGAAAACACAGACTTCACAGCTGAGCATTGAAAATTTCTGGGCAGTGAAGGAAAACCAAGGATAAGATATCTGAAATGAGAAGCTAATTTTATCAGTTTATTGTCTAAGCATCAGATGTGTCTACCATTGTTAACACAAGATTTTGATTACTTCTATATCCAAGTAAAATACAAGCTTTTATCCTATCAGGAATCTACTCACTAATACAAAACAGAACATTATAAACACTTCACAATGCTTTAACCTTTTTTATTTGAATAAGGCACTGCAGAACATATCAGAATGTCTGCATTTGTGTGCACTATAAACCATGATAAAAGCACATGTTGAAATTGCTTCTTTCTTGCACTCCAGTTCCAACAGAAGAAAATAAACATGGACCAATGCTGCTGCAAGAGTGAGCTATACTTTTAGTTCCCAATCAGAATATTATAACATTACTCTGTAATAAAGGAGGCATCAAATATTATGTAGCAAAGATAGGTAGAAAAATATTGTAGTGGAGTGTATTTATGGCAAATTAATTGTTAATTTTTCTGGATTTCACAGTTTTTGTTGTCAACTTTTTAAAATTTTATTTCTTTTAATTTTACACTCATGTTGGTACCTCTGGTAGCCTCCTCCCTGTTCACCCCCTCCGAAGGGACCCTCCTCATTGGGGAATGTGGGTCGTGCATTATGGGGGTAGCCAACAGTTATGGGGGAGAGGCAAAGTCTCTGTGCATATTGACCCAACTTGTGGCTCTAACACTCTTTCTGCCCCCTCTTCCACAAATTTACCTGAGCTACTTTGGGTTCATTTTAGTTCTACTTCAGTGGTAAGGTCTTGGGAGCCTCTGTGTCTCTGGATATCTGGCTTAGCAGGTGTTTTAGTAGGTGTTGAATGTTCTCTGTGTTTATCTCTTTCAGCCTTGTTCTGGTGTCTGATTCATCAAGAAAGCTGCACTCCTGCCCACTTCCCCCGTTATTCTATGGTTTCAGCTGGGCCCTGGTGAGGTGAAATAGGTTGATCCTCCCTTCAGGTTCAGCATCCATCTGAAAAAGAGAAGCAAATTCTCCAATGGACAGAGAAGTCAGTACATTTGGATTTGTTGTGACTTATTTTCTGGCTCTAAATAAATAGTCAATTAAACATTAATATTGTATTCATAATTTTCTGCTTAGTTTTCAGGAAAGCTCCTCTCCCCCCAGTAATATAAATTTCAAGCTCTTTGTGCTTGGAACCACCTCTGTGCTACATATACACAGATCTATTTTAAAATCAGAACAATTCAGAATTTGAATAGAAAACTTTATAATTAGAGAGTGACCATGCTGAGTAATGACTACAAACATCCTGAAGTGAGGATGACACATTATCCCAAACACTGCAGCTGTGAATGAGATTATATTCTCAAAATATGAACCTTTAGGAATGCTGTTCAAGGTAAAACACAGAATCTGCTCCCCTCCTAATCCATGGCAGTTTATTTCTTGTAACATGCACTATGTGGGAAAGGGTGAAAAAAAAAAGTCAATGCAAAGACTGAAATAATTATTAAATAGCTAACTGAACATTCCAAATATGCTCAGAAGCAGGGCAGTTCTTTAGTATAAAGGCTGCCCTGGGTATTGAAGGGCATTTGGTCACCTACTATTGCTACAAATGTCTCCTGCATACCTGCTACAGTGACCCCCAACACACACACACACACACACACACACACACACACACACTCCCAAAGGCCTTCTGCAGAGAGAACCATGATGATCAGGAAGATTCAGAGTGACTCCCTGCCTTTCTCCAGTATCTTTTCTTTTCTTGTTCTTTCCCCTTCATTCCTTCATTCTTCCTTTCCTTCCTTCCTTGTCTATCTCTCTCTTCTTCTTCTTCTTCTTCTTCTTCTTCTTCTTCTTCTTCTTTTTTTTTTTTTTTGAGACTGGATCTCACTTTATAACCATGATTGGCCTCAGGCTTATGTCAATCCTCCTGCTTCAGCTTTCCTAGTATTGAAACTAGAGGTGTGTGTGAGCCACTGTGCTTCCTCCCTCTCTCTCTCTCTCTCTCTCAGCTTTCCCAACCCCCCACTCATAGCACTGTTTCCCCCACAAACCCACTGGTCACAGTACAGTGTAGCCAGGGTTCTGAAAGATTAGCTGTTCACAAGTTAGTTATTAAAATGCAAATGTTCTGGACTGGGCTAAGACCTCTTGTCCTTATCTGCTAGCAGCCTAAAGGAATTCCTTTAAGAACAGTCTGTTTCCATTTTCTTAACTGTGTAATTCCATAAGGAAGCATAAAATAAACCTAGCTCTCACTACATTTAGCCCGTGGGCTGACAGCAAAAGTGGAATTTCTCTGTCTAGACCCACTTTGTCAGCGATCTTCTGGCTCCTGCCCCACTCCCTCAGGCCTGTGAGTGAGGTGGGGTCTGTTTCACTCATAGGGAGATGAGGAAGGGGACCTCTTCTTTGATACTCATAAGTCTTAAAATATTTGATATTTATATTTGAGTATATTACTCTTTTGTTATTTAAACATCAGATGCTAGAAATAAATTTTGTAGCTAGTCACCATTCAAATATTACTTCTGTGAAAAATTCCATCTAATTCTCCCTTCCTTTTTGCCAAAACTCCATACAAAATCACCACCATAGCAGTCATCACTCTGATGAATAGACACACCATCTGCCACACTCTGCTCCTAAGCACTTTGCTATATTTACTCATTTAGTACTTTCAAGGGTCCTTAAAGGCAGGGACAATCATTATCTGCATTTTACCCGTGAGGAGGCTGGGGCGAAGAACAAATTGGTACCTTATCAGATCCCCTAGCCAATGAGAGGTCTGAACTAAGAATCAAACAAGAGCCTGTTCACATCCTGGGCTCCTAATTTCTTTGAAATATGTACAGATAGTAATTTATGCTTTGTTCTTTTAATTTTTAATATTTAATATAATATTCTGGCATTTTTAAAAACCTTTGTCCTACCATCATATCCCCTGTGAATCCTCTCAATAGGCTTGTAATGCCATTCTTATTGTGAGTATTCTCCCATACTCACTTAACATCTGTACCTGTTGAAAGACATGAAGGCACTCGGAAGCCCTTTGAGTCTCTTGGCTGGAAATGGAGTTTATAAAGTAAAGGTCACAGTCAATTTGCTTGCAAGCATCTGTGCTTCAGACTTCCCTTAACTGCAATGTGCCACAAGATGCTTCGTCTGCTATGTGACTAGCTGGCAAATTAAAGTCACAGAAGCCAACCCTACAAACTACAACAAAGTTATAATGATAAGTAAATTACTGGTTCAGCCCCAAGAAATTTTAGGAAGCCTATGGAAGGCTTTTTTTTTTTTGTATGTTTTATACTCAAGAATTCTAAGAGTAGTTAGGAAAGTTTTTCCCAGTGTACTGAGTTTTCCTGTTCACTCAGAAAATGACCATGTATCTGACCCTTTAATATTTGGGCTGCCAATGACTATATTCAATTGTTATATGCAGTAGGATTCACTAATAAACAGTCTATAACCTTTAGCTATATTAATCTGTAAGAGCCAAATAATGTATCGTTAGATTTCAGTGATGGTATTACTAGTTATTAAAACATAAGGCATTGGTTATATATTTTATAGCTAGTCTCCATTGAAATATTATTACTTCCTTCCTAGTTAGAGAGCAATTCATTTCCTCCAAAACACTGGAAGGGAAAGATATGTCCTTGTCATTATTCTATGAAGTCTCATTTTTGTTTCCTGGGTGAAGAATCTTGCTGTACCCAAGGCACGGCTCAAGTAATCCATGCCTTCATCTGAGTGGCATTTACTTTGAGAGTCCAGGGAGCTGCCATTTATTTCTTTCAGATTATTTCTTTTTTCTGGGCCCAAAGTAGCTATTCATTAAGGTCAAGACAAGAAATAAAAAAATATTTAGGCAACTGACCAGACAACCTACCAGGCAAACAGTACCTGTTACTAGGTGTCTCTCTGAGCAGATTCCTGTTCAAGTTAGCTCAAGGAACAGGAAAGAGCTAATGCCCTGTTGACTCTAAGAATCTTCAAGAAAGAGGAAATGATTTCTCTGTCTTTGTTAAAGAAATGATTATGAATTTAAGACAAGTGATATCCACCAGTGTCAAGAACATTGTATGGCTGTGAGTTGAGAACTCATCCCCTGGAATTAGGGAAGGCATTTCTAAAGTAAGAACTAGAGCCAACTAGATCAATGATTTCTTGTCTGTGGAGGACGCTTACTCCATATTTTTGGCAAATATATTAAAAAAACTGTAACTGGAAATTCACTATGTATATATGACATTGTTATTTCTAGGACTAGCATTAACATCATATCCTCAAAGTAAGTGACTAGCAAGGAATCAAAATTAAAAACCCAGTGAATTAGAGGGCCTGGCAAAGACCAGAACTGATGTGCATTTAAAGGAGAAGAGATGTTTATGTCAGATGAAAATTGACCAACACTGGAAAATAAAATTAAGTAAAGTGCCTGATTTCCATAAGTTATTCACATCTGCTTACCTGTGTCAGGAGCCATATCAGACCAGTGGAGGACAGTTGGATGAAAAGGCATGCATCTGTAAACTAAGTAGCTAGCAGGAAATTAAGTAGAAGAGCTCTGGGAACTAAGTGGAACCCCAAGAGCATCTCACCTGTTGTTGCCCAGAATGTGGAACATTCCTAAGTGGTAAATCATAATGGCTACAAGGTTAACTCCAGGCCTACATGTTATGTATTTATGTCACAAATTAGCCATTTACTAGGAGGTCTGCTAATCCAAATTACTGTACCCTTCTATGGCCCAGTTTTCCTATCAACAAAGTGTCAATTTTATTGTGTGGCTGGGGAGATGTCTTAGTGGATAAAGGGCTCACTGCTCAGGCCTGAACACCCTCACACATAAGAAGCTGGAAGCCCTGGCTGGCGTCTGTAATCCTGACGTGATGACGCTGAGATGGGAGACAGATGGGAGAAGCTCTCAGAAACTGCAACAAAGGACAACAGAACAAGATCCAGAGAAAAAAACCCTGGCTCAAATGGGGTACAAAGGTGAGGATCAATCCAAAAGTTGTTCTCTGACCTACACATACAAGACATGGCATTGTACACACACACACACACACACACACACACACACACAATGCAGGTAGTGGTGGTATCTAATTCATAAGATTTATGGAAACAGTATCCACTGCATTTAGCATAGTGTCTGACATGCATTAAGTTATTTGGAAATTGCTGGTTATTTTGTTGTGCTGTCCTCTATAACCCAGATTCAAGCTGCATTCTAAGCAACTGTGCATTTGTTGACATTTTAAGGAAGCCCTGTGACTTTATCTAGACCTATGCTCCTCTCTCACCAGACTCTAGGTGTCATATGAAGATGCAATGAGAAATAAAGGGGTGGGTATAAAATTGTCCAATTTGGCACAACCCTGAATATTATCTCTGGAGAAAGGAAACCCCAGGCTCAAATGATGAATTAGCCAGATACATGACACAGAAACCATTTCCTTCTCCTTTTTGGTTGCAAGCTTATTTCTGAAGCCATAAATATCTGTGATGCAGCTAGCACCTGGATGCACGGAGGCAATGGCTATGGCCATGGGAGGGTCTGTCCAGCTGTGGATAGCATTGCTGCTCTTCTGTAAGTACAGGCTCAGTTATACCTCCTGGAGTGGGAGTAATATACAGCAAGGGAGCAGTAGAGTGGTAACTGTGATAGCTGGGGCGGTGACTCTTTCTAGTGCATAAGCCATGGGACAATTATCAGGAGCTCTGCACTACAGAGGAGCAGAGGAAACTGCAGTGTAGAAGAGCAGAGGAAACTGGGCCAACTACAACCTAACTGGGAAGCCAAACTAAAAGTGTGGCTGCTTGCAACTCTTCACATCTCCCCAGAGTGCAAAATTCCTACAGAAGGAAAAGGAGGGCAGAGGAGATACAGCAGTTCCTTCGCCCTCTTGGGTCAGATTCTTGAGCCCATGTTAGCCCCACAAACCCTGTGAATAGGGAGCTCACTCCCAAATGCCTCTGCCGTTCCAGAAGATGGAATACAAATGCTAACTCTCCCTCTCTGAACTTTTGCAGCTCTGGATGGCAGGACAGTAGGTGAGTCATCTGTGTCTTGCCTTCAGCATTGTTCTCCCTTCACTACTCCCCGTATTCCATCATGTCTGTTTTCTAATGAGTATGAATCTGCCCCTCCCCAGCCAAACCACCTTCCATTTCTTCTTTCCCCTCTTCAAACATTCTGCCATTTCCCGATTCAAGTCAACTCTTGCTCTGCTTAAGTAAAAACCACAACATTTTTGAAATCTACCTGTGTCAGGCTCTTTCAGGTTTTCCCTGTACACTTACTCAATTTCTACATATTATTATGATTATTATTATTATTGCTACTTTATAACTGAAAATGCTGAAACTTTGATTAAATCACTTGCTGGTAGTTACACAATGAATAAAGACAGGATTTCAACATAAGTCATGTTGGTCCAAGTACAGTTCTCCTTGGGCCATATCACTCATCATCACCATGTAGCCACTTCCTCAGCCTGTGACTAAGCTTATACCACATCTCTTTGGTCCTGGAAAACATTGCTGTGCTTCTCCCTACTTCCAAAATTGGTATACATTTTTTTTCACTCTCTATATACTCACAATCAAATAGTCACATAAATGTAGAGCTTATATTTACTCTACTTTGCTATGTTCATCCTACATTCATCCATCAAAAACTATTTAACAAACACTGTTGTGTTAATGATTACATGTGACAAATAGTGTCTCTATGAAAAAGAGACTGTAATTAAAATTGATAAATATTAAAATTGAAGCCAGGCATGGTGGTGCATGCCTTTAATCCCAGCACTTGGGAGGCAGAGGTAGGAGTATTGCTGTAAGTTTGAGGTCAGCCTGAGATTATATAGTGAATTCTAGGTTAGCCTGAGCTAGAACAAGACCCTACCTTGAAAAATAACAAAAACATTTTTAATTGAAATTAAGAGAATTAGAGTGAGTTATCCCAAGTCACATAGCCAATTTTTTTGTTTTCATATCTCTTGCATGGGTATCCTACCTTTCTGCCTAAGCTGAAAGCTTGCCCAGGCCATAGCACTTTTACTTCCTCCTTTGAATGCTTTTTTCTAGAAATTACGACAGAGTCTCATCACCAGCACCACAAGGGCACACTGACCATTAATTGACTATGCACATGTTTTTTGTTTTGGAGACTATACAGTTTTTAATGGCTTTTTTCATTGCTCTATCTTCATAATTTATCTTTTTTAAGCCACTCACAGATCTAGATTGCTCTTGGACCCGCCGTGGGTTAAAATATTTACAGGAGAAAATGTGACTCTTATATGTGGTGAGAACAATTCTGTTGAAGACAGCTCTACTACATGGTTCCACAATGGAAGCACCTCAGAGGTGACAACTTCGTATTTGGACATTGTAAAGGCCAACTTTCAAGACAGCGGAGAGTATATATGTCAGAACAAAGAAACTTACAAGAGTAAAGCTGCCTACCTGGAAGTGACCAGGGTAAGGTCTGGGGATATATAAATAGGCATGTCCCATGTGAGGACTGATCACCTGAAGCTATGGGGGAAGAAATATATTATTATAAGTCTAGGGGCATTAGGGTGGAACTCAGGGTTTCTCACTCATGTCTTTCTATCTCTGCTTTTATATTCACTCCACCTATATTCTTCCAATATTCTGGCCATTTCTTAGAATTATGCTCCTACTCTATTTCCTCTATGCTTTCTGCCTTAGTCGCACATTGTGTGATCAAATGTCATGATTGGGTGGTATGTGGACATTGCAGAGGAGTCACAATGCTTGATTAAAGATTTTTCTGAATAATCCATGTGTCATGGCCTGAATACTAGGTTTATTATGAAAGCTATCTGTGTACATTTCTCAGTTACTTTACTGTTACTCAAATGCAGTTCATATGTTTATTTTATCTTTATTACTTTCTTACTGTCAACAATTAGTACAATATTCTTAGGCAATAATAAAGTTGAATGAATGAACTCATGATATATTTTGAGTGGTTGCTACACTTTATATTTTTTCTCTTAAGTAAAAGGTGTTTTAACATCCACATGCCAATTCCAAATACAAGCTAAAAAAATATAACAAAAAACTGCTCATTTATTTCCTTATAGTAGATTACAGAGAAGTCATGTAAGAGTTTTTTTTTTTTTTTTTTTTTTTTTTTTTATCCTAAATACAACATGCTTGTTCAAGTTAGTCACCCATTCAAATTCTCCATTTGTGGATATTTTACAATTCTTAAAATGACATTATCCATAGAACCTGATTCTTAATTTTTGTTAACATAGTATTGACAAATATTAGTAACTACCAACTCCTAGACATTGACTTATACACTGGAAATACCATATAATCATACTGCTCTGAATTAGTAATCATAGTAATCATAGCACTAAATGGAGAAGAGTATATTAAACAAAGAACTAAACAGATAATTGAATTGTTGTGTATGTTTTAAGGAAGTCTCAAGGCCAACTATAATTGATAGCAGAATTATGAAGCTTCTGTGAGGTAGGGGAGGGCAAAATACATTCCCACAGCTAAAACTCCACAGGAAGACTATGCTAGCTTGCTCATTCTTAACTAGACCAAATCAGAGCAGATCTGAGGAATTCTGGGTTTCAGGCTGGGCTCCATGCATATGCTCAGCAAAAGGTGCAGGAGACTTTATGGCTTGAGTCCATGAAAGCAGGAGAAAGGATCCCACGGTTCAGAAGACAGGCTATCAATAATATTTTGTCTTTATTTTTTCAATTGACCTTATGAGTCAAGAAATGGGTTCATGATGCTGCATGGTTTCTGACACTCCATGGATGACTCCCTTTTATCTATCTGGTCTGTGGGCCAATCTGTGTGTCTGTCTGTCTATCTGCCTGCCTCCCTTTACTAACCCCTTTCTTAAGACTTCCCATTCATTGTCAAGTAAATAACATAATAAATGTTCTTCAGACTGGCTGCTCCTTCAGGCTTCTGCTGAGGTGGTGATGGAAGGCAAGCCCCTTACCATCAGATGCCATTCCTGGATGAATTGGTCTCTCAATAAGGTGATCTACTACAAGGACGACATCCCTTTCAAGTACTCCTTTAGGAATGAAAACATCTCCATTATAAATGCCTCACTTAACGACAGTGGCTCCTACCACTGTTCTGGCAAACTTCGGCGGCTGGACTATGCCTCTGAGCCCTTCAGAATTACTGTAGTCAAAGGTGAGTTGGGAAAGAAAGAACAAATAGCCACTATCAGGGGAAGGCACAGAGGATATCTGAGGCAGCGTTTTTAGCTAGTAGAACAGAGGCAAATGTGATAGCTTACAAGGCTACTAGACTTGAAATGAAATGAAGGTTATAGCACATATCTCAGTGGTAGGCTCCTTATTTGCTAAGGGCTAATGGTAATCCTGCTCACATGATGGAATTTTTATGAATATTAATGTGAATTTTTGCCTGTGTATGTGTGGGTGGTGTGAATATATGTGTGCAGATGTGCAAGGAAGCCAGAAGTAAAAGTCAGGTGTCTTCCTTAATCACTCTCTACCATATTTTTTGAGACAGGTTCTTTCATTAACCTACAGCTCACCAATTCAGATAGACTACATAGCTAGGGAGCCCCAGGAAGTTTCCTACATCCACCTCATTAGTGATGAATTACAGTTACATGCCACCATTCCTGGCTTTTACATGGATGCTGGGGATTCAAACTCTGGTCCTCATACTTGAGTGGCAAGCACTTTACCCTTCAAACCACCTCCCCAGCCTCAATGTGACATTTTTGTTGAATGGATTTATAAACTTTTAAGTGCTTTCCAGAATGAAAGATTGGGATAACTATTTTGACATCAAGTTTATCTGTTTCTACTGAGAGTATCAATTACATTTGTTAAATTGAAAGGAAGTTGCAAAGTGAAGAATCCAGGGATGCAAAGATCCTAAGACTTCCATTGTAGCTGAGGACAGTCTGGGAAGGAAGCCAACCAATTAGTAAGATGTGTGCCTGGGTCCTGGGAAGAAGTAGAAATGCATCTGATGAAGGCAGGCAGGTCAGCTGCTTCTATGGCCTGTAAGAAAAATAACCACTCTTTCCCTTTCCAAACTTCATGTAAGAGAGTATTTGCTTTGCAAAAGGAAAATTCAGTGTCTTATCTTGGCATGCTCATAATGATGTCTAAAAGAATATGAAGCCAAAACTCAGAATTAAGCTCTGTGTTGCTCTGCTAACTTGAAACCAAGGTGTTGTTTAAATATCTCTGAGCTTTGAGTATCTTCATGTGTAAAGTGGAAAGGTTGGTCCAGACTCCACCTAATGGACATAAAATGATACTGATATCCATGGCTTATACATTTAGATATGGATTTAAAATAGTTTGAGATAAGGTCCAGTCACCAGTATTATTCAGGCTCTCTCAGGTAATGGTAATATGTACTCAACGTTGAGAACCACCGGTCAAAGTGTTTTCTAAGTGATTTCTGGTGATAGAATTCTGGGAGCTGTAATTCTAGAATAATTGCAAAATCAGTGCTGTGTAAACATAACAATAGAGTCACAAAATGGTAAAATTGGAAAGCATTGTACGCTGCTGGGTACAAACATAGTTGGTAGAGTGTCTAATATGAATGAGACCCCAGGTTTGATCCTCAGCACTAATCAAACCAGATGTGGTGGTACATATCTATAACCTTCAGCATTCCAGAGGAAGAAGCATCAGAAGTTAAAAGTCATCCTCTAGGTTACATAGGGAGCTTAAAGCCAGCCTGGGCTAAAGGTCTGTCTCAAAAATAAAAGGTGCTGGGTGTGGTGGGACACACCTTTAATGCCAGCACTCGGGAGGCAGAGGTAGGAGGATCACTGTGAGTTTGAGGCTGCCCTGAGACTACATAGTCAATTCCAGGTCAGTCTGAGCTAGAGCAAAAGCTCACCTCAGAAACACCCACCCCCCAAAAAAAAAGAAAAGAAAAGAAAAAGCAAAGTACTACTCCAATAATTTACTTCACATAGTACTTGTAGAACTATGGTTGATTAAGAATTAAGACACTGGATACCCTATGGCTTAAATCTGTCTCACTTCTACTTTCAATTTATCCACTGATGCTGGCCATGGATCATGTTTCTTCTGACTGTTCCTTGGGTCTACTGACCAGAGGCAGAGGTAGATGAAAGCTATCGGAAAGTACTTAGCCATTCTCATTGTGGGGAGCATAGGTTGTAGAGCCCAGATTCTCAGTATTTTCTCTCTGCTCCACATGTCCTATTATGCTAAAGATGGAAGACGATGCTTAGCCCTCCCTTTTTTAATGTATGAAGCACATTCATTTTTACCTTCCTTTCAAAAAAAGTTACTATTTTCATAGTTGTATACTTCATTTTGATCATACGTCTTCCACACTACCCTCCCTTAGTTCCCTCAGTCTCACTGGACTCCTTTTCACTTTTACTGCTGCCTGTGCCCACCATGGAATACATGATTATCCCTCTGAGACAAATTTTAGCTGTCATTAACTCATCACGAAGGGAAGTGTCTTCTAGGCATCTCCCTTATTTATAACAACTGCTCTTGGCCCCTGTCATGCACAGGTCTTATGAAGGTAAACACATTAGGTGTGAGTTCATGAGTGCAGTGGCTTTGTCATGTCCACATGTCCGATTTCTACAACACTCCTCTCTACCCTCCAGCTCTTACATTCTTTCCATCCCCATCATCCATGTTGTTCCCTGAGCTCTGGAGGGAATGATGTGTATGTCTTGCCTAGGACCAAGTACTCATCAGTCACTTGTTTTCAGTTCTTGACCAGTTATGACTCTCTACATTGGCCACCTCCCACTCTGCCCCCTCTCTTAAGGAAGATAGATCTCTGAACACCATTCTTCAATTTCTGATATGAATTATGTTTCTTGTTGTCTCTATGTTCCTCTCTAGCTAAGCAATCCAAGTATGAATGGCTACAATTTATTATCCCACTGATGGTGGTGATTCTGTTTGCTGTGGACACAGGGTTATTGGTCTCAACCCAGGAGCAGTTCAAATCAATCATCAAGATGCAGGAGAATGGAAAAAGGCAACGGATTCAAAACCCAACTCCTAAGCCAGGTCCATAAAGGAACTGATGTCATTGCTGAAGAGACAGTTTGTAAGAACATTTTTTTTTCCACAACATTCTCAGTTGCTTCTCAATTGCCATGCACCACTCACCACCCACACAGCAAAGCCTGTGCTCAAGTGTTTGCAAAACTGCCTCATTAAGCCAACTATAGCTCATTAAGTACATGTAATAGTAAATGCTCAATAAATACTGGTTGAATAAGAATGAGTGGATTGTATTCATTTAATAGTACTTATAAACAAGAAGCACTAGCAGTTTTGCCTGCAAAACCAAAGGACCCAGGCTTGATTCCCCAGGACCCACAGAAGCCATATGTACAAGGTGGGATATGTACCTGGACTCATTTGCAGCAGAAAAAGGCCCTGGCACACCCATTCTCTCTCTTTCTCTCTCTATCTCTCTAATAAATAAAATAAAATTTAAAAAACTTTAAAAGAGAATCACACTTTGAATAAAATAAGGTAACACCAAGTGATATGATGCTTTTAGAGGTTCAGAACATGTTCATTTGTTTGTTTTCTTCTGGAAGAAAGAACCATGAGAATATACATTAAAATTTCCTCTTCTCTTTGAGGGCTGGAGAAATGGCGTGGCAGTTAAGGTGCCTGCCTGCCAAGCCTAAAAACGCCAGTTTCAATCTCCAGGTCCCACATTTAGCCAGCAAAATGTGATGCAAGGGTGCAATGCCGCACTTGCCCACAAGGGGACCCATACGTCTGGAGTTCATTCACAATGGCTGAGATGCCGCTGGTGTGCCCATTCTCTATCTATCTATCTATCTATCTATCTATCTATCTATCTATCTATCTATCTATCCATCTGGCTCTCTTTCTCTATATATCTCACTCAAATAATAAAAGAAATCTTCCTTGAGGCTGCAGAGATGGCTCAGAGGTTAGGCCTGCAAAGCCTAACAACCAGGATTTAGTTCCCTAGGACCCACATAAACCCATATGCACAAAGTGGCACATATACCACTTGTAGTGGTAGGAAGACCTGGCATATCCATCCCTTCTCTCATTCTCTCTCTCTCTCTCATTCTCTCTCTCTCTCTCATTGTAACTCTTCCCTGTGTCTCCCTATCTGTTTGCAAATAAATAAATAAATAAATAAATAAATAAATAAATAAATAAATAAATAAAAATTTAAAGATCCCACCTTGACCATTGTCACAGTCAAGTTCACATTGCTGGGATGAGCCTCCAAACCAGACATAGTTTATGGGAGGTATGGGATTTATTTGAAGCTTACAGATCCAGGGGAAGTTCCATAATGGCAGAAGAAGCTGTCCTCCTTTTATAGGTCCACACAGAGTGAAAAGCAACCACCACTAGCACCACAAGCAAGCACAATCCAGGAGCCCCAGGCAGTTTTCAAGCATTCTGCATAGTTTAGGCTGGAATTCAGATCTACCCACAGTGACAACTCCTCCAGCCAGGCAGCTGGAGAACTAAGTTACAAGCTTTAAGAAACTCTTATATCTATTGGGGGCCATTGATTCAAACTACCACAGCCATTATCAGGTAGATCTCAGGATTAGGAGACATTGTATGGTGCTGGAAAGTTTGATGACATTTTTATGTTCTGCTTTTACTTACAATAAACCTTGATTCTTGATTTAAAAAAAATGTGTGTAGTTGAGCCACAGGATGAGAGGATGAAGTTCAATTTAATATTCTTCTGTGATATATTCACTGGTATTCAACTTGTATTTGATGTCCCCATAGAGCACAATAATCAAGAATTTTTGAAACATCCAAACAAATAATACTAATCAGAACCATCAACTCTGAATGTAGTCTAGGACTGAACAAGTTCTCAGGCAAAGGAAATAGACAATTTGTTTGGTACAATATCCCTTTCATTTTATGTAATAAAAGCAGTCATTGAGGGCCCAAGTCTGTCTCCCAGGTGAATGGAATTAATATTCTGCCTCTAACAGGAAACCACGAGAAAAACTAAGCCATAGAGTTCAAGATGTGGATCCAAATCTTGATTCTTCAATTTCATGGGTTTGTGATTCAGAAAAATCATCTTATACCTCCATGGATCAAGCATCTCATTTTTGAAGTGGGAATGATGATATGAACTGTGTACTTCTATTCCTTCCCCAGTTCTATGGAGACAGATAACTCTAATTACGATAAACTCTAGGAGAGTGAGACAAAGTTGTTCATCTGAACATGAGTTTCTGACAGTATATGAGATCAAAGGACCTCTACCATCACTAGGATCTACAGTGACTGACACCATCAGGAGGGGATCTGAGATGGAAATGCATAAAGACAGAATAGATCCAGAATTCCCAATATTCAAGGAATGGCTTGCACATCTTTTCTACTCATTTCAGACAGGGTAAGGAATGGCCATATTCTTATCGCAAGAGTTCATATAAGCAGGTCTGGTGAGTAGAGAGGAGATCTCTCCTGGAACAACATGGGAAGGAGAAGTCTGCAAAGGAAGCTCCCTGGAGTTACAAGGAACTTCTCTGCTCCCACCATAGGCTTTGCAACCTCATTGTTTAAGGACCCCTTCCTCCACAGTATTCCTCATGGTGTGACAGCATTACAGGCATTAGGCAGCAAGTTACTCCTTTATTTCAGACATGGGTGTGAGACCAAATACTACAGGGTAATGGCACTAAAAACAACATGGTACTGATACTGAAACAGACATAAAGACCAATGGAAGAGAATAGAGGGCCCAGAAATAAATCCACACTGCCTTGATATGTTCTTAAATTTGGGTCTGCAAGTACTTGGTTGGAATTTTTTTTTCAACTTTACTCATTTTTTAAATTCATATTTAATTTTGTTTCCATTTTTGACATTTTCTTTTTAAAAAATTATTTGAGGGTGACAGACAGTCAGAGAAAGGGGCAGATAGATAGATAGTGAATGGGCATGCCAGGGCCTCCAGCCACTGCAAACGAACTCCAGATGCATGTGCCACCTTATGCATGTGGCTTACATGGGTACTGGGGAATCAAGCCTTGAACCGGGGTCTTTAGGCTTCACATGAAAGCTCTTAACTGCTAAGCCATCTCTCCAGGCCCCATTTTTGATATTTTCATACATGAATACATCTTTCCCCCTGAATTCCCCTCTCTTATCTCCCTTCTACTCATTCATCTCAATCTTACATTAATGCCTTTGGCTTGTTTTAATCCATTGAGTTAAATTAGGGTTGCTTGCATGATTATAAGTTAGAATAACTCGAGAAACAAGTGACCTTCTTTATCTCTTCTGACTAATTATGATTTGAAGTCTATCGTGTCATTTATTAGAATAGCCACACCTTTTTTTCTGCATTCCATTTGCTTGGAATCTTTTACCATCTTTCCACCCTAACCGGGCTTGGCAAGTAATAACTAATCTTTGGCAGTGAGGTGAGTGTCTTAAAGAAAGCTTTTTTTGCTGACCCATCCTATTAGTTATATATTTTTATTGGGGAATTGAGACTATTAACATTCATTCATTATTGAAAAGTGTGAGCGAATCCCTGTCATATTGGTGATTTTGTGGAGTTTGGTGTTTTGGTTGTAATTTGCCTAACAACTAGCTTAGCATTGGTTATTTTTTTCCCTTCCTATAGCCCTCTGAATATGTTTATTCTTCTCTGTGACATGAAACATTTAATCCAGTATCCTCTGCAGGGCTGAATTAGTGTTCATAAAGTCTTCTAGCCTGTTTTTTTTAATTATTGTTTTTTATTGACTTTTATACTTACATACAAAAAAATCCCACCTGATATTTCCCTTCCCTCCCCCCATTCCACTTTAGAACTCAAGTCTCCATCATATCCCCTCCCTCTCTCTATTAGTCTCTCTTTTAATTTGATGTCATCATCTTTTTCTTCTATTTTGAGGGTTTTTGCGAAGGTATTGCTAGGCACTGCAAGGTCATGGATATCGAGGCCAGTTTCTGTCTGGGCAGTTGCATTGTAAGAAGTCATACCCTTCCTTTGGCTCTTCCATTCTATCCGCCCCCTCTTCTGCAATGGTCCCTGAGCCTTGGAGGGTGTGACAGAGGTGTTTCAGTGCTCGGCACTCCTCCATCCCTTCTTCTCAGCACTATGTTGCCTTTTGGGTGATCCCAGTGGTCATCACCTTCTGAAAAGAGAAGCGTCTCTAACCAGAAGTGAGAGTAGCGTTAATATGTGAATATGAACATTAAGTGTAGTGCTTTCAGGGCAGCTTGGTGGGAATAATATATACATTTAGTCAGATAAGAGCAGGCTTATACCCCTAAGGCTCATGACCTCACCTACCATAGACTTTTACTTAGGTTTTTCAATACCAGGTATGTATTCCCTCCAGTAGAGAGGGCCTTCAGTCCACTTATGGAGCAGTTGGTTACCCCAAGAGTAGACCTGCCACTATTGCACCCGTTCAGTCATTGGGCCTGTCTGGCCAAGCTTGAATATTCAGCATCCACTGTTTTCACTGTTGATGGCTTCTGTCTCCCATTTGCTGCGTGCAATGCAGCTTTTTCCAGCTTTCAGTTGGCTGGTCTACAGGGAGAAGGTTTTCTGCTCCACACCAGCTTGCTTTCTCAGTGACCATGCTTCTCAGGCATGAGATGTCTTCAGCAATAGGGTCTTACTATCTGTTTCTCTAGGGAAACCAAGGGCTTTGGCAAAAGCCTTTAATGTTTTGGAGGCTACAGGGACCTCCTTGGCCAACAACTCACTGGAAGGTATCCCATCCCAGGTACTGAAAATTTTCTAGTAACAGTCTACAGGTTCTAGATGTGCCCTTATTCAAAAAAGTAATTTTACATATGTCTTATTCATAATATCTTGAGTTTAGATTGACCTTCCCCCCTGCCCTTCTTGTATGCCTTCTCTTCCCATGGCCTCGCTTCAGCCATTCCCCTCCCTGCAATCAGTTCTTCTACTTACATATGTGCATTACCATACACTTAAGTCCTTCCCTTTCCTCCCTCCCTTATAGCCTTTTACCAGCTTATTGGTTTCTGGTACCTATTTTTGGTTCCAGTTCACTCACAAGTCTATACAATGGTTGCTAGGATCCACATTTGAGAGAGAACATGTGACGTTTGGCTTTCTGAGCCTGGGTTACCTCACTTAGTATAATCCTTTCCAGATCCATCCATTTCCCTGCAAATTTCATAATTTCATTTTTCCTTACCGCTGAATAGAACTCCATTGTGTAAATGTACCACATCTTTATTATCCACTCATCTGTGGAGGGACATCTAGGCTGCTTCCATTTCCTAGATATTGTGAATAGAGCAGCAATAAACATGGTTGTGCAAGTATCTCTAAGGTAGTGAGAAGCGTCCTCTGGATATATGCCTAGGAGTGCTATAGCTGGATCATATGGTAAATCTATCTCTAGCTGTCTCAAGAACCTCCACACTGATTTCCACAATGGCTGGACTAGCTTAAATTCCCACCAATAGTGTAGAAGTGTTCCTGTTTTTCCGCATCCACGCCAACACTTATTGTCATTTGTTTTCTTGATGGTAGCCATTCTGACAGGAGTGAAATGGAATCTCAAAGTTGTTTTAATTTGCATTTCCCTGATGGCTAAGGATGTGGAACATTTTTTTAGATGTTTATATGCCATCTGTATTTCATCTTCCGTGAATTCTCTATTTAATTCCATAGCCCATTTTTTAACTGGGTTGTTTGAATTCGTATTATTCTGTTGTTTGAGTTCTTTGTATATTCTGGATATTAATCCTCTGTCAGATGTATATTCTAGCCTGTTTTTATCACTGAAGCTTTTCCTTTATTCTTCTATTGCAAGAGATGATTTTACTAGCTATAATAATTTGGGTTGGCAGGTGTGGTCTTTCAGTACTTGAAACACCATCATTCTAAGCCCTTCTGGCTTTCAAAAAATATTTTCAATTGAAAAATTAGTTGTTATTCTGATGGGCTTGCCTTTATGTATAACTGAAAGTTTCTCTCTTGCAGGTTTCAGTACCCTTTGTTCTTTGTATTTAGTGGTTTGACTATTTGATACAAAGAATTTCTTTCTTGTCTTGTCTATGTGGTGTTATGGATGATTTCTTACACATGGATGAGATTCTGTTTTCCTAGATTTGGGAAATTTTCTTCTATAATTTTACCAAAAATATTTTCTATGCCATTGACCTGAAATTCTTCTCCTTCTTCTACACCCAGTATTTGAACATTTGGTCTTTTCAAAGTGTCCCTCATTTCTCTCATGTTCCATTTAGATGTTTGTTTTTTACCTTTTCATTGTTTTTCACTAATTGATCCAATTCCTTTACCTTGTTTCCAAGACCTGATATCCTGCTTTCCACCTGATCCATTCTATTGCTGAGGTTCTCTATGGAGCATTTTTGTTTGACTTCTTGTATTTTTCATTTCCAGCTTTTGTTCAGTTTAGTTTTGCTTCAGGATATTTTGTGTCATTATTGAGTTACATTTTTGTATTATGGCTTGACTTTTTCATTTCATCTAGCTGGTTGCTTATGTTCTCTTGGAATTCATTTAGGTGTTTATTCATGCCATCTTTGAATTTATTTGAGATTTAATTCAAGTGTTTATCTAGTTCTTCTTTGAGATCTTTTTACCTATTTATAATCATTCTCTTGAGCTCTTCGTAGTTTCCCCTATGTAGTTGTCACGGGTGTCCTTGATGGTGAAAATGGCGATTCTTGTGGGAGACACACTGAGTTAGTTTGTCATGTTAGCCATTTTGAATTGATACTTACCCATCTGGAGACAGTACATTGGTCAGGTCTTTATGGAACATCTGCTTCAGGTGAGTACTGGGATCAGTGCTCCATGTTTCTTTGTGTTCCATTTGTCTTTCCTCTCCTTGTGGTGCTCAGAATCAGTCTTATAGGTACTTGTTACTGCTCTGTCCATAGGGTAGGTAAAGTGGTCTCAATTTAGTTGGGGCTGTGCTTGAACTTACACTTAGATCCAAGCCCAAAGGGAGGATTGTCAATCCACCCCCTGTGAAGGGAGGATGATTGCTGAAGGGATTCTGACACCTGAAACTCAACACAAGTCCCAGTCCCAGTAGTAGGTTGTCTATCAGATGAAGGGAAGAACATTCTTGAAGGGATTCTGAGTGCTGGAACTTGAATGCTGATCCCAATCATAGTAGTGAGTCACGTGCACCCTGGAGAGGTGAAGAGAAAAGGATTCCTATAGGGAATCCAAGTGCTGGACCTTACATACTAGTCTCAATCAAGTCCTGATCACAATGGTCTGTCTTCTGCTGGGTTTCTTTTCATTCTCTAAGAGTTGAACATCCAAGCATGTCATTGTCTTTATGTGCTCGTCTGTTTAATCAAAAGTCCAGGTTTGTTTAAGATCTTTACCTATCAACTCTTTCCTCCTGTTTTCTCTTTCATGGTTATTCATATTCTATTCCAGACAGAATGTGGAACACAAGGTTCAGGTTTCAACAGTTCGTGGTCCTCAAATTTTACCACTTGTAAGAACTGTCCTTTTTGCTTTGACACATATAAAATGTTTATATCTATGAGAATGAGTATGTTCTACAGATAAGTATGAAAATTCAAACTAAACTTGCTCATTTGGCCATTATGTTCTTTACTAAATTGGTTCAGACCAGAGCATAGAGGAAATACTGGCTCCTCCAAAATAAACAGCCACAAATCCTCATGAACTCCCAATAGTTTGGGGAAGGGAAAAATCAAACCAGCAGCTTCCTGCCTGAGGCCAATGAAAGACAAATTCCATGGCTGCCTCCAGGATGGAGATTGAGACATAAGATCCCCTGGTCAGAACTTCTCCCTGGGAAATTTAGTCCTTGCAGGAAAGCTGAAGTCATCCTTCTCAGCATTAAGTGGAAAATGAAGAGAATGAAGAAGCACCTTGCAAACTCAGGTGAAGCTTCCTGCTTTAGACAGACAAGGCACCTCACAGCCAGGTCTTCAGATGACCTCTGAGAGTGGAGCTGTTTCAGTTTTTAAATTATCTGCCCACCTCTGGACTTTCCAAATCAATGAGACCCTCTCCACTGACCAGCACAGCATTCCAACTTTAAGGCTTTTACTACTAATACTCCCAAAATCACTCTCAAGTTCATGTTCCCTTAACGTTTGTGGCTCTCATATTTCTTTCTTCTCAAAAACTAGAAAGGAGTAAGCCCACTGCTAGTCAGCCTTTGTTGTTACTGTTCATGTTCAACATGGCCCTGACAGTGGGTGAGAGTCTCCACAATATCACCACATCTTGCTACCATGGATCTGATAATACATAGAGAATTCAGACCAAATGAGATGACGTATTTACTCTTTAACCAGTCTTCTAAATTATTGCCATATAAATTCAGTCATGATAAATCTAGCTCGTGAAGTAGAATGAAAATATATTTAACACTAAAAGAAAAGATCTTACCAACCTGTGCTAGAATAAGTTAAGACTGAAAATTGTGTTTTGCACTTACACCAACTGTTCTAGAAATTGTATTCTAAAATGTTACAGATTGGGAACCCCAGGACACACTCTGAGACAAAGGCTTGCATATAGCATCCAGTCTGCCAGTGTGAAGGAAATGGGGTTAAAAAGAAAAGAAAGCTGAAACATGAGGCATTCATAGCACCAACCCTCAGAGCATCTCACAGAAGAGAGCTCTGCACTTCATCCTTATCATAGAGGGGAAATGCCCCAGAATTGACAAACCATTTGAGGAAAAGGTGGTGTGAACTTCAAAGAAGCAGTTTCTAAATAGAATAATTCCAAAGGAGAATTGGTGAAAGTCCTGAGCCCAGGGTTCTTGTGACACCTCAGAGGAAGTATGGGTAGGTCCTGAGCAGAGTGACCTGGGGGTCTACCTCAACATTCATGAAGTCCATCTTCAGAAAGGATGTGGTGATTACATTAATCATAATATCTTTATTTAGCAGCTCTAAAATAGATTCAACAGAATTGCTAAGCCTAATTTTCAAATGTTTTTTCCCGACTTCCCCAAAGGAACTGACTCTATAATTTCTAGAAATATGGACACCTTAATAAAGATATATTTTTTATCCTGGTCAGACTTCACATAGCAGTATTTTTTTTTTTTTTTTTTTTTGCAGCACTTGTTAGCTTAAGCTAAAGGATTGTTCATTCCATGGATTTGCTTCATTTTTAGCAACAAACAAATGCAATATCACCCCTACAAATGATATTTACTGGTCTCCTTCCAGCCTTTATCCTCTTTCCTCCTGTGTTAAAAGTATGAACAATGTTAACTTTTTCAGCATGATTGCTCTTTTAGTCTCTTCTCTCAGTTTTGCATCTCAGAACTATGGTCAGCCCACCTCTGTGTTTTCTGTTGATGTTTGTTTCCCTGCCACCCACCCCCCCACATCTTTATTCCTCACTCCCAGGTCAGTGTGGGTAGTTTCATCTACTTGGAGGATATACTTAAAGCCATTGAAAAATCCCCCAAGTTATCATATAGTATTAGCAAGTGGTGAAAGCAGGTCACGAAGGTATATGCATGTGTGCCTCATCATGTATTTACTATAAAATCTACACAAATTATACTGACATCCATAACAACAACAAAGAAGTCTTTCTAAGTAAGTTTCAAAACCTAATGTCCATCAAATCTCTGGATTTAATATTTAATGGAATTGAATAAAAACAACCATGTGCTATCTAGCAATGGGGAACTATTCTGAGAAATGCATTAGTAAGTAATTTCACCATTGTGCAAATATCATGAGAGTGTGCTTGCACAAATGTAGATGGCATGGTATTATGCACACCTCAGCTACATTGTACCTACCATTCTATGCAAGGTACATCATTATCTGAGAGGTACCTATGTGGCACATGATTGCAACTCAAAATATTCTCTCAGTTAATGTAGCCAAGTGCACATGTGAACAAATCTATGAAGTTGAGTTTAGCTTTGTCATTAAGATAGGTCTAGTTTTGAAAGAGTTAGGCAAAAGCATAGAATGACATGATGAGGAAACCATCAGACTAGTAGGTTGGACAACAGCCTTCAAGTGAAAGTGTATCCCACCTCTGGCTATCGGTGATCCAGCCTGATAAACTTTCTCTTTACATTCTCAAGTATATAGAAGACATTTTACAATTACTCAAGAGCAAAAGCAGAGACTTCTGACTGCACCAAAGGGAAACTTTCAGGTTGGATCTCACTCTGGCCCAGGCTGACCTGGAATTAACTATGTAGTTTCAGGGTGGCCTTGAACTCATGGAGATCCTCCTACCTCTGCCTCCTGAGTGCTGGGATTAAAGGGGTGCACCACCATGCCCGGCTTATTCTTATCTTCTTGGTTCCATGAAGGAAGCGATTGTTAGAAACCACTTAGGGGCTGAGGAGATGGTTCTTCAGTTAAAGGTACTCACTTGCAAAGTTTGTCAGCCCAGATTCAATTCCCAAGCCACCCAAGCCCAGTCGATGGGTGTTCATTTGAAACAGTAAGAGACCTTGGCATGCCCATACATATGCACACACACGAGTGTGTGTACACACTGACACACAAATAAAAATTTAAAAGAAACTGCTTAAAATAAAGACATATCCACAATCTCAAACCTCCTGACTAAGAAGAGAGGGGCTTTCGCTGCATGGCTCTGTGTAGAGCATCTTTGACCTCCTTGTTCCTCAGGCTATAAACCAAAGGGTTCAGGAGAGGAGTGATGACAGTGTAGGTCACTGAGATCAGCCTGTCTTGCCCTAGGAAACTCTGGGACTTGGGCTTCAGGTAGATGATGGCAGTGCAGCCATAGTGGATGATGACCACTGTGAGGTGGGAGGCACAGGTGGCGAAGGCCTTCTTCCGACCCTCAGTTGACGCAATCTTAAGGATGGTGGAGATGATCACCACATAGGAGATGAAGACCACACCCATGGGTACAATGAGAACAAGGACACTGACCACAAAGTTGATGACCTCATTGACAGTGGTGTCCGAGCAGGCCAGCTTCAGCAGGGGCCTCACATCACAGAAGAAATGGGGGATGACAAAACTATCACAGAAAGGCAGGCCAAACACTGAAGTCACCTGGACAATAGCCATGCCAAGACCAATCCCCAGGGACCCACATGCCAAATGAACACAGGCCCTTCTACTCATGAGGACTGAATACCTTAAAGGGTTACAGATGGCCACATAACGGTCATAACCCATGGCCATGAGTAGGAAGCAGTTGTTGATTCCAAAAGTTAGATAAAAGAAGAGCTGCATGGCACAGTCATGAAAAGCAATTGTCTGGTAAGGATTCAGGAAGTCAGAAAGCATACGGGGAATGATGGTCACAGTGTAGCAGGTGTCTGAGATGGACAATACGGTCAGAAAGAAGTACATGGGAGTATGGAGGTGACGGTCCAGGTGAATAATAGTCACAATGATCACGTTGCCAGAGAGCGTCAACAAGTACAGTGTTAGAAAAACAACGAAGAAGAAAAGCCTATGCTTCCAACTGAAGCTGGAGAAGCCCTCAAAGAGGAATTCAGTGACAAATGTGGAGTTAGCTCTTGGCATTGAGGCAAGTGTAGGTTTCAGAGACCTAGACAAACAGAAGAAAGAGATAATAAGTTGACCAAGGCCTTCAGTAGAGACTGCTCAGCTGGGACGAGGCTCTAGATTCTAGAGTTGTCAGAGTTCAGCTACTGGCTATTGCTTGGTCTTCCTCTTTGCCCAACCTCTGTTTGAAGTGAGATGATTAAGCTATGGATTAATCATGGATCATAGGATTGAGGGCACATGTGGAGATGGGAGGGAAAGTAGAAACAAATTAAAAGAGATTTGTATGAACAGCTATCTGGTGGTATCAATTTCTTGATTATATGGACAGGAATTGGGTTAATGAATCATATATTTGTTCTACTTTTAATTGTTGAATTTCTCTACTGTTTTCAATAGTTACTACACTATTTTGTTTCCTGCAAACTGTGTAGAAGGTTTCAAATTTGTCTTAAATTTTGCTAATGCTTGTATATGTTACTAATAGCTTTTAAAATTATATTCAGGGCCTGAGGAGATGGTCCATAAGTAAAACACACTTGCTTGGACATCCATGTATATTGCTGATCTATTCTCAACAGCTAGGAAAAGGGCCTAGATGCCACTGACAGATAAATAGACAACAAAAATGTGGTACCTAGACACAATGGAATTCTATTCAGCAGTATGGAAAAATTAATCTTTAACTTTTCAGGAAAATGGATGAACCTGGAAAGAACTATATTCAGTGAAGTGACCCAAGCTCAGAAAAACCAAAACTACACACTCTGTTTTATATGAGCATCCTAGCTGGTAATATCTATAAGATGTATATATAAGGCAGGTAAATGTTTTAAAGCCTAGGAAGATAGAATGATAATCAAGAGCAAGTGAAAGAGATGAGTATGAAGAGTTATGAGGGGATTGCTAAAGGATACACACAATCTGTAAAACAGAAGGGGGAGGATAGTGAGAGAAAGGGAGGGAAAATTAGTATTCATTCTAACAGACGATATATCATTGCAGTTTTGATTGCATTTGTACTGATTAGTGAGTGATGTTGAACAACTTTTCATGAACACAAATTCAATCCAGGAAGTCAAAGAGATATGTGTACCTTCATATTGATTATAGCACTATACACAGCAGCCAGTTCTTTGGATCAACCCAGATGACTATAGACAGATAAATGAATATCAACATAGAACATAGGTAAAATGGGATGATATTCAGTGTTTAAAAATATATATCTCATCATTTTCAACAAGACAGATTAATCTGCCAGACATTGTGCTAAGTGAAATAAGCTAGTCAGAAATTAACACATACAACATGAGGGCTAGAGAGATGGCTCAACAGATAAGGTGCTCGCCTACAGTGCAATGCCTATCAACCCAGGTTCAATTCCCCAGAACCTGCATAAAGCCAGATGCACAAAATGGTGCATGAATCTGAAGTTTGTTTGCAGTGGCTGGAGACCCTCTCCCCCTCTCTCTTCTCTCTGCTTTCAAATAAAATAAAAAATTAGAACAATACAACATGGCTACGTTGATATGAGTTACTTCAATATTTGAAAGTTAGAAGTATAGAGATTATCAATAGCAGGAGTAGGGGGGGAAAAGGAGAGTTAGTTATCTAACTGTGAAGTCAGCATGGAATTGAGCTACTTCTTTATGTACTGTATTATGCCTAAACCCAAACTTCCGAAATATTTTTAAAGGGTAGAACTCAACAGAAAACACCAAGAAACATTGAGAGATTTTTGAAAATGACAGATATGTCTTCTTCTTCTTGATTGCATTGATGGTTTCATGTCTGTATGCACTATGCTTAAACTAATTGGTTGTATATGTTAAATAACATAGCTTTTTAGATGTCAGTTATACTTTAATAAAACTGCTTGACAAAATCAAAAAAAAAGCTACTTGGTGGGTGGAGAGTTGGATCTGGGTCATGGAAAAAGCAAGGGTGCTGTTGGATGTGACCAGCTCTTTAGCTTCTCATCACCTCTGGAACAATGAATACTGACAGTGAAAAATCAAAGATATGTGAGACTAGTGTCCTTTCTGCACTTTTAGCAACATTCCATACCCAGTGCCCTGTAAAGTTCTCCAGAATGAATTCTCCTTCCCAGAACTCTGCTGGGTCTAGTCCTAGGCATCACCCTTCCTAAGCCTGGTGTCTACCACCCCTGTCATCATAAAATATAGGAAAGTAAGCATTTCTGTTACCTATTCTTCCCATAATTCTGCAACAACTGTCTTCTGACATCATAAAAAAGTGGTATTCAGCTATTCTCCTGAACTTTAGTCCCAGGATGGAAAAGGAACAGAATGAGCCAAGAGGGTTCTTTCAAAGAAGGAAAGGGCTTTCCTATGTTACAGAAAGGAGAAAATTCATTTACTCAGACAAGGAACTTCATTGTTCCCTGTACCACCACAGTTGTCTTTAAATCCATTTTCAAAATTTCAGTTGACCACAGTCCACATATTCCCCCTGAATGTTGCTTTCATGTTCATTTTTTTAAAAAAAAACCTGCTTATTGAACATTCTTGCATAAATTCATCTAATCACTCTTCAAACTTGTAGCCACACTATTCAGATAGACTTTTAAACTGATTATAGTTATAAAGCACAGAGTTTCACAAGTATTAATCAGGTTGGTGTAGGTGTAAACTTTTTTTTCTAGTGCCTGACAAATAAGAAGCTCTTAATAAATAGTTTTTTTTTTAGATATTACATCTTTCTACAGTTTATAAATAAATCAGTTCAATGGAATATACTTGGACTAGTAAACAACTCTTTGGATACCTCAAACTTGATTACATAAACTTTATAATTTCCCTTCCAACTGCTGGTATATACTTCCTTCTCCTCAGAAATGTTTCCAGAGGCACACCGAGCAGAACCATGCACTTCCACATGACCTGTCCTAACACAGTTGTGATTAGGTAGACAACAATGTTCAGTTTCATCTGGTGGTCTCCTAATGATGCCCAACCCCTCTCTCCTGAATCCTACTGGTTGCTCATTTAGCTAATACAACTAGGAACACTATGCAATCACAACAGGATCTCTGTCTGGCATGTAATTGATAACATGAAGCCCATTCCTGTAAGATCAGTTTCTATCACACCTGTAGACATTGAAATTCATGCACACTATTACTATGACTTAATTTCGTTCTATTGAAAAAAGAACTTATTCATGCTTGTGAATTCATGCCTGTGGCCTACACTGTTTCTGCTTCCTTCAGAACACTAGTTGGTTCTAAATTATTAACACCTTCAAAATTTTTATCCCAGCACCATTATGCAAGAACCCAATTCTAACAAAATATCAATAAACAGGTAGAGTGAGGAGTAAGTACATTGGAGACATTGACAAGAGTAGGATCATTCACTTAGGGCCCAGGAAAACATGACCAATGTTAAAGAAGGGAGTGACACGTGGGAAAAAACACACAAGATTTAGAGAATAGCTTTTACTGCCTTTGTTTTCTATCACACTGATACTGAAAAAAAACATGCAAAGTTTGCCAAGGGCCAAATGCTGGATGAGTAGACTATTTACATTTTTTTGAAGATAAGAGACTTATTTATTGTGTTTCTATCCCAATCCTTTAGCATTCCCCTATGCATTTCAGTGTGCCGAAACCAAAAACTGTACTTCTTTTAAACTAGCAAGACAATTTCTCTAGCAATACAATGTGCTCAATAGTTGCAGAGTATAGATACGGTATTTATGCGAGGAAGAAAGATAAACGATCAAGGTGGTCTTTGTGCTCATGCAGCTTGCATTCTTGAACAAACTTTGGCTTAAGACCCAACTGAAAGCTTTTCAAGTATCTTATTTCCCTTCTTTCATATATTACTATAAGTTTATCTATATTTCCAGGTTTCTTGAAATCACATCATTCTTTTTGAAAGACAACATTGTCCTTTTACTATAAAATGACTTTCACTAGCTAGGTAGTTTGTCTCTTTACATTCCAAATAGACTTCTATAGACTGATTGCCCACTCAGGGCGTGCTCTTGTAAATGTTCTCCAACCTGTACACAAAATGAAGTGAGACTCACCCAGCTGCGTGTTTATTGCATCTTCTAGAGACCTGTGCTCATGTCTGAGTCACATTCACCATGCTGGACATTTGACTACTTGAAATAATACCTTATATTTTACTAACAGATATAAAATATTGCCAACATTTTGCTAATGATCTCCTTAAAATTATTTAAAACCTATGGAACTTCCAGTCATTGTAAACCAATACACTTTTACTGAATTGGCTGTGTCCTTATTGCATGGTCACTAAAGTTTTAGTGAGAAGCCCCTGCTTTGTTGGCAACTCTGACCACCACCCAGATTTCCATACCTAAAAACAACCATTAGGAAGGAAACAATGACTGCATCAGTCATCCTGTATGTGAGACCAAATTGAATGAAAAAGTCACAATGAGTTTCTGCAGATTTTCAGCCCACCCACTGCGGTGAGGTTGTCTGCAGGTTACAATAGAGTTGCTGTCAATTTGTAGAGGAGGTAACAAGGCTCCAAGCTTCTGTCCCAGATGCTAGGCGTCTCTCTTCAAAGTAGTACCTATTACTCCCCAGTGATCAATGGCAGAAGATAACCCAAACAACAGAGTGCCAGGAGACCTCGTTACCAAGGCCGCTCATCTCCTTCCTAATCCCGAGAGTCACACTTGGGAGAAGAGAATTGACTGAGCTATTAGGAAGAATCTCTAGAGCGGATTTTCCTTCTGAATGTGGACCATGGTCCTGCTGGGAACCATGCCATGTTTTCTGCTCATTCCTGGGCAGTGCCAAAGGACAACAGCTTAAGGCCTTATGAATGAGCCTTGTTATGCAGAGAACAGAAGAAGTTGTCAAATAGGGTTTCAGCAAGGAGCCCAGCTGCCAGACACACAGGGGTGACTTCTGATACTCGACATTTGAAGCGAACTGAAAATCTCTGGGTGGAATTAGCAGCCCTGCCCCATGACCCTATAGTATAAACTTCTATACTTTCAAACTGAGATTTCTCATCTGTGCTCTGGTCACCTTACAGTCTACTTTCATTTGGGGCCCATTAGCTCAGGTTAGCCCCAGACCTTGCCAGATCATCCTCCATGTATTAAATCTATCTGATTTTCCAAAGCCCAAATGGGTTTTAGTATGGCTCTATAGACTCAAAAATATACGAAATGGGTACTTACTTATTATATACTTTTGACTCTGTGATCATGTCTTTGCATTGGTCTTATATTCCTCACTCGATTGGGAATGCACTTAGGTTAGAATAGTTATATTGGACTAGTGATTCAGTTTATATAAAATGTAATTTCATGTTTTTTCATTGACTAGACAATTTTTAAGGAGACACTCAGCTGGGTCTTTGATCATCTGTTTCTAAGTGATGATGACAACATGAAGCAAGAATGATGATGACATTGATTCTCTACCAGATCTTGCCTCCCACTCTGAGTCTTTCACATTGCTTCATGTCATTTCACAATGACATAAGTAACACAAATACTATTAATACATTGTACATAGTAAGAAACTGAGTCCAAATTAGAGAACTACAGGAAATGGTTCCTGAACAGAGTTTGGTTCACCCTGCTATTCTTTATGAATTGGTATAACTGAAGGGTAGATAAATTCTACTTTTTCTCAGAATGATACTATTTTGACTAAGCAATGGGAATATTACACCGTGGCCAGGATGCCTCTATGAGCCAAGAACTCAGAAAGGAAGGATATAAAAAAATATTAGTCTGGTATTCAATCCCTTGTAGCTTCCTTGAGGAACTGTCATTTGTTGTTTGTAGTCTTTGGTCAAAAAATATTAGAAACTGAACAGAGCATCTGGAAGTCCCCATATGCTTAGACATGAAAGGGTAAATTCAAATAAATTCACCCTCAACAGAGACTGAGCTACATTCAAATTCACTTAGAACCTAGTTAGGTAAATATGATCTTTTCCCTATTACCACCTTTCAGGAAGAAAATACAATCCTTACTAGAAAAAGTTAATATAATCTAGAGCATCAAGTTGTCTTTATAATTTATGCATATAGAACAGGGTAGGCAGCTATGGCCTGCCAGCCAACGTGACTACCACCTGTTTTTATACAGATTGAATGCCATTCAATGATTTTAAATTTAAGCTGATTGAAAAGTAAAATGTTTTGTGAGACCAAAAGCAATTTAATATTTATTCCTCATTAACCATAAGTACTTTTGGGCTATAATCACATTTATTCATTTATGTATCATCTGTATTTACTTTATGGGTTAATATTTAATACATAGAGATTATGGCCCACAAAGTCTAAATTATTTATCGTCTGGTCTTTCTCAGGAAAAATTTGAGCCTCCTGATACACAGTGTTCAGGGTGGAATTAGAATGTTCCCACACACCAGGAGCAAAGGACAAAGAGCTAAACATAGAGAGGAAAGCAAGCTCCAAGTAGAAACAGAACAATGTTGACTTGATAAGACACAACTTTAAGATAGCTATAAGTGTGGAAGATCCTTCCAAAGATGATACACACTGAGTCACACCCATATATAAACCCCCTCCTTCTAATGTAGATAAAACTGGACTCGCCTCAGCCTAAAATAATATGGAAAGATGCTAGGATGTCACTTCTATGCTCAGAATACATTTAAAAAAATCTGTCTTATCTAAGGCTGGAGAGCTAGCTACATGGATAAAGCACTCCTTGCTCAACCTGGAGTACCTGAGTTCCATCCCCAGATGCCACATTAAAAAAAGATGGAAGTTGGGCTGGAGAGATGGCTTAGCCATTAAGGCGCTTGCCTTCAAAGCCTAAGGACCCATGTTCTACTCTCCAGATCCCACCTTAGCCAGGTGCACAAAGGTGAGGCAAGCACAAGGTTGCACATGCCCACTAGGTGGCAAAGCCTCTGGAGTTCAATTGTAGTGGCCAATTCGTTCTCTGTCTATCTCTGTCACCCTCTCTTTCACTCGCTCTCTCTAAAATAAAATTTGAGAAAAGATGCAAGTCATGGTGGGCTTCTGTAATCCCAGTCTCCTCATTCTGACAGCAAAATTGGAGACAAGAGACAAAGGCATATTCCCCTAGTTTGTGGTGAGCACAGCCAAGAACAGCAAAGACAGAATTCAGACCAAAAATTTGTGCCTCAAATGAAAGGGACAGATGAAGACCAACAAAAAGTTGTCTTCTGACCTCCACATGCATGCCATGTTACCTGAATCCCCAAACTCACACATTACACATAAATAATGAAATAAAAATAAAAATCTGGTTGGAAAAATGGCTTAGCAGTTAAGGCACTTGCCTGCAAAGCCTAAGGACCCAGGTTTGGTTCCCCAGTACACACATAACCCAGATGCACAAGGTGGCACATGTGTCTAAAGTTCATTTGCAGTGGCTAGAGGTCCTGGCATGCCCATTCTCTCTCTCTCCCTCCTTTCTCTCTCATAAATAAATAAATAAATAAATAAATAAATAAATAAATAAATAAATAGTGGTTAAGGGGTTTGCCTGACAAACCTAAGAACTCATGTTCAAATCAAGTGGCACATGGGTCTGGAGTTCATTTGCAGAGGCTGAAGGCCCTGGCAAACCCAATCTCTCCCTCCCCCCTCTCTCTCAAAATAAATAAAAAAATAAACAAATAAATAAAAATCTGTCTTATCATTACATGTTGTATAAATGCATAGATTTATCACATTATACCACATTAATGGTTATAGAGTTTGAAAAGGATGCATGTCTTAAGAGTACTTAGGAGAAGACCATGGGCAGAAACATGTGAACAACTTCTGGGAACTGTGAGCAAGCACAGTTGATGGCCAAAATGAAAAGCAACCTCATCTTTATAACCACAGGTAAGTAGCTTCTCTCAAGAATCATGTGAATTTGGAACTACACACCAAGCCATAGCAAGGGCCACGGCTTTGCTTTCCTTTCATTACAGGTTTGTGAGACACTAAGCACAGGACTCAGTGAAGCCAAACTTACACACCTGAAAAGGAAATGAGAGGTAATAACTGCATGGTGTTTTAAGCTATTGAATTTCTTATATTTTTTATGCAGCAATAGAAAATTCTGATCATTGTTAGAATCTCTCTTTCTCCCTCTGTGTGTGTGTATGTGTACATATACACATATGTACATAGTTTGGAAGTGTGAAGGGATTGAACCCATGGCCTTGTATATGCTAGGCAAGGATTCTATCACTGAGTGATATCCATATCCATTACTGGAATATAAAACAATAGGGCCACTGACCGAGTATGTTTTAAAAAATATACCTCCTGCCACTGCAAACAAACTCCAGACACATGTGCCACCTTGTGCATCTGCCTTTACGTGGGTACTGGGGAATTGAACCTAGGCCTTCAGGTTTTCCAAGCACCTTTAATGTCAGAACCATCTCTCCAGCCCTTGACTGAGGTTTACAACCAATGGTGGAACGTAGAAATAGGTTGTGGTAGTTTGCATGTATGTCCCCTATACACTCATTTGTTTTATTAAATCTTGTAACTTGGCTCTCCAGCCATCTGGCTAGAGGAGGTATCACTGAAACTGATGTCCAGCCCTAAGCTATGTTGGGGGTAGAGCTGATTTACAGCCCAAAAGTATACAAATCAGTATACCTTCTTCTGCCACTGATAGAAATTCCCTGTGGACCTATAAGCTTAAAATAAATCCCTTTCTCCCCTAAAGTGTGTCTGGTTCGGATGTTCATTCCAGCAATGTGAAGTTGACTACAACGTAGATGGAATGGCATCTTTGAAGTGGTAACAGAAATAACTACTATACTCAAATTTTAAACTCAGGAAAAATGTTAATAAAGAAACTTATACGCCACACTTATTTTTTTTCATTTTAATTTTTTATTATTGACAACTTCCATAATAGTAGACAATAAACCATGATAATTCCCTCCCCTCCCCCACTTTCCCCTTCATAACTCCACTTTCCAACATATCCCCCCCCCCTCCAAACGGTTTCTCTTTTATTTTGATGTCATCATCTTTTCCTTCTATTATACTAGTCTTATGTTGGTAGTGTCAGGCACCGTGAGGTCACAGATATCCAGGCCATTTTGCATCTAGAACAGTGTATTGTAAGGAGTCCTACCCTTCCTTTGGCTCTTACATTCTTTCTGCAACCTTGTCTACAATGGACCTTGAGCCTTGGAAGGTATAATAGAATATTTCAGGGCCGAGCACTCCTCTGTTAATTCTTCTCAGCACTATGGTGCCTTTTGAGTCATCCCACTAACTGAAAAGAGAAGCTTCTCTAACCAAAAGTTAGAGTAGCATTAATATATGGGTATGAATAATAAGAAAAGTGCTTACAGGGTAGTTTGGTAAGCATAATGTATGCATTTAGCCAGACACCAGAAGACGTTACACCCCTGAGACTCATGACTACCCCTGTTGTAGGTTTTCAGTATTAGGAATGTATTCCCTCCCATGGAGCAGGCCTCCAGTCCAATTAGAGAGTATTTGATTTCCCCCATAACAGACATGCCACTATTGCACCCATTGGCTCATTTAGCCTGACTGGCCCAACTTGAGGCTTACAGTGTCCATTGTTGTTTATCTCCACTGATGACTTCTCTTTCTCCCATGAAGCTGCATTCAGCATAGCTTTTTCTAGCTTTCTGTCAGCTGGTCTATAGGTCTCAGCTCCAGCAAGATTTCTCAGTGATCTTGCAACCCAAGCATGTGGAGTCTTCAGCAATAGGATCTTACTTTCTATTCCTGGTGGGAAACCAAGAGCATACTTATTTCTTGAACTTAGTGGTTGTAGCTCCAGAAATACCTTAATCCAACAATTTGGAAAAGTTTCAACAAATTATAGTAGTAAGATCTCTCATCTCTGAGAACAGTCAAGGATTAAATAGGATCTCAGAAGAGGAAAGAGACAATTTGGTTTGTATCTCCATTAGTTTTATGTCACCATAATGCACATGGATGGGCAAGTTCTGCCTCACAGAGCAAATAGAATTGACTTTCTGCCTTAAACAGCCATCCTTTAGGAAGACTAAGCCATACAGGAGGGGACATGGATGCCAAGAGTGACTCTACTATTTCTAGGCTCGTGATAAGGGAAAATCTTTGTACACCTCCCTGCATCTTTGGATTTCATTTTCTAAACTAGGAGTGATTATAGCAATCCTGTCTTCTGGATTCTTCTCAGAATCAGGACAAGTCTGAATCTGGACTTGGTGGTTTTGTTGTTGTTTGTTTGCTTTGTTTTGTTTTGTTTTGCCAGGGGGAGAGGTTTGAGGTAGGGTTTCACTCTATTCCAGGATGACCTGAAATTCACTATGTAGTCCCAGGGTAGTCTCAAACTCACGGTGATCCTCTGATCTCTGCCTCCTGAGTGCTGCTCTCTAGACATGTTTTCAACTGCAGACATAAATATTTTAGAACTTTCAGTACCAGTAGAGTCCCATCACCATCCCTTTCCTTCCCTTAAAGATAGGTAAATTGGTGCTCAGGAAACCATCTAAGGAAGATACACAAAACAGCTGTGAATACAAAGCCATGGCTATCAGAGAGGAAACGGCCTCTAGATTATTCGGGTTCAAAAGTGCCTAATGCAGGCTTGAGACATTGCTCAGTGGTTAAGGTTTGCTTGCTTGCAAAGCCTGATACACTGGGTTCAATTTCCCAGCACCTTTATAAAGCCAGATGCACAAAATGGCATATGCATCTGGAGTTTGTTTCCAGTAGCAAGAGGCTCTGGTGTGCCCATTCCCTTGCTCATTCATTCATTCATTCATTCATTCATTCTCTCTCTTTCTCTCTGCTTGCAAATAAATTAAATATATACATAAATAAATAAAAGTTTTTTTAAAGTACCAAATACTAAGAAGAAAGAAATCTTGAGGAAAATTTATATTCATTAGATCTACACCTCTGATTTTTCACAACGAATGTTTTGGCCCCAAAACACAGAAAAAGTACTAGAGGGTTTTTGTTTGTTTGTCCTGTTTATCTTTTTTTTTTCTGTGTATGTATAGATCATGAAAGCATGTATGGTGCGGTAGATTGTGTGTGGTGTATGAAGATGTATGTGCATGCACAGGGCAGAGGGGAACTTTGAGTGTCCTTCTGCACTGTTCACCAACATACTTCCTGATATTGGGTCTCTCCCTCAACCTGACTTGCCTTTTTTTTTCAGTCAGTGTGCCCCAGTGATTCTCTGGTCCCCCACCCCATGGACCTGGATTTCAGAAATCTGTGGCCATGCCAAGTTCTTATGAGGTTTCTGAGAGCCAAACTCAGGACTCCCAGGCCCTCATGGTAAGGTGGCAAATCCTCTTAACTGCTAAGCCATCTCCAGACCCACATTGTTGTTGCTGCTGTTTTCTCTCTGTCTTCCTTTCCTGGGAAAGCATGAGCCCACTGCCAGTCTTAATTATTATTGTTGAATTCCAACACACCATTATAGTTGCAGCTTTCTTACTGGAGGGTAAAGATACCAGACTGAAATGAAAAGAAAATTGTTCACAGTGAATCTTTAGAGGATAAAAAGGACTACTTGTGCATTCTGAGATGAAAAGAAATCAGATTTTTATTTTAACCAGTTGCAAGAAGATAATACTGTGTTGCTGACAACTAAATTGAGTCACAGTAAATTTAGCTCAATAAACATGATAAAATCTTTTTTTAAAAAAAAAAGTTCACTGCAATATACCATAGGTGAAAATTTGAGCAACTGTCTTATGTCAATCACTGAAATGGGATACTAAAATGGTGCAGTTGGGAATGACAGGGAATAGACTGAGGTATGGTCTTAAAGTGAATGCAGTTCATTACTGGTTCTCCCCCTTCCACACCTCTGTCAAAGCCAAAGAAGCAAGGTTTAAGAGCAGAAGCTGCAATGTGGGAGCTCACCTCAGGCCAGCTCACAGACGAGAGATCCAAGTTCTTCGTACTCCTCATTCAGAGGAAATGCCCTGAAGGAGACCAATCACCAGAGACAGCATGCCCTGAGCAGGTGGAATGGACTGGAAGATACAGCTCCTGAGTAACAGCAAGTCTGCAGGGGACTTGGTGAGAGCCCTGGATTTTCATGAAACCTACAGGTATGCCTGTGTGGGTCCTGAGGAGTGAAATTTTGGCTATTCCACAATATCTACCAGAGTTATCTTCAAAAAAGAGATGGTGTTACATGATCCATCAACTGCTTTGAACTAGATTCACTAGAACGGCTAAGCCAACATTTCAGATTGTATTTTAACTAACCTTACAGGAATGAATTCACTACCAGTTATGGAAATCTTGACACTAAAGCAAAGATATCTTCATCTCTTTTAAGGCTTCAAGTGCCAGTATTTGCAAACTGACATATGCTACCTCGCATTAAAGGATTTGTTCATGTCTACAGACTTGCTCTATCCTCAGTACCCCCTAGGTTTGTTGCCACTTTGATGAGATCTATCTTGACTCTATGTTCACACTGCAGGATAGGGCGCCTTTTTGATGCCACACAAACTTTGAAACTCAGAGTGTGGAGTGTGAGGATGAGAGAGGGGATCCGTCCTTTCACAAGAACATCCGTTCTTCCACTCTCCTGTGATGTATGGAATAGACATAAATGCTGTTTTGCATTCAGGATTAAAGTTGAAGGGATTCAAGGAACTTCTGAAAATTAACTAAGCCAGATTTAGGAGTACTGTATAAATTTTAAGTGACATTCTGCTACTAATAAATATTATCTAGAGTATAAAGTGCTTATGTTTGTAACCCTTATGTTTATTTCAAAGTTTACGTCCACTCTGAGAAAGGAATTCCACTTTCTCTGGGCTTCATCCACTTTTACTGTGTGGTTAAGGTAAAAAAAAATTGTTAAAGTTTTAACAAGGTATACCATTCAACTGAATTTTGTCATCTATGCATCTGAGAACAATGGGAAGCTGACCTTTGTAACTGGTGACTTTTCTTTCCGATTCTTGTATTCAATATTCCCAGGTTAGTCAGGACAGCTCCTCTCACTTGGAAGATGAGTCCCATAGTTTTGATGATGTTCTCTTTGTAATGCAGTATTAGTATCAGAGAAAACAATATGAAAATGTCTTGAAAAAAAAAGAAAATGTCTTGGACAGAAAGGTATGCCTGTGTCTCTCCTCGCTTCTCACAATGATTGCACAAGTTACTCTGACACCCTTAGCCATCAACAGAGAAGTGTTGTCAAGGTGTATCATTTGGTTATCATTTTAAAATCCTGCTGGATGTTGTGTCTCACGGTTTTTGTATAAATAACCAAAACTCTTATGATATGTGTTGCTTTGCACACTTTGGGTGTGCACTTGGGTTTAGTAGCATGGACATGCATATCTTTCTGTGACAAACTTCATTTCTCAGTGCATGAAAGCAAGACCCAGAGAAACATAGCTACCCAAAAAGGAAACCTCCTGTTTGAGCAATTAATTCAACCTAGTTTATTTTTCTTTATCCCATATGTAAAGGCACTGTCAAAGTACCATGAAAAATAAATATATAGGGCTGGAGAGAAGGCTTAGGGGTTAAGGCGCCTGCTTCCTAAGCCTAAGAATGCCCGTTCAATTCTCCAGGTCCCACTTTTAGCCAGACACAAAGTGACACAAGGGCACAATGCTGCACTTGCCCACAAGGGGGCGCACATGTCTGGAGTTCGTTCACAGCAGCTGAGAGGCTGCTGGCGCACCCATTCTCTATCTGTCCCTCTCTCTCTCTCTCTCTCAGTCTCTCCAAATAAATAAATACATACATAACTAGAGATTCAAAGAAAAGACTTTGAAACGTACTGACTAGGTTGAAAGAGGTTTGCAGCCCAAGGCCCTGCGTAGAGCATCTTTGACCTCTTTGTTCCTCAGGCTGTACACCACAGGGTTCAGCAGAGGAGTGATGACAGTGTAGGTCACTGAGATGAGCCTGTCCTGTCCCAGGGAATTGTGTGACTTGGGCTTCCGGTAGATTATTGAGGCACAGCCATAGTGGATGATGACCACTGTGAGGTGGGAGGCACAGGTGGCGAAGGCCTTCCTCCGACCTTCAGTAGATGCAATCTTAAGGATGGTAGAGATAATCAGGACATAAGAGATGAAGACCAGGCCCATTGGTAGGACAAGGACACAGACACTGACCACAAAGTTGATTATCTCATTGACAGTGGTGTCTGAGCAGGCCAGCTTCAGCAGGGGCCTTACATCACAGAAGAAGTGGGAGATGACAAAACTATTACAGAACGGCAGGCCAAATACTGATGTCACCTGGATAATGGCCATACCAAGACCAGTTCCCAGGGACCCACATGCCAAGTAGATACAGGCCCTTTTACCCATGATCACTGAATACCTTAAAGGGTTGCAGATGGCCACATAACGGTCATACCCCATTGCTGTGAGCAGGAAGCAGTTGTTGATGCCAAAAGTTAGATAAAAGAAAAGCTGGGTCGCACAGCCTTGTATATCTATGGCCTGGTAAGGATTCAGGAGGCCAGAAAGCATACGTGGAATGATGGCGACAGTGTAGCAGGTCTCAGAGATGGAGAGCATGCTCAGAAAGAAGTACATAGGAGTATGGAGGTGACGGTCCAGGCGAATAATAGTCACAATGATCACGTTGCCAGACAGCGTCAACAGGTACAAAGTTAGAAAAACAACAAAGAAGACAAGCCTGTGCTTCCAACTGAAGCTGGAGAATCCTTCAAAGAGGAATTCAGTCACAGACGTGGAGTTAACCCTTGGCATCGAGGCAAGTGTAGGTCTCGGGAAGGTATGCAAAAAGAAGAAAGGTATAGTAAGTAGACCATGAAGTGGAATAAACTGGACCAATGGCTTTAGTAAAGCCTGTGTCCAGAATGGACAAGGGTCTAGATCACAGGGTCATCAAAGTTCAGCTCTTGGTGAATTGCTGGGTCTTCCTTTTTGCCCACCCTCTTCTTTGGAACTGTCACATGGTCACCTGAGGCCTCTAGCATTGAAGACAGAGATAATAGAAACAAGGGACTTGTAGAAACTTCTACCTGGCTTTGATTTCTTGACTTTAGAGCCAGAAATCAGATTGCTGGATTATACAGTAGTTTTATTTTTTATTGTTAATGAGCTTCTCTGTTTTCCATAGCGTCTACATCATTTTGTATTCCCACCAATGGTTCAAACTTTTCCAGTTTGTCCAAATCACTCCTAACTCTTGCTATGTCCTTATAAGAGGTCTTTAAAATAATATCCATCTACCTGTCAACAAGTATCTCCTTGTGGTTTAGATTTCCATTTTCTTCATGATTAGCAATGCTGAACATCTTTCCACATACCTGAGTTGAAAACAAAGACTTAAAGAGGCATCCTCATGTACATTCTAGTTTACTATGGCACTATACATTATAGGTCAATATATAGAAACAACTTAGATGTCCCTAAACAGATGTTTGTGTAAAGAAAAAAGGAGTATACCCATAGAACAGAAGGCTATTCTACAATAAGTGAGGGAAACCTTCATTTGTAACAATATGGATAAAGCCAAATAATGTTAGAGTAAGTAAAATAGACCAGTTATAAAAGAATAAATACTGCATAGTTTCATTAATGAGGTCCCCGACATAGTGATATGATAAGGACAGAGGGTCATATTTATCAGGATATAGGACCAGTGAAAAAGAGAGTGGTAATTCAAGTGCTATATAATATTTTAGTTATGCAACATGAAATGTTTTTTACATCATCTGTACATCATACTTCTATACTAAACAACACTCACTGTTAACTTAAAATTACTTAAAAGTACTAATCTCATATTAAGTGCTTTACTAAAAATGCAAACAAACACCAAGGGATACAAGAAAATGTTTGCAGATGACCAGATACATCTTTACATTGATAATAGTGACAGTTTCATGGATGTATGCCTCTGTTCAAACTTGTCGTATGGATATATCAAATAGAATCAGTTTTCTAGATATCATTTATGCACTGGCAAAATTGATTAGAGGAATCAAGAAACAGCTTCTTGAGTTCTGGAGATCTCTAGGTCACAAAGAGACAGTTGAGATATTGAATATCACCATCTCTTTAGCTCCTCTTCAATACATCTAGAATTACTAACCCTCAGGACCACATGAACCTGTGCAAGTTGCCAGTCAGCAATGCCATCTTTATCCTGTCATTGGTACTCAGTACCAAGGGTCCATCAAGGGTACTAGAATGAGTTAGCCTCCCCAGATCACTTGCTTAGTCCTTAAGGCCAGCAGCTACCACCCCCTATCATCCTGAAATATAGAAAATAAAGTCTAGTGTTCCCATATAGGCCACAAAACAGCCCTCTCACATCAAGGAAAATGGCTTCATAAGGCAATGCAGTGCAAGTATTTAGCTACTGCCCCTGAATTCTAGTCCCATGAAGGAAAGGGAATGGAATAATCCTGAGGGTGTTACTTCAAAGTGGGAGTGGGCACAGGGAAGAGAAATACATTTAATTGGAGAAGGAACTGGTTTCCTGTGGTGTTACTTCACTTCTGCATATTCCAGAATGTGTTAGGGAGAAAGGAGCTGGTCCATCTACTTTTTGGCTCCCAAAGTGAGCCCAATAGGGGAGATTATACCTCGTCACTTAATTGTCTCTTAACACAATTTAACCATTACCTCCACTAAGAAAGCTGGGACTCCATTGAATTGCATCCCTCACTTTTTACACCTCCCTTTGAAGGTCATGCCTCCTAAAGTCCTTCCCTTTCTCTCTCTACTTCTTTTCTACCCACCACCACCCAGCATCTAATGTCCATTGCTCCTGAATCATTGCCATTTTCTCCAAACCCATGTTTCTCATTTCAGTTGACCACTGCCCACCTCTTCCCTGACTGTTGTTATCATAGTTTTCTCTCTTTCTTTTTCTTTGTTTCTTTCTTTCTTTGTTTCTTTCTTCCTTTCTTTGTTTCTTTCTTTCTTCCTTCCTTCTTTCTTTCTTTCTTTCTTTCTTTCTTTCTTTCTTTCTTTTCTCTCTCTCTCTCTCTCTCTTTCTTTTTAGGCAAGCCCAACAGACTGGCCTTTATTTTTTTTTGCAAGAGAGAGAGAGAGAGAGAGAGAGAGAGAGAGAATTGGCACACAGGGCCTCCAGCCACTTTACTCAAACTCCAGATGCTTGTGCCACCTCGTGCACATGTGCCACCTTGCACGCTTGCATCACCCTGTGCATCTGGCTAACATGGGACCTGGAGTGTTGAATATGGGTCCTTAGACTTTACAGGCAAGCACCTTAACTGCTAAGCTATCTGTCCAGCCAGATCATGTTTATTTTTATGAAAACTGTGTTCTCTGACCACTTCTGCATCAATCACTCCTAAACTTTTAAGCACAATATTCAAATCCATTTGTAAGCTGATCATAGGAACCTAGCACAGAGTTACCTGGAACATTAACCAGGTTAACATAGGTGCAGAATTTCATCTGGCACTTGACATAGAGGAAACCCCTAATAAATCGTAGTTTTGTTTGTGGATATCCCTTTTTATTTTTCACAAATGAGTCAATTTAAATTTCCAAGAGTCCCTGAGAAGGAGTAGAGGAAGGGGATTCAATTTAGCATTCCCAGAGTTGTAAACAACCCTTTGAACACCACAAACTTGATTTATATGTTTTATCATTTACTTGCTCATGAAATTTTTTTATGGCTTTAAAAAACCCTTTTTGAAGATTGATCAATCAGATTTATGCATAGTTGCACATCTCACCCTAAGAAAATAGATGTGGATTAAGTGGAATATGAGGTTATTTTTACCTACATTGAAATTCATGTATATTATTCTGAAAATTAATTTCATTGTATTGGCAAGAAAACCTTATTCGTACCTATGGCATGCCTATTTCCTTTCTCCTCCAGACCATTCATCAGTTGTAAATTTCTAAAACCCTCAACAACTCTATATAAGAACCAATATAAAGAAGATGATAGCAAATAGACTAATCAATAGAATGGTTCAAAGTAGGGTAGTGCATTGAAAGCATTGACAAGAGTAGGGTTATCAATTAGGTTCTAGGAAATTCATGTTGACAGTAAAACAAAAAAAAAAAGAAAGAAAGAAAGAAAGAAAGAAAGAAAGAAAGAAAGAAAGAAAGAAGAAGGTAATGTACTGGTAGACAAAAACCCAAAATTCAGAAAATGACTGTGACTTGTGAGATTTTATTTCCTTTCAGATAAATGAAAAAAAAATTAAACAAGTCCTGTCCTTGGTCCAATCCTACATAAATATATTTGTGAATTTTTCCTAATGATAAAAAACTCACTTTGTTGCTTCCTGAAATTTGAGCATCTTCTATGTATTCTGGAACTAAATCCAATATTTTGTTTGACTTTACCTACCAAAACCATTGTCTTCAGTAATTCAGTGTGTTCAGTAGTCACAAAGCACAAGCATAGTGTTAGTAGAGAAAGTGATGAGGTGGTCTCTGTACTCATTGAATATACATTCTTGAAAAGCCTTTGTAATGATACCTAATCAAATATTTTACTCCCCATCAAGTATTTTATTTCCCATCCTATTCATTACAAGGTGCATTATTCATCTATAGTCACAGTTTCCAGGAACTCTTATTCTCCCCAAGATAGTAAGCCTTCCCTGTCCTAGCACAAAAGGAGGTGAGACTCACCAGGTAGCTCAGTTCTTCCCTCTTCCAGAGAGTTGCACTCATATCTTAGTCATATCCACCATGCTGGAAATTTGACCACCTGAAATAAAAGACTATTGATTTTTACTAAGAGTTGTAAAATGTTTCCAAGGTTTATGGCAATGCAATCATCTTATTTAAAATCTAAGTGTTGTTTAACTCCAGATTACTCAGTAGTCTGTGACTGTTTCCTTATGGCAGAGCTCCTAAAGTCTTAGTCAATGAAGAAAGCTATGGCTTAACAGAAACCCCTCCTTTGTTGGCAGCTCTTTCACCACCACCCAGAATGCCATATCTAAAAGCAGCTACTGGAGAGCAAGGGAATAATGCCCATCTCAGTCTTCCTGTACCTGAGACCAAAGTGAAGAGCAGTAACACCCTCCAGACTTTCACTTCCACCAGGTAGAGAGAACTTGGGTTTACATTACAAAGAAGTAGCTGGGGTCTTTGGGGGGAGGTGTCTTAATAAGATACTAAACTTCTGTCCCAAATGCTAGTGGTTCTCTCCAAAATGGCTTATAATTCTCTAGTGATCAATAGTAGAAGTCACAGTCCAAACATCAGCGTATCAGGAGACCTCATTACAGAGGCAGCTCATTTCCTAATCTGGAGAATAACACTTGGGAGAACAGAGCTGGCTGAGCTATGGGGCACAATCTCAAGAGTAAAAAGAATAATTTGCCTACTAGGGTTGGCCCAAAGTCTTACTGGGAGCCATGCCGTGTTTTTTGCCCATTTACCCAGTGCCAATATAGTTTGCCATATGCCAATGGAAGGGAGCTTAAGACCTTATAGAATGAGTTTATGCAGAGAGCAAAAGCAGTTGTCAAGTGGGGTTTAAGCAAGGATCCCTGCTGCCAGCTACACAGTAGTGACTCCAGATAATCTGACACTTGAAGCTACTGTAAAGTCTCTGGATGTAATATTAAGTCAGTCCCAGAATTCTGTGATTTGAATTTTTATTCTTTTAAACTGATATTTATCAGCTGTGCTCAGATCTGTGCTCAGTTCAGTGCTCATTTTGGAGCCTTTGGCTCATCTTGTCGCTCCAGGTCTCAGCGGAGCTGAGTCATCCTTCCTATGCTAAATCATCTCATTTCCATAGTCCACTAGATTTTAATATGTCGCTCTAATCTCAAAATCTTTAACTGTCATCATATATGTTAACTCTTCCATGACTCATTTGCATTGATCTTGTATTACTAACCCAAATGGTGAGCTCAGCTTGAGGCTTTTGGTTCTCATTCTCTTGATTTACCTAGAACTGCATCTTCTAGACAATCTGTCATTGGTGGCTTGTAGCCTTTGATCAAAGGGACTAACCAACTGGGCAGACCACCTGGTCATCTCGATAGACTGGGATAAATTGAAAATAAATTAACCTCCCATACACTGCAACTAACATCAAATTAGCCTACCCTCTACCTATTAGAGATATGTTCTGTTTTCACCTACCGGCCAGGAAAGAAAATAAAATCTTCACTAGAAGATACTATAGTCTAGAGAGCCTCAGTTTATCATTTTACTTTTCCTTTCTGAATAGAGATGGGTAAACTATAGCCATGCATTCATACCTATTTTTGGATATTTTAAAAGCTGTACAGTAGATTGTAGATTTTTTAATGACTAAAATAAAAGGAAAATATTTTGTGACATGAAAATTATATGAAATTCAAGTTTTAGCTGTCATGTAAAAGTTTTTGAACCATGACCACAGTCCTTCACTTATTTATTATCCATGACAACTCTGTGCTAGTATGGCAGAATTTAAAAGGTACAGGAGAGATTATTACCCAAAATTCTAAATTATTTATTTTCTGATCATTTTCAGGAAATTCTTGAAGTCTTCTGTTGTAGAATGTTCAAGATGCAGAAATCATGTACCAGACACACCAGGAGAAAAGAATACAGGCTAAAAATTTAGAAAAATAAGTTAAATGAAAGCAGCTCCATAGAAATAACTAAGATACTACTTTAAGACAGGCATAACTGTGACAGAGTCCTTAAAAGGTGTCCCACAATGAGCTTTAATCACATTTAATCCCCTTCCTTTAAGTGTGGCTAGACTGTGACTACACTTTATCTACTAGAATGCAGCAATGACCATGGCATGTCACTACCCCCACCCTTATCTACTAGTAGTGCTCAAGCTAAGATGGAATATTGTATAATAAAGTGGATTAGAGGAAGAGATACTTCATTCTGGCTTTGAAAAAAATCAGCTTCCATATTTTAAGAAGGCATCTGAGAAGGCCATGTGCATAATATCTGCATACACTTTTAAAAATCGAGAACAGGAAGGTGACAGGCAGAAAGAGAAAACCTTGGACCTAAAAACACAAAGAACGAAACTGTCAGTAGCCACCTGAGTTAGGAAATGTGCGCAAATCTCCAGGCAGAAGAACTGACCCACATTGCAGCGTTATGAGACCCTGGTCAGAGCACGTACCTAAGCCGTGGACCTATGGAAGAAAAAAATGGTTCTCAATGGAAACTAATGAAAATGCAAAAAAACAAAGTAATATACACATATGAGCTAATATTTAGTGTACACACATGTAATCATATTGATTTGTGGATTTTAAAGATTTTATGGAACATAAAATATATAATGGTAACATAATAATGGATATGAATTGAATTGGATTTTACTTAGTCTTTACCTTGCATGTAGTTTTCCTTAATTCTATGAACATATTTATAAAATCTTTGTCATACCGTTATTGCCAAATTCAATTTAAGGGCCACTCACAAACAAATTTCTCTGTGCATGTATGATATTGAGTATGTGTGCATGTTCATGTGTGTGAGTGCTGGTGCATTCGGAGCATGGAACATATGGTGGTACAAGGACAGTTTTATGTTTCAGTCTTTGCTTTCAACCTCATTTGAGGTAAGATCTCTTGTTCTCACACAACCAAATTGTGAGTGAAGCTTTTCCCCTTTGAGTTTGGGTCACAACTTCTTTTTGCTTTGCATGATTTATTTGGTTCAAAGCTAAACGTGTTGTTGAAACTCTGAATTTTGTTTCATACTTTGAAATGTCATGTTTTCTTTTTTTTTTTTTTTTTTTTACCTTATTTACTTTCTTTGATTTAAAAGCAGAAATTGTTGTGTGGGAATGCTTATGTCTTCTTAGTTAATTATCATTATTATCTTCAGGGGTGGATGTCATCATGATTTCATTAGTTTTATGCAGTCTAGCTTTCCAGGGTTTCATTCAGTAGATAATCAATGATCTCAGCAGAGATGGCACAAAACCAACCCAGAGCCTGTGACAATCTTTGGCTCATCAACCTATGTGCAGTTGGTTGCATGGGAATTCCAGCCCCTCCTCAGGTCTCTCTTTCCTCTCACTTTGAGCAAGACTCTGCAACTCTCCTTAGTGAATTCATTGTTTCTACACAGCCAAAGATGCAAGGCATACTTATGTCTGCCTATCTCTGGGTTTCTTATTTTCAGGAACTCCCAGTTAAATTCGTGGTTTATTTGCTGCTTTCCCAACATCAAAAGCACATGTCAAAATAAGAGCTGTTTGTTTTCCCCATCCATTTCCAAATGAGTTTGCCACACTGAATCAGCAAACCTGTGTGTTTTTTTTTTCTCAATCAACCTCTACTGCAAGTATAGATCGACCCCTCTGATACCAAGGAAGGCAGACTGACCCCACTAATACCAAGGTAGGCACTTTGTACTGCCTACACAACTGCTTGTTCAATTCCAAGAAGCTGGCACCAAATGTCCTACCACTGAACTGCAGAGATGAAGAGAATGATGGGAACTCCCTCAGATAAAAAGGCTTGTATGCAGACTCTTGCTGTTTAAAGCCAAAGTTCTTTTTGAACATAAATGTTTCTGCCTATTATTTTCCTTGGGCAAATTTTCCAGTATGTTGAAATGTTGTTAGTAAATCATTTAATTCACTTTTATACCTGCTTTGTGAAAAGGATTTCTTGTCCTTTTCTTGTCTCCCTTATTAGTTCTGTATATTCCACCCTCTCTCATTGCCACCAAAGCCATAACTAGTTTCAGATCCCAGAATGCTTCAAATTAATAGCATCATCTACATGGAAAATGTGTGTAGAAATTGATTCTAAATGTGAAAGACAGAAGGAGAAACACAGTTTTAATATAGGCAACATGTATTGATGTGTGCACTTAGCCAGAGTCTGGGTTCAATATATACACTCAAAGAGATAGAAATAGCTCTTGCAATTTACTCAGTTGATTAACTGAAATATGGGCTTAGCCATGGGAAACTTACCAGTGTCTGTTCCCTGTGGACTGTGGTTGAATGTAAGTGAGGTAGCTATTGGAATCATTACCTGACATCAACAGGCAGGTGAGAGCTTAGAAAGTGAAGAACCAAATGCCACTATATACCTAACAGATATTTACAAAAGATTATGTGCAGTTAATGGAAAATACAGCAGCAGTAATCTGAATTACTTGCTTGCAGAGCACTTTGGTGCTATTTAATTCCTCATGGGATGCTAAAGGCAAAAAAAAATGGAAATGGATCTTTATAATAATGTATATTTTTAAATCTCTAGTAGTGATGAACAAATCCTGACTTCTGACTTGGGTAAATATAATGGACAACCATGACCTTTTACCCAACATTGATGCAAACATGGTCTACATCTTCTTTGTAGCTTCCCCTAAAGAAACTTACACCCATCCACAGATTAAGGTAACTGATTTTGAAAACTATACAACGTTTCAGGAGATTATTGGAATGGCCTCTGAGATAACCCTTATCCCTAAATGTCAAGCATAGTTTTTCATGAATGCTCTCTAAGATCATATTTTAAAAGTGAAATCTTGGTATGATTTTATTTTACAGTGGCCATGGTGACTCCCAAGAACACTATTGTTTATTTCCCCATTTCCAAATACATTATGTGAGATAGACACAGGGCAAACATATTGTGTATCTGCTGCTTGAACCCATTCCCTGAGTAAATCATGCTACCACCAGACCAAGAACAAAAGAAGGCTTTAAAATCATTCCAGGACGCAATGGGAGTGATTCTACCACAATTCTTCTTCTGTGGTAGAACTGAATAAATCCAATCCACTAAATTTTTACATTTGTTTCAATAGTGTGTTCCAAGGGACATGGCTACTCCTTTACTTAAGATCTAGAGTCTGGAAATGAAGTGAGAAGCTATGATGATTCTCCACAAAGGTGAATGGAGCCTGTGTTCTGTCAGGCTACCATAGCAGGTCCACACTTTAGGTTTCTGCAAAAAGCCAATCTTTCTAGATATAGACCTATCAAAATTGACTCCCAAATGACTAGAAAAGGTAAGTCCTCCTGGTTATGTAACTTCAGATGGCTATAAAAATTGGTTTTATTGGTACTAACAAGTCAATGTTCTCACCATGTCTCCCACCTCAGCTCCAGTCCCACCGCACTTCAATTGGAGAACTGCAATGGCCTTCTGATTATCTTTTCTGAAGCCCATCTCTCTGATTCATTTTCAAGATATTAACTACATATCCAATTGAGCTTTTCACTTCCTTAAAAGCATTGCTGGCTCCACAACAGCCTGACAGCCATTGTGAAGATGTACAAAGCTCTGCTCTTCCTGTCCTCAATCTATCTCCTTCTAGCATGCTCTCTCCCGACATCCTCTTTGCAAAATTAGTCATTCTTTAGCTTTTTGGAATGAGTTAACATTAATTAATCAAGTCTTTTTAAAACCATTTTTGGGCTGGAGAGATGGCTCAGCAGTTAAGACACCTGCCTCCTAAGCCAAAGAACGCCGGTTCCAATCTCCAGGTCCCACGTTTAGCCAGATGCAGTGAAGCCAGGGCGCAATGCCGCACTTGACCACAAGGGGATGCATGCATCTGGATTTCGTTCGCAGCAGCTGAGAGGCTGCTGGCACTCCCATCTCTATCTGTCTTCCTCTCCCTCTCTCTCTGTCTCTCTCTATGTCTCTCTCCAAAAAAATATTTATTTATTTATTTATTTATTTATTTATTTATTTATTTATTTATTTGCAGATGGGAGAGAGAGAAAGAGTGAGTGAGTGAGCAAGAGAGAGAGAAAGAGTATGGGCACACCAGGCCTCTTGTTGCTGCAAATGAACTCCAAATGCATGCACCACTTTGTGCATATGGCTTCATTTGGGTACTGGGGAACAAAACGCTGGCATGTTTTTCAAGCAAGTGCATTTAACTGTTATGCCCTCTCCCCAGACCTAATTCATAAGTCTTTTATACATCTTTTTTCTCTCTACCTAAAGTTCCTACCCTAACTTGACTTAGTTGACCCATTTATCGTAAACATCCCAAACTAAACTTTATGACTTAGAAAAGTGTTGAAAGATGCCCTTATATTTTATTCTAATAGACTTTATTTTTGGTTTTAGTAAGGCAGTTGTAAGATTATTTATTTTAAATATGCCTGTTTGTACTGGCTGGAAATAAGTAATAGGTAAAATCCAACCCATAGTCCACTTTACAAGCCATGAATCCTGAAACAGAGCTCTGTCTGGTTGTAGAAAGGAACCCTGTTTATTAATTGTATAAATGCACTGTATGCTCTCCAAGCAATTTGCACCTGTGCTGGATCTCTCTAGAAGAGGCTTTCTTTTCAAATTTGCACATGTATACTGATAGATTAGCTACAGCTCGCTATGCTCCCTCCTTGGTAGCTGCATGGGAACAAACACCATGACTGAATTTTCTGTGTTCATATACCCAGCATACTGACTGGAACATAAGTGGTATTAAATAGGATTTGTTTATTAAATAAATGAACAAAATATCCCCAGACATAGAATAACAGACCATTGCTTTATTTGGCATGTTTCTTCTGGGCTCACAAGTTGTTAACAAAACACATTTCAGTTTCTAAGATACAAGCTGTTCTTGTGAGCCATTAACCAAAGCAAACTTAGTTATGCTAATTGCATAAATTCCTAATGAGGCCCCTGGGATAGAACCCCATACTCTTCCTCCAGTGCCCCTGTGCCCAGGAAACATTCTCCTCTAGGGAAGACTTCAGAGTCCTGGAGTGGATAGATCTGCTTCTCTTTCAGGATAAACAAACTACATTCCTAGATATAGGATTAGAAGTTTCCATTCTGCAGAAAGACTCTCCCATACCACCAGAACCAGAGCTTTAGCCCAGAGGTCCTCACTACACTGTGAGCTTCTTTCTCATGCTCAGGAAATGCTGATCTTCTCTATTTGGAGTTTTCAATTTCTCCCACCCACGCTTCTTAGAGAGAGCTCTATCCCTGGTCTTTTTCAGATACAAAGCTCCTAAGAGAATTTCATATATTTTCTTCACCGGCTTTGCAAGAAGTAAGTGCTTGTTGGTAGAAGAAAAAAAAAGAGAGAGAGAGAGAATTGATTTTAAAGTTTCTAGTTTCCTCCCATTTCCCAGTCTGTTTGTCAGATGATTTTCTTGGCACTGGAGTTTTAGACTTACCCTGTAACATGCATAATGCTTGGTTGAAACCTAAAGTGAAATATAGTAGTCTCATGAGTTTCATTTTAAATAATGGAAGAATCTGCTGAAAGTCGCAGAGAAGACAGTAAATAAGATAGCCTTTGCAATCCCTGGGCTGTCATCCACTATGGATGTCTCTGGTGTCTCTTGAGATAGTAAAGCTGAGGGTTAGGCACCATTCCTACAGTGTCTCCCTTCCCTCTAAACCTCCACACCCTGCCTGAATATTCTATTGGATTTTACTTCCACGGAAATGTATGGTTTTACAGTCAGACTTCCTTGCGTTTCACACCTGGCTATGCCAATTAATAGATAATATGTGAGCTGACAAGTATTTATCCCATTGGGCTTCAACTTTTTCATCAACAAAGCAAGAATATTTTATTTCCTTGCAGAGAAGTCACTAAACTTTTATTCACATAGCCTGTTTAAATAGGATAGCTTATAGCATATCTTAACCTAATGTTAGTTTTTGTGTTTTCTGCCTGCCTCAGGCATCAGCCATTCCAGTTGATTTGTCCATCAATTTCTTTTTATATCTGTATGCCACTTTCATTCCTTTTATTTCTTACACTCAGTCCTGAATCGGGTGACTGGCTCTGCCTTTTTTCAAAACTATATTATGGGCATCCAAATCACTACTTGCAGAAAAAATACACTTGGCCCAATATATAACACATATGTTTGTGTGTGATGTAGATATGAATTCACTTGCTGCCAGGGTTTGAGACATGTGAGACTGCAGCCACAAACAAAAAATGAAAAGCATTCTCCTACCAGCCTTGCTCTCCCACCACACATTAGTTGCTCTGTTAGGAAATAAAAATGTAGAACCCTCCTCAAGTCCATGACCATGTGTCTTCACAGGGAATATCAAAACCAATCCCAAACAAAGATCTCCTGTCTTTTAATGCTCTCCTTATGAAAGTTCATTCACTTCCTAATGCCAGTGTGACATCTATCTGCTACTCAGTTGAGACAGAATTTCCTCTTCCAACATTGAGATTTTTCATTCCCAAAGGGTCCAGCATTAAAGAGCTAAGATAGCTGGGCCTCTGAGTTAGCTGTGCCATGCACTGAGTGGGTAATATTAGTCAACTCCTTTGTCATTTGTGGAATTATTTCTTCACATTTCTATCATGTAGTTATTTCTAAAGAAGAAGGGAATCTCTCATATGAAAACCTTCATAGAAATTTCCACTATCTTTTCAGGAAAAGGATTCTCACCAAAGCATGGATTGAGGAGTGAAAACCAGCTCAAGATCAATTGTGTATGTCCCTTCTGAATGGTAAGTGGTGAGCCAACACTTACTTATCTGTCCATCATTTTCATACTATCCTTTTATGGCTGTCCTCTCTGGTAGCCTTCCACTTCTCCAACACAATGAACTTGGTGAATAGTAACATTGCCTGTCTATGTGCATGACAGATGTTCCTCTGTGGCTTGGCAGCTTCACGTGTTCCATGCTCTTGCACTCCCTACAGGAAAGAATCACCTTTCCTAGCTCTCTTGGCCCTGTGGCTTCGAAGAATAGAGTTTTCACTCAATACTTATAAAAAGTCCAAGACTTATCATATCTTGAGTAAACAAGATCTCTTTAATCTAAAACCTTGATTGAAAGTCAGTAGCAAATAATTTCAGTTGCTTATGAGAAGTGCCATCAAAGAATGAGATGTCAGGCTGGAGAAATGGCTGAGCGGTTAAAAGGTTCCCTGTGAAGCCTAAGGACCCTGATTTGAGGCTCAATTCCCCAGGACCCACATAAACCAGATGCACAAGGGGGTGAATGCACCTGGAGTTCCTTTGCAGTGGCTAGAGGCCCTGGTGCATCCATTCTCTCTATCTCTTTCTCTCCCTGTCGCTCTCATATAAATAAGTAAGTAAATAAATAAATAAAAATAAACAAAAATTTTAAAAAAGAATGAAATGTCAAGAAAAGCAGGATGAGCAGGGCATGGCGGTACATGCCTTTAATCCCAGCACTTGGGAGGCAGAGGTAGGAGGATTGCTGTAGGTTCAAAGCTACCCTGAGCCTAGAGTGAATTCCAGTTCAGCCTGAGCTAGAGTGAGACCCTACTTCAAAAAACAAAACAAAACAAAAACAACAACAAAAAAGCAGGTGGGAAGATAGTAGTGAGAACAGCCTTAAAAAAGAATTGTCTTTAAAAAAAATGAACCCAACGTGGCTCAGGGAAATTCGCAGAAGAAAGGGCAGAAAGAGTGTTAGAGCCACAAGTTGGGTCATTATGCACAGAGACTTTGCCTCTCCCCCATAACTGAATCCTACCCCCACAATGTATGCCCCACATTCCCCAATGAGGAGGGTCCCTTTGGAGAAGGGAGGTCAGGGAGGAGACTACCGGAGGCACCAACATGAATGTAAAATTAAAATAAATTTTTAAAAAAGCTAAAAAGAAAAGAACTTATTCCCTGCCCACTAGATCACATATAATTCATTGTCTTCTAGAACTCTGCTTTCTTGTTGAGGTAACTGCTTTCCCTGGTGTTAGTGCCACACCTTCTTAGAACCGAGACCTCATCCTAAACAGTGATATTTAGAAGACGAGCCCATTCTTCTTATCTTCTTAGAGTTCTTGGACTATGTCTGGAACTTTGAACTTCCAAACAGATTTTAGGACTAGTTGTCAATCTAACAGACAAAAAATTAAAAATAACAATTTGATTCTCTAGTGTGTTATACTGAGTCCACAGATCAATTTGAGATTAGTGGAAATATCTATAGTATTATCTTGAAATTAATAGACATATTTCAGTATTCGTTAGTATGCTTCGTTAAGGTTTAGAAATATTCTCCATAGGGCTGGAGAGATGGCTTAGTGGTTAAGGCGCCTGCCTACAAAGCCTAAGAATGCCCATTTGAATCTCCAGGTCCCACATTTAGCCAGATGCAAAAGGAGGCACATGCGTCTGGAGTTCGTTCACAGCACCTGAAATGGCCCTGGCACACCCATTCTCTATCTGTCTGTCTGTCTGTCTGTCTCTCAAATTAGAAAGAAAGAAAGAAAGAAAGAAAGAAAGAAAGAAAGAAAGAAAGAAAGAAGAAGGAAGGAAGGAAGGAAGGAAGGAAGGAAGGAAGGAAGGAAGGAAGGGAGAGAAAGAGAGAGAAAGAAAGGCTCTCCATAAAGGTCTTTCTTTGAGAGTTTTTTATATGCTTTTGAAGTTATGGCTGTTTAATTTTCTTTCAGTTAGAATGAAGAATTTAATGCATAGATATATATGTGTGTGTATGCATGTATACATAATGTTGTATACCATAAAACTTGCTAAGTTCTGATAATTTATCAGTAGTGTTGGAGTGTTCTATGAATACAATCTACAAAGGGAATTTTTTTCCTTCCTTCTCAATCTTTGTATCAAGAATCTCTTATTCCTGCATTTCTGGGTTGCCTAGAATATTCAATACAATGTTGAAGAGAAGAAGATACAGTAATCATCCTTATCTTGTCCTTCATCTTAAAGAGAATCCTTCAATATCTTGCCACTAAGTATGCTTTTGGTTGTGGAAATGCACTTTGCTATCTACTTAAAGAAAATCTTTTATTCTCAGTTTTCTAAAGTTTCTTGTCAACTATAAGTATTGAATTATGAAAAACTGGTTTTTGGCAGCTGTTAAGATAATACTATGACTATTTTCATTTAAACAGGTTTTTGAGGAACTATATAACTGGACTGTTTTAGTTTTAAACATAGCTTTCCATTCTGAAATAAAACAAATTTTTTCATGGATCCATTTTATATATTAATAAATTTAACTTGATATTTTGTTCAAGAATTTGTATCTATATAAAAGTGAGGGGCTAAAGAGATGATTCAGCAGTTAAGGTACTTGCCTGCAAAGCCTAACCACCTGGTTTTGATTCCCCAGTATCCACATAAAGCCAAATGCACAAAGGGGCACATGCATCTAGAGTTCATTTACAGCACCTAGAGGCCCTGTAGCACCCTTTATCTCTCTCTTTTCTCTCTCTTTCTGTCTCTGCTTGCAAATAAATAAATAAAAATATTTTTTTAAAAGAAAGTGATATTGGCTAAAATTTGGTGTTAAAATAATGCCAGCTTTATAAAATGAGGTGGGGAATACTCTCTTTTATATTATATAAAATGTTTGCATAATATTGGGATCGTTTTATCTTTGATTGTTTTATGACACTTATTGACAAGGTTACCTTATCTAATGACTTATTTCTTGTGTTTAACAATTTTACATTTACAGGGCTTTTTAGGTTGTTAGACCTTGATTAAATATTAATGGGTGATTTCTTTCCTTAAGTGTAATGATTTCAATACTAAAGTATATATTAAAATAAAATTGTTTCTTTTCCTCCTTTTGCTTCTGAAACATCTCTAATAATTTTTCTTTAAGAAATGTTACGTCTCAGACTGGAGAGATGGCTTAGCAGTTAAGGCTCCCCTCCTAAGCCTAAGAGCGCTGGTTCCAATCTCCAGAACTTCCAATCTCCAGGTCCCACGTTTAGCCAGATGCAAAGTGATGCAAGGGTGCAATGCTGCACTTGACCACAAGGGGGCGCATGCATCTGGATTTCGTTTGCAGCAGCTGAGAGGCTGCTAGCACACTCATCTCTATCTGTCTTCCTCTCCCTCTCTCTTTGTCTCTCTCTGTGTCTCTCTCCAACAAAAAGAAAGAAAAAAGAAAGAAAGAAAGAAAGAAAGAAAGAAAGAAAGAAAGAAAGAAAGAAAGAAAGAAAGAAAGAAAGAAAGAAAGAAAGAAAGAAAGAAAGAAAGAAAGAAACGAAGGAAGGAAGGTTATGTCTCCACTTGTTTTTCTTGTTTTATTTCAGTAGCACCTTATGTGGAAGTTCATAAATATTTACCTTTAAATACCTATCCTATAGATATTTAAAGAATAGCTATCCTATTCCTTTTCAACATTGTTACTATTATTTCATATCATTTTCTTCCTATTTTATTTTTGCCTTCATTTTTATACTTTCTTAAAATGAATGTTCAACTAATATCAGATTCTTTTTTCCAAATAAACAAGCATTTAAACTATACATTTATATCTAAAAATTTTACATATATTATGCATCATTTGGTATTTTATTACTATATTTTCTAATTATTATTAAGAGGTTTTTTATTTTTTATTTTTTTAGTTTATTTACTAGAGAAAGAGACAGAGAGAGTGAGAGAGAGAATGGGTGCACCACGACCTCCAGCCACTGCAAAGGAATTCCATACACATGTGCCACCTTGAGGAGATGGCTTATGTGGGTTCTGGGGAGTCAAAGTTGGGTCCTTATATTTCACAGGCAAGTGCCTTTGCCACTAAGTCATTTCTCCAGCCCAAGAGTTCTTTATTTAGTGTGTGTGTGTGTGTGTGTGTGTGTGCATACATGTGCAAATAAGAGCTACCACACACATGTGTACACATGTGGAGATCCAAAGACTTCAGCTATGGATCCTTACCTTCCACTTCATTTGAGTCAGATTCTCTCTTTCATCATGTTGGTCACCAGGTGAGTTGGACCATGAAGTTCTGGTAGATTCACCTGTCTTTGCTTCCCTTTTTGCCATAGGCATACAGGATTGCAGACACCAGATAGAGTGCTTCGCTTATTTTTCATGTAGGTACTGGGGATACAATTTCAGGTACTCATGCTTATGTGGCAAATATTGATCTACTGAACCATCTCCCCCAGACCTAAGAATTCTTTTAACCATAAGTTACAATGTCAAACTTTTATGTTTTTTCAAGATAACAATATTTTTGAAAAATCTTAAATAAATTACATTGTGTTCTAAGAATGTGATTAACTTTTCAAGAAAATTTAATCTTAAAGAAAATACTGAGTCCAATTGCATGGAACATTCCCTGAAACAATACAAGATGTACTTGAAAAGAATTCTCTACATAAGACCTTTAAGTTGTGTGGCTCAAAATTTGCTCACATTTTTATGACCTAGTCTGCCATGTCTCTCAAAGAAGGACTTGATCCATGGAGCTCTGAACTGGGTCTCTGCTCTACTGAATCTTTGCTCTATACAGTGTACTCTGGGTTAGGACCTTCTTTAGAAGTGAGGAATGGTTCTGACCTCCTCTTTATCTTTCAGACCTGAGATCCTCAATGAAGAAAGTCAACCTCACAGAGGTAAGAGAATTTGTTTTCCAAGGTTTCTCCAATTTCCAAGAGCACCAACTCACACTTTTTGTTGTCTTTCTTGCCCTATACATCCTGACTTTGACTGGTAATGTCATCATTGTAACTATTATCCGGATTGACCACCACCTCCACACACCCATGTACTTCTTCTTAAGTGTCCTTTCTACTTCAGAGACTTTCTACTCCCTCGTCATCATCCCACGCATGCTTTCTAGCCTGGTAGGTATGAGCCAGTCCATCTCACTGGAGTGCTGTGGGGTTCAGCTCTTTTTTTTCCTTGGTTTTGCCATCACCAACTGTCTCCTACTAGCAGTCATGGGGTATGACCGCTATGTGGCCATCTGTAATCCACTTCGCTACAACGTCATCATGAATTGGAGGGTCTGTGTCATGCTAACATCTGCAGTCTGTGCCACTGGGTTCTCACTCTCTCTAGTCCAGGCACTGGCCATTTTCAGGCTTCCCTTTTGCAACTCACTGATTGAGCATTTCTTCTGTGATGTCCGACCTGTTTTGGACTTGGCCTGTGCTACTCCAATGATCAATGATATCTTGACATTAATTATCAGCCTCCTGGCTATCACAGCTCCTGCCACCTTCCTCTTTATCTCCTATGTTCTCATTATTTCCACCATTCTTAAAATTGCTTCAGCTGAAGGCCGGAAGAAGACCTTTGCCACCTGTGCCTCCCACCTCACTGTGGTCATCATCCACTATGGCTGTGCCTCCATTGCCTACTTCAAGCCCAAATCAGAGAATACCAGGGATCAGGACCAGCTGATCTCAGTGACCTACACAGTCATTACACCTTTACTAAACCCTGTTGTATACAGTCTGAGGAACAAAGAAGTCAAGGATGCTCTGTGGAGAGTGTTGGGTAGAAAATCCCTTTCTTAAAATGATAATCTCTTTCTCTATTCAAATCAATGCATATGTTTTCCAGATGGAACCTCATAGGTAGAGATATAAAGCCAGGGTTTCATGTGATTAGAAGTCTCGTACATCACAGCCAGAGCCAGGGCAAAAGTGAAGCTGGGTGCTAGCCTCTAATAATTGAATTTCATTTCCTCAACCTCTTTGTTAATATAATAAAAACACAGGTCATTTGACAGACCTATATGCAGACAGCCATTGGCCTTACTCCAGAAGATAATTACAAGGTCAAAGTATGATCTGGTATTCATTTCAAGTTTAAATTTAAAGGGACCAGTCCACTTTGCTAAAGTATAAACCACATTAAAAACATTACTCAATGGAATCTTATTTTAATATAAATTAGATGCTTCAACAATTGGTTACCAGGAAGACTGTGTGCAGAAATCTAACTGCCTTGTGTTTTAATAAGATAAGCAAAGCAAAAATAAGGATATCTTGTAAGAAGTGAGTTTAGAATGAGCTAAAAATTCCCCAAGAGAATATTTTCAAGCAACCACTTGTGAAACTCCAAGTGAAGGAGAGCTAGGGAGGGGGGTGGAGAGTGAAGAGAAGGTAAGTGGAAAAGATTCCTAATCACTTTCTGACAGCCACGAGGCTCTGCTCATGTCCATGGAGGTCAAGTGACTGACCTGCTGTGATTCTTTGCTTCTTCTTACGAAAGAGAAGCAATGTAATGAAGAAGGGCTTGTGGAGCTACCAAAAATGCCTCCCTCCTAGACAAGATTGAAAAGCGGTTCAGAGAAGAATAGGAGGCTTCCCAAGGAGAATATTGATGAGAATGCTATGAATTTGGTTTGGAAAACTAAAAGTTACAGGCAGACCCTAAAGAGCTTCCAGTAGTAGATGCATAGTGGTGGAACGCAAGACGTAATGAGGGTTCAGAGGAACAGAATAGATCAGAAAATGTCTTCCAATTGAGCCCTCACCCTCCCTTTGCTAGCCAGGCCACAAAGGCAAGAAAGGAGAATTAAATGGAAATGTGAGTCAATACAACATGCTTCTGAAAAATTAAATCATTTCATTACTTATGAAAAACTGAACAATGTAAATAATATGGGATTCTAACCTGAAAACTTCCACAAAATTAAATTGACTAAGTTAGAAATGAAATAATAGCACCCTATTTACTCTTTCTTGGCTAAAAAAAAAATAGCAAAAAGAATGAGGATAAATTTTAGATTGAATATGTGAGACAAAATAAGTGATGAATAAAGCCGCACTAATTAACATGAGGAATTATTGAGCAAATCAGTTATTATACTGGGAAATGTATTTTATAAAGTACAGGGAAATACATGAGTACAAAGTATTATTTTGTAAAGTATTTTCAAAATACAGAAATATATAAATTACACAAAGCAATACTGCATTTGATAGGCTATGTACACAGGTACATAAAATTTAAGAAAGTTTCACCATTCAATCTATTTCATAGTTCTCAGCTCCTAAAACACTTTGATGGAAAAAGTCACCTAGACCTTTTCATGTAGACTTAAGCAATTAATGGTTAATAAATCAAGTTATGAGTAAAAACAATAAATTCTGCACCTTCCCTTTTTTCTACTTTTCTCCCAGTGTCATTGGAGTGAATTAAGTTCTGGTCAAGTTTTGTTGTTTCTTTCCATGGAGCCTGACCTGTGCTTATTTCCACCTCCCCAGGCTGGCTTCTTAGAGGACACACAACCAGGCCCATCCTCACTGGCATGTGTTGAGAGGACTCTGTGATTTCCAGGTTGTTTTCATCAGCATGGTCTTTATTCATGACTTGTTTGTGATCAGTTACAGGTCCTTATAGATCCAAAGTCCCCCGTGCACCTCTTCTACTTGAAGGCCCCAGGTCCTTTAGCTGAAAAGGTGACCCAGTAATGGAATGAACAGGACTCAGTGAATTGTCATCAAACCATCTACCTGATGCCTTATTCTCCCATCCCTGCCCCACTAGGATTCAAGCCCTTCTGAGAGGCTTCTGTGGGAAGTGAGGGACAATCATACTCCCCCTTCTATCTGCTCCTTTCCTTCCTTCCCAGCACCAAGGCTTAGCCAGGAGCAAGAGTTAGTTTCCCACAATATCCCACTCAATTATGGGGCTTTTCTCCTGCAAAGGCTGGGTAGATTTATGTTATGTAATCAGAAATCACTGAATTCTTTCCAACTCTCTAGTTGTCATGACACGTGTCATACAGAGTATTTTAGAGCAGAAGTTTTTATATTCGAAATCATTGTTTAGAAATTAAAAGAGGCTTTCCTCTCTAGAAAAGTTTAAAAACCACATCAGCTTTCCATACAAATATTTCAGTGACGAGTTTTTTTATAGTCCTTTTGAAATCCAATAGACTATTCTTTTTCTGTATTCTTTTGATTTTATCCTTCTCTCAGGCAAATAAATGTCTCTGGAACAATGTGGGATGACAATAACAACTTGAAAAAGAGGAAGAACATTAGATTACTACCCATAATATTTATACTTCAAGTATATTTCTGTAGAAATTCAAAATCATTTATTTGTAACTTGGGACTTTCAGGAAAAACCTCCTGTCCTAAATTTAATTCCTGTTGCAGTCAGGTTCACATTGCTGGCAGAAACCACCTGACCAAGAGTAGCTTGTGGGGGAAAAAGGGGGGGGTTATTTTGACTTACAGACTCGAGGGGACGCTCCATGATAGCAGGGGGAAACGATGGCATGAGTAGAAGGTGGACCTCACTTCCAACATTAGGTGGACAACAGTAACAGGAGAGTGTGCCCAACACTGGCACCACATTCTGCTGGCCCCCATAAACTGATAACCATATATGATTTAAAGTGCAATGCATTCATCCAACTTTAAAAGTCCCCATAGTTTTTATCAATCCTAATGATGTTAAAACATCCCCATAATCCAAGATCTTTTAATTGAGCCATAATACCAAAAAAATCACCCCCAAAAAACCATAATGGCACAGAATAAACATTCATACTGCAAAAGATGGCACTGGACAGAGCAAACAAATATTCAACCAATACAAGATTTAAAACAACCAGGGAAAATATCAAACTCTGTAGTTCCAACAACTCTAGTCAGTGACAAATCTCCAAGTCTGATAATCCTAACCAGCAACCAGTCTCTAGAGTTCCAATTCCACCCCTCTAGCTAGGCAACTCAGTCCTGGAAAACTTCATTCACTGGCTCTCCACTGCAACCCACCATCCATCCTTATGGCTCCATCAGGTCTTCATGCAGGCATCCATCAAACCTGTTTCACACTGCCCATGGTCATTTCCAAAACACAAGACCATGTTGGAATTCAATGACCCTCTCTTTCCTGCATTTTTTATACTCCACAGTATCAGGTAGGGTGCCAATTTGTTAATCCGGGGGAGAGGGGAATAAAGCAGACTCTGAAGAACATGACACTCCTTGAGCACTCAGGCCCCTTCAAAAGTGTCTACATTCTTCCTGTTGCTCCAGTGCAGGTCAGCTCAAATCTCTCAGTCTCAAAGGTTGTAATCTTTCAATTGCAGCTGAATGGGCAGCAGTTCCTGCACAAAGATTTCATTTCTGTGCCATATACCTCTGCTCACACCAGTTCATTTCTACTCACTGCAACCCTGCACAACTTCTCAGGACACAGCCATAACAGCAAGCCTCTCATACAAAGTGTTTTAGCCCAGTCCAGGCAAAGCTCTTTCTCACCATTATTAGCCAAACCTCACAGTCCATAGTTCTTACTGCATTCAGGTCTTTCAAGTCTGTCCAGAATAGTCCATCAAGCTGTACTTACAGCACTGCAAGGCATCTCTTAGGCCAAGGTTTCAAATCCTTCCACATTCCTCTTGAAAATCAGTTCCAAAAGGTCAAAGCCACATAGTCAGGTGTCTAGCAGCAATCCCACTCCTCTGGTACCAACATTACTGTTGCAGTCAGGTTCACATTGCTGGCAGAAATCACCTGACCAAGAGCAGCTTGTAGAAAAAAAAAGAGTTTATTTTGGCTTACAGACTTGAGGGGACACTTCATGATGGTAGGGGAAAACGATGGCATGAGCAGAAGGTGGACATCACCTCCTGGCCAACATCAGGTGGACAACAGGAACAGGAGAGTGTGCCAAACACTGGCATGGGGAAACTGGCTATAATACCCATAAGCCCGCCCCCAATAATACACTGTCTCCAAGAGGCATCAATTTCCAATTGCCATCAGCTGAGGAGACTAGCATTCAGAACACCTAAGTTTATGGGGGACATCTGAATCAAACCACCACATTTCCCCAGAATAAAAATTTCCATTTAAAAAGTATAGCTCCTCCATCATACATGTCTCCATGAAAGTGAAATTTGTATCTCCCTATCTGGTGGTACTGCGCATGCCAACATTTCCTCCCTTCTACATAGAAGGTGAAGCATTCACCTCCTCCTGGAGAGGAATGAGTGGGGCTTTTTCTCTTGGAGTACAGGCCACGCTTTCCCAGAGGCCAATGCAGCCAGAGGCCGACTGAGATTCCCTGAGTTAAAGACTGAAACTGGTAGCCAGGCATGGTGGCACACGCCTTTAATCCCAGCACTGGGAAAGCAGAGGTTGGAGGATCACCATAAGTTCGAGGCTACCCTGAGACTACATAGTGAATTCCAGATCAGTCTGGGCTAGAGTGAGACCCTACCTCAAAAAAAACAAAAACAAAAACATCAAATCTGGTAAGCAAAAGCCTTTACTAATAAAGTAAGCAGCCCTCTGTCTCTCTTCTCATTCTGGGAACACTCGTTCTATAGCACTACAAAGCCCCAGTCAGAGATCACTTGTCTCTCAGACCTGCTGGCCTGGATCTGTATATCAGGAATATATAGAGGGTTAGTTTAGAATCACCAAATATAAAATAGACCAGTTTGTGATCATCAGCCCCTCCTGTCCCCACTCTCCTTTAAATGTAAGGACAGTAGCAAAGTGAGATTTCTTTGATTACATTCTCCTACTATTTTTTTTGTTTACTTATTTGTTTTTGGTTTTTTTTTTGAGGTAGGATCTTGCTCTGGTTCAGGCTGACCCAGAATTCACTATGTAGTCTCAGAATGGCCTTGAACTCACAGCGATCCTCCTACCTCTGCCTCTCAAGTGCTGGGATTAAAGATATACACCATCACACCTGGCTTCCTGCCATCTTTAGACTATTCTGTTCTTATCCAGAAAATGTGAGGAATTATCTAGTACGTTTTTATTTTCAAATGTAGCCTTTCTTAGTTAATTTGCCCATGGTTGTTTATTCCCATTTGTTTCTAGGTATCAGCATATTTTAGGACTAAATGCTTTTCAGGATAGTTGTTTTTTTGTTTTTTTTTTTTTTTTTCAGTGATTAACCCTTCTTTTCTGCTTTAAATTCAAATGTTAGGAGAATCTTATCTTCTCCTGGGAATCTTGGTATGCTCATAGAATTTTGATGCTATTACACATTTATATATTAACTCTATTGTCACTAACTATAACTTTTGAAAAATTTAATCATACAGTAGTAGTTACTTTATCATTCTTCCTATTCATAATTTTATTGGAGTATTTTCATTATTATTCATACTCTTTAATATAAATTCTAGAGCAACTTGTTTAATTTATTCCTTCTCATAGCACAGTTCACACCTACAAACAAACTAAGCTCTGCTGGTATTTTATTGGAATCCCTTTGCACGTATGAATGAATTTACATAAAATTGATATCTCAAGAATTTTGAGTCACCCTAATTAAAACAATTGTTTCAAGTTTCCTTTTCTATCAAAAACTTGCACATTTTTTGAAATTATTCCAAATGTTATGGTTTTGTGATTTTTTAACATTGACATCTATGATCTATAGTGAATGAATTTTGTATAAGGCATGCAGTTTGGCCAAGGATTAATTTTTGTATTTATATGCCTACTTGTTTTTAGACCAGCTGTGGTCAGAGATCATCACCCTTCACTGACTTGATTTTGCAGTTTTGTCAAATGTCACTTGAGCATTTGTCTGTGGATCAATTTCTGGGTTTTCCGTTTTGTTCCAGTGATCTAGAGTCTCTCTTCCATCAATTCTATTCTGTGTTAATTAATGTAGCTACATTTCCATTGTGAAATTTAGATGGAGTGACTCCCCTCATTTTTCTTTATTCCCAGTCAAGGCTGTTTTAGTTATGCTGTGGCCTTTTTCTATAAACCTTCTGAGGGATTTTTTTCATGCAAAACTTAAAATTAAGGTCCTCACTGTCTACAAAACTGTCACTGGGCTATGAATTATATTAAATCTACCAATCAATTAGGGAAAAATTAAAATAATTACTATTTTGGATCTTCTAATTTGTGAAGATAATGCTCTTCAATTATATCAGTTTTCTTTTATTTTATCAACATTTCATAATTTTCAGCATACTATCATGCATGTTTTATTTTTTAAATATTTTATTTTATTTAGGGGGAGGGAAGAGAGAGAGAATGGGAGTACCAGGGCCTCTAGCAAATGAAGTCCAGACACATGTGCATCTGGCTTATGTAGGTTCTTTATTCTGGGTCCTTGGGCTTCACAGGCAAGCACCTTAACCACTAAGCAATCTCTCCAGCACCTCATACATAAGTATATCTTTAGGGGTATTTTGGAGAAACTGAAAATGATGTTTTTGTTATTGTTGAGATGAGTCCCTCTATGTAGCTCAGACTGGCCTTGAACTCTTTATATACCTCAGGCTGACTTTGAACTACTGATCCTGCTGCATCAGCCTCCCCTATGTTAAGACTATAGACTTGAGCCACCATATCGAACTGATACTCTGTTTAGAAATTTAATTTCATTCTTCTCATTGTTGATCTGTACAGATTTAATTGATTTTTATCTGTTCAGATTATATTCTATAACTTTACACAATTTAGCTACATTGGGAGTTTGTTTTACTTCTATAGATACCCTCAGATTTTTTATAGATAGGCAACAAGTGTACAAACAGGGATAGATTTTTTTCTCTTTTTCTCATTAGTAGTCTTTTTTATTTTCTGTCTTTGCCTTATTCCAACACCAGAGTTTCTGCTACTTTGTTAAATAAGTATGATGCTAGCTATAGGATTTTTAAAATATGAGCCTTATCAAGTTGAAATAATTTCCATATATTCTTAACTTCCCAAGAGTTTTCTCATAAATTAGTGATTGGTTTTGTTAAAAGTTTTCTCTATATCAGTTTATATGGTCTTTGTGATTTAGCATGTTGACATGATGAACAGCATTGCTTGTTTGATAGTAGATCTAGCTTTATACGACTGGGATAAAGTCAAGTGGGCATGGTCTATCATTCCTTTTCTACATCATTGGGTTTATAATGACTTTTATATGACTTTTTAAATGTTTTGTTCAAGTTTTAAAAATTCATTTATTTAATTGTAAGCACAAAGAGAGAGTTAGAGAAGACAGACAGACAGACAGACAGACAGACAGACAGACAGGCAGGCAGAGAATGGGCATCCCAGGGCCTCTGGCCACTGAAAACGAACTCCAGACGCATGTGCCCCTTGTTCATCTGGCTTACGTGGGTCCTGGGGAATCAGACCTGGGTCCTTTGGCTTCTCAGGCAAATGCTTTAATCAGTAAGCCATTTCTTCAGCCCTTGTTCAAGTTTTTAAATGAAGCCAAAAGAGATCTCAAGCTGTAGGATTTTTATTTTATTTATTGTATTATTTTGCTTTTTCTGCCTGTGTTGTGAGTTGATATTTTGAGAAAGAAGCACGGAGCTCTCGGAAACCAGTGCCAGCCCAGTTTCTATGGAGCTAGTGAGCAAGCTTTGAATCACTGGCATAACTTAGAACTGTTTCATTAGTTCCTTCTCAGACTACTGAAACCAGAGAAAAAAATAAGTTGAGAGCTATTGGGATTTGTGTCTCTTGATAAGTGAAGTCAACTCTACTTACAAAATGGACTGTGAATTTATTCATTTTCCTTCCTCTCTGCTATCATTACCCTTGTGAAGAGATAATGTTGTCTCCCTACACTATCCTTGTTTGTTAGTTTATTACTGTTCTTTTACAATCAGAGTATGCTTTCTTTTGCATAGCAGCCAAACTTATTTCTTAATAATGAAAGTCCTATCATGCTTGTCCCTTAATTAAACCTGTCCAGTGTTTTCTTATACTTGGGATAAAATCTCCTTTCCTAATGATAGTGTTGGCCTGTAATAACTAGTTTGAATGTCAAGTTCATGGAATTCAGAATTCCTAAGAAACATACCACAGGGTTTGTGTCTGAAGGTCAATTCCAAAGATGATTAAAATGGTCAGAACCTTCTAATAGACTTCCCAGATTTAAAGAAATCCAAGGAAAAAACAGTATGCACAGCCAGTCTTTGCTTCTTCTGTTTGAGGGAGCGTGTCTAGTCCTGCTGTTGTCATCTTCTACTGATATCAGACTCCAGGTCCTTTGGTCTTCCAATGTAGACTCAATAATAGAAATTCTGAAGGGATCTCCAGGCCTTTGGCACTGAACTGGGAATACTGAGGCATCCAGCTTCATAGACTGAGGAGCTATGATGTTTTCTACCTTTCTATCATGCAATGACCATTGTTGGGCTACCAACATAGAAAATTTATTCCAAGTTAAGTTTATTTTCCTTCAGATTAGAATGATTATTTCTCCAGGTTCTCATTCATCCATTCATTTTCATTCACTGGCTATCATCCAGGTTTCAACTGAAACCAAAATTAAATCCTTAGATATTCCTTTCTTGACCATCTCCATTTATAGTGGTGTCCATATTCTCCACAGGATAATATTGCTTTATGGCTTTTCATAGTATAACATTCTGAAACAAAATATAAGGTGAAAATAATGGAAGAAAATTGTACACAAAGCTAAATACTAAATAGTGCAGAGAAAAATTATTAAGTTACACAAATAATTAGGAGACCCCTGTTCTTATCCACACACAAAATAGTGATTAAGTTAATTATCAAATTTACAAAGAAATAAGCACTTAAAACACAACACTGGAGACAGGACTTGAGGTTCTGTAGCCTTGCCCCACTTCCTGCCCCTCCCCTCCTTCCTTCCTGCCAACGTTACTACGGCTTTTTACTCTAGTCACCTTGCAATTCCCACCATTAACTTTTACTTTAAAATATTCAAACAAAGGTCCTCTTCATGGGCAGATAAAGATGCTTCCAGAAGCCATAGGTTATTAATTGTAAGTTCCGGTGCTAGGGCTGAGATATCTCCCAATGAGTTGTTGGTCTGAAAGGCTATTGAGACACCTAAAACAATATAAGCCATTGTCATTGCCCTTGGTGGTCCACCGAACTATATAGTAGAAGATACCACATGCTTTGGTTATAGGACATAGAGAAACTAAGCTGAAGCTAAGCAGGAAACTTCCTCTCTGCCAGCTATCTTTCCTCATATCAGAAGGTGCCATGCATGCTGCTGTGGGAGAAAAGCCACCAACAGTCCTGCCCAGGTGTGAGCCCTGTGTGTTCTGCAACTGACCTACCAGGAAAGATATGCCCAGTGGGGCAATAGTGGCATGAATGTTATGGGAGTAACCAACTGCTTTCTGATTGAATTTGAGGCCTGGAGGAATTTTGTGTTTGGTACGATAAACCCTGCCAAAAGCTTATTGCTAGGACATAGGCACTAGTAGGGAACCCATGACAATAGGTATGCTAAATAGATAGCATGTCAAACTGCCTTTCAAATATCTATATTTGGTCCTAGATTAGTACTGTTTGAAGTCTTGATCACAGAAGTTTCTTACTACCATGGAAAGTGGTTAATGAAAAGATACATAACTTGAAAATTTTCTGTGTGCTCATCTTCAGGGAACTGTGCAGAAGAAGGGGTTGAAAAAATGTAAGGCTAGGGGGATGGTAAGGAGGGTTATAAAACACTGTCTTCTGATATGATGTGGCTTTTGCATTCATTAATTCACAGCAGTTGTGGTTGCTTGCACAGGATTGAACTTGTCAGTACTTCACCATTGATAGCAGAAGAATACATGAGACTCCACTTGTCACCGAGTAGCTAATGGCTGATAATGGTTTCTGGGAGGAGAATCAGGTTCATTGGGGGGTATAGCTAGCCACTTATAAGTTCCCCATTCCACAGTAAATAATCCTTTGCCTATGATTATTCAAGCAACCTTATTTTAACTCAATGAGTTAAAAAAAATCATGAAAGAAGGGGGTTAATAGGGGGAAAGATGGGTGTTCATGAGAGGGAAGGGGCATAAGAAAGGGTAATTGGGGAAATAAGTTAAAATTAAATACATGTATGCAAAGGTCAAAAATGGAAAAACAAAAAATTTAAAATGTACATTGTATACTATAGCACTGACCTTCTCGTTGCTGGGACAAAGCACTAAACCAAAAGCAGCTTGTACTTTCAAGGGAAGATTTCCATCATGGTGGAGAAATGGATGGCAGCAAGCTCAGAACCTCACACATCTACCCAGAGAGAGAAGGCTATCAGAGTGAGCTAGCTCTGAACACACAGTGGACTGGGCCCCAAGGTCCAACCCCAGCACATGCCTCCTCCAGCAAGGCTCCATATTCCAAAGGCTTCATCAGTTGTGGACCAAGTAGGAGACTTGACTGCAAGCACCTAAGGCTATGAGGATACCTTGGCATGAGGACTAGGCTAGCTCAACTTGAGACACACTCCACTTGTGATGGCAAACAGACATCTATGTAGACATAATGGGCTAATTGTTGAACACATAACAGTGAAGAATATGAAGAAAATTTGAAACAGATTTAAATTTAGCTATTATTTAATGCCATATGGAAGAGCTCACCAGGATAAACATGAGAATATAGAAGACATTTGTGGCTAAATATTGAGGAAATTCAAAATTATAAAACTTAAGGAAAAGAAGAAGGGAAAAACAAAACACTGGATGTAATAAAAAGGGAAGCATGAGAAGTATAAGAGGATGTGTCTTTTATTTTAATTAATTAATTTATTTATTTAAGAGAGAAAAAGAAGCAGAGAGAGTGAGAGAAAGAGGGAGAGAGAGTATGGGCCTGTCAGAGCCTCTAGCCACTGCAAATGAACTCCAGGTGGGTGTTCCATCTTGTGCAGCTGCTTACATGAGCCCTGGGGTCCTTATCCTTAGTGGCTAAGCCATCTCTCTAGTCCAAAGGATGTGTGTTTTGAAGCCACATGAAAGACTGTTTCAGGACGAGAAAATGATCAACAGGGCCAAATGCTGCTGATATGGCAAGGATGGTGAATTAGAGCTTACAATTAGAGTTGCAAATATGAGATGATTAATTACTTTGAAAAAAAATGCTACATTGGTACAGTGATAGTCATAAACTATTAAAGGAGAGTAGATGGTGGCTGGCATTGTAGACAATGCTTCTTCTTTAAGTAGTTTGCTATAAAAATGAAAAAAAAAATTAAGGGACTTCTGGTCAAGATGGCATCTGCCTAATCACACCTCACCTCATGTGGAAGGAAAGATGGATGCAAAATCTGAGAAGACAATCAGCCCGTTGCAACTCACCAGGGCCCCAGCTGAAATCATAGAGGAATTGGGGAAATGAGCAAGAGTACTGCTTTCTTGGTGAACCTGGTACCAGCACAAGGGTGAAGGAGATAGACACAGAGGACACTCAAGTCCTACCAAATCAGAGATCCAGAGACACAGAGGCTCCCAAGACCTCATCACTGACGTGGACCTAAAATGAACCCAACATAGCTCAGGGAAGTTCGTGGAAGAGGGCGCGGAAAGACTGTTAGAGGCACGAGTTGGGACATTATGCACAGAGACATTGCCTCTTCCCCATAACTGATGGCTACTCCCACAATGCATGACCCATATTCTCCAACGAGGAGGGTCTCTTTGGAGGGGGGAGGACAGGAAAGAAGCTAATGATGGTACCAACAGGAAGGACTATATACACACTCTGTACCTAACTAATAAAAAAAGATAATATGAATGAAAGTTGTTATGCACAGGACAAATGCTATTATTGCTACAAGTTCTCAAAAAATACATGATATAAAGAAAATGTAAAAAAAAGTGAAAAAATCATCCTATAGCTGAAGAGGCAAGTGGGGGGGTCAAAAATGTTTTTACTTATTTTTCTGGAGAAATTAGGTCATATGCATACAAGTATTTATAGATGAAAGTGATCTAAAGCAAATGAGGTCACTCAAAAGACACAAGGGAGGACTGACAGAATGTTCTGAGTAAACAAGAAGAAGTGGAAGCAAGCCTACAAGTGAGTACCTAGCTTTAATAGAAGGGTATAGATCTTTCACATAGGAAGAGTACAGAGACTTCATCTTTAGGCCTAAATCCACATCTATTAACCAGAGTAGGTGTGGTGGTGGGAATCCACAGAACTCTTTTAATTGCCTTAAATTCTTAGCAAGATAAAAAATAAAGTCATCTACTAATGAAGGTGAGGGACTGGAACGTGAGAAATACAGCAGTGTTGCCCAGCAACATCTATAATCCACTTAATGTTAAATGTCATGAATTTTAATTAAGACCAGTTATCATCATAAGATATTTTTTGCCAGTTAATCAGCTGGATTGGTGCTTATGCAAGAGGAAAATTTGATTTAACAGAGGTTGCTGTTATGGCTAGTGAAATAGGGACACATGAAGTAAAAAAAAAATGAATCAACAATTAAAATGATGATCAATGGAATTTTAACAGGTCAAGAGAAAAAGTGAGGACAAAAAGGGGGAACAGCTCAAGAGATTCTGAAAGTGACAGAAACAAACTAGATATGAATGAAAGACATTACAAGTTGGACAGTCATTTGGATTAGAAGACCACTGCTAATGAGTTGGAGAGAGAAGACAAGACAAAAACAATAACTGTAGAAACACAAGGTAAGAAAATATTCCAGGGGCTGTGGAGGTAGAACTCAGTGGTTAATGCACGTGAATGCAAAGCCTAACCATCAGGGTTAGATTCTCAGTACCCATGTAAAGCCAGATGTACAAAGTGGTACATCCATCTGGAGTTTGTTGGCAGCCACTAGAATGCTGGCATGCCCATATTCTCATTCTCTCTCTCTCTCTTTCCCTCTTTCTCCTTGCAAATAATTTTAAAAAGTATTTCCACCTGTGAATAAAATAGGACAAATATATGGGACTAGCTGGACATGGACGTACACACTTTTAATCTCAGCACTTGGAAGTTTCAGGTGCAAAAATATAGTTCTCACCTACTAGCAAATAAGAGATAGCCTACCCATATATATTATTCACACCAAACTGCCCTGAAAGCACTGCACTTAATGTTCATATTCATATATTAATGTTATTCTCACTTCTGGTTAGAGGAGCTTTTCTTTTCAGATGGCAATGACCACTGGGATGACGCAAAAGGCAACATAGTGCTAAGAAGAAAGGACAGAGGAGTGTCCAGCACTGAAACATCTCTATCATACCCTCCAAGGCTCAGGGTCCATTGTGGAAGAGGTGCCAAAGGAGGGATACGACTCCTTACAATGCAATTGTCCAGACAGAAATTGGCCTCGATATCCATGACCTCACCTAGCAATACCTTCACAAGACCCTCATAATAGGAGAAAAAGATGATGACATAAAATTAAAAAACAGACTAATGGAGAGAGGGAGGGGATATGATGGAGAGTGGAGTTCTGAAAGAAAATGAGGGAGGGGAGGGAAATATGGTTTATTGTCTGTAAGTAAGAAGTTGTCAATAAAAAAAAGAGAGATAATCTATCCTGGTGCTGGAGAGATGACTTAGTGCCTGAGGCATTTGTATGCAAAGCTGAAGAACCCAGGTTTAACTCCCCAGTACCCATGTAAGCCAGATGCACAAGGTGGCACATGTGTCTGGAGTTCATTTGCAGTGGCTAGAAGCACTGGTGTGCCCATTCTCTCTCTCTATCTATCTATCTATCTATCTATCTATCTATCTATCTATCTTTCTTTCTTTCTTTCTCACTCTCTCATCTCTCTCTCAAATAAATAAATAAAATATTTAAAAACAAAAAAGAGATAATCTCTCCTGGAGCCATATGTAAGTGAGCATGGGTGTGGTGGTTTGAATGTATGTCCCCCATAGACTCAGGTATTTTATTAAATGTTGTCACTTGGATCACCAGTGGCCTGGCTGGAGGAGGTGTCCCTGGGACAGATCCTGGAGTCAAGCCCTCAGATGTCACTGGAGGTGGATCTCAATTCCAGCCCAGAGGTCTGAGCTCTGGGATCCTGTTTGCTGCCTGCCAGATTTTGTGTTTGTTGATTTTGGTATTTGCTGGCCACTGGAGGTTTTTCTCTCTGCTTGGATCTATGAAAGGGAGCCAGCTTCTTCATCAATCTCTTTAACATGGGTATGGCATTTTTTTTTCTGGTAACTTTACTTCACAGGAGGCAGAGGAAAGAGGATTGCTACAATTTTGAAGCTAACCTGGCCTACACAGTGAGACCTAGGCTAGCCCAGGATCTTGAATGACAGCCTACATAAAAATAGGACCAAGAAATGTACATTTTCTATGCCAAATTATTTCCAAACTACTGGAACATATAAAGGCTCACAAACATTTTCTTTTAAATCTTACTTTGGTAGAAAGCCAAATTTTTGTTTATACCAAATATGGTTAATCTCCTTAAATATCTAGGAGTACAATGAGAAAATAATGAAATGAAATTCTAAAGAACAATGTCAGGAAAATCTAACACATGATAGCATAAGGTAGTAAAACTATCAGAAATTTTTACTCTACCATATGAGAATAAAAAGTTATAACCAATTTAGCTTTAAGAAGTTCACCTAACTTTATTTCTTACAACCTATTAAATTTTAGATAAATCAAATATCAAGACATAAGAAGTGAGAAGACAGCATGGGTACTTTTAAAAATAATCTTGGAGTTAGGAAGGCTCTGTTAAGCAGTAATCAAAATGCAAAAGCAATAAAGTCTGATATCAAAAGATAAATACATAAATATAATACTGACAAAATTTCAAATCCACAAACTCAGTAAAAATGATAAATGGAAGAAAAACATTTGCAACATGTATAATAAAGGGCATATTTTCTTATCATAGAATTCATAAGAAAAGCACAAATAACACAGCATGAAAGATGAGCAAGATGTGTAAATGGACATTCTCAGCAAATGAAGCACAAAGGCAAATAAGCATATAAAAGACTAAACCTCACTCACAAGGAAATAAAAATTCAAAGGAAAAAAATGCAGTTTTTGCTTTTCAGCTTGTCAAATGTTTAAAGAGATAGGAAATGTCCATGATTGATGGGAAGGGGCTGAGGAAACATTCTCATCACTGACTTGTATAAATAGCGTCATCCCATTTGGGTTTAGCTTGGTGATCGCTATTGTTTACAAATGTATGAATCACTGACCAATGCGTTTTGCTCTCAGGAATAGACCCTATCATGATCCCAGAAGTGGAAAGTTACATGTTAACAGTGATTTTCTTTGCAATGCTCCCAATAAATGCTAACAATTACAAACAGTCCAAAAATCCGTTAAAAAAAAAAAGTTAGGGTAGACCAGATAAATGTTGACTTTTGTTATAGTCTCTGAGATGAAGTTGTTCAAATTAGTACAAGTCTCCCTGTACTGATTTATGAGATGTTCAAAAAGCACTGCTTGTGACAGAACAATGAATAAAAAACGCAGTGTATTTCAATTACAAACAAAGAGTCCATGCGCAAACACATGTTCACACATATGGTATGTACATGAGACACTTATATTGCAACTTAAAAAAAATTTTTACATTCATGTTGGTGCCTTCAGTAGCTTCCTCCCTGTCCTCCCACCCCCCCAAGGGACCCTTCTCATTGGGGATTGTGGGTCATGCATTATGGGGGTAGCCAGCAGTTATGGGGAAGAGGTGATGTCTCTGTGCATAATGACCCAATTTACGGCTCTAACACTCTTTCCACCCCCTCTTCCATGAATTTCCCTGAGCCAAGTTGGGTTCATTTTAGGTCTACTTCAGTGATGAGGTCTTGGGAGCATCTGTGTCTCTGGATCTCTGGTTTAGTAGTTGAGTGTTCTCTGTGTCTATCTCCTTCAGCCTTGTGCTGGTGTCAGGTTAACCAAGAAAGCAGCACTCTTGCTTATTTCTCCCATTACTCTATGGTTTCAGCTGGGACCCTGTTGAAGTGCGATAGGCTAATCCTCTCCTCAGGTTCGGCATCCATCTGAAAAAGAGAAGCAAATTCTCCAACACAGAGAGAAGGCAGCACCAGATAGATGGAATGGCCATTGTTATTTTAGAGAGAATTTTGTATGTGTAGGCCCTCTTATAGCCCACAACTGGTGGGAGCTTGATATTGTAGAATGGGTTCATTTTTTGGACATGGTTTTGACTTGTTTCCCAGTTCCAGCTATCAGTTCCATTCCATTCAGTAGATCTGTTAGCCAAATCAAGAGCAGTTGGTTACCCACCATGGCTGTGTGCCACTATTTCACTTGTTTGAACATCAAATCAGGTTGTTTACTGCTGAGTAGCTTAGACTACAAGTTGTTTGGACAGATGAGACACTTTAACATTATGTTTAGCAAGTTTATTTTTTATGTAGCCTGGGTTACTAGCTTAAAAATAGCTAATAGTGTGGGAACAGTAGAATAATATACTCTGTGGTTTTGGAATATAGAACTCTTGCTTTTTTTTTTTTTTTGAGAGAGAGACACAAAGAGAGAGGGAGAGGAAGACAGATAGAGAATGGGCGCGCCAGCAGCCTCTCAGCTGCTGTGAACAAAATCCATATGCATGCACCCCCTTGTGATCAAGTGCGGTATTGCGCCCTTGCGTCACTTTGCATCTGGCTAAACGTGGGACCTGGAGATTGGAACCAGTGTTCTTAGTTTTAGGAGGAAGGCGCCTTAACCGCTAAGCCATCTCTCCAGCCCAGAACTCTTGCTTTTTAAGACATGGATACTAGCACACGCATCATAATTTTATCTTTTTAAGCAATTGTATGACAGTGGCAATAAGGACACCTGGCACCTAGATCTTGGTTTCTAGATACTGTGCTAAAGGTACTGTATTTCCTTGTAGAAATAGCTGATTCCAGAGCCAGAGTATTGAACATACACAAAACACCTAGAACTCTTGTCAAGCTGAAATATAAAGCAGGACTCAGGCTGGAGAGATGGCTCAGTGGTTAATGTGTGTGCCTGCAAAACCTAATGATGCAGGTTTAATTCCCTAGGACCCATGTCAAGACAGATGCACAAAGTTGCACATGCATCTGGAATTTGTTTGCAGTGGCTAGAGACCCTGGTGCACCCATACTCACTCTCTCTCTTTCTCTCTCCCATCTCTCTGTGTGTCTGTAAATTCTCTGCTTGCAAATAAATAAATAAGTTAAAAAATATTAAAGAAAGATTCAAAGACTATGAAAGCATGTCACTTGCAGGTATAAGGCAAGCAGAAGTACTTCTCGGTAATAGCTCTGTGTGCTACGTACATCAATATAAATAATCTTAGTAGTAACTAATGTTATCCAATATATGCATTTAAAACTACTAGCATCTACATATCTAGAATACAACCCTAAAAAAGAATGATGAAATCCAAAAACTGGATGGAGAAAGATCGTTAAGATACACAATATATACCCAGGCAAGGTGGTGCATGCCTTTAATCCCAGCACTTGGGAGGCAGCGTTAGGAGGATTGCCATGAGTTCGAGGCCACGCTGAGACTAATTCCAGGTCAACCTGGACATATCACTTGAAAAAATATTTACATAGAAAGGATCCACTGGTTTTTAAATATATAATATCAATGTGGTTATATAAGAGAATGTTCTTCTTGCTAAGAAATGCAGGCAGGGGGTGGAGAGATGTCTGGGAGGTTCAGTGCACTTCCTGCACATGCATGGCCACCTGAAAAAGAACTGAGCCTGCAGAAATCTGAATCTCCAGAGCCCACCTAAAGAGTTAGGCATGACCACACATGTCAGTAACTCTAGTCCTGTGGGGAGCTGAGACCAGAGACTCTAGGACACCCAACATTCTCCTCTCAACTCTGCAAGTGAGCCCCCTGGGCGCTACATCAGCTCATACATGTGCATATGACACACACACACACACACACATACACAAGCACACACGCACACATGCATGAAATACAGGTGGTTGCTTGCAGACCCTCACTGTTTAATATATCTGGTTCTCTGAGTTCTAACGCAGAAAATGTAACTTTATCTTTTGGGGAAGAGAGAGAATGGGCATGCAAAGGCCTCCAGCTGCTGAAAATGAACTCCAGTTGCATGTACCACTTTGTGTATCTGGCTTATGTGGGTCCTGGGGAAATGAACATTGGTCTTTTGGCTTTGGAGACAAGTGCCTTAACTGCTAAGTCATCTCACCAGCCCCATTACTTTTTTCTTTCTTCTCTTTAGATGCCAATTTAAATACTAAGCATGTTTGCCCTGACATTTTGGAGCTTTTTTCACCTTTTTCTTTAATCTTTAATAAATATCCTTTGTTTTATGAAAGAAAGGGAGAGAGGGAAAGAGAGAGAGAGAGAGAAGAAAGGGAATAAAGAATGAAGAGAAAGAAAAAAGAAAGACTAAACACTTTATGAGTAAAGTGACAGCTCCTTTAACTTGCTTTCAAGTGAATTGAAAAAATGCATACTCATACATACATATATGATGATGATGATGATGATGATGATGATGATGATGATGAAGATAGAAAAAGGCGGGCAGAGAAGGAGGGAAGTTGGAAGGGCAGAGAGGAGAAAGAAAACACAAGTAGGAGGGAGGGAAGGAAGGAGGGAGGGAAAGAAGGAAAGAAGAAAGGAAGGAAGGAAGAAAGGAAGGGAGGGAGGAAGGAAGGAAGGAAGGAAGGAAGGGAGGGAGGAAGGAAGGAAGGAAGGAAGGAAGGGAGGGAGGAAGGGAGGAAGGAAGGAAGGAAGGAAGGAAGGAAGGAAGGAAGGAAGGAAGGGAGGGAGGGAGGAAGGGAGGAGGGAGGAAGGGAGGAAGGGAGGAAGGGAGGAAGGGAAATTGATAAAGCAAATTAAAATTCAAATAACTGAGGTATCTTGAGATCAGGAGTTTTTATTCAATTCTTGCATTTTTTTCTTTAAGATTTAAATTGTAACTTTAAAATCTCTCCACAAGATAACCTTTCAAAGCTTGTACGAAAAAATATACAAATATGCATAAAGGTATTTGTATAAGAAAGAGTTAGCTCAAGGTCTGGGTTGCTCCAACACTTCATATTTCTAATAAAGGGTTATCTCTGAGCCAGGGCAGTTCCTGGGAAATGACCTGTGAGCTACTAGATAAAACCATTTGAAAAGAGTTTTAGATGCCTGAATCCTGGAAGTGTGTGATGCCCATCTGGTAAGAAAACCCATGTTACACGTGCTTTATACTGAGCACCAATTCTGTTCTGGTGTCACGCCCCATGTGACCTAACCCTGTGAGGAGCACCTGATTCTGCTCTGGTATCACACCCCTATGTGACTGACAACCTCAATACAGCTTGACACCAAAGCTCTGGTTGCGTCAACATTGGGAACATGATAGGATTTAAAATCACCATGGAAGCACATATCCAGGCATGTCTGTGGAGGGTTATTCTAAACTATGTTAATTGGGAGGGGAAGATCCCCTTTATGGGCAGCACCATCTCCTGGACTGCATAAAAGGAAGAAGACAGTGTGGGCTGGAGAAATGGCTTAGCGGTTAAGGCGCCTGCCTCCTAAGCCTAAGAACGCTGGTTCCAATCTCCAGTGGTTCCAATCTCCAGGTCCCACGTTTAGCCAGATGCAGTGATGCAAGGGCGCAATGCCGCACTTGCCCACAAGGGGGCGCACCCATCTGGATTTCGTTCACAACAGCTGAGAGACTGCTGGCGCTCCCATTCTCTATCTGTCTCCCTCTCCCTCTCTCTGTCTGTCTCTCTCTGTGTCTCTCTCTAAAAAAAGAGAGAGAGAGTGAGCTGAGCACCAGCCTTCATCTCCCAGCTTTCTGACTGTGGACAGAATATGATCTGTATTCCTGTAGTCATTGTCCTGCTGCCATGCCTTCCCCACCATGATGAGCTGTGTCTCTCCAAACTGTAAGCTGAAATCAACCCTTCTTCCTTAAATTGTTTCTGCCAAGTATTGTGTTGCAACAGTGAGAAATGTAACTGGTGCATTTTCCTATGAACCTCTTCTTCGTGGTGATTTGAATATGCATCCGTGTTCTACAATGAACCATAACCACACATGTAACAGTCCTTCTGTCACCTAACTGGAGGGTGGCCTTAACACTAGACAAAACACTCAAACACCTAAACAAATGAGCAGCCCATCACAATTTATCCCAAGTGATCTCTTAATTCAGTTTAATCCCAAAAGCCTAATTTTAAAGTGTGTATAGAGCAGTCATAGTTCAACTCTAAAGAGTAAAATAAGATAAGAAATGTTATCTTCCTGATAAGATTTATGATAAAGTTATGGTTGTGAAGACAGTGAGATTATGGTAAGTGGAGTTAAATTAACCAGCAGAACAGAGAGAGCTTCCAGTGACCCATACTAATATGGAATTTTCAGATCTATTATGGAAAAGGACCAGTGGGGTAGGGAGGACTCCTGAGAGGAGGGGCTAGGATAATTTATTATAATAAATTGATAATTTATTATGTTTCTGTAACCATCTCCATATATATGTATATAATCAACAATGGGTAGATTTATTTCTAAAAAGTGTAATATTAATATACTAGAATAAAATTAATAGAGATTATTCTGACATTGAAGTAGATTATTTTTCTCATGAAAGATGAAAAGGTGCCAACTGCAACATGCAAGAATAATGCATTTGGCTACATTAAATTCATTTTTGTTTAACAAAAAACACTACAACAAAAAAATAAAAAGGCAAGGGCTGGAGAGATGGCTCAGCTGTTAAAGGCTCTTGCTTGTAAAGCTTGAGGGCCTGGATTTGATTTCCCCAGTATCCAAGGAAAGCCAAATGCACAAAGTGACACAGTATCTGGATTTTGTTTGCAGTGGCAAGGGGCCCTGCTGTGCCCACACACTCTCTCTCCTCTGTCTCTCCATTAAATAAATAAAGTATCTTTTAAAAAGAAAATGATGGGCTAGAGAGATGGCTTAGGGGCTAAGGCGCCTGCCTCCTAAGCCTAAGAACACTGGTTCCAATCTCCAGCGGTTCCAATCTCCAGGTCCCATGTTTAGCCAGATGCAAAGTGACACAAGGGCGCAATGCTGCACTTGACTACAAGGGGGCGCACACATCTGGATTTCGTTCGCAGCAGCTGAGACACTGCTGGCGCGCCCATCTCTGTCTTCCTCTCTCTCTCTCTCCAAAAAAATAATAAAAAAAAGTTAAAAAAAATGAAAAGGCACAAAATGTGAGCAAATCTTTGTGAAATGCTGTCAGGACATGACTTTGTGCCCTAAATTTAAAAATTCTACAGTGGAATAAGAAAATTATGGAGTAATTATTAGAAAGGTAGGCAAAAACATGGGCAGGTATTATGCACAAGAAAAACTTGGACTATAAATTTGGCAAAGATATTCAACACCTTTAGTATTCAGTAAAATGTAAATTTAATCCATGAGACAAACCATTTGATGCCCAACAGGTAGACAAAAATTAGGAAATCCAGTAACACTGACTTGAAAGATGCATATCAACAAGCACTCCTCTGATTAGTCACCAGCCCTGGCATGAATTGGCACAACCATTTCAAAAGTCAATTTGACATTATCTTATAATGTTGCAATATTTGCTATTCCCTAAATTAGTAATGCTTCTCAAAGACATAAGTCTTCAAGGAACTTTTGCACATTTGCCCCTGGAAATAAAATAAATTTGATACATTATAATTTATAATAAGAAGACTCTGGAAACAACCTAATTTTTCCTTAATAATAGGATAAATTAAAATGGTGATATAGTCATATGATGGAATATTATAAGGCAGTTAAAGTAATGAACTACAGCTCCATCCAGGATGTTAACAATGTAAATTTGGATTTAAAAAGAAGCAACTCTCAGTAAACTATTCTCACTATTTTATCAAAAATAGACAATGTATTATTGTGTAAATAATGTATTATTGTTTAAGCATACATCCATTTTTAACAATGGCACAAAATACATAGTATAAAAATAAACATGGTAATTAGGATAATAGCATCCACTGGGAGATTATGGGGTTGTGGAGGAGATTGGGAAGATGGAAACATGAGAAATACATTCGGTGTAGATTTTGATTTGAACTGAGTTTTATTTTAGTTTATTGCTGTGATTTACAACTTACATATTTTAAATGCAGTGTTTTATAAGTATTGCTGTGATATTAAATTTTATATATATATATTACAAAGATAAGGACAAATGCCAAATGTGTTGATCAACTTCTCATTGCTGGGATAAAATACTTGACAAAAATCAGTTTAAGAAAAAAAGTGTATATTTCAGCTTGTAGTTCCAGGTGACCGTCCTTCATGGTGTGAAAGGCATGGCAGCAGGAGCTTGAGGCATCTGGTTAAATTCAGCCCAGTGAGGAACCAGAGAGCCATGAATGCTACTGCTCAGCCAGCTCTGGATGGATGGATAGATAGATAGATAGATAGATAGATAGATAGATAGATAGATAGATAGATAATTCATTTGCAGTGAAAGAGAGAGAGAGAGAGAATGAATGGGCACACCAGAGGCTCCTTCCACTGCAAGTGAACTTCAGACACATGTGCCACTTTGTGCATATGGCTTTCTGTGGGTACTGGGGAATTGAACCCAAGCTGTCAGGTTTTACAAGCAAGTGTCTTTACTGCTGAGCCATCACTCTGGTCCCTCTTTCCTTCTTATACATTCCAGCACCCTAGATCACGGAATGGTGCCACTCACAGAAAGGTGAGTATTCTGACCTTAATTAACCTAATCATGATAACCCTTCACAGACATGCACAAAGACTAGCCTCACCCACAGAGTCCCCCACAGGTGATTCTAGGTCCTGTCAAGTTGACAATCTATAGAAACCATCACACCAAGCCTCCATGCGGACACATGAGTTTGCAGGCAAATCCCAACTCTTGCCTTCTTGCCACCTTATCAAAGCTTTGTTAATATGGAAAATTGTTTAAGAATTTTTGTTTGCATTTCATAATTAAGCATTCCACTAAATGTTTATCTGTTTTATTTTGTCGTGTGTGTGTGTGTGTGTGTGCGCACGCGTGTGCATGTGCACATGCATGCACATACAGATCAAGCCTGGGTGTGGTGAACAGTTTATAGGCAAGTACTCTGTGCGCTGAGGCACAATCTCAGCCCTCTCTTATTTTTCAACTCAAATTAATAACATGTCCAATTTCTAATGCTAGTTTTGAAGGTGCTCTATCATTGTCCTTTTGGGGGCCTCCCAATTTCACCTTCATCTGTCAAAGAATCCCTATAATTTAAGCATTTCAAGCCAAAGTATTCATGGTAAGAAGAAGCTAGCGTTTGGTTAGCCGAATTTCTTTTTTTGTTCCATTTTCTTCATTTTTTCCTTTCAGTAAGTAGAAACTTCGTATGGATACATCATGTGTTGGTACCATCATTTACCTCATTCCTGCCCCCTAATCTTGCTTTTGTTTCCTGTTCCCCATTTGGGGACAACTAGGTAAACAACTATGCAAATTGTCTAAGAGAAAACACTTGCCACCTGTTTACTCACTGTGACATACTGTATTTTCAAAGAATGGACATGCATATCTCATTTCACACTTTCTTAAGAGTACCCTACTGCCCCATGAACTGGTAAAGTTTATACACCACTCTGTGAAACTGGAGATGGGGGGGGGGGAGGGAACCAGGCCACATGGAGAGGAACTTATCAGCATCACAGTGTCCACAGCCTAACATATGAGTGAGCAAGCCTGGCTGCGGATACTGGGCTGTGTGAGCCTGGTGTGGGGTCCTCTCCACACTGGCTTCCCTGCCAGTACATGAGAGCAGTGAAATGAGCTCAGTCTTTGCCTAGAGAGCAGCAATGGTGTCGCTCAATGCCACTGGATCGAGTCATGAGCTGGGTAGCAATACTTGACTGGGGCATCAGGGCTCAGCACCAGCAGTTTTAAATTTGGACAGTGGTACTGTGCATGTGGACAAGTCTCCTAAAGTGAGGTAAGCGTATCAAGCACAGTACTTCCAGGGAGTGCCTGGTGCTGAGTCCTTTCAGTTGTCCATGCAGTCAGACCTGGAGAAGCCTACTTATATGGAGCCAGAGGCCGTTTGGCCATCAGCCTCTTTTTTTCCTTTTTTTTTTTTTTTTTTTTTTAGAGAGAGAGAGAGAGAGAGTTGGTGCTCTAGGGCCACAGCAACTGAAATCAAACTCCATATGCTTGTGCCACCTAGTGGGCATGTGTGACCTTGTGCTTGCCTCACCTTTGTGCATCTGGCTTACATGGGATCTGGAGAGTTGAACATGGGTCCTTAGGCTTCACAGACAAGTGCCTTAGCCACTAAGCCATCTCTGCAGCCCAGAGACTAGCCTGTTAACTAATCCCCAACCCTTATCCTCCTAACAGATCCCTAACCCCTATCCTCATAATAAATTTCTAACCCTTGTCCTCCTTTGTATCTCAGCTATTTATAAACATTAGATTCTACTAGATTTAATTTACAAAGTTTTGAAACAAAAAGATACCTATTTTACTGGAAAATAAGGTTCCTAGCACATCCATCTCCAAGATAACCTTTTAAATTTATTTTTATTTATTTATTTATTCATTTATTTGAGAAAGAGAGAGAAGCAGATATATATATATAGAGAGAGAATGGGCATGCCAGGGCCTCTACCCACTACACAGAGCTCCAGACGCATGCACCACCATGTGCATCTGGCTTACTTAGGTACTGGGAAATCAAATCTGGGTCCATAGGATTTGCAGGCAATCACCATAACACTAAGCTATCTCTCCAACCCACCTTTAAATTTTGACAGAAAAATCTGATTGTGGTGGTATAGAGCTCTCCTACCCTATGTCTGTATTGATAAAATTACCTTGATTGTCACTGATGAAAGGAGTTTTATATCTGTACCTCTCTTGGTGGGGGCGGGAAGGTGGTTCCTAACATCTTAACATTGATATTTCTTTCTAATGAGCTCACTCCTGTAGACTTTTCTAATTTTATGATTTCCAAGTTGAAAAGTTCTTACAAATTCATCAAAAAAAGAAGAAGACGAAGGACAACAGAAGGGAAGGAGTGAATACAAAGAGCAGCTTTCAATTTATCATGGCACAGATACAGGCACATTATTACCAAGCATGAAAAACTCAACTTAGTAGCTGGGCATGGTGGTGCACTCAGGAAGCAGAGGTAGGTGAATCACTATGTAGTCAAGGTCAACCTGAAACTACAGAGTTCCAGATCAGCCTGGGCTAGAGTGAGACACTACCTCAATTAAAAGTTGTTTTTTTATAATGACTTAGATGAGAATGGACATGACCCGGAGAAGAGACATGTGTGAAAGTAAAATAAGGATAAGATTCCCTCTAGAACAAAGCACCTCGATTGGTGGCAGGGAAGCCAGTGTGGAGAGGACCCCAGACCAGGCTCACACAGTCCAGTATACTCAGCCAGGTGTCTGATGGTCCCTGAGGGTGACCTAGGATTCAGTATGTTTAGATACCCAGTGATCTCCTAGCCTTCTCCAGAAGTGATGCTAGCTTTGTACTTTTGATCTCCTACTTCTGATTCCCACAGGACAATAAATAAATAAATAAATAAATAAATAAATAAATAAATAAATAAGCCAGAATTGACTATTTCACTTTAGAAGAAAACTTCCAGCACAGGGCAGGGCTCTTGAGTACAGGGAGAATTGAATAGTTTCCTGGAATCCAAGAATCTTAGCAAGAGCTCATGGGTTTTGTAACCATGGTTTTCCAAGGTTTGGCTGTATAAAAATAGAATATTTATTTAAAAACATAAAGCCTGACAAATAAGCTACTGTTGTTTCTATGTTCAATGAAAATAACTTCAAGGTTCCCAGAGCACAAACAAATGTAATCTGGTGGATGGGCCCTTACGTAACGAGGTCCCTCGGCACAGGGGTTTGTAATGCCTCCTAATCCCAGGGTGACTCTCAAGGTCCTTTGTATCTAGTACCCAGAAACTCTGGATGCTGCTCCTTAGAGAATCTTTCCTTGGCATTAAAATCTCCTCTAGACAGAGGGAACATCTCACACCCAAAGAACCCTTTGTATCTCTTGTTCTACCTCCATCCCTGGGCTGGCTCTGTGGCAGGTGGAATGACATCTTTTCATGACCAGGATTGTGGATCTGTGTGATCTATGGGCCACTTCTCTGACCTCTCCTTTTATTTTCCTGTTGAGCCACAGTTTCTCAGAGAGAGAAGTAAGTAAGGTTTGGTAGAGACATAATGGTCAAGAAATTGCCATATGAGAAAGAAAACGCTACGATTTTATTGTTGTAGATGATTCAGATTTATTAAGCTGACACAGATCCTACTAGATGTCTATGAATATTTGCTTTTTCTCATCTCTCTCTCTTTTTTTACTCTCAAAGATCACCTGTTCTGTTCATGGCCATGAGTGATCACTGCCCAGAGTGAAGAACTCATACTGTGATAAACAACATGACTCTGTCACTAACCAGCCATGCTCTTTGTCTATACTCTTGCCTTCAGACAATTTGAAGTCCATAGGGACACTGTTCACAAAGCTTCCTAAAGCATGTTTACTTGTGACTTATCATACCACATACACGAGAGTCAAACAACCCTTCCTATCAAGAAATGGTCGGTGACATTTAACATAAAATTAATTTTGCTGCCAGCCCATCTGATTTCCTTTTATATCATAGCATGCTCTGAGGAGGTGAAGCACAACTATACACTGATTGCTTATAGATACCTTTGTGCAGATTTCCATTAGGAAAGGTGCTGTGTTTATGAAAATGGGTAAATTAAATATAATTTTAAAAGCACTAAAAAAGCTTACCTTTGAAATTTACCCAATAAAAAAAATCACGCTGCTCATCTGTTTTCCTCCCAGCAAAATGTCCATTTGGAGTAGCTCCATCCTTCTACCACTGCGTTTATTCTTTTAAGACTAACCTCTTACATAATTATATGTTGGTTAGTAATTGAGAGGATAAAGGCTACTGGAAAAGGTGCACTACCAGTCTATTTCCCAATTACGTTTAATAATGTTATGCTTCTTACACTGCTATAATGTTATGTAACCCAATTATTTAGTTGTTTGCTGCTGTCATGGCATAGGCACGAGGAAAAATGAGTCATAGGTTACAAATCTGTGTCTTTGTGCTTTGAAGGGAATTTCACTATGGTACTCTAGCTTTCTGCTTCCAAATGGGAAATTTCCATGGCAGAGCAATGATTTGTAATGGTCTTCAAGCAGATATTCGTATCCTACATTGCCCCAGCCATACCATAAAGAGGGAGAATTTATAGCCCCGTGTGGCTGGGATGGGGACAGTGGGGTTCAAGGCAGGTTTGAGCAGTATGAGGCACAGTCACAAGGAGTCAGAAGACATGGATTTGAGTCTCTATTTAATCCTTTCGCACCCATGTATTTGTGGTCAATTCTCTAAACAAGAGAGGACCTCAGTCTTCTTCTGAAAACAAACACTAATCTTGCCCTTCCTGTCCATATAGGTGGTAGTGAAATTATATATTGCATCTGAATACATGTTGTAATTACAACTGCACTCTACAATGCTTATAATACAAAAAAAGAAATAAAGTAGTAAAATATTCTATATGCTTTCCACATATGCAAAGATATGTAGGTAGAAGTGGAGAGGTGTAAAGAAAAAGATTTTATGGAGGGCATGGGTTTTTTGGTTTTGAAAAACAAGTTGTCTCTAAGAGAGGAGAATGTAGGACAGAGTTGAGAGGAACAGCTTATCAGATAAAAAGCAGTGTGTCAGTCATTATAGCAAAAGCTCCATCCAAGCCCTGGGTATTTGGGAGTTAGTAGATAGCTACAGAACCTGGGGTCTGACATGACCCTTGAATGTAGCCCATATTTTTTAAAATTATAATTTAATATGTTAAAATTAACCGTATAATTTTTCTATCAACAATGCTTGTATGTTACCATCACCACATCCCTATAAAGACGAGGAACTGGTCTTAGAGATAGACATTCAATATTTGCCCAAGATAAGACAGCACATGATAGAAGAAGGAAATGAGTGTACAATATTTGACTGAGAGCCAGCTATTTTCTTCTTACTGAGAACACTTCTCTAGTCTCTAGTCCTCAAAGAAATAAAAGTGAATATGAATATAAATACAAGTAAGCAGAAACCTGCAATATATTAAAATGAAAATTCACCCAGTGTACAATTGTACAAAATCATTGACCCAGGATCCTGCCATACTTTTCTTCTTTCTTAGATACCATACACAATTTAATGAAGAGACGGAATTACACTTTGGTGAGTGAGTTCATTTTCCAGGGTTTCTCCCACTTCCATGAGCACCGGCTCACACTCTTTATTGTGTTCCTTGCATTGTACATCCTAACCCTTGCAGGAAATGTCATCATTGTGACCATCATTAGCCTTGATCGTCACCTCCACACTCCCATGTACTTCTTCCTCAGCATGTTGTCAGCATCAGAGACCTTGTACACACTCGTCATAATTCCAAGGATGCTCTTTAACCTTGTGGGCCTGAGTGAGCCCATTTCCTTAGCAGGGTGTGCCACTCAGATGTTCTTCTTCATAACTCTGGCCATCAATAACTGCTTCCTGCTCACAGCCATGGGGTATGATCGCTACGTGGCTATTTGCAACCCCTTGAGGTACTCTGTTATCATGAATAAGAGAGTGTGCCTCCAGCTCGTGTGGGGGGCTTGCAGTATTGGCTTAATAGTAGCAATGACACAGGTGTCAGCCGTATTCAGGCTGCCTTTCTGTACCGCCCTGGTGACCCACTTCTTCTGTGATATCCGCCCTGTGATGAAGCTTTCCTGCATCGACACTACTGCCAATGAGATCCTGACGCTGGTCATCAGTGTACTGGTGATCTTGATTCCCATGGGACTGGTCTTCGTCTCCTACATCCTCATCATCTCGACCATCCTCAAGATTGCCTCTGCTGAGGGCAGGAGGAAGGCATTTGCTACCTGTGCTTCTCATATCACAGTGGTCATTGTTCACTATGGCTGTGCCTCCATTGCCTACCTCAAACCCAAATCTGAGAACACCAGAGATGAGGACCAACTGATCTCTGTGACCTATACAGTCATTACACCCCTCCTAAACCCTGTGGTGTACACGCTGAGGAACAAAGAGGTTAAGGATGCTCTGTGCAGGGCCATGGGCAGGAAACTTTCCTGACAGGATGAATCCATTTCAGATAGAGTCCTCTGGGATTGTCTAGACGGGAAGAATTGGAGCGGTGCCCACAGTCACTGGTAAGGCATTTGATCCTATTAAGCAGTGCTTGGATGACAGGAAGAGATAGAGCAAAGTATGCACTAATTCAGCCATCTCAAAGGAAAACACAGATAAAAGCACTTGCTGGTGTGGGGAGGTGCATGGGCCATCCAGGAAGCCTGAGATGAAACGAGTCATAAGGCCACACAGAATTAAGAAGAGGAGGCTGCTCTGATGCTGGGCTAAAGGTTTTAAACACATTCTGCAATACTGCTGGGTTTTTTTTTTTTTTTTTTTTTTTAAGAGAGCATGGAATTACCCATTTGGAGCTGTGTAGGCTTAACACCTGTGCTTTATGGACAAGTCAAGTCCTTTGCATCTTTGACATCACAGATGTAAGTCATACCAGGGCTCAGCATCTAGAAAACTCAGCCCCCTCTGAGCTATGGATTTTTCCATTCCAGGTTGCAGAACTTTGAAATGGATATTTTATCAGGAATATCTGGGAGAAAACATTTTTGGAACATGATCAAAAGCCCTTGGTGATCTGGATAGAAGGCCTTTTCTGCATCTATCGAAATGATCATGTGGTTTTTGTATTTCAGCTTGTTTATGTGGTGTATTACATTGACAGATTTCCGTATGTTGAACCACCCCTGCGTTCCAGGGATGAAGCCTACTTGATCAAGGTGGATAATGCTTTTGATGTACCGTTGAATTCGGTTTGCAAGAATTTTGTTCAGGATCTTTGCGTCTATGTTCATCAGAGAAATGGGCCTATAATTTTCCTTTCTTGTGGCATCCCTGCCTGGTGTTGGAATTAGGGTGATACTAGCTTCATCAAAGGAGTTGGGGATCTCTCCCTGTTCTCCTATTGTGTGGCACAGTTTGAGAAGAATTGATTTCAGTTCTTCCATGAAGGTTTGGTAGAATTCCGCTGAGAAAATGTGAGAAAGAGGTAGCAACCGTAGTTGTATCAGCCCTCATATTATTTATTAAAAAATGTGTATTTTCACATATAATATTAGTGACACTATATGTGAGAATCTGGGCCCAGATAAAATAAATTGAGATTGTCTTTTGGTGAGCCTTATAGAACAGATGGAAGCTACTACCTAATGGGAGCAAAAGAAGGAATCTAGAGCAAAGATGAGCAAAATGGAACACTTGGGGACATTCAATGGGTAAGGAGAATGTAGCCATCTGCTAACCCATTGACCAAAAATATGCTCATCAAATCATCGACCCCATCTCTTAAGGTCTTCTGGAATCTTAATTCATATGTCACCTCTCAGTGTAAACTTCACTTCCAGCCACCATTTCCCCTACAGTCTGTCATCCACCTCCACACAGCCCATGGTTCAACAATGCCTACGATGTTTATCACCCCATAGAGATTCCTCACTGTTGCCATCAATACCTACTTAGTGAGTGTCTTCTACCGGTTTTTGAAACACCAAACTTTCCCTTTGGGAATGGTCTAATGTTTCCAAATAAGAAACCATTCCTTTAAACACATCCATTCTCATGTGACCTCAGAGTGGTTGCAAGTGAAATGAGCTTTATGTAATGTGGGACTAGGAGGAATCCTGGATACAGAGACAGTTTTACCCACAGTCGTTTCACGTGTACCACGTGGTGTGGTTTTCCCAGGATACATTCTCCTTTCATTTGAAAAGCTATGGATTTGTCCAAATATTTTCACTTCTCAAATAACTTTTGGAGGTTCAGCATAGGTATTCTTTTTGAAATTCATGCTGAAGTGCAAAGACCCCAAAATGAAATTACCTTGTATTTGTCAATAATCATTTTTGCTTTTATCCAGTAAATAGAAATCATTTTCTTCTTTGAAAAAAAAAAAAAGTTACCTTACCATTCAACTTTCTCAGTTACAGATAATCTATATGTGAAAATTTTGTCAGCCACTTAAGATGTTAGTAGCAGGTTTCAGAGACTGGCAGAATTAAGGGGAAAAACAAGAACACTGGAATAAAAAATATTCTATGTTGAGTTCTGAGTCTACTTCTCTTCATTGTACATATTTTATTATTGTATTTATTTATTTTTATTTAGAGTATACATTGTATGGACACATCATATATTGGTACTATCTTTTCCTCCCTCCCTGCCCCCATCCCACTAGGGGCCCTCCTCAGTGGGGTTGTTGCTATTTTCCATGGGGTAGTGGGTTATGTTTTTAGAGCAGCAGTTAATTATACAGGGAGGCAATGCCTCTGGATATAATGTCCCAACCTGTGGCTCTTACAATCTTTCTTCCCCCTCTTCTGCAAAACTCCCTGAGCCATAGAGGGTGTATTTTAAGTCCACTGTAATGATGAGTTTTTAGGAGCCTCTGGATTTCTGATGTGGTATATGTTGAGTATCCTCAGCATCACGCTGGCACTCAGGCTCACCATGGAAGTAGCACTCTTCCTCCTCTCCCCACTTCCTTTGTGGTTTCACCTGGGTCTAGATTGAGATGTGAGGGGTGATTTTTCTCCTTGGGTCTTGCTACCTTCTGAAAAAGAAAAACAGCTTCTCCAAAGGAGAGTGAAGCCAGCATAGGTTAAATGGGATAAGTGTTATTTATTTAGGGAGATTTTGATGGATATAACCCCTCTTTTCACCAAAGACTAGTGAGAGTTTGTCATTGGAGAGCACAATCTGTCTCCATAGGAATCTGACCTGGTTCCCAGTTCCAGCCATGGATTCCTTTACACTGAGGATCTTTTTTGCCAATCAGAAAGCTATGGGTTGCCCATCAGGGCTATGTGCCACCATTGCACTGGTGTGTACTTCTTGTCAGGCTGGTTGCTCCTGAGTACTTAAGCCACTGCTTGCTCACACCATTGTTGGCCACTTTCCTCCAGTAGTTCATGTGGTGCTTTCCAGCACTAGACAGGCTAACTGGGGACTGGCTTTCTTCTAGATTCCAGCCAGGTCTCTTGGTGTTCTGTGTCAGCGGCATATGGTGTCTTCAGCAACAGGGGTCTTACCTTTTACCTCAGGTGGGACATCAAGTGCTTTGACAGAAGCCTGTCTTGTTTGGGGGATGTTATTTTTTTGAATTGTTCAATTTCTCTCTCCTTGAGTTTCCTCATCTATAAAACTTATATCCAAATTTTCTCACTAAACATAGGAAAAGGAAAATGTAAAGATCCTTGGGAAATAACAAATCTTGATAGATATTCTTTTTTGGTCATAGAGTAAGAAAATAACTATATTCCTCATGACCTGAATCTTTTGTTATTTACAAAATGAGGTACTAATCTGTGTTCTGTTTTTTTTTTCCATTCAGTTTTTGCATAATAAGCATTGCTATAACTGAAGGAAGTAATGAGAAAAAATCATGTTCATTATTATTAATTAATTAATTATTGTTATCATCTAACATAATCTCTTGTTCTTACCTCTCTAACTTTTTCCTGACCATTTAAATACTATTTTACTAATTAAGTTTTATTCCTACCTTCCTCCCATGTTCTCTCCATTCCTTATTATTATTCAACCTTTCATTAAGTCTGTAGGTATCATATATTATAAGTCTCTTACAAGAGCATATTTGCAAAACTTTTAATCCTATCCTTTTCATAGAAAATTTAGTAGTAAATGCCTGTCCCCCTGTTACACATGGAACACTTTTCCCAAATCTAGTTCAGTGAATTTCAGATGTTTATCATGACCCCAACACAAAGTATGTAAAACTTAACTTGGTATGTATGTTTACATCCTGTGTGCATGAGGGTACATGTGTTTACAAACTGAGACATGACATTCACAAAAGAGTGCTGAGTCTCTTTCATGCAGTCTAGTCTTGTGTGTTTTTTTCTAGTCTATTCTGTTCTCTTCTATGCATTTTATCCCAACCATGTTCATGCATAAAAGTATGTTTTCACTAAATACCCTAGATTAAGAGTTAACATTGATTTTCAATTGAAGTTAATGCCAAGGTCAATGACTATTTGTGAGATACTGAAATAAAATTAAAATCTGATTTAAAAATGTGAATTTTATTAGTAAGCCTTTAGTAATCACACTTAAACACCTTTTATTTTAGAATAGAGACATTTAGACATAATTATCTGCTTCTAATTTTTCTAGCAGTCACAGCAACATATATTCATGATTTTAGATAGATGCAAACCTTTTAAGTAAGAAACTAAGATTGGTGGAAAGGCAAAAATCTTAGAAGTTTATTCTTATTTAACACTCTTTTTTCATATTCGTTGTTATATGTTTATTAAAATACTTTATCCAGGATATAGCACTATATGATCTGGAAAGTAAAATTAAATGTGGGCTGTAAATCCATTTATAAACAGTGAGCAGATTCATGGCTTAACTGTAATTAAGAAATGAAAATTTAACCCAGGATTTACCAAGTTGTTTGATAGTGCCAATTTTTAATTTTATATATATTTATTGGTTTTGCATGGATATAAGGTTTCCCTTAAATCTATAAAAATATTTTTAAATATTTACATGAAGTATTCATTATTAAACTATTTAAGATTCTGAAATTTTCCTAGATAATTACCAACTCTAATAATTACATTATTCTTGAATTTTACTCTTATAACAAATATGTATTATAACTGACTAAATTTCAACTAACATATCAGCATATAAAGTTCAAAACCAGATGGAATTTGAAAATATATACTCAAATATTATAAATCCAGCTTATCATTGTCTACAAATTCAGGGATGACCAAAAGGATTAAAAAAAGAGATTGAAACTATTAACACACCCAAAGTTATAATCAAATAAATTTCATCTAAACACAAAAATAAATTAAGCTTGCATGTATGTTTGGTGAAGTTACTGGAATTCCAGGGACAGCACAGGCTACTGGAATTCCACAGAAGAATGTTGAGTGCACAAGGGAATCAGAGTTGGCTGAAATGGCAGGAAAGCATCTGAGCCCACCACTGTTTCAAAAAGGTGTTTTATTCTTAAACAGTGGTATATTCAATAGTATCTTTCTAACTGCAAAAGCAATACACTGTGGAAAAATTCAGAAAATCATATGAATAAATAGAACTTTTGCTTTTAAATGTTCTATGTCACACAATAAGAACATAAGGCATTTTTCTACTCCACAGTCTTCAAGCCCACCTTTATCAAACCCTACAAGTGATAGGAAAGACTGTTTGAGGTAGTTTTACAGCTGGTGCTGAAAACAAGAAGTACATCCTCAGCAAACAACAAATACAAAGAATAAAATAAACAGTTCAAAGAAGTTCAATCAGATTGATAGGATAAGGAATATCAAAGGTGTGAGAGAATTAGAGAGTCCAGTCAATAAAAGGTTGGGAGGAACACAAAAATAACTTCATTTTCTGAGGTGGAGAGAAATCAGTACAATCAGAATCCAGATGAAATCAACAGGAGATACTGGACCAGAAAAATGGGTCCCCCTTTACAAATTGTTTGAAAGGAGTTCATTACATTGGTGGCTTTCAATCAAGAGTTTATCAGGGACACTGGGTCTGTCCATAATAAAGATCAAGGAGGGTCAAAACCAGCATGCAAATGTAAAGGCAAGCAACTACAGACTAGAAGTGTTGTGACAAAAGTGCATTAATCATTACTTTTTTATTAGTTTTGCATGTATATGTGTGTGGTGTGTATATGTGGTGTGTGTGTGTGTGTGTGTGTGCACACGCGCGAGCGAGTATACAGGCATTTGTGTGCACATGCATGGAGAAACCAGAGATTGACAGTGGGTGTTTTCTTCAATGGCAATCCATTGTATTTACTGAGGCAAGGTCTCTCACTTGGACCCAAAGCTCATCAATTAATCTAGTTCAGCTCGCCAACTTGCTCCAGGACTCCCCTGTCTCCACCTCCTGACACAATGGGATTACAGTCAGGATGCCATTCCCACCTGGGAATCTGAACTCCAAAACTCATGCTTTTTTAATTTTTTAATTTTTTTTATTTTTGGAGAGAGACACAGAGACAGACAGACGGAGAGGGAGAAGGAGACAGATGGGTGCTCCAGCAGTCTCTCAGATGCTGTGAACGAAATCTAGATGTGTGCGCCCCCTTGTGGTCAAGTGCGGCATTGCGCCCTCGCGTCACTTTGCATCAGGCTAAACGTGGGACCTGAAGATTGGAACTGCCGCTCTTAGGCTTAGGAGGCAGGCGCCTTAACCGCTAAGCCATCTCTCCAGCCCAGAACTCGTGCTTTTATAGCAAGTGCTTTATCCACCAAGCCATCTCCCCAGCCATACTAATCATTAATTTTTAACAAGAGTAATTCTTGTCAGAAAATTACACTATACCTCACATTCAATAAAGGTATATATTTTCATTAATAAAAGTCATTATTTAAAACAAAATCTTCAGGAATTATGTGAAAAATAATCTAAGGGTAGAGAGAACTCTGATAGAGCACAGATAAGATACGCCATTACTTGTTTCTTTTCCCCAAAACCCTACTATATTTGCATTAAAAAGGAAAGCAGATTCATATCCATAATAAAAGATAATAGAAAATGGTAGGAGTTGCGAGCTCACCAAAATTTAGTAATCTGTATATTACTTCATTACTTCTGTAAATTGTTATTGGCTCCCATATGACTTACCACAGAGGAGAATTAGGACTTAAGCTTGAGACAGAAAAAAAGCAAGATGTCATTTTACCACCCAGAATGCCAGAAGTAATTCATAGAGGGTAGTATTAAGTATCTCTGAACATTAGCGTATATAATTAGTCTAACCAAACAGAATGTTTGAAAATCTTTAAGAGATAATGTCAGTATGCAAATCTCAGCACCACCTTAGTAGAAGGGTAGAGGGATGTTTTTTGAAAAGATGTGCTGAGATAAAGTGGGGCATGACTTGTGCTAGAATTTCAAAATGGGGTAGAAAGGCAGAGCTATTAGCACATCACACAATAATGCTTATAGCTCTCAATCAGGAAATTGAAGGATCCCCCACACACACACACATTTCAAGTGCAACAACATCTAGATATTCTAATGTCATCTATTGGCCAAAAAAAAGGCTTACCCTCATAAAACTAAATCTATTACATTGATATTTAAAGACCGTCTAGTCCCACCCTACCACACATATACATATGCATAGAGGGCCCAAAAAGCATCACTTGTGGTTATAAATGGACTTACAAGAATCACCAAATATTTGAAGAAAAACACTAACATGAAAAGAGACACCAGCATCATAAAATATAACAAAGGAACATAGAAGAATTACATATAGAGCAGGACATGACACGAAGTCTTTCAAAGGATATATATTCAACATTGTCAAGCGGAGGTCATGATAACATCAGTAAAATTAAAGAGAGTGCTATAGAAAAAAATCAAGCTCTGAATCATGAAAAAATTATTTTATAAATGAAAAATGTATCAACAAAGACATTGTGAGGAAAAGATGAGCCTACCTCCTCATCTAGAAAACAACTACACTAGCAGAATCTGCCTGTTGTAAACATCTCAGAACTCTGTTCCAAGTCTGTTGAGCTTTGAAACTTCCTAGGGGAAAGCATAGACTATGAGTTGTAGTCAAATCCCATCAATAACAGCTCTTTACACAGCAGCAGCTACCTATTCCCTTCAACAGCCACCTGGAAGACAGCTACACTCATTTTCCTTAAACAGTTTTCATGGCTTGCAGGGGCCATGGTGGCCTCCAAATATCATCTGTGCTGTGATCAAGTTGCTGCTTTTTATCAAAGACATGCAAAGAAGTGAATAGTGTTGCTGCGTCTTCCTTGTGCTGTTGCAAGACCCTCATCCTCCAGCTGACACAATTTCCACAATGACTGAAAGGTAAATATTCTTTGTTTATTTTTTTCATTTTGAGGAGCTAACCATAGAAGTCTCAGGCATTCAACAGTAATAGTGCATATAATATATATCCATCCCCAGGGGAATCTGTAGTCTTAGAAGACACCTGAAAAACATTACATCCTGATGCTGATCTTTTTTTTTAATTGTTTTTTATTGACTTTTATACTCACATACAAAGAAAAAAAAACCCACGTGATATTTCCCTTTAACCTCTTACAATGCAACTGTCCAGACAGAAACTGGCCTCGATATCCATGACCTTGCAGTGCCTAGCAATACCTTTGCAAAACCCTCAAAATAGAAGAAAAAGATGATGACATCAAATTAAAAGAGAGACTAATGGAGAGAGGGAGGGGATATGATAGAGACTTGAGTTCTGATGCTGATCTTCAACACATAATCTACAACCATAAAAGCAAATGAAAATAACATAAAGCAGCCAACAGAAGGAAGGGAACCTGGTTTCCAGAGTTTTCACATTACTAGATTCATACCCAGTGGATCAAATGAGAAGTTATACCAAGAAATAGTCACAAGATACAGAAAAGGCCTGTGACAAAATATAGCATTCCTTCATGAGTAAAACACTGGGAGAGACTAACCACAGAGGGATCATATAATAATAGCATAATAGGAGCTGTACCTCAATCCCACATTATACGAAATGGAGAAAAAGTTGAATCATTTTTACTAAGGTCTGGAACAAGACAGGAGTGTCCACTCTCATGATTGATGTGTAACATAGTACTTGAAGTCTTAGTTTGAGAAATAAGACAAGAGAACGAACTAAAATAGATATAAATTGGAAAGGAAGAAGTCAAACTAGCCTTATTTGCAGATGATATGATTCTACATTTAAGTGTCCCTAAAGGCTCCACCAAAAAAAAAAAAATCCCTAGAGTGATAAACTCTTTCAGCAAAGTGGCAGTATTTAACAATCGACACACAGAAAATCAATAGTCTTTGTGTACACCAATGACAAACATACAGAGAAAGAGATGAGGGAAAGAGTGAGTCCCTTTTACCATAGACACACACACACAAAAATTACCTCAGAATATTCTCTAACCAAGAAAGTGAAAGACCTCTCAATGAAACATTAAAATACAAAAGATGGCCTAGAGAGATGGCTTAGCAGTTAAAGTACTTGCCTGCAAAGCCTAAGGACCCAGGATCGATTCCCCAGTACCCAGGTAAGCCAGATGTATAAGGCTGCATATGCATCTGCAATTTGTTTGCAGTGGCTAGAGGCTCTGATGTGACCATTCTCTCTCTCTCCCTGCTTCTCTTTCTCTCTCCCTCTCAAATAAATAAAATAATTAAAAGAAAACAAAAAGGAAGAAACTGAGAAAAACATGATGGACACACCTGCTATGGCCATGGAAGGGAAGAATTAATATCATGAAAATGGACATCCTACCAAAAGCAGCATACATATTTAATGCAATTCCAGCCAAAATTATAGCACCATTCTTCACAGAGACAGAAAAAACAATATCAAAATTTACATGGTGGGGTGCTGGAGAGATGGCTTAGCAGTTATGGTGCTTGCCTGCTGTGGTAGTTTGAATATATGGCCCCCAATATATTCAATGTTTTACTAGTTTATAGTTTGCATCTGCAGTCACCTTGCTAGAGGCAATGTCACTGGGGGCTGGTCTTAAGGTGTGGTGATGGTTTGAGATTCCATTGTAAAGATATACAAAGTGTGCCTAGTGGGAGTTCCTGAAGTGTGCTGTGGCTTTTGGCTGTAGCTTTGCTCTGTGTGCTGTGTGGCTGGTTGGTTTTTTTCTCTCTTTCTTGGCCCTGTGAAGGCAGGCCAGCTTCTTCTGCCATTATGGAACTTCCCCTGGATCTATAAGCTTCAATAAATAATATCCCTTCCTCCATAACTCTGCTTGGTCTGGAAGTTCATCTCAGCAAACCTGAAGCTGTCTGCTACAGTAAAGTGGTACCAAGGAGTGTGGGGTGAGATGAATCTGACCATGTGGATATTGGTCTTTTGGAACCTTTGTTTTGGAGGAATGGGCATGGATTTGGTGCTTGCAACTGAAGATGCCTTCTGGAGTGGTAAGCCAAGTTTTATGGACTATTCTGATGAGAGTTTGAGAATGCTAAGTGCAGACAGTATTGAACTTGGAGGCTTGGCTTATGAGCTTTCTAAGTGGAAGGAAAGATTGTAGAGCACTTTGTTGGAACTGGGCTACTGGAATAAGGGATGGCTGCGTTCAGCTATCCAGGCCCAGAAAGTTTGATCAAGGTTAAATTTGTAATGGACTGATGTGCTTGGCTAAATATACCAGACTGAGAGACTTAAGATTTTAAGTTGGAAAACCTCAAGCAAGTTAAAATTAGAGGCACTGAGACTGGTTTTAGGTTACTGGAGCTGCTATTGTCAAACACATTAGCAATCTTAAGGAAGGTGGAAGGAAGGTGGCCTGACTGCTTTACATTAAAACAATGGAGAGGATGCCTGAGGAAAGACTGTTAGAAATGCAAACTCTTGGAAAGAGTTGACTGGAGAAGGAACCTGCTTTTCAAGGCTATGATTTATTTTGTCCCTGGATTAAGAATATGGCTGTGTCCTGCACACCTGGTATTCGTTTTGGAAGCATGAAAAATGCATGGAGTGGTCATGAATTGCACATGGTTCCAGGAGTCGCTGCTGAGATGCGGCAGGAGGCAGGGCATAAAGACCCTAAGGAATAGGCTGGAAGAGCCTTTGGAAGATGGACTGTGGTTTGCATGGAGACCTGAAGATGCTTTGGATATGCCAGGACTGTGCAAAAGGGCTACCATGTAGGGCAGTGTTGGCCTGGGATGAAAGTTTTCCCTGGCTACTCTGCCCAGCTGGAGGGGCGGAATTGGAAAACCTGGAGACTGTTAGTCTCAGATTATATTGAACTTGACATTGTAAAGATATACAAAGTGTGCCTAGTGGGAGTTCCTGAAGTGTGCTGTGGCTTTTGGCTGTAGCTTTGCTCTGTGTGCTGTGTGGCTGGTTGGTTTTTTTCTCTCTTGCTTGGCCCTGTGAAGGCAGGCCAGCTTCTTCTGCCATTATGGAACTTCCCCTGGATCTATAAGCTTCAATAAATAATATCCCTTCCTCCATAACTCTGCTTGGTCTGGAAGTTCATCTCAGCAAACCTGAAGCTGTCTGCTACAGTAAAGTGGTACCAAGGAGTGTGGGGTGAGATGAATCTGACCATGTGGATATTCGTCTTTTGGAACCTTTGTTTTGGAGGAATGGGCATGGACTTGGTGCTTGCAACTGAAGATGCCTTCTGGAGTGGTAAGCCAAGTTTTATGGACTATTCTGATGAGAGTTTGAGAATGCTAAGTGCAGACAGTATTGAACTTGGAGGCTTGGCTTATGAGCTTTCTAAGTGGAAGGAAAGATTGTAGAGCACTTTGTTGGAACTGGGCTACTGGAATAAGGGATGGCTGCGTTCAGCTATCCAGGCCCAGAAAGTTTGATCAAGGTTAAATTTGTAATGGACTGATGTGCTTGGCTAAATATACCAGACTGAGAGACTTAAGATTTTAAGTTGGAAAACCTCAAGCAAGTTAAAATTAGAGGCACTGAGACTGGTTTTAGGTTACTGAGCTGCTATTGTCAAACACATTAGCAATCTTAAGGAAGGTGGAAGGAAGGTGGCCTGACTGCTTTACATTAAAACAATGGAGAGGATGCCTGAGGAAAGACTGTTAGAAATGCAAACTCTTGGAAAGAGTTGACTGGAGAAGGAACCTGCTTTTCAAGGCTATGATTTATTTTGTCCCTGGATTAAGAATATGGCTGTGTCCTGCACACCTGGTATTCGTTTTGGAAGCATGAAAAATGCATGGAGTGGTCATGAATTGCACATGGTTCCAGGAGTCGCTGCTGAGATGCGGCAGGAGGCAGGGCATAAAGACCCTAAGGAATAGGCTGGAAGAGCCTTTGGAAGATGGACTGTGGTTTGTATGGAGACCTGAAGATGCTTTGGATATGCCAGGACTGTGCAAAAGGGCTACCATGTAGGGCAGTGTTGGCCTGGGATGAAAGTTTTCCCTGGCTACTCTGCCCAGCTGGAGGGGCGGAATTGGAAAACCTGGAGACTGTTAGTCTCAGATTATATTGAACTTGAACTGCAGAAGTTTGATGATTGCTGATGGTGGCTGAGTTTGCATTATTCTAGTCTCTCCTTGCTATGCCTTATACCAGTTAAAAATGTTTACTCTGTGCTTTTACATTTTGAAAGTATTTAACTTGTTTGATTTTACAGGACTCACTATCTTAAGTTGGTCAAGACTGTGAGAACCTTTGAAATTGGACTGAGTACAATTTACAATCTGTGATAGTTATAAATCTATTGGGGGCCAGGAGCAGAATATGGTAGTTTGAATATATGGCCCCCAATATATTCAGTGTTTTATTAGTTTATAGTTTGAACCAGCAGTCACCTTGCTAGAGGCAATGTCACTGGGGGCTGATCTTAAGGTGTGGTGATGGTTTGAGAATCCATTGTAAAGATATGCAAATTGTGCCTAGGGGGAGTTCCTGAAGTGTGCTGTAGCTTTTGGCCGTAGCTTTGCTCTGTGTGCTGTGTGGCTGGTTGGTTTTTTCTCTCTTGCTTGGCCCTGTGAAGGCAGGCCAGCTTCTTCTGCCATTATGGAACTTCCCCTGGATCTGTAAGCTTCAATAAATAATATCCCTTCCTCCATAACTGTGCCTGGTCTGGAAGTTCATCTCAGCAAACCTGAAGCTGTCTGCTACACCTACAAAGCAGGACTCATGTTCAACTCTCCAGGTCCCAAATAAGCCAGACACACAAAAGGTGAAGCAATGAAGGTCGCACATGCATACAAGGTGGCACACGCATCTGGAGTTCGATTATAGTGGCTGCGGCTTTAGTGTGCCAATTCTAACCCCCCCCCATTCTCTTGTATTAAAAAAGGCTAGTCTATTGGGCTTTCCTCAAAAAAAAAAAAATCACATGGAAGCACAAAAGGCCTTTATAGCCAAAAATGTCCTCTGCAAAGATAATACTGTGGGTGATATCACCATACCTGATTTCCAGATATACTACAAGGTCATGGTAATAAAAACAGCATGTTACTAGCAGAAAAGACATATAAGTCAGTAGAATAGAATAGAAAACATAGGTATAAGTTCTATTAACTACAACCACCTGATCTTTCACAAAGGATCATGACCAACAAATGCTGTCTGAGAAACTAGATAACTACATGTGGAAGAATAAATCTAGTCTTCTTCTCTCACCCAGAACAAAAATCAATTCCAAGTGGATCCAAGTGGTCTCTATATAAGTCCTGAAACTCTAAAACAACAAGAAGAAAATGTAAGGTTATAGGCATAGGAATAAGACCACAGTGGTCCAGAGAATTAGCTAAACACTCAATGACTGGTATCTGTTTCTAACTAAAAAATGAGATGAATAGAATGTGTTAAATAAAAAGAAATGTGTATATATTAGCAATAGATTCAATGCAGTAAAAAGAAGAACAATTACAAGAAATTGAGCACCCAAAATATGCCATTAAATACTTGAAGGAAAAACTGAAGAACTATGAAGGAGAAATGGATTTTTATAAATCATAGAGGTAAATGTTCTGTTCTTAATAATGGATAGAATGAGTGGACAGAAAACAATGAATAGATTATTTGAACAGGACAATAAGCCAACTGAATCTAGCAGATATACACAAGGCATTCTGCCCAACAGCAGCAGCAGGAGCAACACACATTTTTCTCAAACATAAATAGGGCATTTTCTATATCAGATCATATGGTAGGCCATAAGTTACATCTCTTCCAGCCACATGGGTGGAAATTAGAAATAACAGATACAAAATGGAAAATTTCCAATTTATTTGTGGAAACCAAAGAACACATTTTAAAACACTCAATGGACCAAAGAAAACATAACAATGTAAACTAAAAAATAAATGCACATGATTGAAAATGGAAATATATCAAAATGCATGCAACACAGTTAATACAATGAGTAGAGAAAATTTTATGCCTACAAACATTTTTATTAAAAATTTCAGGTATACATCTAACTTTACCACTTAAGGAACTAGTACAACCCAAACCCAAAGCTAGTAGAGGAAGTAAATAATAAAGATTAGGAAAGAGAAAAATGAAATAGACAAATGAAAAACAGACAAAAATCAACCAATACTAAATATTAACAAATTTATACACTTTTACTTAAACAGGCTTATTAAAAGAGGGCTAAGATTCAAGTAACTAAAATAAGAAAGAAAAGTAGGGAAATTATCTTGTTTTACAGAAAGAAAAAGAATTATGAGTGCTATGAACAACTGTATGAACACCCCAGCCCTTAGAAGGTTGAAGCTAGAAGATTAACATGCATTCAAGGCCAGCCTGGGCTACATAGTAAGTTTCAGGCCAAGAAGGAAGAAAAGAAAGAAGGAAGTAAGGGAGGGAGGAAGAAAGGAAGGAAGGAATAAAGGAAGGGAGGGAGGGAAAGAGAGGGAGGATGAGAGGAAGGATGAAGGAAGGAGGGAGGGAGGGAGGGAAGGAAGGAAGGAAGGAAGGAAGGAAGGAAGGAAGGAAGGAAGGAAGGAAGGAAGGAAGGAAGGAAGAGAGGAAGACAGGGACAGAGGAAGACAGGGACAGAGGAAGACAGGGACAGAGGAAGAGAAAGAAAGTTCAAGGAGGGAAAAAAAAAGTAAAGTCAAGGGAGAGGCAGGAAGGAATCCATTATGTCCAACACAATAAATCAGCAAGCCCTTAATATTCAAGTTGGAGAAAGTAAAAAAAACAAACAAACACTAACTGACCAGCCATAAAATAACTGACAAATTATAGGAATTAATAGAGACCTGTCAATAATAACCATAAATGTAAATGGTCTCAACTCACCAATAAAGAAATACAGACAAGACAGCTACATTAAACATCTAGACCAACTACCTGTTGTCTCTAAGAAACACATTTTTCTGGTGAAGATGCCTACATACTGAGAGTTCAAAAATGGGAGACAATACTGTGGAGAGGACTCAGTGTTATGATAAGGTGCCTGCCATTCAAGGATCAGTGCCAACTTCGGATCCCCAGCACCCACATAAAACCAGACACTGTAGCTAGTATTAATAATCCTTCCATGTCTGTGGTGAGAAGGGACACTGAAGCAAGAGAATGTGCCCAAAAGCTCATGATCCAGGTAGCCTGGTGAACAGACAAACTGGCAAACAGTGAAAGACTCTGTCTCACAGGCAGAGGAAGGCCAGTACCAACACCCAAAAGATTTGTTTTCCGACCTTCACATGCATGCCATGGCACAGCCATACTCATACACATGAACACACACACACACACACACACACACACACACACACGTGCTCGCACACGCACACACACATACATCCACACACACATCAAAAAAGACAGAAAATAATCTGTCAAGGATAAGAAACTAAAAACAAGCTGGCACAGCTATTCTAAAATATTTAAAGTAGAAATCTAAACAAAATTATCAGAAGATATAAATACCACCAAACCACCACATAGTAACAATGGACAGTCACAATGACTATCTTCAAGAAAATGACAACAAATGCCAGTGAAGATGTGAAAAAAGAGAAGCCCTTTTCACTACTAATATAAAAATAGATCTGTGAAGCAACTATGTAAATGAGCATGGAGGCTCCTCACAAAATTCAAATTTGAACTTCCATATGATCTAGTTATACCATACTTGGGCATATACCCAAAGGATTCTAAGTCAACATATCATGAGAATATTTGTACATTTGAACTATTCACAATATCCAGGAAATGAAATCAGTCTAGATAGTCACCAACAGATGAAAAGTAAAGAAAATATGTATACACATATGCACAGTGGAATTTTTTTCAGTCATAGTAAATGCAATCATGACATTTGCAGGGAAGTACATGCAAGTGAAAATCATGTTAAGCAAAACATATCTGATTTAAAAGAAAATTATGGTTTCTTATAGGTAGAACCTGGATTCAAAATTGAGTGTATGAGCTTGTGTATGTGTGTAGAACATGAAACTACAAAGGGGTTCATGAGAAGAGAGGATGAATTCTTAAGGGGGTAATGGAGCACATTCAACAAAAAGCTAAAGGAGTACTAGATGAGGGAAGAGAAGAACAAGCTAGAGGAGAAAGACAAAAACTAGAAAGATACAACCTCAATATAATAGAAGCTGACAGCAAATATCAATGGTAAAATAATGAAAACTTTACTTCTATTATCAGGAATAACATAAAGATGCCTGCTTTTACTCCATCCATTAAACATAGTGCTGGAAGTTATAATCAGAGCAACTGGGCAAAATTAATGATAGATAATAGATAGAAGATGATAATGACAGATGATATATAGAATGATAGATGATATAGATAGATTAGATAGGTAGATTAGATGATGATGATGATAGATGATAGATAGATGACAGATAGATAGATGATAGATAGATAGATAGATAGATAGATAGATAGATAGATAGATAGATGATAGACAGACAGATAGATAGAGAGATAGTGTTGTAGTCAGGTTTGAATTGCTGGCAGGAATCACCTGACCAAGAGCAGCTTGGCAGGGGAAAATGACAGCATGAGAAGAGGGTGGACATCACTCCCTGGCCAACATCGGGTGGACAACAGGAACAGGAGAGTGTGCCAAACACTGGCAAGGACACACTGGCTATAACACCCATAAGCCTGTCCCCAACAATACATTGCCTCCAAGAGGTGTTAATTTGCAAATATCCATCATCTGAGAACCTAGCATTCAGAACACCTAAGTTTATGGGGGACACCTGAATGAAACCACCACATTCTGCCCCTAGTCCTCTACACTGATAACCATACATGACGTAAAATGCAATGCATTCATCCAGCTTTAAAAGTCTCCATAGTTTTTACCAATTTTAATGATGTTCATACATCCCCATTGCCAAGATCTTTTAACTGAGCCATAATACCAAAAAAATCCCCCCCAAAAAACACATAATGGCAGTAAAAGACAGCATTTGGCATAGCAAAGGAATATTCAGCCAATATAAGATTTAAAACAACCAGAGCAAACATCAAACTATGCAGCTTCAAGTTCAACTCTACTCAGTGACAAATCTCTAAGTCTGATAATTCTAACCAGAAGCAAGTCTCTGGATTTCCAATTCTGCCCCTGTAGCTAGACTACTCACAGTCCTGAAAAACTTCATTGGGGCCAGCAGCTTCCCTTAGCAGCCATCTTGTGATCCTGGCATCTCCACTAGGTCTCCACCGCAATCCACTGTTCATCCTCACTGCTCCATTGGGGTCTCCATGCAGGCATCCAGCAAACCTGCTACACACTGCCCATGGCCATTTCCAAAATACAAGACCATGTTGCAAATTCAATGACCCTCTCTTTCCTGCATTTCTTATACTCCACAATACCAGGTAGGGTGTCAATTTGTTAATCCAGGGGGCAATAAAGCAGACTTTGAAGAACAGGACACTCCTTGAGCACTCAGGTCCCTTCAAAAGAGTCTACATTCTTCCTGTTGTTCCAGAACAAGTCAGGGTCAGGGGGCCCAATCTCAAAGGCTATAATCTCTCATACAATTACAGCTGAACAGGCAGCAGTTTTAGCCTAAAGATTTCTTTCTAAGCCATATCCCTCTGCTCACACCAGTCCATTTCTACACACTGCAACCTTGCACAACTTCTCAAGACACAGACATAACAGCAAACCTCTCACACAAACTATATCTAGCCCAATCCAGACAAAGCTCTTTTTCAGCCTCATAAGCCAAACCTCATAGTCCATAGTTCTTACCTCATTCAGGTCTTGCAACTCTGACCAGAAGAATTCATCAAGCTGTATTTACAGCACTGCAACGTGTTTCTTAGGCCAATGTTTCAAATCCTTCCACATTCCTCTTGAAAATCAGCTCCAAAAGGCCAAAACCACACAGTCAGGTGTCTAGCAGCCACCCCACTTCTGGTACCAAAATCTGTATTTGTCAAGGTTCTCTAGAGGAACAGAACTGCTAGGATGAATTATATTAAAAAGGGAATTTGTTGGATTAGCTTACGGAGTCCAATAGCAGTTGTAGGCCCAAGCATCAAGGAACCCAGTAGCTGCTCTGTCCACATGGCCAGATGCCTCAGCAGTACCAATCCGGCACTTAAGGCCTGTAGGCTTCCTGAGGAGCCACTGGTTTTAGATCCACATGGTTCCTCAACTGATGCTCGTTTTCAGTCCATGCTGATGTTCAATCCATACTGGAAAGCAACAAGCAGCTCCGGCAGCCATGTGGAAGGATGGGACTCTTTTCACCTAGAGCTTCCTTATATAAAGTTCCCATCTGAGAAGGGCATCCTGCCTGAGGGAAGGGCTCACTCGGGAGGAAGGACTTCTTCCTTCAGTGAATCCTTCCTGGAAGCAATCTCAAAGACCCACCAGAAAGGGATTTTTGTGGATTACTAAACAGATCAAGTTGATAATACCTTAACCATCACAGATGATGATAGATAGATAGATAGATAGATAGATAGATAGATAGATAGATAGATAGATAGATAGATAGACAGATAATAGATAAATATAAATAATAAAATATACCCCTGAGTTATAGGCAGTTAATAGTAGCTGGGAAAATGAGAAAAATTTGCTGCAGTGGTACAAGTCATTGGCAGGATCCACATGATCTGGTAAATAATAATGCCTTACCAGTGCCCATGCTGGCACTGAATGAGTCACACCAACACACAAGGGGGAAAAAAGACATCAAAGTAGATGAGGAACTTGTTTGGAAGAAGTGGTTAAGTGGGAGGAGGATGGGGGAGGTGGTCAAGATAAGGTAATGAGAGGGTTTATTATCATAATACATTATATACAAGTATAAAAAATGCCAATAAAAGTTAAAACTGAAAACAGAAAAGACTTCAAAGCTAGAAAAAGAAAAAGAAATTATCTCGACTTCCAGATGATATTATCTCATGGGTAGACAAACCTAAAAATTCCACAGAGCATCACTGAAATAAACACATGAATGCAGTCAAGTAGCAGGATCACAGACGTTGGTTGCAATTCTACACACTGGAAATGAATGATCTGAAAGAGAATTTATAAAAGCAATACCATTTTCAAAAGCATCAAATATAATGAAATATCAAGGAATCAACCCAGATATGAGGTGAACGACTTTATGAGTCATAGTCACTGATGGGCAGACTCAAAAACACATAATATACCAACTCTGTCCAAAGTAATCTACAAATCCAGTGCAATCGCAACAAAATCTGCAGTGAGATGTGGCATGGATACTAATATACTTTGAAATTAGTTCAGAAGTGTACATTCCTTCCTTAAGAATATGAGTGAGTTCTTACATAATGTCACCATATGTTAAATTTGGTAAATGTACTGCAGTTGAAATGCTTTTTGTGTGCTTAATGGCAAATGATGTGCTAAAATAGATGAGGCTACTTTAGAGAAAATCACAATGGGTTTCTTAACCTAGCAGATAACAAGTTAGATACAGCCCTGTGTATTAATTGGAAATAAATAAATAAATAAATTAGCACAAATGCAGTCAAAATATGCCCATAGAACATAACATAATCTAAATGTGTACAGGTATACCAATTTGGTATGTGAAAGGAGGAAAGGAATGTGATCAGCCACTGCTTAGAGATAAATGCAAAAATAAAACTCCTTTCCCCCCCATAAATTTCATTTCCTAGCTGTGTACTGCAGAATGCTTAAAGCAAACTACAGTTAAGAAAATCCTCCATGTTTTTTTTCTCTCCATAGTTGATGTCAGTAGTCCAAAAAAATAATAATAATAATCACACTCATTTCTCAGGTGATGTGATGAAACACATATGCATTTAGTCAAACAACAGTAGTAGCTTCCCCACTAGGGTCTATGACCTTCTCAGCCACAAGCTTTTGACTTGGTATATCAGTACCAGGCATGAATTCCTTCCAATGGAACACGCTGCAGATACAGTAAAAAGAGCAGTCGGTTACTTCCATTACAGGCATGCCACTATTGCACCAGGAGATATATCTTGCCTGGTTTGTCCATTGTGTAGCATGCAAGGTAGATCAGCCAACTGGTTAAGACTGTTGACTTTTCCCAATAACAGCCTACATAGTACTTTCTATGACAGCGAGCTACCAAGACAGAGGCTTCTAGCTCTGTTTTAGTTTGATTGTTCAGTGTTCTGCAACTGACACATGCCAGTAGGATTTTTACCAAAAAGTTCTGATGAACAACAGAGAGCCTTGGCAATATCCTGTATTGTTTGGGTGACCTCAGGAGCCTCCCTGACCAAAAACTCACTGAGTACATTCCAACCCCTGCTAATCCTGGTAATGGGATTTTCCTGCAACAATTTAGTCCTTCAGAAAGCAACACTGGCCATCTCCCTAGGGAGTATTGTCCAATCTTTTTTATCTTAATTATATTTTTAATTAGCTAACAAAGAAGTAGAATTTTTTTCACAACATATTTAGTTTTAGTCAACAATTCCCCCACCCTCTCCTCTCCTCCATTCCCTTCCCATGATCCCACTTAAGCCTTTCCACCTCCATTATGCCACACTTCTACTTACATATCTATTATCCCTATCCTTTGAACCATCCCCCTAACACCTGTCATGGCTTCTCTCCAGCTTCTTGGCCTCTAGTGTCTCTTACTTCAATACACACAAATGTAAAAAATTCAAAGATAGGATCTACATATGAATATGCAGTGTCTATATTTCTGAGCCTGGACTACTTCATGTGTGATACTTTCCAGATCTATCAATGTAGTGGTTTGAATGTAAAATGTTCCCCACAGTCTCATGTGTTTATGATTAAACTTCATATTTAAATTCCAGTTAATGGTATTGTTTGAGTAGTTTATGAAGCTTTTAGGTGGTAGGGCCATGCTGGAGGAGATGTGTTGCTAAAGGCAGGCTTTGGGGTATTATAGTTCAACCCTGCTTATTCTTTTGTGATTTCTACTTCCTTCTTGCTGATGTGAAGATATGACATCCAGAATCTGTTCTTGGCAGATAGACAAAACAAACCCTTGGCTCCTATAAGCTTTTTCTGGTTGGATATTCAGTCCCAGCACCAAGAAAGTAACGGCTACAATCAGTGTAGATATCCATCAGCTGATGAATAGATAATGAAGCTATAGTACACAAGCACAATGAAGTTCCATTCCGCTGTAAATAAAAGGGAATTTCTACAGATTTTTGAACAGTTGAAAGGATTCCTGTGATCAAAGACTTGTAAGAGGCACTAGACCTTTAATGTGCCAGCCTTAGCACATTAACTAAATAGATAACAAGGCCATCAGTAAACATCGCTTGAATAAATCAGTAAAAGAATTTATATATACTAGATGTTAGAGTATACACAAGTACAATTTGAATATATATGTGGTCCCCCAATATATTCAGTGTTTTATTAGTTATAGTTTACATCTGCAATCACCTTGCTAGAGGCAATGTCACTGGGGGCTGGTCTTAAGGTGTGGGCTTGAGATTCCATTGTAAAGATATGCAAATGTGCCTAGCAGGAGTTCCTGAAGTGTGCTGTGTGACCTTTTGGCTGTAGTTTTGCTCTGTGTGCTGTGGTGGCTAGTTGGCTTTCTCTCTCTCTGTTTGCCCCTGTGAAAGCAGGCTGCTTTTCCTGCCTTTATGGAACTTCCCCTGGATCTGTAAGCTTCAATAAATAATATCCCTTCCTCCATAACTGTGCCTGGTCTGGAAGTTCATCTCAGCGAACCTGAAGCTATCTGCTACAATATATATATTTCTAAATACTTAAAGGATAAGTGTATAAGGGTTTTGTTCTTTATTCTATAATAAAAATTACCAGGCACAGAACTGAGAATATCCTGCCCACCACATGTGTGAGCTGTGAATAAGAAGATATCTATGAGCCTCACACCCAATGCATACAAATGAGGATCTGTATCTTTTCTGGAATCTGGGATTGATTAGATCCATAGGACATGGCAAGACTGGCCCCACCTAGGATCACCAGTATCAAATCCTACCTTGTAGTAATGCCAGAACTGCTAAGTCTTAAATACCCTCTCAAATGACCGGTTCTGAAACAGAGAAACTGGGAATGTTCTAGCAAATATTTCAGCCTTTCAAACAATCCAGGTGAAGAGGCTCTGGGAAAGGAGGCAGGCACCTCTCTGTTTCAGGATGTATTCTTTTGCACACCGATAATCAGATTTCAAGGAAGGGTTTTGTGGGTTATGTGAGTCATGTCAGTGTCCCACATTCAAAAAAGTGCCATCCAGATCTCGGGCATCCATGATCATTTCCAGGAAAGAGTAGTAAAATTAGCATGGCAATTTCTGTTAAAAGTATCTAAAATGCACATGAACACCCTGAGAATCCATGGTAGCTCTACCTGTACTCTTCATGAAAGGTTCCAGAATCTGTAGACCGGTACTAGAAAATTTTCAGTGCCTGGGATGGGATACCTTCCAGTGAGTTGTTGGCCAAGGAGGTCCCGGTAGCCCCCAAAACATTAAAGGCTTTTGCCAAAGCCCTTGGTTGCCCTTGAGAAACAGATGATAAGACCCTATTGCTGAAGACATCTCTTGCCTGAGAGGCAAGGTCACTGAGAAAGCAAGCTGGTGCTAAGCAGAAAACCTTCTCCCTGTAGACCAGCCAACTGAAAGCTGGAAAAAAGCTGCAGTACATGCAGCCCTATGGGAGACAGAAGTCATCAGCAGTGAAAACAGTGGACACTGAAAATTCAAGTTTGGCCATACAGGCCCAATGACTGAACAGGTGCAATAGTGGCATGTCTGCTCTTGGGGTACACAACTGCTCCATAATTGGACTGAAGGCCCTCTCTATGGGTCGGAATACATACCTGGTACTGAAAAACCTAAGCAAAAGTCTATGACAGGGGAGGTCATGAACCTTAGGGGTATAAAGCCTGTGCTTATCTGGTTAAATGTATATATTATTACCATCAAGCTACCCTGAAAGCACTAAGCTTAATGTTCATATTCACATATTAACACTACTCTCATTTCTGGTTAGAGAAGCTTCTCTTTTCAGATGGCGATGACCACTGGGATGACCCAAAAGGCATCACAGTGCTGAGAAGAAGGGATGGAGGAGTACCCAGCTCTAAAACACCTCTGTCACACCCTCCAAGGCTCAGGGACCATTGCGGAAGAGGGGGCGGATAGAATGGAAGAGCCAAAGGAAGGGTATGACTCCTTACAATGCAACTGCCCCAGACAGAAATTGGCCTCGATATCCATGACCTTGCAGTGCCTAGCAATACCTTTGCAAGACCCTCATAATAGAAGAAAAAGATGATGACATCAAATTAAAAGACAGACTAATGGAGAGAGGGAGGGGATAAGACGGAGATTGGAGTTCTAAAGGGGAATGGGGGAAGGGAGGGAAATATCATAGGTTTTTTGTATGCAAGTATAGAAGTTTGTCAATAATAAAAAGGGTTGCAGAAGGTTCTGCTACTTTTCACCCTATGTACAGAACAGAGCAAGAGACAGAGATCAGAGAGGAGCTGGAAACCAGGGAGATTACTCAGCGGATAAAGTTCTTCCTGCACAAGATTGAGGACCTTAGTTCAGATCCTCAGCATGGACATCAGTAGCAGGTATGTGTGGCAGTATACTTGTAATCACAGAACTCAGGAGATAGAGACATCACATGCCTGTGGCAGGTCAGCTAGCTAGTTAGACTAGCTGGGTCAGCAAGTTCTGGGTTCAAATGAGACTCTGCCTCAGTAAGTAAGGTGGAGAGTGATTGAGAAGACACTCAGTATCAACCTCTAACACAGAGAAAGAGAGAGAGAGAGAGTAGAATTGTACACAAATTCCTATATCTAGTTTTGTTCATTGCATGGGCAATGGAATTCTGTCTGTATGTACCTTAATTTCTTCATGCACACAAGTGGAGACAATAATTGTTGCTCTACCTAGCCTAAGGGTTTCATTGAGGAGCAAGTAAACTTATGGAAGTGAAAACTCCTTACAAACTATGAGGTAATTTAAAAGTGTGAAGAAACTTCATTAGCAGTATGTTACTAAGTTCCAGTCTCTACTCTCCATAGCAAGGATAGTTCAGGCCTGAGACAGCCCGAGGGAGGAGAAACATCACAGTCGAGGATCATATTGGGCTTCACAATGGGAGGGTGATGCCTGTACCAACAAAAGAGGACTCAGAAAACTTACATAGAGTTTGTGAACGAATGAAAGCATGAGGGACAAAAGCAGGTCTAGGGGGAAATAGTGTAAGAAACAAACTGATATAGCCCATGTCCCCCTCTGAAGACTTGTGACCTCAAAGCACAATAATTTCTGAAGCTTTTCATGAGATACCTAGCATAAATCTTTCCTGTTTTGTTTCCAGATCCCATGACCTAGTTGCATGGGAATATGACTGCTAATCTGAGAGAAAGCATCTCCTGCAATGACATTCCAAAAGCAGGTCCCAGAGGAGGCTGCTTGGCATTATGGAGAATCACTGACAAGGCTTTGAAGGAATTAATATGTGAAGAGAAATCATCACAATTTTATTGCACTAAGAGTCAAATGCTGTTTGAATGTTATCTGTTCAGAGCCTCCTTTTTCATCAGGCTATATACTCTTAGGTTCATCAGAGGAGTGATGATAGCTCAGATCACAGAATGAGTGTGTCCTCCCTGTAGGAACTCTGGGATCAGGGCTTGAAGTAGATGATGAAAATGAAGCGAGGAGAATGATGACTGCCATAAGATGGAGGCACAGGTGGCAAAAGCCTGTGTGATGGTTAAGCTTTGTTGACAACGTGACCAGATTAGGAATGAAATGAGAGGTGTGCCTCTTATGTGGGACCGTGAGGGCATTTCCAGGTGAGATTAACTGAGCAAGGAAGTTATTCCTCCCAAGTGGGTGACCTCCCACTGGGGCACTCTATATAAGGGAGCTCCAGGAGAATGCCAGCGCTTTTCCTCCTATCATTGGGAGGCCTGTTCTACTCACTGATGTATACTTTTTTGCCTGGCTCCCCTTGCTGCTCACGTGTGTGTGCTTCTGTTCATCCTGGCCTGCATCTTGCCTTGTGGACTGAGCAACTGCCTGGTTCTTCAACTTTCCCGTCTGTAGTCAGCTGTTGTTGGACTTCCCAGACTATATCTTGTGGGATAACCCAATCAATCCCTCTTTAGAATGTAATATTCATTCCAGTAGTTTTGTTCCTCTAGATAACCCTGGCTAATACAGCCTTCTTCCAAACTTCAGCTGAAAGTACCTTAAAGATGGTGGACATAGTGAGAACATATGAGAATATTATACCCATAAATTGACCATGGACAGATGCCGGCAATGAAGTTGACCTCATTATCAGGAGTGTCTGTGTAGGCCAGCTTGAAGCAGAGAACTCACATCACACAAGTGGGCGATGGTTTGCCATCACAAAAGGCAGGCCAAATACCCTTACCTTGACAATGGCCATGCCCAGTCCAATTCTCAGTGAAGCAGATGCCTGTAAATACAGGCTGTCTTTGTAACAATGACTGAATACCATAGGCCATGTAAGGGTCACACTTCATGTCCATGAGCAGGAAAAGGCTGTTGATTATTCAGGTGAAAGAGAACTGAGTGGCCCAGTCTTGAATGTCAATGAACTTGTGACAAGGACTCAGAAGAACAGGAAGAATGTGGAGAATGATCATCTAAATGTAGCCAGGATTAAGACAGCTCTCTGGACAGCACAGTGTTATAGCAGCTTAGATCTGAGCTCCAGGTCTCTCTTTGGATTCCTGCCTTGCCCTGTGATCACTTGCTCCCGCAAATATTGCCACCATTTCTATCTCCCATGATCTAGAAGGCAATGGATAGACTCTCACCAGAACTAATGCAGGTGCCATGGGTACCATGTCCTTCAATTTCCAAACAGTAATCTGAATGCTTTCCTTTATGAAGTAACCATCTCAGATATTTTGTTGTAATGAAAAGCTGACATAAAATATACCATTATGATGCCTCAAGGAGGAAATAGAAGAAGGGCACAGGAATTAAAAGCTTAAAATCTGAGGTCAAATGTCCAGGATGAAATCCTGTTTCTGCCAGACCCCAACTTTGAAGACATGGCCATGTTACTTAACAAGTCTCTGTCTCAGTTTCTTGATCATAGAAATGGCTTAACAGTCATATGTACTCCTCAGAGTCACAAGAATTGCATCAGTGGTGGCATCTAATAAATATTACACAGTACATACTAAGTGTGTACAGAGTGTGAGAATCAGAAGAGATACTAAAAGTCAATGCTTAACCAGGAAGATTTCCAATGATTATTTTAGAAAACTAATTGGAAGCTAACAATAAAATGAAATAATTGCAGGAACTTTGCATACAAACAATTTAATAACTTGTTCAAAGTAGTTATACAATCAGTTAATTCTTATTTTCCTTTGTGAGATTATCATCAAAATTCACAACTAATCTTTTTTATTAGTTATGGACCCTTACCCTCATCCCTGTCCTCCCCTCCAAAGGGACCCTCCTTGTTGGTGATGCTGGTTATCCCCATGGAGATTGAGTCACAACTAATCTTAAGGGGCGAACAATCCCACCCAAAAGCATTAGCTCATTTATTCACACATCAAATGTTTCTTTCCTCCTTACTATGTATTGGGTCTATAGACTCAATCACAATTATGCTAGAATTTGCTGAAAGAATAATTAATTGAAAAGAGTCCTTGGTGTTAAATAACCCATAGTATTACTAAGAGAAAAGGGTAAATATAAATGACAGAGCAGCATAAAGAGTTCTCTGGTGACGACTAGTATAGATTGCTATGAACAGAAGAGTGTCACCTAACTCAGTCTTAGGGCTGGGGAATACGCTACAGGAGGCACCATCCAAGACAGTAAAAGCAAAGTGAATGATGTCCATGACTCACAGGAGACAGCAAGTCAGAGGGAGCAGAATGTGTATGATCCAGCTGAAGCAATAAAAGAATTACTACAGTGCAAAGGTTAAATATGGCTCCCTTGAGATAGAGGGCCTATAACTGAATTTTATTTCACTTTAGGCAATGCCTGAAACTGCCCAAAGGCTTTGTTTATAAAATGGATAACATTAGTACTTAACTCTTAAGAATATTTGAGGCTTAAATATTAGTGATGGTTATGACCTGTTTAGGGAATGAAGAATGCTTTTTTGTTTGTTTGTTTGTTTGTTTGTTTGTTTTGTTTTTGTTGTTGTTTTTCGAGATAGGGTCTCACTCTAGCCCAGGCTGACCTGGAATTCACTATGTCATCTCAGGGTGGCCTTGAACTCACAGCAATCCTCTACTTCTGTCTACCAAGTGCTGTGATTAAAGGTATATGCCAGCATGCCCGGCTGAATAATGGTTTTGAAGCCTTAAAGAAGTAGAGACCATGAGATATCTATAAAGAAGAAAATTCCTTGGTGTGTCAGGCTTTCCAAAATGCAAACATTGACTTTGATTGCATTGAGCATGTCATTATGTACTTCCGTGCATGGTATGATCTGTGAATTGAATGAGTCTGTATTAGTTCTGTGTGTCATGCGTAATTACACTGCAATGAATCGTATCCCTTCTCCTCTTCTGCCACTCTCAACTTCAGAGTCTTTGCTTATCAGGCTACTTGCACATTTGGGAGCTTTTGACACCTGCATTTGGGCATTTCCAGTTCTTCTCCAGACTGTCTCAAAAAGCAACGGACAATTCACCTGCATTGTGTGAAGGTGACCAAGAGTTTGCATGAAGGCTCCTGCTTTCATTTCTAATGCTATGACATTAAATCCATCTCCTTAAAAATGAAAAACTTTTAGATCTATATGAACTTACAAAGGGCCCATTGAAGCCTCAAATTTCATGTTTTTTTTTTCTTACTAACTCAGAACACTTTGTGCTGTAAGTCAACTCCATGCCCTCTTTTTCTGATGTATCATTTTGCATTATCTGTGGAAAATTACTTGCCTCTTTGTGCCAGCTATAAAGAGGTTCCTATCACTTATTTCCATTAACTCTGTGTCTTCACAAACTCCAAGGAGTCTATACATTTCCATCAAGATAAACAACCATTTATCTTTATGTTCAGTATCTATCTCTAATCTACCCATGATATGGAAAGCTTTTTCATTTTTAATGGCTCAAATGTTGGATACAGAGCTCTCCAATTTTTGAAAAGCAAAAGTACATTGTATTTTCTTCATACCAAGAGATTCATATGGCATCTTAAATAATATATCTCTTTATAAAAACTATGCATCTTTTTTTCCTATAGGTGATGCTCCATACTCTTATACTATACTATAGAGGCCAGTATTCACCCCCATACCATCCACCACACACAATGAATCTTCCTTCCTTTTTAGTTTTTGTTGTATCTATTTGAAGCGACTCTGACAATTCTCCTTGGATCTCTACATCTCTGTATGTCATGTGAGAATTTTCACTGACTGCCTTGCTCCAGATGATTATTTCAAGGATATTTGTTTAGTAAACAGCCTTGGAAGACAGAGAAGCATCTCCCTCTCTAAAGTACAGAGCAGGATGGCTTACTGCATGTAATACTGGTTCAGGTTCCAAAAGCCCAAATTTCCACTTTCCTAATACAACTTACTTACAACAAGGTGAATAGATCACCTACATTCAAATAAAATATTGGAGACCTACATTTTTAGAGAGATTCACTAACAGCAAGAGAAATGTGGAGAAAATGAGAACCTTAAGAAAAATTCCACATACAAAGCCCAAAGAATCCCCACCCCCCAATCTTCTCTCGTTCCTAGAGTTCTGAAAAACATACTTTGCAGTCACCAGAAAGAACATGACAGAAATCCTACCTAGGGAAATGGAGATTCCTGAGAGAACATCTCTACAGACACTGACATACCAATGAAAACCTGCTTGTCACCTTATTTCCCTAAATACACAGACATACAGAAGTTCCAGTTGAGTTCTTAGAGCTCCTTTCTTAGCTGTGAATGGAAAGGCAAGGTAGTTTCTACCAAGAAAGACCATACTGAGAAAAAAAACTAGACAGGAAAAAAATTAATTTTTAAAGAAAAACAATGCATTAAAGGGGATAAATAGGGCTGGAGAGATGGCTTAGTGGTTAAGGCATTTTCTTATGAAGCTTAAGGACAGAGGTTCAATTGCCCAGTACCCACCAAAACCAGATGCACAAGGAGGCACATATGTCTGGAGTTCATTTATAGTGGCTGAAGGTCCTTGTGCACCCATTCTCTCCCTCCCTCTGTCACTCTCTCTCTCTCTCTCTCTCTCTCTCTTTCTCTCTTGCCCTAGCTGCCCCTCTCTCTCTCTCTCAAATAAATAATTTTTAAAAGGAAAAATATTTAAGTATGTATATATGTGTGTGTATCTCTGTGTGTTATACAGATTTTATATGCCAATAAAACTATTCCAATGAAATAAAACCAGGCTTGCATAAAGTGAAAAACTGGGGAAGTAAAACAACCTGTTCCATTAATAAATTCACAAGGGGCTCAGGAGATGGCTTAGCAGGTAAGAGTACTTGCCACGCTAGCACAAGGACAAGGACTTAATTAAGTTCAATCCCCAGAGTCCATATAAAAGGCTGAGCATGGTTTCCACGTGTATGTACACAGTACCCATGCATCTGCACATATACTTAAATAAATAAATTCACAAATTGGAAGAAAACACTGAGGAAATCCTCCAAAAAAGGTAATTAAAAAGAAAAAGGGGGGAGCTTGGAAGCTGGAGAGATAGCTCTGTGGTTAAAGGCACTTGTTTGCAATGCCTGCCATCCCAGGTTCACTTCCCAAGTAACCAACGAGATCCAGATGCACAATAAAGTCCATGTACCTTGAACGTGTTTGCCGTGGCAAAAGGCCTTGGTCTGCCCATGTTCTGTCTCTCACTAAATAAATAAATAGGACCAACATGTGATTTGCCCATACAACAGTTCCTAATTAATAAAATAAAATTTTAAATAAATAAAAATATTAAAAAATAGGAAACAAAATAGATAACATAAGCATAGGTAAAAGAGCTATAATATGCAACAAATACATGCTCCAGAACAAACAAAGAAATAGAGGAGAAGCAGTGTGAATGAAGAGAATATTTCAAAATCTGAAGACCATAAATTCCAGGTGGAATGATTAACAAGGCTGGGGAAAAAAGATAAGAACTACATCACCATGTGATATATAAGTAAAAGAAAAAAGAAAAGAAAAGGAAAGAATATATCATATTTAAAGAAAGATTTCAAATGAAATTAGATTTTTAAACAATCATGCTAAAAGTTAGAAAACAATGGCCCTTCATAATTATATGAATAGAATAAACACATTTTAGTGAGGTAACACTCCATATCTTTTTTTTTTTTTCTCAACAAGTTTTAGAAGAGGTACTTCACCAAAATAAGGGGCCCAGGAACTGGGGAAAGTAAAATGAGATTTCATGGTTCTAATGAAGAGAGTTTCAGGACTGTGATGCAATAGCAGTGCTGGGCAGGAACCTTGTTTAGACTGGAGAAGGAGGGAAACAGACTCCAGAATGGTAGTCTTAAAACAGAAAGAAACTAATTAAGGGCCAAAGAGTTTGCTCAGTGGTTAAAGGCACTTGCTTGCAAAGCCTGATGAAATGGGTTCAAGTCCCCAGTACCCACATAAAACCAGATGCACAAAGTGACATACATATCTGTATTTCATTTGCAGTGGTAGAAGGCCCTGGCATTCTTGCTTGCTCTCTCTCTCTCCCCCTTCTTCCTCTCCATTTCTCTCTCAAATAGGCAAGTAAATAAATATTTTTAAAATAAACAAATTAAGTAGTTGTCAATACAAATAAATAAACATGACTTGGGGCAGTAACTGGTATGTTTGCCTACATCTATCTAAGTAAAAGAGTTTTATAGCACTGGTGGAAAGTTTGAATGTTGATTAATTATAGATAATTGTAAGCTAAACAAATAAAAGCAGTTAATTAAAGAAATTAGTAAGAAAAAATGCACAGGAAGAGATGTGCACTTTTAGCAGGCTATGTGGCTTAGTTGTGAATAATATTTGCATATTATAATAGTGTATGTTCTGAAAATAGATTTAATTTTTACTCAGAGGATGACAGGAAGGGAAGTCTTATACTTGGATGCATGTAGATGAGATCACAAATGAGCTAGGAAGTCAAGAGTTAAAGACTAACATTTAGGAATCGAAAACCACCAATATGTGCTTATTATCCATAATATGGGAGGAATAGAAGCATATAAAATGAGCTCAGGTGAAAGAGTTGAGTGTGGTTGCCTTTAAGAAGCAAACATCAGGAGTGGACAGAGAACTAATTTTTAAATAATGTAGCACTGTGTTACATTTTCAATTCCACATTTGGATTATTTGTCAAAAATATAATTAAATTATAACCATTAACTATGACTGTAGGAAAAATAGATAATAGAGGATTCATAATTTTCTAGCCAGAAAATGGAAACAAATAAGAAATTAATCAATCAAACAAAACTCTTATAAAAAATAGTAGCAATTAGGAGACCCGAGTAAATGGAAATTTAAAATATGGTAACAGTGTAATTCAGCAGTTTATCTAATTCTAATAACCATTAGTAGGTTAATCTAGACCACTGAAGAAAAGACTATCTTAAAATGAATTTTAATAATCTAACACTTCATTATTTCAAGAATATATTTAAATAAAGTGACACAGAATGTTTGAAAATAAAAAATGAAATAGTATTCAGGTAAATGCAGAGAAAAAGAAAGCTAACTCCATATTACTAATAACATATAAGATATTATTCAAAGTGAACACCACTAAGTGAATTATAATATTGTTAAACAAAATAATTCACCAAGGAAGATATTCTATTTATGCATTTATAATGTCTTAACAGCATACAGAAAATGAGAAAACTATGAAGAGAAATTGACAATCACAGTAGGAGGCATTAACACAATTATTTGGAACTTGATCAAATAATCAGTGGGTTCACAGGACTTAAAGGGGTTGCAGTGACAATTAAGCCTGATCTAATGTTGGTACCATCCTGCATATTCAGGAGGATGCAAAATGATCACATAACACATGAGATAGAATTTGAAAGATGGCCTGGGGACTTCAAGAGTAAAGCCCTCAGCTGACTCACACCTTTTTTGAGTTTAAGGTACTAAAAGTTATGGGGAGTTTGGGCCCAACTGAAATATATTTATTATTCTCAGCATAAGGCAGATCATGAGTTGTTGAATCAAACATTTTGTTTTGGAACATGCTTATTGTGTCAGAAAATCTTTGTAAAAACTGTTGAGTTCTTTGTGTCCTGGGACCTCACAACCAAGGTGCATAGTTTTCTATGTCCCCAGGCTTAGCCTGTGCAAAGATGAACCTATTGTTGATGAACATGAAATATATAATCTAAACTCCTATGGTTCTTAAAGGATGTCCCAACATTGATATTATATATTTACACACCACAATGAAATGAAAGAAGGAATTAATCCAAAGAAAAAAGTGGTCAAACCTTTCCTCATATATCTTAGTATTTATCTAATATACATTACATAGTCCTTGTTTTTTGAGTATTCACTCATTCAATCTTTATATCAGTTGTTTGAAGTGGATGCTATTTTTCCTCACATTTTATAAATAAGTAAATTAAGTCACGGAGAAACTTGGTAAATTTTTGTAAGTTGTGTGGCTAGTGGCAGAGTAGGACACAACCCCAAGGACCCTGAATCCAGGATCTGAACACTTGATATGATATTAAGATTTTCTCTCAACATAGATAGTATGTGAGTATAAGAAGAAATTAAAACTAAAAATTAACAGTACTATATTAACAAAAGCACTATATAAAAATAATGAGATACATCAACAGTTCTCAGAAATATATGTGGAAAAATAATAAAAAGATTTTAATTAAGAATATTGTAAAAGAATTATAAAATAAACCAAGAAAAAGAACCCTGTAATAGTGAAATAGAAGTGAACTAAACTTCAAAGTGAAGAAACATAAGAAAATAACCAAGGTGATTTTTAAAGTTTGGATCTTTGAGAATAATAGTTTAAAAAATGAAAAAAAGAATGATCTTGAACAAGAAAATCAGAGTGACAAAAAAAGAGAAAACTGAACAAGGAGTGATACAAAGAGACACATCAAAGCATATCTTGAGCAGTTTTATATTGATCTACTTGGAAAAAGTATATAAACTGACATATTGGAAGCTTATGTTTATATAAATAATATTAATATAGACAGGATATATATATACTTGGTATTTGAGGATATATTTATACGCATGTTTGGAGATATATGTATATGTATCAAATATATAACCAAAATTAATCCAGAAATAAATAGAAAATATGCTAGGATAACCCCAAAAATGGAAAATGATATCAAGCTTAGAAGACAGAAAAGTTGTGATCTTTTTCCACAACATTTAAAATGGTTGAAAATTGCAAACTCAAGGTACCAAAAATAGATAAAGCAGGAAAAGAAACTTATCCACTAATAATGGACAGATGAAAATGTAGCAATCCAAATTCAACCATGTATAAAAAGACCAACTAGGGTTAGTCTTACAAGCACATGAATGTACCAACTTAGGAAAAGTCTATAAATGTACTTAACCCTTAACCAATTCAAGAATAAAAGGCATATAATAACATCAATGGATTCAGAAAAGGAACTAGGTAAAATTCAACAACTCATTCATGATGAACTAGCAAACAAAGCAGGAATAGAAGAGAACTTCCTTACTCTGACAAAGGATAGCTGCCTGAGATCTCTAATAAGCCTCACGGTAATGGTGAATAAAATGTAAGACATGCTGAAATGAAAATTGGGGGGGGGCAAACAATCCTCTATAAATGCTATCAGTCAGTTACAAATGTCACAGCCAAAGACAATATGTCAGAATAAAGAAGAGTCATAAAAATAAGAATGAAACAATCAAACTGCAAAAATAAGCAGATAATTTAATTATCAATATATTTCCCCTTTTTCATTAAATATTTTTATTTATTTGCAAGGAGAGAGAAAGAGAGAGGGAGTGAAAAGGAGAATGGGCACACTAGGGCCTCTTGCCACTGCAGGTTATCTCCAGATTCATGCACCACTTTGTGCATCTGGCTTTACGAGGGTACTGGGGAATCAAACTCAGATGATCAGGCTTTGCAAGCAAGTGCCTTTGACTGCTGTGCCATACTTAGTATGGAAACATTACATGTTGGTATTACATGTTGGTACCATCCTTTCCCTCATCCCTACCCCCTTTCCAAAGGGGGGGATTCCTCATTGGGGTCACAGGTTATCGCTATGGGGACTGGTTATGTGTTGTAGGAGCAGGCAGGCAGTTATTGGGGAGAGCCAATGCCTCGGGCATGATATTCTAACTTGTAGCTCTAACAATCATTCCGCCCCCTCTTCTGCAAAGTTCCCTGGGCTGCGGTGGGTATGTTTTAAGTCTGCTTCAGTGATGGACTCTTAGGAGCCCCTGGATCTCTGCTTTGGTAGGTGTTGAGTGTCCTCAGGGTCTGTCTCCTTCACCCTGGTGCTGATTATCAGGTTCACCATGGAAGCAGCACTCTTGCTCATGTCCCAATTCTTCTGTGGTTTCAGCTGGGGCTGGGCTAAAGTGTGAGGGGTCTCCTCAGTCTCACTCCCGGTTTGAAAAACAGAAGCAGATTCTTCAACAGAGAGTGAAGTCAGCATAGGATAAATGGGATAAGCATTATTAATTTAGAGAGAATTTGATGGATGTAGTCCCAAGATTAGTGGGAGCTTGATCTTGGAGAGCAAAATCATTGTCTGAATATGATTTGGACCTGTTTCCCAGTTTCAGATATGGGTTCCTTTCCATTGAGCAGATCTCTTAGCCAATCAGAAAGCTATTGGTTACCCACCAAGGCTGTGAACCACTATTGCACTTGTGTGTACATCAAGTCATGGTGTTTGCTTCTGAGTAGCTTAGACCCCAGGTTGCTTGGACAGTTGTTGACCACTTTCCCACCGAAGCTCATATAACACCTTCCAGCACTAGGCGAGCTGTCTGGGGTCTGGCTCTCTGCCAGATTCCAGCCAGGTCTCTTTGTGTTCTGTGCCAACAGCATATTGTGTCTTCAGCAGTAGGGTCTTACCATTTACGTCAGGGAGGTAATCAAGTGCTTTGACAGAAGTCTGTCTTGTTTTGTAGGTCTCTGAGATCAACAGCTCATTGGTCATTGTGGGTGGTAACCTCATCCTGGTACTGGGAGTTACAGGCCAGAACCAAGGGGGAAAAAAGAAAAAGAAAAGATGAAAAAATTTTAGTGTCAGCTTCATTCCACCCCCTCCGGGGCCCTTCTTTACAGATGTTCCTTCCATGCTCCTGTTGAGGGTTCAACCTTTTAGTCTATCTTCAAGGATAAATGTTTCTAGGGTATTTATTTGGGGTCCAATTTTATGTTTTCCCCCTATTCTTCCCCTCCCCACAAGTCATTCCCTCCCTACTGCCCAGGACTCAAGTTGCCCATCAGGTATGTCAAAACCTTCATTCACTGAGTTTTTTTTGTCTTTTAAAATATAAATCCATCTTGTTTCAAACATATACTAAGGATCATATTTTTAAAATTTAGTCACTTGCTGTTCATAGTTTCAGTACCAGGGTTTCCTTCCTTTTCTCATGGGTTTTTACTTCATTCTCTCTCAAATGTCGAAAAGCTACATAATTAAAGAGAATGCTCAAGAAAACTGTAAAGAAGGGATGTTGATAAATAAGGCCCAAGGTTAGCTGATTGTTTCAAGGTCTTGCTAGGGCCTGCTGCGTGCTTTCTACCTTCCTTTGCTGCTCCCTGAAGGGTTTCAAACGGCCCTGCTGAGGGTCCTCATTGGCCCCTCTCAGGCAGTGATAAATATACTGTGTATTTACCTCTCAGCCGTGGTGCTCTGGCTCATAATGGCTTATGAGCCTGAGTACTTCCAATTTCTCTTGGGTAAATGTTTGAGGACCTTGAAAGAGATTATGTGGAATGAACTGAATGCCTGGCTACAGCTCCATGCTTGTCATTCTCTCTCCATTTAATTGGCTTGTCAAAGACACCACAATAAACTATCTAGCTTTCCAATATTCATTTTTCAGTATTGAAATTTAGAAAGAGAACCTTTCTGGCTCTTGGAATCTCTAAGAGAAAAACATAAGGAAGACACCAGAACTAAGAATTACTGACAGCCCAAGTCACAGGAGCTAAGTGGATTTGACACCTGACTCTCCTCTTACCTTCTGGAAGGCTCACATTTTGAAAGGGAAACAAGACTGAGTCTGGTCTGCTCACTGACTGATGGCTGCAAGGGAAGGACAAGGTTGCAGGTCCTTCTGATCGCCCTCTGAGAAGGTCCTCGGCTTTTCGAGCATAGGAATGTTCAGATACTGCAAAACCAGCAAACTGGTACATGTTCAGATGCAGCATCCCGAGTTTCTGCTATGTTCATGCACCTTGCTTTGATGGATTGCTAAGAAGAATCTATTGACAGAAATGAATAAATGACTGAGTCACAGTTCTTAGGACATTAAAATTGAAGGGATCTCAAAGACAAATGCCTCAGTTTCTAGGACTGATAGACACTGGGGTGTGAGTGACCTTCCTAAAAAAGTTGTTCCCTTAAACATATTTGGGACCTGTTTATAATGTTGATCAGAAGGCAAGTGGTCATCTTCATAAGCCTGAGCAGGGCAGGATTATGTTCTGGTGCAAAAACATTATTCCTATGGGAGATCCCAGATTTTCAATGTATGTGATTGGGTTGAGAGTTTTATAATTAGACCCCTAGTCATGACAGTGTTGGATCTTGCTATTGTTGCTATGGAGACTGTCACGATGGTGCTGGGGAAAAGTGTATCCCAGAATCTTGTGGCTCAGAAGAATGGTCCCCTCTGACAATCGTCAATCCTTGCTTAAGGAAACACAGTTGGCCGTGGAACTGTATATACAGCTGAGTCAGTATTTGGAAACCAGTATCCACATAAATAATGAGCAAGGTGGTATATATCTGGAATCCCAGGGCTGGGAAGGTGGAGGCAGGGATGTCTAGGGTTCACTGCCCAGTTAATCAAGCCTAATTTGTGAGCTCCAGGCCAATGAGAGACCTTGCCTCAAAAAGAGATGAAAAACATACCTTCAGATAATACCCAAGGATGTCCTCCAGCCTCTGCATGCACACATATGCACCCACACACAAACATGCATACAAGATGGTTTAGTCGTTAAGTCACTTGCCTGCAAAGCCAAAGGACCCAGGTTTGATTTCCCAGGATCCACATGAGCCAGATGCACAATGTGGCACATGCATCTGGAGTTTGTTTGCAGTGGCTGGAAGCCCCAGCACACCCATTCTATCTCTCAAATAAGTAAATAAAAATGAAAAAAACATGCATACACACATGTACATATACCACACACATGTACAAAGAGAGAAACAACTGTAAAGGAGCACAGAGAACCTGGTGAAGCTTCCTATAAACTTGTTACTCCCAGCTCTGACTAACAAGGGAAAGACCACGATGAGTTCTAGCTTTTCTTCTAGTCTTTCCCTTTGACAGATTCTTTGTGCAGTCTGCCTGCCTCACCACAACAGGAATCCTGAAAATCATAGTTTCAGGCCTGGTGATTCCCAAAGGAGCCCCAGCTCTGAATACATGATATTCCATGACTTGACAAAGCAAGCACTTTTCTCCTGCGACTGAATGCAGCCTATGACTCTTGTCTCATGGGGTACCACTTTTTTCTTTTTCTTTTCTTTTCTTTCCTTGGAATAGATAGTTATAAGATTGAAAAAATTAGCCTACAGCTGTGCTACATAACTTAGAAATCAAAAAGCATAAAAATTGGGGAAAAAATCACCAGCAAAGTCACTAACCTAAGAGAATCTCAAAGATGTCAAAGGGCTTAATTAGTCACTTTACCCCAAACTATTTTCCTTATAGTGTCACACTGTGAGAAGTAGGGAAATTGGGAACACCCAGTCCTGTCTCCACAGAGCTGTATCACTGGGCCAGTATGTGGTGCCTGGAGGCACATAATGGGCAATGGGACTCTTGTTGAACGAACATAATTGCCCTCAATATCTTTAAAGGACATTTCCTCTAAACATAAAATTCTCCATTATTTCTACCTATTTCTGCCCCAGATCTCAACCAGAGTCCAGGAGGACGCAGGTCAATGATGAACTGACTGATGTATTTATGTTGCATGAGCACAGGCCAGAAGTGAGATGTTCTAGACACACAATGTAGTAGAATTTCTTCAGGGCTACAGGAACACTGGGAATGCTTTCCCATGTCCACGAAATATCCAGATAGTTTCTCCAACCCATGGGTTTAATCTATGTGAAACATGGAAGGTTAAGCAATGACCTAAATATTTGAAATAGGTGTTCACATTTATCACCATATACCACTTATTAACATATATTGAATTCCAGGCTAAATGCCTGCCTGGGCACATTACTATAGCTTCATTAAATCACTCTTCCTGAGGATGATAATAGCACTGTCTCCATCTTACAAGTGAGGAGACTAAGGCCTAAAGAGAAGAGAAATGTTTCCATCATCACTTGGGAAATAAGTGGAGTAGGGTTGGTTTTATTCCAGACCACCCCACTCCTGTCTCTACACAGTTCAGAACCTAGAGTGGAAGGGAAGTGAGTGCAGTAGACGAGGAAAGAACTTTCCAGTTGATAAGATCAGGAGACATTTGCAGCAACAACCAACCCTGACGATGAAAAGCAAAGAAAATGCATGTGTATGTGTTTCTGTGTGTGAGTGTACATGTGCTCTGTGTGTATGCATGTATGTGCTTAGAGGTCTTGACCATACAGAAGTAGATTCCAGAGTTGTGAGGCGTGGGAACTGGAAGGACAGGGAAAGGGAGGAAGCAGAAATTCAATGTATTGTTTTTCTGTTTTATATTAAGAACTGAGCTTGGCAATTTGCATACAGTAATTCATATGATCTCCATAGCAACACTATGGAGTAGGTATTATTCTTCTGCTTATTGGTAAGCAAATGGAGACAAATGAAATGAGCAAAGAAAACCAGGCACCTCTCTATTTGCACTAGGGTTAAAGCCTGAGATTTCTATAAACTTAAACAGTTTGTTGTTTTTAATCACTGTTGTCTTATTTACCCTAATTTCTCAATGTTTCAGTCTTTACTGTGCTTAATTAGAGATGAGAAAGAAGAAACAAAAACACCCTCTTCACACAGGAAAGTGACCAAGGCATTCAAACAAGTGATAAGAGAGAAGGAAGAGTGAGCAGAGAGTTGGCTCTGAACCAAGGACTGTTCTGGATTCACACTCTGAAGGCCTCACTGAAGTATTCTGTATCTTGGATATTCTGACTTGCCCTGTGCAAGACAGCAGCATTTTGTGCCTTGATTTGCCACAGGGAAGCACTTTTCAAACAGACTTGGAACTAGCCTGGTACATCCTAGAAATGTACCTCACATACAATGTGTTTCTGTCTTGAATCAACTCACTCCAGGGATACCCCTTTGCATGACAGGCCATCATCTGTTCAAACCCTGAGTTTGGGTGGAGATCTATAGCTATGCACTCTCATTCTAGTGCCTTCTCTGATTCACGTATACTCCCAGGCAAGCTAGCTTTGGTTTCCAGAACTTCTTTCCTATCTTTACTCCTTCCTAACTCCCCACTACATATTCCCCTCCACCTCCACCCCAACTCCAGGGCCCTGAGACCCTCAAGAGGATTTAGAGTGCTTGGCCCACAGTGTGAACACTGATAGCTTCAGAGACCTGAAATCACGCCATTTTGATTCCTTGCACATGGCCACTGATCATCCTGGGCCAGCCTGCCCAATCTGGAAAATCGACATTCCTACTTCATCCCATCCAGACCCAGTGTCCTCCTGATGCTGATTCCAACTTCAAATCTGTGATGGGATTTACCTTTGAAGGTTGCTCTATTTTTCAGTATCAACACTGACTCATCTGTGAGGGATTATGTAGATTAGGTTAGCCTCTGTGCACATATGTGAGGGATGATCTTGATTAGGGAAATTGAAATGGGAAGATTGACCTCACTGGTGAGTAGTGCTCTTCCATGGGCTGGGGTCCCGGGACGATATAAAAAGGAGAGAGCTGGGCTAAGCAATGGCATTCATCACACTCTGCTTCCTTGCTGTGGGATGACGGTCACACCAACTTGACTTCAAGCTCTTGCCTCCACTCCTTCCCTAGAATGATGTAACCTGGAACTATAAGTGGAAATAATGCCATCCAGTCTCCCCAGCTCTCAGTGAGCCATCTCTACTGCAAACTGTGCCATGCAGCAATTTCTCTACCTCCGTTTTGGGGTCAACAACTATTTCCTGTTCGCATCCATGGAGTATGACCACTATATGGCCATCTGTAATTTCCTTCAGTATTCATTCATCATGGGCAGAAAGGTGTGAGAGGATCCTGGAGCATGAGCCTGAGCACAGGTATCATTCATGTGTCTTCTGTATTCAGCCTGCTCTGCTGTATTGCCGGGGTCATTCCTGACTTCTTTGGTGACATCTGCCTATAAATGAAGCCCACTTGTGTGTGCTGGTATCGACAAATTGATCACTTTGCTCATGATTTCTGTGTCTTTGTTCCACCTATGGTCTTCTGTGTCCTAATTGTTACCATTGTCTTCAAGATGGCATCAGCTGAGGGCCAGCACAAAGCTCTCACCACCTGTGCCTCACATCTCACATTATCATGATGGATACCTAAAACCTGAACTTGAAAATTTTCCATAAACCAGATTTGTCTCTGTGCTGTGCACTCTCACCACCCTGTTATGGAACCCTGTCATTTAAAGCCTCAGGAATAAGAAAGCTAAGGATGCTTTGCTTAGAGCTTTGGGTAGAAGGCCCCTTCCTAGGTGCTGCTTAGTCACTATAACAAAATGAAAAGAGTTTCATGAGTTGTCATGGTGAGGGAGACAGTCACAGAAGAGATGGTGTGAGGGCACCAGATACCCAGTATGAAAAGCATCTGGGAACGAGTGGGCTAGAGTGAAAGAAGGAAGGAAACTGCTAATGAAAGAAGATGTGCCTACCTGGACAGATGGCTTTAACAAGTTTAATGAGAATAAAATAAGGTAAAACATATCTATAAGCTGTTATATAATATTAAAACAATTCTTACTTGTCTTAGCATATGATGATAAACCGATAGGGATGATAGGGAAGAATATAAAGATTATATCAGCCGGGCATGGTAGTGCACACCTTTAATCCCAGCACTCGGGAGACAGAGGTAGGAAGATCATCATGAATTCAAGGCCACCCTGAGACTACATTCCAGGCCAGTCTGGGCTACAGTGAGACACTACCTCAAAAAACCTAAAACAAAAAAAAATCATATCTCAGGAATTTACATAAGTGGAAGCTGGCCTTGATGATGCTCAGAGCACTGGAATAGCCTTCAGTTAACAACAGCAAAATTCATCACTGATTATGACCACATGCATGACCTTAAGAAGTTGTTAGATGTGAGCTATGCTAGCTAGTTTTAAAGCAGGTTGAGAAGTTTGAACTAAAGGGGGAAAAAAGTTTTAAAAATGTCAAAAGAACAGGTTTTCTTTCACTCTTCTTCTCTGTCCCCAGATCTTCCGGTAGTCCAAGGGGCTCTGCTGACGCTTTACCCTGGTCCCCTTGGCTGGGCTGCTGCCTGCACCCCCTACAGCTATAGATGTGGAAATGCTTACTGCTGGTAGTCGCTCTTTCCTAAGAACTGCCTTAAGCAGGAAGGAAGCTAAAATGGTGTCCCCATATACAGTTCTCAAGCATCATGAAGGGATGGAAACCAGGGATCCTAAACTAAGTTGAGTGCTGTGAGTGAACTACTGGAACTTGGCCCCCACATAAAGAAGTATGCAGAACTAGAGGAGTTCACTTCGCTCTTTTTCCACAAGCTTTGTTCTACAGTCATCACATATATTCATTTCTCACACCAACTCTCAACACATTTACTATGAGTAGCAGACTGAGCTTCTCATACATAACTCATCTGCAATTTGAATTAATACTACTGACTTTACAGGGTCTTTTGGAGGATTAAATAAGACCGAATCCAATATTAGTTGCTACTGAAGCGAAACACCTCTCCTTTTTACCAGGAGCCACATTTTTATAGCATCAATCCAGTTCCTTATTTTTAGTCTTCCTAATTGTCCCAAAGCAATGTTCATCCCTGTTCCTTTTCTGTCATATCTGAGCTACCAATCTTATATAATGATAATTAATATAGAAATCATTTTTTGTTTGGAATAAATGAACCTGATGAAATAGTCTGTGGCATGATTGCCTCTTTCCTCTCCCTTGATCTATTGCACATCGATTCAGGTACACGTCCTATTGATTTGCCTAACTTCCACCTATCCTTTCCCTCTGTGACCATCGCCAACTGGTAGATCAATCCCAATTATCTCTGTTTTATCAGTAGCTAAGCTGCTTTCTCTGCCTCTTCTGTCCAACCTCAAATCCATCTTTACACTACTTACAGACTGGTGCTGGGATGTCTTTTTCCATTGATAATAATAATAATAATAATAATAATAAATAATAAATCACCAGATTGACAAGCGAGGGGGCAGGGCAGCTAGTGGCAAAAAAAGGGCATTTCTAAAAAGGCCAAGAGATAAGGAACTTTGGAATCCATAAACAGTAAGGATACTTGAGAATCCATGAAGAGGTCCTCAGAAGTGATAAAATACCAAATATCCTGAACCTTCCATCATCTGGGCTCACTTTACCCACACAATGTAGTTTTCTTTCCATAATCAACCTTAGCTGACTCATGTGTGATATTCATCTCAGTTTATTGTGACTGCATATCACCTACAATGGAACCAGGAGCTACTTCAAAGTCAGAGCAGCATCTCCTTCTGCATCTCCTTCTGCGTTTCCTGAGGGCTAAGCAGATGATAAGCACTTGAAGAATGAATGGAAACAGATCAGTGCTGCATGCTAGACTAAGACATCGCTACAGGAGCAATAAACTAGCTCATGGAAAATCTTCACCAGGAAGTAAATTCGAAGTTAGGTCTTGGCAGGCTAGAGGAAGCTTGCCCAGTAGAGAAGGGAAGGAAATTTGGTGCAGAAAACAGGGTTTGAAAGCTTATCATCACTGCTTCCTAGCTCTCAAGAGAAGAATCCAGGATCAGCAGACCAGGGACTTCCAATCTAGTGTGCCATAGGGAAAATACGGGCATCATGGAATTTCTGATGTGTGTGTGTGTGTGTGTGTGTGTGTGTGTGTGTGTGATTTGGGGGATCAAATACAAGCTAAGCAATTTCATATTTGATCACTTTTATTTTTTTTTTTATATTTTATCTTAGGAGGCCAAGACACTGTTCCTTATAGGCCTCCTAAGATCCAAAGCAGTTATGAATCTAAGCTTGAGTGGCCTGGATTTCTATGGCACATCTAAAACAATTAAAAACAGAATGCAATGCTTCTTCAAACAAGTAAAACTCATCCAAATAAACAGCTTCCTGTTGCTATTTCTACTTGAAACAAAACCTTTCCTAGGCTCCCAAAAACAGTAACCCAGAGATTGGGTCAATGAGCCCCATATGCCATGAGGTCTCCAGGTGTCTGCTACTGGAGCCCAGCCGCTGAATGGCTCTGGGTGTCTTTGGGGAAGAATGGCCAGAAGCCCCTCTGGCTGATGCTTGGAGAGCATCTTCCCTGGCTTCAAAGCCTCTTCCACACAGAGTGGCAGTCGAGCCTGCCTGACGTCCAAGCCTGGCCACGTTCCTGCAAGATTGTGATTCTCCTCCACCTGCTTGGTCTCAGCCCTGTCACTGCCTTCTTGGTCATTTACTCTTCCCTGTGCCTGCACACCGGCACCCATGGAGCCTGATATTCCAATCTTTCCTCCTTGGCCTCTTCTAGCAGCTCCCCTGCTGTGCCTCATGACTGTGCACAGTGACATGTTCTTTAGGAGAGAATTCATTGCCATAGGCTGGGGAGGTCTTTCTAAGATGCATTCTTTCTCCTGAGCTCCTTTGGAGGGGTAGAAGATGCTAACGTGTCGTTATTGCCACTCTTCTATCTCAAGAGAGATAGACTTCAGCAGTATCCCATGGCAGTCTAACCCAGTGTCACTCTTTATAGAAACTCTGTTATTATTTGTAACATCATAGTTCTTCCTTAGGAGGGACTATCACATATGTTGCAGGACATTTATTATCATTAGCTGACAATGGGATCCATGTCATCATTATAATAGTCAAATGTTCTGGTATCAAATTCGGATTTCAATGCAGAGGTCCCACAGCACTCAACGGCTAGCACTGCATGGTTTTTGCTCTGAGGCGTCACAGAAGATAAATGCCATTAGCCATATATTTTAATGCCAGATGATTTTCTCTATTGGGAACTATTCTCTACTGCAGCTTTACTCTCTTTCAGCATTCTTAGTGCAAATGATTAACAGCTGGTCATCAACTCCTGTTAAATGGATTTTTATAAACTTGAAGAAAGTCTCCATGCCTTCCAACCTTCATCACTGATGTGATTTACTTTATGTAAAAAGTCACTTTCTGAATATGCATAAGCAAATCAGAATATAATTTAAATACCCTGCAGGAGCTTACTGTTTAAAGAGATAAAACTATGAATTATTACATAAATTGGACTGATCCCCATCCTTTAACAAAATGATGTATCCTTACCATACTTCTAGTATGGATGGATGGATGGATGGATGGATGGATGGATGGATATTTCAGAGTCTGCCTTAGTTTTGGGTGAAGGGCACTTGATTTTGCTGTACCTTTCCTGATACAATTGTTTACCTCTGCCAAGTGGGTGGATTCCTACCCCCAGAATCCTGGTGGCTATAAATTTGATTCTAGGTTAGGGAAAGTGAAAAATGTATGATAGTTTGTAACATACGTGAATCTGTTCTGGGAACTGTCAGCAGACTTCCATCATTGAGACAGCAGAGGGGAGAAGCTACTGGTTGGTTAAGATCTGCCTTTTCCTTCTTGCAAACAGGATGGACATTTCTACCTTTTCTTTGTCTCTGCTCTCTAAAAGACAAGCAAAGGGAATGACACATAGTCCTGAAAAAACAAAGCACATCTCCAGTCTTTCCTTAAACAAATTGTTTCCAAGCATCCAATTCATGTATAATTCAGATCTAGTGTAAGATGATAAGATGTAAGAGGTGTTATAAAGTCTCAGAGTGCTTGTGTGAGACGAGGCAATGATGATGGGGTATAAAATAATCCAAGTCAACATGAGATGAGTATGCTTATGTGGAAAACTGAAAACTTGCATTGATCTATGAAGAGAAGAGGATGATGTAAGAGGAGAGAGGGAAGATCAGCCATATATGGGGAAGAAAAGCAAAGACGTAGAAACATGCAGTTATACAGTGAATTAAAAAGAGACTACATACATCTTGGGTGGCAGGGACACAAAATACTGTAATTGCTGAACAGGGAGCAAAAACCAAGTAAAATTAAGTAAACTGAGAGATTAAACTAAAATCTACTACAAAGCATATTCAAAGATTTATAAATGATAATTAAATCCACTCAATTTAAGAAATGTGATTAAACTGAAACTATGTCACTTTTACTCCTGTACATATTGGTTTTGATGATGTCTCAGTGAAGAGAACTATACTCATATCACCAAGATTATTTCCCAAAGTTTCTTCAGCTTCTTTGAGTACCAGCTCACCCTTATTATGGTGTTCCTTAACCTCTGCCTAGTAATGCTAGCTGACAATGTCATCATTGTGACCATCATCTGAATTGATTGTCATAGTTATACACCCATGTACTTCTTCCCGAGCATGGTGTCCACTTTAGAGATTGTGCTACATTGGTCATTCTCACAAGGATGCTATCCAGCCTGGTAGCTTGAGCCAGTCCCCAAAGTACCACGTTGTACCACACAGGTTCTCTTTTTTTTCCCCTTTACTATCACTGCTTTCTGCTTAAAGCAGTGGGATATAAACACTATGTGGCCACCTGCAACTCCATGAAATTAAATACACAGTTGTTATGAACAAGAGGGTGTGCATCCAGCTATTCTACAGAATCATAAATACTGGATTAATTGTATCAATGATACAAGTGACATCTATGATTTGAGCTCCAAGGTAGCCCACTTCTGAGACATTAACCTGTGTTGAAGCCCTTTTGCATTGATGTCACTGTGAGTGGGACCTGACTTGGATCATCAATGTGCTGCTAATTATTGTCCCTACAGGACTGGTTTTCATATAAGGTTCTAGTCATCTCCATCATCCTCAAGATGTATCAGCTGGGCAAGAAGAAAGCTTTTGCCACCTGTGACTCTCATCTCACAGTGATCTTTGTCCACCATGGCTGGGCCCTCATTGCCTACCTCAAACCCAAATCATAGAAGACCAGGGATAAGAATTAGCTGATCTCTGTGACCTACACTGTCACTGTGCCCCTCCTGAGCCCTGTGGTGTACACAATGAGGAACAAAGAGGTCAGGGAGACCTTACGCTGGGTCACAGGCAGGAAACATCCCTTACAACTTAGGAAGAGATATCCTGAGCTTCTTGATATCCATGGCAGGCAGGAACATGAGGATATGTGTTTCATAACCTTCACTCTAGTGACCTATCCCTTAAGTCAGATGCACAAAAAGGAACAGCAGCATCATGGAAGTGAGGATTTAAAAGCCTTAAATAGAGTGGTTGGATGAAGCATCCGCCCTAGACAAAGCAAGATTAATTCTATCTGAAGAAAATGTCAGGAAATAGTGTGGGCCAAGGATTATTATTTACTTCTTGGTTTCCTTGTGAATCTCCATCTAATTGCAGGAGTATAAGAAAATCCAGGGCACACATTAAAGCTTTTTGTGCATCTCCTTCCTTCCTACTTAAAAATGTGATGGTTTCTCAAACTGGAATCCATATTGGAATTGGCTTATATATGATGTTTCCTGTAAAAGTCACAGAGGCAGCATAGTGTGGCCTCAACATGGGACAGTCCAGGGGAAATAGAACCCCTATCCTGGCTACTTCAGTTCTAATAAAACTGTCACAAACAGTGACCAAGGACAGTTTAATTAAAGATAATTGTTGCACCAAGACTTTTGAGCCATGATAGCAGACATTTTTTTGTTTGTTAGTTTTGATTTTAGAGATGGGGTCTCACTATGTGACCTAGGCTGGCCTGCAGCTCAAGAGTCCCTTCCATCTCAGGCTCCTGAACACTGAGACTACACCCAGGTGTAATAACTCCCCAAGATCTTCCTGAGCAAGTTCAACTGCCATTAATTCGGAAAACATATAAGCAAGAATAATGAACTAGACTGGATCCTGGATTCTAGGGTGTTGCATTCAGGTTCACATTGCTGGCAGAAATCACCCAACCAAGAGCAGCTTGTGAAGAAAAAAAAAAAATGGTTTATTTTGGCTTACAGACTCAAGGGGAAGCTCCATAATGGCAGGAAAAATGACAACATGAGCAGAGGGTGGTCATCACCCCTTTGGAATACAAGGTGGACAATAGCAATAGGAGAGTGTGCCAAACTCTGGCACAGGGAAACTGGTTATAACACCCATAAGTCTACCCACAACAATACACTGCCTCCAGGAGGCGTTAATTCCCAAATCTCCATCAGCTGGGAACCTAGCATTCAGAACACTTAAGTTTATGGGGGACACCTGAATCAAACCACCACATAGGGAAATAGACATTAAAGAGTCCTTTGCCTAGCTCAAGGGAGCTGAAAGTCCAGTGGGAAAACATATATTTAAAAGTATGGCTTTAATATTTTAACACATAGTACAAACATAAGATTAAAAGAGGAAGTAAAGAAGAGAGAATGAGAGACTGAGTTGGAGCTATCAGAAATGTCTTCAGAGAGGAGGTATCTCCATTCTGGACTAGTTTTTATTTATTTACTTATTACAGTAGAGTCCTCATTACAGTAGAGTCCTACTGTAGCCCAGGCTGACTTGGAATTCACTATGTAGTCTTGTGGTGGCCTCGAACTACCTACCTCAGCCTCCCAAGTGCTGGGATTAAAAGCATGTGCCACCACACCCACTGGACTTTAGTTTTTAAATACTGATAAAAAATGGAAAATGGACAAGTTGGGAGAAAAGAATTCCAAAGTGAAGGAGCAATACGATTAAGAGCATAAACAAAAAAAAAAACTGCTCAAGGAATGACAAATGATTTAGTAGTGTGTTCACTCCACTGCAGGAGAGTGTAAACAAAGAAAAGACCAGAAAGGTAGGCTGAGGTCAGATAGTATAGGCTTGGTGTGCCAGGCATTAGGTTTTAGGCAGTTAGAATCACCTGTGACTCTGGAACACCAGGATTTAGATTATAATACTTTTATGTAGATTGATGACATCCATTATGCCTAAGAAGCTGAAGAGTATAGAGCTAATGTCTGCATACCAAGACAATCATGGGGGAAAGGATGTGGGGAATACACAGAAATAATTATGCACTTTATTGAAGCTTAAATTGAGAGAGTATGGGACAGAGGCTGATCACGGAGTGGTGGTGAGATTTGAGATGTGGGGTAGATGAGCACCCAGGAAAGGAGGACTTGCTGCCATGCCAATGGCCAGTTATACCTCAAACCCTGTGATCTGCGATCCCTGTGGTACACCTTCTGCTCCAATGAAATAGTAGGCTCCTAAATCAGAAAAGTCTTCAAAAGAAAATACAAAGACCCAAGGGCACATGTAACTGAATCCTAAATCAAAGCTAAGCTCCAACCCTCTCAAGATTAACAGAAACAATTGGAAAAAAAATAATAAATCAATCTGGATATATCTATGTCCACTGAGAACATAATAGCTTGACTAAAAGTAACACAGAGAAGTTTTTAGCTAGGAAAGGCAAAAACTCATAACTAAATGCAAAGCATCACAGGTAAAGGTTCTGATAGTCACTCAGTAAACTATCATGGAGTCTCTACTGTATGTCACATATTGTGTTTGACATGAAAAATGTTGAAATCGACCCTGTGTTGTAACCTGAACATAGGACTTCTCAGTCTTGCAAGGAAGACAGGCTTATGCAGACCTCACCAAAATGCAATGTGATAGAGAAACTGACAAAGCATGCTTAATATTTAATGACAAAGATGTAAGCCTTGGGATATTTTTTTCCTGATCTATATAAAGTAAAATCTCATCAAGCCAAGTTCATGCTGGAGTTCAGTAAGATAAATGCCTGTTTCCTGGACAATAAGGCATTTTTGCTCCGTGTGAGGGGCTGCCTCCTGGGGCTAAAGGCTATGCAGCTCCTGACGGAAGTCATTCAGAGCGTTCATCGTGGAAACCTAGGACATTTATCACCCAGGTTTGCCAGAAACTTTGTTTGAACAGAATAGCTTAACCGTCAAACATGATAGAATAAAATGCCTTCAACCGCTCTTCTCACCTCAACAAGAATCTCTTTATAAAACTTTTTCTCACCTACTAAACAGTTAGTTCCAGCCATTCATAGAATATCTGTCTGGATCAAACAACCCGAGAAGACCTGCTTTTCCCATGGGATTAATTGGCTCTCCACACAGGTCGCATGCCCACTGTCACTTTATGAGCGTAAACACTCCGCACTCTGGTCCCTCGCCCATTATACCTCCCCAGTGATCATTTCAGTAGTTCCTCAGAACAATACTGAGAGGAACAGAGATAAGGATTTCCATTCTATTGAGGACAAGATAGGAGAAAAAAAAGGGTGAAGGCAGAACTTGAACTTGTACCAGTTGCCTGGCATTTTCTGTTTACCCAGAGTACATCAACATCCAAGAATGACTCACCGTGAAGATAATAATAATCAGTCCAAGAAAAATTCACATTCTTCAAAGCTGCAAACTTCCCAGAAAAAAACAGAAACCTCATCCTGAGCTTTTTTCAAGACAGAAGAATCTGAATTGTACATGGCAGGCCCACTGGGACCCTCGTTAGCAATGGGGCCTCAAGAGAAAGAACAGCTCCAGTACTGGGCATGCTGTGATCTTATTCATGCAGAACCAGCTCATGTTTTAGAAAGATGAGTATCTATCTCCTCCAATATTAAAACCAATCACAGAGAAGCATAAAAGCTCTGCAAGCAAACCTGGCCTTTACTAGGGAGTGGATTTAAGAATTCAGGAGATCCTAAATGTGGGCTAGAAGAGAGCCAACGCATATAAAATTCCCTCCAAAACATAGGTGGTCATCCCTTCTACCTAGTACTAACTTTTCTCTCCGTTGGAGAATTTGCTTATATTTTTTCAGGTGGACAACGAACCTGAAGGGAGGATCAGCTAACCACACCTCACCAGGGCCCCAGCTGAAACCATAGAACAACTCAGGGGAAGGGCAAGAGTTCAGCGTTCATGGCGATCACAACACCAGAAAAAGGCTGAAGCAGATAAACAAAGAGAACATCCAACTCCAACTAAGCCAGATATCCAGAGACACAGAGGCTCCCAAAACCTCATCACTGAAGCAGAACTAAAATGACCCCAATGTGGCTCAGGGAAACTCGCAGAAGAGGGGGCGGAAAGATTGTTAGAGTCACAAGTTGGGGCATTATGCACAGAGACTGGGGCCTACCCCCAGAACTCTTGACTAACCTCACAATGCATGACCCACATTCCCCATTGATGAGGGTCCCTTTGAAAGTGGGAGGACAGGGAGGAGGACAATGGAACCAATACTATGAATGTAAAATCAGAATAACATAAATTTTAAAAAAAGGAAAAAAAAAAAAAAGAACTCAGGAGATCCTGAGTTGTGTCAGACCCAGCACTAGGCACTGAATGTCCATTGGTAAACTGTGCTCGTTGTCTGGCCTCTGGACTGAGTGGATATGCATATGCAGAATATGCTAATTTTTATGTACACTGAGGAGTCCTAAACTAGAGTTTTAAACCACTAGTAGGAGTATAGAAAGAAGAAACATTTAGTTCCAAGTCACGATTTTAAACTATCACTAATGAAAACAAGTTCAAGTTCCAAGCTTCTCATCCAGTCCACTTCCCACAATCACAAGCCAAGCCCCATCAGCAGGAGAAGTCATAGAGTAGAGACTCACGGTCTTACTAATGGCCCACCACTGCTTTACAGGAAATAACCTTCTGCAACTGAAGTTGTGACATCTTTTTTTTTTCAGAATACCCCTGACACTTCAGATAGCAGGAGCTCCTCAGTCACTGCCAAGTCAGATGAAGCCAAAAGGCAGGAAACATCTTTACACTCTTCCTGATGAACAGCTCCTCCCTTCTCTGCAATCCATACACATTTGTCTCAGAGACTTATGTAAGCTCCAAAGGAAACTTGTGCTCACTTGCACTGAGTAGCATGGAATAGGGGATAAATAATTCAAAGACACCTGAACTGGGATGATGGTTAATGATTTCCCTATAAGATCTTGAGAAATAAAAGGCCAAAAAAAAAAAAAAAAAAAAAAACTAACTGAAGACTAATAAGTGAGAGAGAGAGAGAGAGAGCCCATTCTCAAATATGGTCTACTGACTTTATATCATCTCCTCATGTGGCAGCTGCAATGTGTGAAAATGGGCTTCTAACCAAAGTCTACCACAGGATGATCCAGTAGTCACACAGAAGGAAGAGGGTATTTGGAAAGTAAATGGGAAGATACGTTTAGTCATAATAGGAAAATACTATTGGCTTTTATTTGGCAATGAGACTGCGTGTCTTACCCAGGGCTGGAAGGTAGATGCTGTAGCTTCTAGAAATCATGCTAGAGCTCCTTCTTTTTCATGGACCCTCCCAGTGCTGCATGATGGATTCTTTCAACGGGACCTGGCCCTTCTTTGCTCATTCACCATTTCCAGGGCCTCTCATCTTCCTCTTTAGCTCTGGACCATGCCCCTCACAGCCCATCCAGCAGCTCAATAGCTCCCTCTTGCTCACCCTCTAGCCTCTGGTGGCTTCCAGGTCTTGAACGCAACACACTAGCAGCATCAGCATAGTTTAGAGAACACTTTCATCTGATCCATGCCACAGGCCTGTGATGCTGGCAGAAACAATATCATCTGCACTGTATCTGTTAGGCAGGCAACTCAGGCCCAGAAGAGATGGTTAGCCTCTGATAACACAGCTGAATCCACAGAGGTATGGGGAGACAAGCAAAAGTGCTATTTCCATGCTGTTCCTGATAATCAGCACCAGGGTGTAGGAGACAGATCCTGAGGACACTCAACACCTACCAAAGCAGAGATCCAGATTCCTAAAAACTCATCACTGAAGTAGACTTAAAACTCACTCACCACAGCTCAGGGAATTTTCCAGAAGAGGAGGCAGAAAGACCGTAAGAGCCACAGGTTGAGACATCATGCCCAGAGGCATCCCCCCCCAAAATAACTGACTACTGCTCCCACAAAGCATAAACTACAACCCCATGCAGAATACCTACAACCCTATTGGGGAGCATCCCCAATGGAATGGGGGCAAGGAAGAGGGAAAAGAGGGTACTAATAGATGATGGATCCATACGAAACATCTTTTTAATAATAATAAATATTTAAAATGCAAAGGCATTATAGTGCCTAGAAGAAGTGACAGAGGAGTGCTCAGCAGTGAAACATCTCTATCACACCCTCCAAGGCTCAGGGTCCATTGCAGAAGAGGTGGCGGATAGAATGTAAGAGCCAAAGGAAGGGTACCATTCCTTACAATGCAACTGTCCAGACAGAAATTGAACTTGAAATCTATGACCTCGCAGTGCCTGGTAATACCTTCACAAGACCCTCATGATAGGAGAAAAAGACGAAGACATCAAAATAAAAGACAGACTAATGGAGAGAGGAAGGGGATATGATGCAGAGTGGATTTGTGAAGGGGAAACTGGGAGAGAAGTCGAGTCAGACATGGATGACTGTTAGCGTCTCAATGTAAACCATGTTAGTTTTCCAAATCCACCTGGTTTCACTGCCTTTCTTAACTTGAGAGATGTCCCTTTCATATTTTTTTTTGTAGCAACTGAATTTTATCTCCACACTGACATCTCCCAGATAAGCACACACTTGTGTATTTATTTTGCTTGGAAGTGACAGCAAAGTGTCCCCTGAGCCAGGGCCTGGCTCTGCTATTGCTGCTCCGACAGTTCTCGAGCTGCCCCATACGATCCTCCAGCTTGCTATTTCCATCTACTTGAGTGCCTTCTGGGTTTTTCTTCTACAGTCTATTCTATTGTGTAGACATCATGGTTGTCTTTGATCTTTTGAGGAATTATCTACACAGGTGCTTTGTGTGGGAGAACTGGTGAAACACTCTGCATGATCGATGAGCTCACAGCTGCCTGCTATTAATAAGCCTTGCTAAACAGCGACAAAAAGGACATCTGTCACCATGGTTCCAAACCCTCAGGAGGCTCAGACAAAATTGGAGTTTCATTGCTAATTTCACAATAGTAAGCTCTTCCCCTTGACCTTGACCAGCCCAAAGAAATTTATCAAGTCTAGGTCATTTGTAAACATGTTCTTCAAGTATGCATGCAAATCTTTCTCTTGCCTTGGGGAATTGAAAATGCAAGATTTTCTACTTTTGTGTCTCTGTTTTTTAACACTCGCACCTTATTCAAAGGAAGTTAGGGGTTGAGTGGATGTAGTTTAACTGTGAGTACTAAAGGAGGAGGGTGGGAGAAGAAGGTTTTCAGAATGAAAGTAAATTATGAGGAGGGATAGAGGGTTGGTAATAAACAATAGTGAAATGATTTTCTGATTTATTTGGCTATCTTTCTCTTGTTTCATGTCTTGATTTAGTGTCCAAACCACAGAACGATTTAGGTACAAGACTTTCTACTTCTGAGCAATCATTGCTAAAGTACTTATGTCTAATCAATTACAAACGAATGGACACTATAGTCAGTATTGGCTCTTTTACAAACCTTTTCAATGATTTTAATCAAAAACAAAAAAAAATGGACTTCAAAGTTGTCATTCCCTCATTACCACAGGGGGAGAAAAGCCAGACAAACTAAAAATAACTTTTACTGGCCCTCTCAGATCATTTAAGTTTCAAGGTGGAACCTGAAGATCTGGTGAGGTAGGTGCAGTGAGAGAGATAGAGTAGGCTGTACCTGGAGCAGCAGACATGGAGATGGAAATGGGAAGTTACTGTATGTGGCTGACTTGCTGCAGAGCTTGGACCAGCTTCAAAGTAAGAAAGCCCTATGGGCTGTGGTGTCTCCCCTGAGCTGCCTCACTGTCTGGGTTTTGCATTCAAGAACTTCACTACATTCTCAAGATCAAGATTCAGGTCCAGTCTTTATTCTGGCAAGAGGAAGGACGATTACTCATTGTAAAATACAGCTAGATTACATACACACACACACACACACACACACACACACACACACACGGTCTACATTGTATCATTTCATAGAAAGTACTTTTCTAGACCCTGAGACAGGGGAAATTCTCCATCTAATCACCTGCATCTTTCCTATCTTCATTAAGTGAGGAGGATAGTCACAATCTACAGGACTGCAAGTAAATAAATGAGGAATTATGCAGACAGGGAAGAGAGTAGAAATCCTGGAGAATATAACTCTACTTCTGCAGAAACACATGTGAAGGTCACAGCCCTAAGACATAGTCTAGATCAAAGAGTGAGAGCTGATAGTAACATAATAGAAGATCTTTCATCCAATCCATTTTTTAAAAAAAATATATATTACTATATATTCATTATACAAAGTAGTGAATTTCATAAAAAATTATTCATGGGAACTTAAAATGCAAGATTTTCCATTTTTGGATCTCTGCTTCTTAATACTCTGACCTTATCCAAAGGAAGTTTAGGAGTTGACTGGATGAAGTTTAATTCTAACCACTAAAGGAGGAGGGTGGGAAGGGAAGGCTTTCAGGATAAAAGTAACATACCATGGCCATATTCACTCTTCTTTACCCTCTCCTGTCCATCCTCCTGATAGTGCTAATCCCTTTCTATTTCTCAAATAGTAGTCCTCCTTCTACATTAACACACACACACACACACACAGCACCATACATGAGGGGAGACTATGCAGTATTTTCCTTCTGAATCTGGTTTACTTCACTTAATGTAATGATTTCCAGTTACAGCCATTTTCCTGAAAATGACATCATTTCAAGGCAGCATGGTTCTCGCACAAAAACAGACATGTAAAGCAATGAAATATAATACAAGGTCCAGAAATAAACCTACACAATTACAGCCACCTGATTTTTGACAAATGTGCCTAAAACATGCATGGAGAAAAGACAGCCTCTTCAAGAAATAGTGGTGAGAGAATAGGATATCTCCACGTAGAAGAATAAAACTAGACTCATCACTGGCTTGTGCAAAAGCTAGTTCAAATGGGTCAATGACATGAATGCAAGACCTGAAACTTTGAAAGTACCAGGAGAAAACATTTCAAAACATTAGCATAGGCAAGGACTTTCTGAAAAGGACTCCCAATAGCTCAATAAATAATCACAAGAATTGACCAGTGTGAATGCATGAAATTAAAAGGCTTCTGCTCAGCAAAGTAAATAGTCAGGAGAAAAAAAGAGACAGCTGACAGAATGGGAGAAAATATTTGTCAGGCATACATCTGATATGGGATTAATATCTAGAATACATAAACATCTCCCGCACTTTTATGTATCAACAGGGCTCCAATACAGTAACAGTATAACTCAGCAGAGGGGGAGGGCAATACACAGCCACTCACTTAGGGAGACTCAAAGACAAGAGACGAGGACCAGGACACTAACACCACTTGAAGTCTCTGCCAGCTCCTGGCCAGATTAACATAGCTACTCACATGAAAGGCCTATTTAACACCGCCCAAAATAAATTCTATTCCTGCCAAAAATAATTACAAAGCATAGGCTGAGAGGGATGACTCAGTAGTTAAAGGTGATTTCTTCCAAAGCCTTCCAGCCCAGATTCAATTCCCCAGCCACCAACATAAAGCCAGACACAAAACATGCTATAAGCTTCTGGCATTCATTTTCAGTTTAAAAGGTCCTGGTGTACCCCCACCCCCACCCACATGCAGATAAATAAATAAATAAATAAATAATAAACATACTGACAAGTAACAAAAGAACAGAGTCTTACAAGATGAAATTCAAACATTTCAGATACTGTGTGTGTATGCATATATATATGTGTGTGTGTGTAATGTATGTATATATTTATTTATATATCACATATTATATCATATATATCAAATATGTATTTATATATCATATTTATATATGTGAGTAAATTAACAGCATTCAAAAACTGATGGTTAACAAGAAAATTAGAAAGCCTAAAAATAATAGAGGGCTGGGGAACTGGTTCAGCAGGTAAGAACACTTACCTAAAGGATGAGGGCAGAAATGGACCTGATTCACCCTGAGATCAATTAATTTCCAGGGCCTATGTAAACAGCTGGGTATGGCTATGAACATTTGTAACTTGAGTCCTATGGGAAGCAGAGAAAAGAGAATTGCTGGAGCTCACAGAAGCTTCAGCTCCGTAATCAGAATTGGTCATAAGAAAAACACACGGATAAGCAATAGAGAAAGGATACCCAACATTCTCCTCTGACCTCTGTGGATGGGCACACATATCTGCACATAATGTGCATAAATCACAAATACACATACACACAGACACACACACACACACACACACATGCGGCACCACCACATCACACACAATACACAAAATAATAATAATAACAGAGAAATGCTAAAAAACAAAACAAAACAAACAAACAAACAAAAAACGTTTCCATGGGCTCATCACTAGGCCCAGCATGGAAAATATGTCAATAGAAACTTTCCAGGCTGAAATTTTTTAAAGAAAAATAGGAATATCAAAGAATCTGGGGACAGTGGTGAGGAGTAAGACATATATGAGATCTGAACAACAGGAAGAGAAGAACAAGAGAACAGAAATGACAGCACTAAGCCACCAAGCCAGACATCTAAGGGAACACCAAACAGAATAAATCACCACCAAAAATAAGAAAGCCAAATCAACAAAAATCCTGCTCATGCGTATTAGAATCTAGAGGTAGAGAACCCAGAATAAAGAGAATATTCTCAGAAAGTCCAGATAGACAACAATAGAAAAATTAACAATGACTTCTTGTTAGATACTATGTCTCTATACTATGTATGCAAGATGAAAGGGGAGTAGATTTTTGAAGTGCTTAAAGGAGAATCTACCAGCATAGACCCAGTTATGGAGCAAAATTATTCTTCAGAATTGAACAGGAACTAGTCTCTCAGGCAAAAACAAAGCAAAACAAAGTAACAAAAACCCTGACAGCATTCATTGCCAACAGACCTGCCATTCAAGAAATGTTAAGGTAGCTTATTATTCATTACTATAGGTCACAAACATGTATTAACAAAAATAGAGGAGTAAATGGAAATAAAATCATTTCCGTTACTTGTAATCATCCTAAAATATAGTGGTTTATTTTTTACAACAGCAATAGTAGTAATATATAGGGTTAGTGAAACGAAGGACAGCAGTGTCAAAAGTAGCAGAATAAAATAGTCTATTAGTAGATATATATGCTATGTACTGAGCAGGCTAGTGTTTTTGAATGTAGACTTAGATTAATTTTAAATGTACATTGTAGACTCCAAGTTAACTTAATATTTTCAGGAAAAATTGATGTGTTAAGAGATGTAAAATAAAGTATATAAGATACTCAGGTTAGGGCTGGAGAGATGGCTTAACAGTTAAAGCGCTTGCCTACAAAGGTTCAATTCTCCAGGACGCACATAAGCCAGATGCACAAGGTGGCACATGCATATGGAGTTTGTTTGCAGCAGCTGAAGGCCCTGGCAAGCTCTCTCTCTTTCAAATAAATAAAATAAATATAAAAATTAAAAACAAAGGATACTCAATTAAAACCACAAAATACAAAAATAAGAAAAATAACTGTATAATAGAAATGAGTAGGAAATATGGTAGATAGCCCAAATATATTAACAATGAAAAGACAGTTTGACAACTTGGATTTAGTACTTACAGGTTCTATCTGAGGAAACAGAACCCATTTAAACAGCTGAAAAAAACAGAAATGAAGAAATATGTACTGTGCTAACACTAATGCAAATAAAGTTGCACCAACCATATAAATTCCAGGCAGAGTTGCATTCAAAACCAAAAAAGTTATAAAAGATAAAGTAGGGTATAGATCATGATGAAAGCATCAACTCCATAAGAAGTCAAAGATGTTCATTATGTCTATAAGAAGACATAAATACCCACATACTTCACAAAAGGACATCAAAACCTATGAGGCCAAAACTGTTTGAACTGGAAAGATAAAGACCATCTATTAGAGTTGAACTCTTCAATGCCCGCTGTCAGTCATTCATAGGTTAAATCAGTAAAATGTCAGGAAGAAAGGAGAGGATGTGAACAGAACTATCAATCACTTGACCTAATTGACATTTATAGACTAAGCCATTCAACAATGGTGAAATGAACATCTTTCTCAAATCCAAATGAAACCTTCATCAAGATCAACTTCTTGGCAACATGTACCACGCATTTACAAACACAATAAAACAGATATCAAAACAGATATCATGTAGTGTCTGTTCTCAGACCATAATCAGAAATCAAAAATAGGAGGATAGCTGAAAAACCCAAAATATTTTGAAATAACTAAACAATCTACGGTCCAAAGATTTCTAAAAAGGAAAAAAAAAATTGAGACAGAATCTCACTCTATATCCTAGGTTGGTCTCAAATTCTCAATTTTCTTGCTTCAGATACCTTCATGTGGGGATTACAGTCATGTTTCAATATAGCCAGCCTGAAAATATTTTTTTATTTATTTTATCTGCATGAAAATGGAAACACTATTTATCAAAATTTTGGGAATGCACAGAGAACAATGCTTGAAAAGAAATTTATAGGCTTAAATTCATACATTTGGAAAGAAAAAATTACCTACCATAAGGCACCTAATGCTGTCATAGAAAATAAAAGAAGAGGAAATGAAGCTTAAATCAAGCAGAAGAAAAGTGAATACTGCATAAATCAATAAAGTTGAAATAAGGAAAACAATGAGAAAAATCAGCAAAGTCTAATAAAATTAATAAACATCTAGATAACAAGAAGAAAATAAAGAGATAAATTGCCAATACTATAAGTGAAAGTGAGTTAAAATTACCATCCTATTTCATAATCTTAAAAATGCTGTGATGGGGCTGGAGAGATGGCTTGCGAAAACCTAAGGCCTGCAAAGCCTAAGGATCCATGTTTGACTTCCCAGATCCCATGTAAGCCAGATGCACAAAGGTGAGGCAAGTGCAAGGTCGCACATGCCCACTAGGTGGCACAAGCATCTGGAGTTCTATTTCAGTGGCTGAGGCCCTGATGAATCAATTCTCTCTCTTTCTCTCTCTAAATTTTTTTTTTTAAATGCTGTGATGGAATACAGAAAGTTCTATGCCTAGAAATTTGGTAACTTCCTTGAAAGAGACACGTACCGCAACTAATCCAAAGGGAAGTACATTAACTAGCCTTTTATATATTAAAAGTGAATTAGTGAAAATCAACCTTCAAGAAATTAAAGTGCCAGGCCTAGATGTCTCTACTTCTAAATTTGATGAAACCATTAAGGAAGAAATAACACCAGTTCTCCATGTCTCCTATAGAAAGTAGAGGACAGAATAATTTCTTTTTTAAAACAAATATTTGTATTTATTTTGAAGGGGAGAGGGAGAAAGTATCAGGACCTCCTGCTGTTTCAAATGAACTCTAGATGCATGTGCCACTCTGTGCATCTGGCTTTATGTAGGTATACTGGAAAATCAAACCCAGGCCTTTAGGCTTTGCAAGCAAGTGCCTTAATCAGTAAGCACCTTTCCAGCCCCAGGAGAGAGAGAAAACTTTCCAATTCTGTGAGGTCAATAGTTCCCTAATACCCAAACCAGACACAGAGATTTTCAAACAAAAGACTAAGACCTGTAATGAATAGTTTCTTTTTCCTTTTTAGAAAAATCAAAATCTTCAACAAAATATGAGTAAATCAAGTCTACAATACATATCTACTGTGTTGATGGCTCAGTCAGTAAACTGTTTCATTGCAACTATGAATACCTGAGCTCAGATGCCCAGCCCCACACAAATGCTGGCAGGGCCACCAGCTATAATACCAGCATGCAGGAGGACAAGCCGGAGGATCAGTGAGGCAAACTAGCTGGGCAAGCTCTGGCTCAAGTGACAGAACCTGTCTCAATAAATAAGGTGTTGAGCAACTGATGACACCCAACATTTGCCCTGGCCCCCATGCATAAACACATGTGTACATACGCCACACATGCGTGCACAAACTCACATACAAGTAACGCACACAATCCCCATGAAGTTGGTGCACCACCACTATTGTTCCATGCACACACCAGGATTACAGACACCCATGACAGCATGCAGCTTTCTAGGTGGATCCTGGAGATCCCAACTCGGATACTCATGCTCACACAACAAGCGTTGATCCACTGAATCATCTCTCTGGCCCAAGACAAAGAAAACCTTTTAGAAAGCTCAATGTCCATGAAACTGGTACTTGCTACCTGTGATCACGTACAAGGCAGCAGTGGTGTTTCTTAGCACTCACATACATGCTGCTCAAAGTTCCAAGGTATGGAATAAGGAAAACAGGGATATAGAATGGAAGGAGTAAATAATAATTCTGTTTTTATTCACAACTGACACAATTATTATTCAGTATACCCACAAAAACTTAGAAATAATAAGTGAGGGAATGTGAGATGGCTCAGCAGTTAAAGGCTTACAAAGCCCAATATCCCAGATTTGATTCCCCAATACCTATGTAAAGCCAGATCCACAAAGAGGCACATGCATCAGGAGTCTGTTTGTAGCAGGAAGAGGCCTTGGTGTTATATACTATCAATAAAAAATTGAAAAGCTAAATTTAAAAAGTAATATTTGTAAAAATGCCAAAGTAATGAAAATGATGGACATAACTCAAAAATGTTAAGGCTGGATCCTACTGTAGAAAATACTGATAGATATGTTTACATAAACAGTAGTGTTTATGTAGAAAACAAAAAAATAGTGCATAACATGAATTAAAAAGCTAAGATTATTTAAGCTAATTGATGGATATTCTATTTCTTGGTTGAAAGACTCAATATTATTAAGATACTGATATAAATTGCACAGTAGTTATGTGTGATTGTTCAATATTGAGTACTTAGGCAAAGATTATTCAGTTGCAACTAAATATAGTAATTTTAAGAAAGATTCGTGACTTCCACTTCATTTAAATTCTAAATGTTTGTAAATCATAAGCTATGTCAAAAAAAGGTAGGTAAGACACACACTAGGCTAAAATGTTTGCAACATGTACAAACAACAAATGATTGACAGCCATATTGTGTGAAGAATTTATAAAAACAAATTTAAAAGCAAACAGTAAAATTTTTCCTGGCCAGGAAGCTAGAATGAGCTTGGAGGGAGGAGAGTGAGGGCTCAGAGGAGAAGCTAGTAGACAGGCAAATGGAGGGATAGAATACAATACAGTGGGTGGAAGGGTCCTGAGGGGCACACAGGGGAAAGGTAGGGTGGATACATAAAGATGGCATGAAATAGTATTGTAGAAATCTGTCTTCATTACCTAATTAAAAAGCATCACTTTTTTTTTTTTTTTTTTTTTTTTTTTTTTTTGAGGAAGGGTTTCACTGGAGCACAGGCTGACCTGGAATTCAGTTTGTAGTCTCAGGGTGGCCTTGAACTCACAGCGATCCTTCTACCTCTGCCTCCTGAGTGCTGGGATTAAAGATGTGCGCTACCACGCCCAGCAAAAGACATAACTCTTAAGAGAGAGAGAAAGGAAGGAAGAGAGATAGATAGAATATTAGACAGTTTGGATGGGCGGTGGCTGGGAAATCCCTCCTGCTCACCACAGTGAGCTTTTGCTCAGGAAGGCCCATGACCCCCAAAACAATGCAGTCCGTTGCCAAAACAGTGGCTGTCACCAGGCTGAGGTCACAGAATGTTGAGATTTAGATGGAAATGCTGAAATTGAGACGGAAGCCAGCTTCTTGCTGGATAGCTCTCAGCAAGCTGCTGGAGGATAGAAGCCACCAATGGCATGGACAAACAGTGAATCCTCTAAGCTACAAAATCAACAGCCAGACAAGATGTACCCAGCACAAGAGTAGCACAAAAGTCGTGGGGTAATCAACTGCTCTCTGATTGGATGTAAGTCCCGTTCTATGAGACAGCATTCATGCCTGGTTCTGAGAACCAAGCCTATGGCTTGGAAGGACATAGAACCTAGAGGAAAGCTTTCACTGTTCTTTCACTAAATGGAGTGGTCGTGCCCATTATAAAGTCTATTTCCTTTGATCAGTGCTGTTAGTACCCTTTTAAAAAAATTTTATTTTATTTATTTATTTGAGAAAGAGTGAAAAAGGCAGAGAGAGACAGAGAGACAGAGAGAGAGAGAGAGAGAGAGAGAGAGAGGGAGAGAATGGGCTCACCAGGGCCTCCAGCCACTGTACACAAACTCCAGACACATGCGCCACCTTGTGCATCTGGCTTTCATGGGTCCTGGGGAATCAAACCTGGGTCGTTAGGCTTTGCAGGCAAGGGTCATAACCACTAAGCCATCTCTCCAGCCCCCTGTTCTTACTCTCGGTTACAGAATCTGCTTTTAGAAATGGTAATAGATACCAGAGAGACCCAGAGCACATTCAAATGACAAGAAAAGAATGTCCAGTCTAGCACTGGATGAGTCATCTCTATCATACCTGCCAGGTCCCAGGAGACATTACAGAGGAAGTGGCAGATTAAACATGAGTGCTACTCTTACTGCTAGCCAGAGAACTTCTTCCAGGAAGATGGTGGTCGACACTGAGAGTCTCAAAATTCATCAAAGCAGAAGAGGTTGCTGACAGCTCAACACTAAAGAAGAATTCTAACATGCCTTCCGAGGGTCAGAAGACATCGTGGAATAGAGGACAGAAATAATGTAAGAGCCACAGGGTGGGAAGGTGTACTGTGAGGCATTACCTTCCCCACAGGAAATCATGGGCCCGCAGTGATTACCCATATCCCCACTGAGGAAGCTCCCAATGAATGGGGTCAGTCATGAGGGAACAAAATAGGATAGCCTGATGGGAATATGACCAACTTGCAAAATGTTTACGTATTGAAGTTCACAATAAAAAAAGTATAAAAACAAATGAAGTCAGCATACCAAAGAGACTCCGACATGCCCTCAGCAATGATGAAGCACAATTTGCAACAGCTAAGCTAACCAGCTACCTATCAACAGATGAATGAATAAAGCAGAAGTGTATACATACAAAAAATTCTATATCATTTAGCCATAAAGTTTGGCTAAATGATGCTGGGGGGATGGCTCACCAATTAAATGTGCTTGCTTGCAAAACTAGCTGACTTGAGTTAAATTCCTCAGCCACCCACAAAAAGCCAAGACCCTAGTGCATGCATGCGCACACATGTGCAAATATATAAGATAAAACAATTATAAAACAGCAAAATTTATCCAAAAACTTACTGACGTAGAGAATGGCTAAGTGGCAGTTTAAAATCACGACTCAGGGAAAACTGTGACTATTCATACCCACTAGAGTAGTAAAAATTAAAAATGTATCAATATCCAGCTAAATATAGTAATTAAATAAACCTTGCCCATTGATCAACCCAAAAGCATTGGCACATTCATAGCCTTTTAATTTTTACAGCTGTTCTATAAACTGGTGATGAGTCATAGCATGTGTATGCATTAATGGATATTTTAATAAAGTATCCATGATGTTTGTCATAAATTCTGCTTCAGAATACTGAGCACAAGTGTTTTCAATATGTACCAAACAGCAGAACAAAGAATAAAGTAAGACAGCCTCTTATTTAAGAAAAAAATAGTATACCAGAATTGTTCACTTAATGTAGCTGAAGTACTGTCCATTATAATAGAAACCAATTTTCTAATATATAAGTAAAATAAAAGACATAAAATGATCTATGCCATATATTTTGATGCTTTAGGTTTTTAATCAGCAACTTTTCTTTGTAAAATCATACGCTCTTTGTGACTTCCCTAATTAGACGGTTTCTCCTATCACATACTTATCTAAAATAAAGCAAAGAACTTTTTAAAATTTTTGAGTAAATCAGTCTAAGATACTATTAAAATGGCTTCATATCTTATGATTAACTCATGACTTAATTGAAAATTCTGAAGTTTTATAAAATATATTACATTAATTTTCTCAAAAAAAATTAATATGGAAATTATATGTGTATGAGTGTAAAAAAATCAGACATTTTGTTTTAGTAAAATTTATAGCTCAGGTGTTTTATAATATTGAACATTTTACTGAGAGAATAACAGTTTCATATGCAGTTGTAAGAATGCTGTGGAGAGATCCTGTGTATGCCTTAACTAGCCAATTTCCCCCAGCGTCATCATCTAGTAAAATATAGTGTTATATCACAAATCGGGACGTTGCCATTAAGACAAATAGAAAACATGTCTGTCACCAAGCAGATCCTTCAATGTATTATTTACTTGAGTCGCTGCTGTAACTGAATATTTTACAGAAGGAAGAGTTTATTCTGGCTTACAGTTCTAGGGGAGCCCTTCCCCTATGGTGGAGAAGGCATGGCAGCAAGAGAGGCTGGCTGAACAGCCAGTTCAGATTGTATCCACCATCAAGAAGCAGAGGAAAACCACGAGTAGGGTCGGGCTATAAACCTTGAACCCTGCCCCCAATGACCCACTTCCTCTAGCAAGGTTCTTTCTCCTAAAAGTCCACCAAAGAATGTCAACAGCTAGGAACCGAATGTTCAAACCCATGAACCTGTGGGGGACATTTTACAATCAAAAGAACATTGCTCTTTCTTTTAGCTACACCCACTTTCTTCACTTTTTGAATCTAAAGTTTATAGAAGTTTTTTTTTTTTTCAGAATAATTCTCTAAAGATGAACCCTCTTTGGCATGGGTACCAATAGTTTACTCCTTTTAATTGAGCAATAGCCTTCCAGCCTATGGATATACCCTAGATTCTTGAACCATCCATCCTTTGAAAAACATGCACATGATTCCAATATTTAGCTATTAGAGACAAAATAACTATATATATCCACATACATATTTTGAAGTGACAAAGTTTTCATGTCTCTAGTGTAGAAGCCCCAAGAGTAAGTGTTAGGTTTATACACCCCCAAGTGACTTTACCAGTTTACACTCCTACCATTAACATATTATGATCCAGTCTCACTACCTCCTCACTGGCCTTCAATGCTGTATTTTCCATTTTGGTGGGCATATAATGATATGATTTTTTAAATTAAGTATATACTTTATAGCCAGGCATGGTGGCACATACCTTTAATCCCAGCACTCAGGAGGCAGAGATAGGAGGATCACCTTGAGTTTGAGGACACCCTGAGACTACATAGTGAATTTCAGGTCAGTCTGGGCTAAAGCAAGACCTTACCTCAAAAAACCACACACAAAAAAAGTATATACTTGATATAGACACATCATGTAGTACCACCATTTCCCTCCTCCCTGCCCCCATTCTCCTGAGGGCCGTCCTCAGTGGGATTGCTGTTATTCCCCATGGGGTAGTGGGTTATGTGTTGTGAGAGCAGCAGTCAGTCACTGGGAGGAGGAGGGCAATGGCTGTGGCTCTGCCCTCCCAATCTATGGCTCTTCCAATCTTTCTGCCCTTCTTCCACAAAATTCCCTGAGCCGTGGTTGGGTGTGTTTTAAGTCTACTTTAGTGCTGAGCTCTCAGGAGCCTCTGGATCTCTGCTTAGGTATGTGTTCAGTATCCTCAGTGTCTCTCTCCTTCACCCTGGCGCTGACTGTCAGGCTCGCCATGGAAACGGCACTCTTGCTCATTCACCAATTCCTTTGTGGTTTCACTTGGGCCCTGGTTGCTGTATGAGGGGTGGTTTATCTCCTTGATTTTTGCTTCCTTCTGAAAAAGATGGGGAATGAGGTCAGCATAGGTTAAATGAGATAAGCATTGTTATTTTAGAGAGATTTTGATGGATGTCTCCCCTCTTTGGGACAAAAACTAGTGAGAGCTTGTCATTAGAGACCATGATTTTAATTTTAACTTTAAAATTTTTTTCTAATAACTAATGAAGCTCAAAGTAGCAGTTGCCTTGTCGTTGCTGGGAAAAAAGAAGCAGCTTAGGGAAGAAGAGTTTATTTGAGGCTTTCAAGGGGAAATTTCATTATAATGGAGAAAGCATAGTAGCATAAGCATCTGTAGCGGGTGTTGTATCTCCACATGAAGAAGGAAGAAAATATCTGAGCTAGCCTTCAACACCCAGTAGGGCTGGATCTCAAGGCCCATCCACAGCAACATACTTCCTCCAGCAAGGCTGAACCTCCCAAAGGCTCTGCCAGCTGGGGATTAATATTAAGTAGGAAGATTAATCATAAACAATTGAGGCTATTTTACATTCAAAAAAATTATTATGCTCAGCATCTTTACATCCTTTCTTGTGTTATCTGTCATCTGACTATCCTCTTCATTGAAATATTTATTTAGGTCTCCAAGCCCAATGTTGACTAGAGACTATAACTTTTCATTATTGAGAAAGTCTGACTCTCTCTCTCTCTCTCTCTCCTATCCCTCTTGTCTTTGAGACACAGTCTCTTGGAACAGACTGCCCTTGAACTCATCCTTCTTCCTCTGTCTCCCTAGTTCTGGGATCACAGATGTGCACCATCATGGCCACCTCTTGACTTTTTTTTTTTTTTTTTTTTTTTTTTTGTAATATAGTCTATAAACCAGTTAGATATGTGGTATATATTTTCACAGCATATTGTCTTTTTATCCACTTTAACACAGCTTTGAATAAAATAAAATGTGATGAAGTCCATTTCCTGTATCACATTTTCAGTGCTCATTTTAAGAATTTCTCCTAAGTCTAGATGCTATCTTTTCCCATGCTTTGCTTTACATGTTTATACCTGTATGTTTTAATGTTTGTACTTGTGGCCAATTTTGACTTAGTTTTATATAATAAAAGAGTATTGCTGGGCGTGGTGGTGCATGCCTTTAATCCCAGCACTCGGGAGGCAAGAGTAGGAGAATTGCCATGAGTTGGAGGCCACCCTGTGATGACATAGTGAATTCCAGGTCAGCCTGAGCTGGAGTGAGACTCTATCTCAAAAAACCAAAAAAAAAAAAAAAAAAAAAAAAAAAAAAAAAAAAAGAGTCAAGTGGGGGGTGGAGAGATGGCTTAACAGTTTAGCATTTAAGGCGTTTGCCTGCATAGCCAAAGGATCCCAGTTCTACTCTCCAGGACCCACGAAAGCCAGATGCACAACAGGGCTCATGCATCTGGAATTCATTTGCAGTGGCTGGAGGCCCTGGCATGCCCATTCTCTTTTTCTGTCTCTCTTTCTCTCTCTCTCTCTCTGTCTCTGTCTCTCTTACTATCTCAAATAAATAAATAAATACAATATTTTTTTAAAAGAGTCTTGGGTTGAAATACCTTCTTTTGCTTATAGTCTCCAAATGTTCCAATATCACTGGTCAAATAGCTGTCTTTTCACCATTTAATTGCTTCTTAGACTTTGTCAAAGAAACATTCATGTGGGTTTTTTTGTTTTGTTTTGTTTTTTGGTTCTCCATTATGCAGTATTGCTCTGTTTGTCTCTCTTTCAGCATTCACAATCTCTCTTACTATAGATCTATAACAAGTTATGATTTAAATATAAAATATCTCCAATAGACTCATGTGCTTGAAAACTTAATCCCTAGTTAGTGGCCTTGTTTATGAAGATTAGCCTTTCTGGCGGAAATGTGTCACTGAGTGGGGGGGGGGGCAGGCCTTGAGGTTTTATAACCAGCTGTCTGCCCCAGCTAAGCTTTCCATGCCATGATGAAATTTCCCCTCAAAACTGTAAATCTAATTTAACCCCTTCCTTCCATAAGCAGTCAGATATGTTGACCCAGCAATGAGAATGTAACTGGTATATATAAAGCTTGTGATCTTGCATGCTGGTCTTTATTTAGTGTGGTTTTAAAGCAGTTGTTCTTAGTATATGGTACATGCATAGTTTACCACAGGTTGTAGATGTCATCATGCTATCCCTTTGAGTGACAAGTAGTAAACTGACCTTCCTATATATTGTAAAACCCTCCTTTTATAAAATAGTTATGTTAAGTATTTCCTCTATGCATATTTAACACCCACTAAGCCTTATTGCATTAGTAGTTAAGCAACTTTTTAATCAACCAGTCAAAAATAAATTTGAAAATTGTGAGAAGGAAGTAACCATATTTCTTTTGCCCATATTTTCCTTTTCTTGGTCTTCCTGCACTGGTACTGTCCTGAGAGGAATTCATTAGGCATTCTCTTTTTGTTGTTGTTGGTTTTTTTAAGTTATTCTAAATTAACTTACAAAATATCAAGTTTCCTTTATAGCATGTTCATATATAGCTTTGGTTGACCCTTCCCCTCATCCCCTTTCACCCCACATCCCTGCCTTCATCTCTACTTATACCCTTCCATTTCAATGACACATGCTATATTTGCTCTTTTTCCCTAAAGCTTCTTTTTTTGGGCCTCTCATGGACTCCTACCTAGTTTCCTGGTGTCTGTATCATACAATCACTCATGCATGTATGTATGTATGTATGTATGTATGTATGTATGCATGTATATCCTAGCTTATATATACACATACATACATATACACATATGGTTTTTGAAACTAGGTTTTGCATATAAGAAAGAACATATGTCATTTGTCTTTCTGGGTCTGAGTTATCTCACTCAATATATTTTGTAGTTCATCTATTTTCCTGCAAATTCTATAAGTTCAATTTTTAATATTGCTGAATAAAATCCCATTGTGTATATGTACCATATTTTCACTATTCATTCATGAATTGATGACTCTCTAGATTGATTCTATTTCCATGCTATTATGACTAAAACAGCAATGAACATGGATGTGCAGGTATCTCTGAAATTAGTCCTTTGGATATATGCCCAGGAGTGATATAGTTGGGTCATATGATAGTTCTATTTTTAGCTTTTTGAGGAACCTCCACAGTGATTTACATAATGACCATACCAGTTCATATTCCCACCAACAATGGATAAGGGTTTCCCTTTCCTTACACCCTCCCAGCATTTGTTTTTGTTTTGTTTTCTTAATGAGAGCCATCCTGTCTGAAGATGGAACCAGTGTTGTTTTCATTTGCATGTCACCTGAGGGCTTACTTGAACACTTTCTAAAATATCCATTGGCTATTTGTACAACTTTTCTTTTGTGAAATCTTTGTTAAACTACTTGGCCAAGTTTTTGATTATTTTCTTGTTGTTTAATTTTTCAGTTCCTTGTATATTCTATATATTAATCTCTGTCAGGTGACAAAGGTTTTCTCCCCTTCTATAGGCTGTCTCTTCCCTGGATTAACTGGTTACTTTGCTGTAAACATTTAACCATTCTTTTAGGGTGGTTTTGACAATGGAATCCCTTTGCTTTCCTTTGATAGAGAAAAAAATCACTCCTAGCTGGGCATGGTGGCACACCTTTAATCCCAGCTCTCAGGAGGCAAAGGTAGGAAGATTGATATGAGTTTGAGGCCACCCTGAGACTACAGAGTGAATTCTAGGTCAGCCTGGGCTAGAGCGAGACCCTATTTCAAAAAAAAATATCACTCTTCCCTGTTGATGAGAAATACTTTTGCTGGACATGGAATTTTTTAAATATTTTATTTATTTACTTATTTGAAAGAGGGAGAGAGAATGGGTGTGCCAGGGCCTCCAGCCACTGCAAACAAACTCCAGATGCATGTGGCACCATGTGCATCTGGCTTACATAGGTTTGGGGGGATCAAGCCTGGGTCGTTGGGTTTTTCAGGAAAGTGCCTTAACTGATAAGCCATCTCTCCATCCCCGGATAGAAAAGTTGTAGTTGTTTTCTTTTGGCACTTTAAATATGCTATACTGCTTCTTTTTAGCCTCTGTGGTTTCTGGTGAGAAATGTTACATCTGGGTTTTCTATCTTGTATAGTAATTGGTAGTATCTCTAGGTGCAATACTTTCCCTGTATGTATGATTTGCAGAAGTTTGACTATGATGAGTGTGTATATAAATTCCTTTTCATTTATCTTGTTTTAGATTATCTCACCTCCTTGACTATGCAATTTTCAGTCTCTTACCAAGTTTGGGAAGTTTCCAGACACTGATTTTTTGAATATTTTTCACCTCCATCCTTTTTCTCCTTTAGTTCTAGGAGTCCAGTGACAGGAGTGGTGTCTCTTTCGTGATAATTTCCATGTCATTGAGGATGTGCTCATTATGTTCTATTGTCTCCTTTATTCAGACTGGAAACTTTCTAATTTTCTTTCTTCTGATTCCTTTTGTCCCTTTCTCCCAGTGCTGAGCCCATACATTGAACATTTTCCAATTTTATGCTGTCCATTTTGTCCTGTTTTTACCTTGTATTTCTCTGCTAAAACTTTGTATTCCTCTGCTGATGCTTCCTATTCTCTCATTTATGTCAAGCATATTCGTAATTGCTCATGAAACGTTGATGTCATGTCTGTGTAACGTCGTTACGTGATAATGCTCACATCTGCACCATTTTGAAGTCAGCTTCAATCAAAAGCCCTTCATCATTCAGTTTGAGATCTTCCTGCTTCTTCATAAGACAAAGGATGTTTTAATTGAAACAGGGATTATTTTATATTGTGTTTTGAGACTTGGAATCAATTGTGTTTAAGTATCCGAGTTTATCCAGTTTTATCTGATGTTACTAAGGAAGAGGAGAGCTTCCTTGGTCCAGGTGGAGACATAAATCCTATCGTTCCCTACTTGGTTTCCATCGATGCTTCTCCTTTCTGCTGCTTGAGATGAGGAGTGTGTTCCTCACATGGCTGTCACTGATGCCATTCAAGCTGGTGAGATGGAGATAATGTATATTGTTATTTCTCCTGAGGGACCTCTGCTGGCACTGAGAGGGTAGTGGCCTTACCGTTGCTGGGTGTTGTTAAAAGACCCAACTTGCTACTGAGCCTCCTATAACACCCTTCATCGGGAAAGGAGGTAGAGACCCAGCTCCCTTTGTGAACACACCCCAGCACTTTCAAACCTCCTCTTGTTGTATTTAGAGAACTTTCATCTCTCCAGTCTTAGTTTCAGTCTAAGTAACCAACTTCATTGTGATTTATATAATAAGTGAATTCTCTTTAGAACACCAGTATTCACTCTCTTTGGAAATCACTTGTAATAATATAGAAGAACAAGTTTGCTAGTTAGGGTGCTTTGGATGTAAAGTGTCCCCCATAGCCTCATATGTTTGTGGTTAAACTTCATACTCCATCCCCAGCTAGTGGAGCCACTGGAAGGTGAAGCCTTGTTGTAGGTAGGTCTTGGTGTGTTATAGCCCAGTCCTGCTTCCCAAGCTCAGCTCACTATCTCTACTTCCTCCCTGAAGTTATACAGATGTGATGCTAGCTGTCAGCTCTTGCCATTATTTCCCCACTATGATGAAACTTCCTCTCAAAACTATAAGCTATAAATAAATCCTTTCCTTCCGTAAGCTGCATCCTCTCAAAACTATAAGTTATAAATAAATCCTTTCCTTCCATAAGCTGCTTCTGGTTGGTTGTTTTGTCCAAGCAATGAGACTTGGTTTAAATTATATTTTTGAACTATTTCCTTTGTGGTAAATTTTCTAAGTTGTTCCAATTGATTTGCTGAATTTTTAAATTATAATCAATATTGATCTCTTGTCACTTTTTAAAAACAAGCTGGACAATCACTTGTTTACAGCAGCTAGAAACCCTGCTACAAATGTACACACATGCACTCACACATACTCATACACACACACTTTAAAAGAACAACATTATTTATTTGAGGGTATATTTATATCAGTAATATCATAATAGAGTTGCTATACCCATAATGTTATCATTAGGATTATAAGCTGAAATCAAGCAGATTTTAATTTTTCAGGTTTTAGAACACACAAAATTGCCTTATTTGTGTGTACAGGTCTATAAGCATCCATGTACTGACTTCTATAGCCAATATTACAGTTAAGATATAATTATTTATTCACAGAAAATGATTCTATCATTTTATCTCTGTATAGTCATAACCTCTCTTCACTCCTAACACTAATAACCTCTGATCTTTCCTTATCACTCTATTTATAGATTTATAGTCTTTTTTTTTTTTTTTTTTTGGTTTTTCAAGGTAGGGTCTCACTATAGCTCAGGCTGAACTAGAATTCACTATGTAGTCTCAGGGTGACCTTCAACTCACAGCGATCCTCCTACCTCTGCCTCCCAAGTGCTGGGATTAAAGGTGTGCACCACCACACCTGGCTAGTCTTATTTTTTTCAGGACTATCATGTCAATGGAATCCTAAAAGTGTCATGCTACTTTTTTTAAATTTTGGACAGAGAGGCAGGGAGAGAAATAGAGAATTGGCACACCAAAGCATCAGCACACCAGACTCTTGCATCACCTAGTGGCCATGTATGACCCTGTGCTTGCCTCACTTCTGTGAATCTGGCTTATGTGGGATCTGGAGAGTCAAATATGGGTCTTAGGCTTTGCAGGCAAGAGCTTTAACCACTAGGCCATCTCTCCAGCCCTCATGCTACTTTTTGACACTCACTTATTACACTTGGAGACAATATATATACATACACACACACACACACACACACATATGTATATATATATATATATATATATATATATATAGAGAGAGAGAGAGAGAGAGAGAGAGAGAGAGTTTATATAATATACAATGCAATTAAATAATGTGCTCATTTAATGTCAAAGGGTATTGTATCATATGAATATAACTTTTTGTTTGTCTATTAATCCATTGAAAGAAATATAAGTCTTTCTATATGTGGTTTTTAGAAATTGTGAATAGAATTCCTATGAACAATAATCGAATGTTCTGTGGATATTAGCTCTTATTCCACTTGTGTAGGTAGAAAGGAGTGAGTAGTTCAGTCATATCAGTTTAACTTCACAAGATACGGCTAGACTGCTTTCCAGAGTGGCTGGATTTTGCCGTCCACATATGAGAATTCTAGTTTCTCTGCATCATTGCTAGCAGTTACTCTTTTCAATGACTTTTTTTTTTAATGAAAGCTTTCTGATAGATATGTGGTTGCATTGTAGAAGTTTACTAAATGTTTCTCTATGGGATAATGACAAGGAACAGCTTTGCATGTGATTGTCATTCGTATATCTTGTGAAGTCGCTATTCATCGTTATTTTGTCATCGTTAACTGGTTTATTTTACTACTTTTGAATTCTGAGGGTTCTTTATATATTTTGAATACAAGTCCATTATCAGATATATTATCTGAAAATATTTTGCTCCAGTATATTGCTTGTCTTTTATTCTCCTTATAATTGCTTTCATGAAGCAAAATTTTCAATTTTGATGAAGTACAATTGATCAACATTCCCTTTTATGTCTGTGCTTCTGTTATTATTTATAAAATTTTTTGCCAACTTCACTTCAGGAAGATTTTATACTAAATTATTGTTTAAGTTTAATATTAATTTGGAATAAGGGTCATATTTTTACCTACAGGTTTCCACTTGTCCCAGTATCCTTGTTGCAAAGATTACCTTTTCACAGCTAAATTGTCTCTGAAACATCATCAAAAATCAGCTGGGGACATTTGTATAAAATAGATCAATCTTATTCAGGAATACAGCATCTCTTTGAAGATTCCCCTCCTTCTATATCTTTATATTGCTTCATTTTGTCTTTATTTGACACATTTATTTCTAGAAATTTCAGCAACAATCTCAATGTTAAATTTTATTATGACTTTGTACTCCGCCCCCAGAATGAGTACAACATCCCTGGTCTTACTCTCTCTTTCATAGGACATAGTCTGATAGAGCCCTCATAAAGCCAACTTATGCTGCTGCCTTGCTTGCAGACATCACAACTAGAAATAGAAAATAGTCTTCTTTTCTCCAATTCCTCCCTATAGCTCCTCTGTCCCTGTACAAATCCTCTTCAAAAGTTCTTTCACATACAAATTATTTATGCCAATGGTCACTGTGGGCCTCTGACTAACAAATATGAATCCCAGTGAAAGCATCACTAAGCCTCAAACTGATATCTTACTCTGTATTTTAAATATGTCTCCATGTTTCAAAATGTCAGCAACAAAGAAATGGCTGCACTTTGAGGATATAAAGATAAACAATTCAGGTATTTTAAATCCCAGCACTTAGGAGGCAGAGGTAGAAGGATTGTTGTGAGTTCAAGATCACCCAGATTACATACTGAATTCCAGGTCAGCCTGGACCCTACCTCAAAAGACCAAAACAAAAAAAAATTGCATTCTATTTTGAGGAACTTAATGAAATCTTGTGCTATCTTGCCTGGGACTTGAGTCATCTGTTTGTCCAGTGTCACCATATTGTCTACTTTGTCCACCCACTAGTCACTGAGTAATTATCTTGGTTATTAGATCAACTGTAGTCACATTTAGCAATTGTGTGGCAGTAACCCTTGTTTTACTTAATGATAACCTTAAATTGCAAAAGTCATGATGCTGGCAATCCGAATTACACAGGGATGCTGCATGTAAAATGCTTCCTTTAAGAGAAAGACAAAAGTTCCAAAAATCAAAAACAAAAAATTTTAACTGAAGTTGCTAAGATTCAGGGTAAGAATGAGACTTCTATCTGTAAAATTGTGAAAGGAAAGAAATTCATGCTGGTGTTACTGTTGCACCTCAAAGTGAAAACGTACAGCTGTAGAGAATAGAAGTGCACAGTTAAGATGCAAAAGACATCACATTTATATGCATAGGATAAAAACATAGTTTGGGACTGGAGAAATGGCTTAGTGGCTAAAGTGATTGCCTACAAAGCCAAAAGACCCAGGTTTGATTCCCTCAGAACCCACATAAGCCAGATACACAAAATATGGCATGCATCTAGAGTTCATTTGCAGGGTTGAAGGCCCTGATGCACCCATTCTCACCCCTCTCTTATAAATAGAATAAAACAATTAAAAAACATAGTTTTATAGAATGTAGTATTGTATAGAGTGTGTATAGGAAAAAATCCAGCATGTATAGAGTCCACTGAGGACCTTGGAATATATCCCTTGTGGATAAAGACAAGACAATATTACAAAAGTTAATCAAAACATTGCTTGGATTAAAAATGGAGTATGGGGCTGGAGAGATGGCTTAGTGGTTAAGGCATTTGCCTGTGAAGCTTAAGGATCCCAGTTCAATTCTCCAGGTCCCACATAAGCCAGGTGCACAAGGGGGCACACACATCTGGAGTTCGTTTGCAGCAGCTAGAGGCCCTGGCATGCCCATTCTCATGATCTTCCCCCTTTCCCTGTCAGTAATAAATAAATAAATAAAAATAAAATCTTTAAAAAAATGGAGGGGCTGGAGATATGGCTTAGCAGTTAATATGCCTGCCTGCCAAACCTAAGAATGCCCATTCAATCTCCAGGTCCCAAATTTAGCCAGATGCAAAAAGTGACACAAGAGCACAATGCCGCTCTTGCCCTCAAGGGGACACACATATCTGGAGTTTGTTCACGGTGGCTGAGAGGCCGCTGGTGCTCTCTCTCTCTCTCTCTCTGCCTCTTCCTCTCGTTCTCTCTCTCTCTCTCTCTCTGACTCTCTCAAAAATAAAAATAAAAAAATAAATTTTAAAAATGGAGTATGAAGAAGCATTTGGAATGTATGATCAATCATTCAACAGTCTGAGTATAAAACATAGGTGGCTCATATAGACATGAAATTAGAATAACATTAGTTGTAAACATATTGAGTTTCAGATGATATAGACATTCAGTGGAAATACTCAGCAGAAAGTTGGAAATATAAGTAAGAATCACAACTTGCAGTGCAAAATGGAGAGCTATCCCAATAAGGCGAAATAGTTAAGCTCTGAGAATAGGAGGTGTCTGCGTGTGAAAAGGCTGAGGACTGAGCCTCCACATCACTGAGCAGCATTCCAGTAGCTGACTCATACAGAGCAGGTGGGAATGGTTTCAATGTAAATAGAAAAGAATTAATTTTAAAAAGCCAAGAGCTTTTCTCTGCTCCAGGCATTAAATTAAATTTTAATGTAAGGAGGCATTTTTTTTTTTAGTTTTTTGCTTTGTTTGACATTGTTTTTGTCTCTGTGAATTTGCCCTGAAAGTTGAGGTAGCCTCACTATTGGCCTTGACTGCTTGATCTTCTCAAATGGAGAAGAAAATAGAATCTATACCATGTGTTCCAAGAAAGCCAGAATTCTGGAATTTTACACTGGAAAATTTAAGCTAATACAAAAACACATAAGGAAATATATATAAATTATACAAATCCAGCTACTTGGACATTATTAAGTATATTTAAAATCATTTATTTCATATGTTATTGAGGTAATATATAATGTCACAATTTACCTTTTTATTAATATAGTCAATGATTTTTTTATAATTACAGATTTCATAAGCATATTCAAAGTCCACAAAATATTCACTCTTATGTGTATTCCATATTTATTTAGTCATACACCAGTTTTAGTATTTGGATTACTACCTAATTTTTCTTCAGAATAAAAATATTCATTGAAAATTATAACTTCTAATTTTTAAGATAATCCACTTTTATTCATTCCCACATGAAAGTGATATACTATTAATGTCAACTTCCATTAAATGCACAAAGGTATTATTCTACTGGGTCTTAATATGTTCAAATTCTCTCTGGATATGAAATTCTCAAAAGCACAGAAATGATCCAACAATGTTTTCCTGAATAATGAATACAAATCTGAAGTAATGCTTTTCCTTCTCTGGGGTTACCCCAAATTCTCTCTCCTAATAGCCCTATTCTCTTCCCCTTAAAAAAGTCACCCTAATTACTTCCAATCATTTTCTGCCATGAAGGTCACTAGGTTTGGTTATTTACAGGTAGCTTATCTAGTGATGAGAGAAGAGCAAGCGTCTTTATGAGATTCAAGTACCCAGGTCAATGAACTGTGGCTGTGAGGTATTATCTTCAGACTTTGACACTTGCTCTTGGGTCTCGCTTCTAATGAAATGTGCACACAGGGGCTGGGATGCATAGGATTCAAGACAAATGGTTATTACTATGGGTTAAAAATTTGTTGGCTAATAACTCATTAAACTTTTCAACCAAAGGGAATAGCTTAAAAGAAAGAAAAAAAGGTTTTGTTCAGCATAAAATGGCTTCTAAACAAAACTGTGGATGTTCCTACATTTCTCTGTGTCTCTTCCTCTATCTTACTTGAGTTCTGCTTTTCCCTTCCTTATTATATTTAGAACTCCAAAATCTGGCACTGAGCTGCAGTGGGCCCTTTAATGAATCACTGGGCATAAGATATGGGAATAATCCTAACAAAAGCCCTGCATTACAAGTGGTAACTGGGTCTTACAGGTCTTTATAAACCTGTTTAACATTATGCAGCTAGCTAGCTAGAGTTCCCAAAATACTGGGCTGCATCATAAAGATGGCCAATTAAAAGTTGGCTAAAAATGGGTCTCCCTTGGGAAGTTAAACCATTCAATTGGAAAAATACAGGATGATTTTAGGATTTACTGTTAAAAATTGTTTTGAGGGGCTGGAGAGATGGCTTAGCGGTTAAGGCATTTGCCTGCAAAACCAAAGGACCTAGGTTCAATTCCCCAGGACCCACATAAGCCAGATGCACAAGGGGCACATGCGTTTGGAGTTCGTTTGCTGTGACTAGAGACCCTGGTGAGCCCATTCTCTCTCTGTCTCTCTCTCTCTCTCTCTCTGCTTGCAAATAAATAAATTAAATTTAAAAAATTATTTTAAAAGAATTGTTTTGAAATTACAAGTACAGAGGCATGCCATAGACAGAAAAAACAAAAGCCTGATACCTAATTCACTACCACAGCCAGGTGACCTTCCGTTAGTGGGGTCTGGAGAGAGGGAAACTTGAATTCTGTCTTACTAGTGACCTCAGTTGCTGACACTTCAACTATTTTGAATTTTGCAGTTGTTGTTGTTTTTAGACAGGGTCTCACTCTTTAGCCCAGGCCTAGAACTCATCAAAATATTCCTGCCTTGGGATTTCTGATATTATAGATATGAGCCAATATGCCAGGCTCTATTCTGAGTATTTTAATAATCTTACACACTTAAGAAATCTTTTTGCCCGACATGTTTACATGGTGTTGCTGTCCCCTCTAAGGCCAGCTCAGGAGGGACGGTAGGGTCTCTGCCAAGTCGGGGTGAGCAGCGCAGAGTCACGGCACAGACTCCGGGAGTTGGGTGAAAGCGGGAAGCGAGCCGCCGCAAACTCGTTCATTCAGGAAAATGCACGTGGGTTTTAAGGGGCTTGGCTGGCTAATCCTTGTATGGGGTGGTCCCCTTTTTTGTGACCAATGACAGCCTGTCTCTGGATAGGACATCTCATAGCAGGCTTCTCGTGAGCATGGGACTGTAGTTGTTGTCACACTAAGCCTGCACAGAACGCCATTTCCACAGAAGCCACTTCCTGTTTTCTTCTGCCATGCGGTCTGGCTAGGACCAGGCCTGTATTGTGCCATACAACATGGCTCATGTGGTGACAGGTCTTTGTAAAGCCATAAAAGTCTTGGATAGTTGACCCAGGTTAAAACTTTCAGTAATTTTTCACAAGCATTGAGATTCCTTGAGTGATCTGTCCCTCTGTGTCCAACTTTGAACCTCTTGGTTTCACACTGACACAGATCCAGCAAAATACAAAGCCTAAGCCTAGCCTTGGGTTTTCAACTTTCCACACCCTGTCAAGGCTTCCAGTCTTGCTTCTTACCCTACTTCCCCCAGATCGATAAGGGCAAATCCATAGGCCAGATCTGCTTCCTTCCCCACTGTCTGGCATTGTATAGTAGATGTTTTTGGTACATGGCCACTGCCATTCCTTTCTGTATTATGTTCCACTGCAAATTTCACACTACAACTGCAGAGCTGAATTGTACAGACAGATGGAGTGATCTGAAAAGCTTAAAATATTCACTACCTAGTCTTTTGCCGGAAAAAAAAAAAAAAAAAAAAACAGTTATGCCAAAAACAATGCCCTAGATTATGACCTTTCTGCCTCTATCTGACTTGTCACTCATATTTTCATCACAGTCAACACCGGAAAGAATAGACCTTTTCTGACCAGCCAATGTACAGTGACTCCTTGCTGTGAACCATATTGTCCTGTATTTATTAATTGGTTTATTATCTGTGTTACCTAATTTCTTGTTGGTATGACAAAATACATGAAAACAAGCAATTTAAGGGAGGAAGTCTCTTTGGCTTCCAGTTTGAGAGTACAATCCATCGTGGTGGGAAAGGCTTGTTGGCAGAATCATGAAGCAGCGTCAGAAGTCACACGGCATCCTCAGTCAGGAAGCAGAGAGCAGTGAAGGCTGGTGTTCATCTCACTCTCTTCTTCTGTCAGTCTGGGATCCCAGCTCATGAAGTGAAGCCACTAAAATTAATGTGGGTCTTCCCTCCTCAATTAACCTAATGGAAAAACTGCCTCACAGTCAGGCCCACCAATATGTCTCCTAGGTGATTCTAGATCCTATGAAGTTGCTAATAGAAACCATCACAAGTCCACCCCTTGTCAATTTAACATCAAAACATAATACTTGTAAGTTCTAACCTTCTACCCCTGCCCTCATAAACTAATAATGCAAAATGCATTCAGTCTAACTTCAGAAGTTCCATAGTCTTTAACAATACCAACTTTATTCAAAAGTCCAAAACCCAAACTTGAAGGAGTTGCTTAACTTAGAGCCTCTACAAAATTCATAAGCAAGTTATACAGTGCCAACATGCAATGGCACAGAGAAACATGAAATCACGTGGGTTCCAATGTGTTTGGGTTACCATGCTTGTCCAGCGCTGCTACCTGAAGCACATATAGCCTCGTTCTTCATTTGGCTCCACTCCATGTCTGCAGCCTCTCCAGGCTACATTCAAGGACTCTGACTCTGCCACACATTGCCTGGCCTCAGCAACTATCTGTAACCATGGCAAAATGCTACTTAACCCCTCAACATTCTGGTCACTTTTCAAATTGTCCTAATGCAGCCCAGGAGGTTTGGCTTTAATGGGGCAGATAGCTTAAACAATTGTAGCTGCTTTTGTAGTACCAGCCTTGTCTGAGACTTTAAACTCCCTTTTCTCCCCACCAAATAGCATGTTGTCAAGGGCTCCACTCATTGCTGTCTAGAACTGAATCTGAGCAGTGAGCAGTAACTATTATACACCTAAATGATATCTAGTCTTGAAAGTTCCTCCACTAAACCAATTCATGCATTACTTTTGAATACAACCTTATTCAAATTCTCATGACAATAGTAGAATGTAGTTAGTTTTTTTTTTTTTTTTCCAGAATATAGCACAAACTCCTTCTCATTCAGTTCCCTACAGAATTCTTGCTCCTCTCAGAAACCTCAGGAGCCAGGTCTCTATTGCCCATGTTTCTCTTGGCATTCTGGTTTTCCAAACTCTGTCAGAATGTTCATTAAGCTCTGCTTCCAGAATTTTAGAGCCTTTCTATTCTAGAATTCAAAACTCTTCCACATTCCTCCTATCAAATAGTTCAAAAGGCTTACAAAAAAAAAAAAAAAAAAAAAACATGTTCAGGTTTATCATAGTACCAGACCCAATTCTTGGTACGAATTTTCTCTATTATTTTTCTTGTTGCTGTGATAAGAAACAACTTAAGGGAGAAAGGGCTTATTTCAGCCTACAGCTTGAGGAAGAGTCTATTCCAGTGAAGAAAGCATGAGGGCAGGAGCGTGAAGCACCTGGTCATATTCAGTCCACAGGGAAAAATGCTGGAGTTCAGCTCATTTCCTCTTTTCATTCAGTCTAGGACCACAGGCCATATAATGAACCACCTACACTTAGTGTGGGTCTTCCCTCCTCAATTAGCCTAATCACAAAACTCTTACAAACCATGCCTAGGGGTTATTTTATGGGTGATTCTAGATCCTGTTGTTAACATCAACCACCATATTACCTAACTCCCCTCCTAGAATATGTAATCTATAAATGCATAACTTTAAAAGTGAAACAAATTCAAATAATCAAAATAATATCTTAAGCTGGGCATGGTGGTGCACACCTTTAATCTGAGCACTCAGGAGGCAGAGGTAGGAGGATCACACTGAGTTTGATAGTAAATTCAAGGTCAGCCTGAGCTACGGTGAGACCTTGCCTCAATAAACCAAAAAAAATTATATATATATACATTTTAGTAGATGAAATACAATGATGAAGCACATGATTTTTATTACTCTAAAACTCCACATTTTCCATTGTATTATGATCCTTTATAATAACAAAAGACTATATGTCCATATGAAAGAATTATAGAGTTAAGGATTATACTTACTGAGGTAACCCAGGCCCATATATGAGAGAGAACATGTGACATTTGGCTTTCTAGGGCTCATGATTATGCCTGTTGTAGATTTTCAGTATCGGGGTGATGGAGCGGGCCTCCAGTCCAATTAGAGAGTGGCTGGTTTCCCCCATAACAGACATGCCACTATTGCTCCCATTGGCTCATTTGGCCTGGCTGGCCAAATTTAAGGCTTGCAGTGTCCACTGTTCAGTATCTCCACTGGTGATTTCTCTCTCTCTCTCCCATTGAACTGCATGAAGCATAGCTTTTTCCAGCTTTCTGTCAGCTGATCTATATGGAGGAGGTTTTCAGCTCTGCTCCAGCAGGATTTCTCAGTGACCTTGCAGCCCAAGTATGTGGAGTCTTCAGCAATAGGGTCTTACCATCTATTCCTGGTGGGAAACCAAGGGCCTCGGCAATGGCCTGCAATGTTTTGGGGGTATCCATGACCTTCCTGGCCAACAACTCTCTGGAAGGTATCCCATCCCTGGAACTGAAAATTTTCTAGTAACAATCTATGCCTTCTGAGTGTTCCATTGTCCAAAAAAGTAGATTTCCATATGACTTAATGACTTATTTATATCCTCTTAGATTTTGATTAGCCCTCCCTCCACCTTTTCTTTACTCAATCTCTTCCCCTGACCTCACTGAGGCCTTTTCACCCCCATTAATCCATTCTTCTACTTTCTGACTTACTGGCTTCTGCTACTGAGTTTTATTCCTACTTACATAGAAGTCCCATATATTAATATTACTCTCACTTTTGGTTAGAGAAGCTTCTCTTTTCAGATGGCAGTGACCTTAGGATAACTCAGAAGGCACCATAGTGCTGAGAAGAAGTGACAGAGGAATGCTCAGCACTGAAACATATCCATCACACCTTCCAAGACTCAGGGTCCATTGCAGAAGAGGTGGCAGAAAAAATGTAAGCTTCAAAGGAAGGGTAGGACTCCTTACAATGTGCTCCTCCAGACACAAAATGGCCTGGATATCCATGACCTCACAGTGCCTGACACTATCTACACAAGACCATCAAAATAGGAGGAAAAGATCATGACATCAAACAAAAAAGAGACTGATTAAGAGATAGAGGTGATATGATTGAGAGTGGAGTTTCAAAGGGGAAAGTTGGGGAAGGGAGAGAATTACCACAGGTTATTGTCCACAATTGTGGAAGTTGTCAATAAAAAAATATTTTAAAAAAGAGTGAAGGAAGTTGTGCTCAATTTTATTTCCTATTCAGTGGCGATAAGGTGTCACTCCAACCCCAGAAAAGCATTTAGCCTGTGAAATATAGGGGCCACGTCTATACAGTGCACTGCAATTTAACTGATAGTGCTTGCTCACAGATCTATCCTTGATAGCCAAGCAAAGACATATGGAAAGCTTCCATGGGGAGAAGTTTGTTCTTGGTTAGTCCTAGAAAACCCTTCAAAGTATGCAATCTTTCTTTGAGCTCAGCAATTTTGTTTTTCTCTTTATAGTACTCCCTCATTTTACTGATTTAATCACTGTTCCTGCTGACTAATCCTGGTGTGTCCAAGACACTTGGTGTAAATTTGCCATCTTAAAATAATTATCCCACAAAATTCATATGTTGGAAGCTCATACACAATATGATAATATTGAAGTAGTCCCTTTAGGAAATGATTAAGTCCTGAGGAATCCACTTTCACAAAGGGCTTTTCTAAAAAGGCCTCTTCTACCATCTCAGGACACAGATGCCATCATCCATGAGAATAAACCCTCACCAAACACCTAATCTGCTAGTTCCTTGATCTTGGGACTTATCAGTGTCCAGACTGTAAGCAGTAAGTTTCTGTTGCTTATAAATTTCCCAGTCTAATATATTTTAGTTATAGAATGCTGAATGGACTAAGGCAAAAGCTTTTAAGCAAGGCAAGTATCCTTGTGCTCTTGACAGACTTTTCCTTTTCATTCATCTGGAGGTTTATTTCTTGTATACTTTCATCTTCTATTAAAAGTTAATGCCAAGCCAAGCATGGTGGTGCACTCCTTTAATCCCAGCACTCAGGAGGCAGAGAGAGGTAGGAGGATCACAGTGAGTTCGAGGCCACCTGAGAATACATAGTGAATTCCAGGTCAGTCTGGACTAGAGTGAGACCCTACCTCGAAAAACCAAAAAAAAAAAAAAAAAAGTTAATGCCAACACACTGATATCATGGATAAAGAAAATCAATTGCTTTCCTTTCGATATACATTAAGGAATCAGGCGTTTTAAGCCCATTGGTAAGCCAAATTACTAACAATACCTCTGGGTGGGTCCCTGAATATATAATGTACTATCAAGAAATTCTTGCTTGGGATCAGACTGTCTCTTATTAGTTGAGACATCTGCAATCAATTTATAAGGCTATAAAGTGAGGGTGTTGAATGAAATGACCACTAAGTCTCTCTAATTGTAAGCGTTTGTGCTTTATGATGACCTTCAGGAGCTTGAGGTCGGTGAGTAAGCATATGGAGTACGAGTATTGACAAAAATTAGAGTGTGGTGCAATTTAAGGAAAATTCTTTGAGCCTCAGTTTACTGAGTATAATGTGAAAATAATAACACCCACCTCTTCTGAAGTTGTGAGAATTATAATGCACTAATTGCATATAAAGCACTTAGAGCTGTATCTTGCTAGTAAATTGAACCTATTTCTAATAAGCTCTAGTTTCAATGTATTTATGGAAGTATGGTACTATTACATTGGTTATATTTTTTATGGAGCCATTATACTAGGAAATGGGACATAGCAGAGATAAATTTCAGAGGACTGGAAGAACAGGGGAGAGTTGATAATATGAGCCAACAAATGAGCTCATATGTCAAAATTCATGGGGTTAATTAGCCCAGGTCCACAACATGAACTATGACCTGTCAAGAAATTGTTCTCAAAGGGGACTATTACTAAGGACCCCTATGAAGGCAGGAGATAAGCAAGAAAAATATCAGTTGTCCTTTGTCTTTGAGCTGAAAATCAGCTTTTAGTAATGTAGTAAGACCAAGCCTGCCTTAGTGGAAGTTAAATTTTGAAAGGAAGGAGTAAATTCAGGAAGGATACATCCACCCAAATGGGGTTAAAGGATGACTATCATGTACTAAGGAGACTTGGGACATTGTAAATCTCCTTATTATATTTACCAAATGTCTTAGCATTGAAAACCTTTACTTTCTAAACTTATCCAATTTATTCTGTGTAATGAAATGAAGAAAATCATATTCCCTAAAATTCCTCTTAGGGAGATTTGGTATTTATTCAAAAGAAATTACTTTCTTTGGAGTATGAGACCCTAAGGAAATGCTCAAGTAACACAATATAGCAATTAAATTGTTCCGCCTAATGAAGGGATGAGGAGTTGTAACAAGAGAGAATATTAGAGAGGGAAAAGAAGCCAGCAAGGCAGGAAGAGAGTAGGGAATGGGAGGAAATACCAGGAAAGACAGGGAACCCCTGTGGGCTGAGTGGGAGACAATGATTCAGGAAAAGATTAGGAGTGTCTGAGTATAGGGAGAGTTCTCATGTTTGCTTGGGTGTGTAAACGAAAGCCCTGCTTTATTTTTTTCCTAAAAGAACCTCAAGAATGCCAGTTCCATTGCTCACTTGTGCTTTCATGGTATTTTGAAGACCTAAAGAGATGCTGAGTTCTGAGTTCAGATTAGTACACAAAGAAAATAGAATGTTACAGGGATTCGTGACTTACAGGAAAGCTATCTAAGGCAGACAGTCATATTTCTTTATAACATCTCATAATGTTTTTAATGAAGCTTTGAAAGTGCCTCATCTGTACTATTTTGTAGAAAATTAAGACCAGAGAGAAGACTCCACAGTGTGATAGGATGACTCACAGGAGGAAGACAGAAACTGAGAAAGTACCATCCAGGGAGCAGTTCTGGGACCTTCCCAATAGAATGTCCCCCTCTAGAAACCTATCTAGCTCATTCCTTGGAGAGATTTATACTTCTCTATAAATTGCAGTATTATTCAAAAAAATTAAATCAGCTAGGCATGGTGGCACATGCCTTTAATCTCAGCACTTGGGAGGCAGAAGTAGGAGGATTGCTGTGAGTTCAAGGCCAGCCTGAGACAACATAGTGAATTCCAGGTTAGCCTGGGCTAGAGTGAGACTCTACCTTGAAAAAAAAAAAAAGGAAAAAAAAAAGTTAAATTAATGTTTGTAATTTCAATTTTTGTAGTGACCAAATTTTAACAATGTGGATATAAGGAAGTAAAATTAATTTTAATAATATATTTTATTTGACCTCATTTTATAAAGTATTATCAAGTTACCATGTAATCAGTGCATTATTATTATGACTGATATTTTTCCTCATACTGTTTTTGAACTGCAGTGTATATTTTGAACTTAACAGCACAGCTCAGTTCACACAGAACACATTTTAAGTCCTCACTGCCATAATGGAAAGCATTGGTTTATGGTGTCACAGACAAGTAAAGGCAATTTCCAATGAGAGCCACAGACAATGAGTTTGTCACAATCAGCTTCATGTTGCTGGGATGAACTTCCAAACCAAATATAGCTTATAGGAGGAACGGAATTTATTTGAAACGTACAGATCCAGGGGAATTACCAGAATGGTGGAAGAAGCTGGCCTCCTTTCACAGATCCATGCAGAGAGAGAAACCACCACAAACAAACATATGCTAGCAACCCCAGCAGAACTCAAGCATTCTGTGTATCTTAGACTGGAATTCCTACCTGCCCCAAACACAGCTTAGAACTGGACCCTAAGATCTGCCCATAGTGACACCTCCTCCAGCATGGCAGCTGGAGATCTAATTACAAGCTTGAATAAAACTCTTGAATCTATTGGGGGACATCCATCCAAACTATCACATGATTGTGTCACAGATAAATAAAGTTAATTTCCAACAAGTTCCACCGACAATGAAGTCAATGACAATGAATCCATGTATGTAATATAAATCACACAGCATTTGAATTTGTAAAGCTAATACTCTTAAATTGTGAATCATTTGAGAAAGAAGAACCAATAGTCATAAAGTCCTAATATGTGTAGGTTCAGAAATCAGTATCCATATATCACTATAGTTACTCATTCTGAAAACCGTGCAATGAAGGATCGATATTGAAATGGGAATCATGGACGTGTGCCCAACATCTACATCACCCTTCCAGTATCTTTCTGCAGGGAAGAGAATGGAAAGCTAAAATCTACATTTCCTGGACCTCCTTAAAACTAGAGCTGTTAATGTGTTTTGGGCTCATGTAGTCATGTACACATAGGTGAGATTTTGAGGATGGAAGTGAGACATAGACTTAATCTCTGCCATTCTTCCTGTTTCTACTTGGCAAGCACAAGGACTGATTTTTCAGCAGCAAGCATCTGTTGTCATCATCCACTCTCCACTTGCACGTGTCATAAACAGGGTGCTGGCGATCTGTGTGGCTGGAGCAGATCAGAGCAGATGTAGCATGACTCAGCAGTGAAGACACCAGAGAAAGCACTTTTCTAAGCATGTGGGCTTTGAGACTTTGTGGATTCTTGATGCTATTTGCAATGCTGTATGTTGCAGATCAATCTGCTTGTTCATTCTAAGAAAAGCAGGAGCTCTTTCAATGAGTCAGTTCTGCAGTCGGAACACAGAACTGGTTCCTGGATGTTCCTTTCTGCCAATACCTCTCACAAGACGTCACACCAATCCATCCTATCTATGGCATCATTCTGTTAATATGTGGTTGAGTATAAGGTGACCAGCGTAGTATCAAGCTTGGTGCATGTACTACAGAAAATAGAAAGAAATATCTGAACATTCAGAAACTTATCATGTCCATTTTGGAGGTCCAATAATCAGATGTATGGCATGATATCACCTCTAAAAGAAATTAAAAAATATTGTTTCATCTTCTATCTTAAGAAAGGAAATGTAGCACCTGAAAGCCTTTTGTTTTCAGTTCTGGGGCCAATGCAGTCAGTCTACATATTGTTACAATGCTTTGGCCTTTATATTACCTGAGAGAATTCTCCTTTGAGCAGGTCTGGCATGTAATGGGTTCTGCAGCCATTGCAGTATGCCATCAGCCCTGCCACTTGGGCTATTTGCTTTAGCAGACCTTTTGTTAGGTGCCAATAGTGGGGAAAACATGCAGTCAAGGGTTTATGGCTATCTCCCGAGAGTGAGTCACAGTATAGGGCTCTGAGGTTCTGAGGCAAGGTCATGCCATCTAGAAAATGAAACTGCACATTTTTGAAAACTCTCTCCTACACCACTAGTAGACCCTGGTAGAGGTAAAAATCACTGCAATTGACACCAAGGGGTCATTTACCTGGAAATTTCCTGTGCAAGTTGGAACCATTATTGATTCTCAAAGTCATACACTCAGGTAGGCCTATTGGCAATCCACCATGAGGCCTGAATTACACCCCAGATATTGAGCACACACAGGACAGAGACATAAGCAACACACATACTCGTATGGCCCAACCCCCCCCCATGTCATCATCCTCATCCTCACTGTATCAGCATCTCCTTCCTTCAGTTCACTCCAATGGTTCCGTGGTAGTTTTGTAGAGCCAACTAAAACTAAGGAAAAGAAAAGAAAAACACTTGACTTGTGAATGGATAGGCTCAATGTGTAGATGCAAATCTAAAACAGATGGTAACTGCATCCTAGCCTCTCCAGGGGAATCCTTCAAGGACAGTGGAGAGGAAACATTCTCCCAATTGATGGAACCTTGGATGGTATGTCTGACTGTTCATTTTTTGCTAAGTGTGGTTTTCACAATCTAAGGATATGGACCAATGAGCAGAGTGAGTACTCTAAGTAGGGTCATAGAGCTAAAGGGAAAAGATGGGAAGGTTGCAGGCATGTCTGCTGCAGAGGTTTGCGGAAGGACATGTGAGATTTGGAAAGCAGTGTGAAGATCTTTGTCTACCAGGAAACATCAGCCATGGGAAAGTCACACAGCAACCATGAGGACAAAATGACTCAGCCAGATGATTTCCATCAGCCACCATCAGGGTCCACCCTAGTCCTGGATTAATGTGTACATTTGCCACCTGGTCTACGTGCAATAGTTAATGCTGTCAACTTGATGCCATTGAGAGACCTCTAGGAGAATAGTACAGCACACATCTCAGAATGCATGTGAGGATTTTTCCTAGAGATGATTGGCATGTGGGTCAGCAACTGGTGGTAAAAGACACACTTGGGATGTGAGTGGCACTATCTGACAGGCTGGGGGCTCAGATGGAACAAAAACAAAAGGAAGAAGCCACTAGTGCAGGTCCTCCCCCTCCTTCATAAACTGAGCATCCACAGGATCCTTTCACCATGACATTCTGTCTTGCCTCAGGCCCAAAGCACCAGAGTTAGCCAAATTTGGACTGAAAGCATGAACCAAAAAAAAAAAAAAAATCCTACTTCAAGTTCATTTCTCTCAAGCATTTTGTCAGGGGAACAAAAAGTGACTAACACAGTATGCATGGCCCCAAGACATGTATTACACTGTACCAAGCAAGCCTTCTCTAAGTCTGGTCACCTCTGAGTATCCGGCAATGATCCTCAAGTTTGGCACTATTTATCAAGGAAACTAAACAGTGCAAGTTGATTATGCTGGGTTTCTTCCTTCCTGGAAAAGCCAGAAGTTGTTTTTTTTTTTTTTTTTTAAATGTTTCTCACAGAAATAGAAACTTACTTAAGAGTTTGATTTTCTCCTGGAAGAGCCTTCATCTTCACCATATTGGGGAGGGAGCTTGCAGCAAAAGATGTGCGGAAATGGGCCCATAACCATGGAATCCAGTGATGGATGCACGTACTGCGTGATTCAGAAGCAGCCTTCCTGATGGAGCATTGAATTGCCAACTAAAAATACAGCTGAAGGATAAGCTCAGCATCAACACTTTCCAAGGACAGTGTGCTTTTCCTCCTGAATGCAGCACGGGCACCAGATCAGGGACTTCTCTCTGGCATTCTGCCCCCAGTTGGAAAAATATATGGATCTAAGAGTGGAGAAAGCAGAAATGACCTCGCTCATTGTCATTCTTAGTGCTTTCACACAACAGAAGCATGAAGGAATATGTGTGAGACCCAGTCATCCCTTTCCATACCTTGTGACAATTCCTTGTCCATTTGTGATATAATGGGCAAGGAAAGCACCCCGTATCTGTGGAGGATAGGGGTGGCAGACATCAGGAAAGAGGAATTGAGAGGCACCAAGAGTATGCCACATGATAGCTAAGGATGTAGAGAACATTGAATTAATAGATGAGTGAAGAAATGATTACTATCAGGTGTAGCCCCTAGATCATCTGCGATAATTAAGACTCCATTCCCCCCCTCAACTCTTCACAATGAGAGTCTCAAAAGACTCTTTGGGTAGCTAACCCCTGAATGTATATTGAAAATGGCCCCCAGGATAGACTCTGGGACATGTGGAGATAATATGATCAATTCCATTGTCAACAAACAAAATCATGTGTTACTTATATGCTATATGCCAGAAATATAGATAGTTAATAGTTTCAAGGTATTAACTCAAACTCACTAAGGTCCACTTGGATTTATGTCAAGATCATGGCTCTTATGGGGGTCCCTCCCACAAGCCAACGACTAACAGCAGGGTATAATAGCCCAGCCTCTTCATGAACACTGGGTTGTCAGAAACCATGACAAATCCATGCCATGAAGACTCACTCTTCATAGTCTTGCATTCTCCTTTGTTACCAACACCAACAATGATAGCTTCCTAAAAAATTTAAGAATTTACTCCACAGTAACTCTTTGGTGCTCTCTCTCCAACTCGGATTCTGTTTCCTGAAGAACCCAAATAAAACAGAAAGTTACCTTTTTCACCAAGGTTATTCTTTATGAGTAATGATCATAAGTGACATAAATATAAAATAATGAAACAACATGTCAACACTAAAGGAGATTTATAAAATGACCTCTGAGGCTCAGGGAATGTTGTGGAAGGGAGGTCGAAAAGATTGCAACAGCCACAGGGTGGGAAGGAATATTCTGAGGCATTGTCCTAACCCAATCACACAGATTGACTGGTGCCTTCATGACCCTACAGTGAATGCTGATAACACCTCTGATGAGGTCCCTCAGTGTAATGGGGTTCAGAGGGAATATAAGAGTATAACCCCTCAGGATCATTAGGCAATAAGTTCATGTAATAAAGGTGGTGCATGTGTCTGGAGTTCAATTGCAGTGGCTGGAGGCCATGGCACACTAATTCTCTCTCTCTTTCTCTCTCTCCCTCTCTCTCTCTCATAAAATAAATATTTTTAAAACTTTAAAAGAATAAATAGAGGCCGAAGAGATTGCTCAGCAGTTAAGGCTCTTGCTTGCAGAGCCTAATAACACCAGTTCAATTCCCCAGTACTCATGTAAAACCAGACTCACAAAGCAGCACATGCATCTGGAGTCCATTAACAGCAGCTGGGGACCCTGGCATGTGCATTCTCCCAGTTTTCTTTGATCTCTCTCTCTCTCTCTCTCTGCTTGCAAATAAATAAATATTTATATATATATTTTTTTATTTTTTTAAATTTTTATTTATGTTTGAAGAGAGACACAGAGAGAGAGAGACATAGAGGGAGAGGGAGACAAATAGAGATGGTCACACCAGCAGTCTCTCAGCTGCTGTGAACGAAATCCAGATGCCCTTGTGGGCAAGTGTGGCATTGCGTCCTTGCATCACTTTGCATCTGGCTAAACGTGAGACCTGGAGATTGGAACCGAGTTCTTAGGCTTGGGAGGCAGGCACCTTAACTGCTAAGCCATCTCTCCAGCCATATTTATATATTTTTAAAAGAAAGAACACAAAGCAGGGGGTTATAATTAGTAATATAACTGATGGACTGGGCTTGCAATGCTTCTTATTTACTTATTTATTTATTTATTTATTTATTTATTCATTCATTCATTTATGAGAGACAGAGAGAGGGAAAGAGAGACATAGGGAGAGTAAGAATGGGCGCACCACTGAAAACGAACTCCAGACGCATGCACCCCCTTGTGCATTGGCTTACGTGAGACCTGGAGAATTGAACCAGGGTCCTTAGGCTTCGCAGGCATATGCCTTAACCATTAAGCTTCTTAAAGAGCATAGCATGTGAGTAGAGACAAATACAGACATACTATGTGAGATAGCAAATAAATATCCAAAGAGATTAAGACATCTGATTTTTATCATCTCTCCTTCACCACAGTGGCTTCTCCACATCAATTTTAGCTCAGTTCATATTACTTAAGAAGTGACCTGACCTGAAAGAAGATCAAGACATCTAGGTTTTGATAGAAGAGATTCCTTTAAAGTCTCTTCCCTTAGTCTAAGTATCTCTCTATAGTCTTAGTACCTCTTGGCCTGTGACCTTCTCTTTGGGGAAGAAGAGTCTGTTCTTATGGCCAACACTAATCTTTCGATTTGTAATTGAAGGCAAGCAATGGAGTGGTGTTCTCAACTGCCATGGAAAAATTATGCATTTCTGCCTCCAGGGAACACTGCCATTTTCATAGAGTATGAATCAGAAACTGCTGATGCTTCATAAAATAAGACAGATGCATCTCAGTGCCTTATTGCCAAAGGACATGTTCAGTAGAGTGTTCCTTAATTCATCATTTAGTGAGCACCTGCTTATGTGTCTGGTATTCACAGTGATAATAAAAAGATAGCCAGGGCCCCAAATCTTCAGCCAGCCGTCTCCTGCTATAGATTCTTAATAGGGCATATTTACACAGATGACACTCCAGAAAAGTACATAGATTTGTTGACCCCTCCAAAAAAGGATAATGGTTTACTTCAATGACCACAGCAGGTTCTCATGTGCAACCTGAGATGTCCTTCACCCTGTCCAACTGTAGTCTAGATGTAAAGATTTAGAATAACCTCTTTGACTTTTTCCACCAGGTCTATCTAGGAACTTGACTAGCTGGAGTTTTCATTTGTTCTCATTTTGGGATCTTAATTAAATAGAAATAGTGGCCATAAAGGTGATGATAACCATAATAATATAGGTCTTCCTAAAGCTCAGAATATATCAATCTAAGGAAATCATGCCAGGTTTTCTCTTCTGTGGACTTTCAGTATCCGTGGGCTTCTCCATGGTAGCTCTGAAACTGGAGGATGAGTTCTATTGATGCTCTAGACCCTGGAGATATTAGAAAAAAATCAAAAGTAACTTCAGTGATCTTCCTGGCAAAAATACATGTAAGTGCTTTGATCCCCCTGAGATATATCTGGTTCTTCTCTTGTCCTACCAACACCAACAATGATAGCTTCCTAAAAAAAAAAAAAAAAAAAATTAAGAACTCCATTGATTTCTTTTCCTAAACCGATAGTGTTTTCTGTTGTCAAACATTTACTCTGGTTTTCATGACCTGTAAGAAAATAACCACATAAGAATAACTGGGAAGTTACTATGTATAAAATCTATGTCCAGGCATGTATGAATTTACATGTACATTATTATTGTCTGGATGAACACTGAATGGTTGCCTTCCCCACACCTGGTCCATTCACAAATTGCAGCTCTGACTTATCCCTTGCTCATACTACTTCATCCCTATTTCAGAAGTTATGATTTCCTGTCATTGGAGAGATGATAAAATCTTTAGGTGCTGGGTTGATGAACCCTTAGAAAGTCTTTATCTGCTTCAAAATCAGAAGAATTATCCTCCTTCTCCCATCAATATCAAATCTGCTACTTGTTCAAACCCAAATCTAGCATAAAAAATTTTAGCATAATTCTTTGAAGTATATAATAATACAATTTGAAATACATTCATAGGCACAATGTCAGCTCTGATCTTCAAAAAACAGAAACAATAAACAATGTGAAATATATATAAATCAAGAACTATTAACTCCATTTTAGAGAAGGGAAATGTGGCACTTCTTTTTGTGAACTCATCAAACTATGATATGTTTTCCTTCATGGCAAGTGTGTTTATTCCAGTCTATAATGTTTCCCTCTCAACCCCCTCTTTCTTATAATGTGACCCCATCTGACCAGAGGTAGTTAAATCAGGAAAATTGATCTGATCTCAGTGAGATCACTCTGATTCCCTCATTCAGAAATACAGAAGTGGTATGGACGGAGATTTGGGGGCATGAAAACATAAAGCAGAACACAAGAAAGGAGAGACTGGAAGTAGAAGTGGAAAATGCAATGAGGCTATCTATTCAGACAAAACTATGACATTAAATTTTACCATTTTGTCAGAAAATAGTCATCTGGAGGGGGAAAGAATCTGCAGGTTGAAGAGAAAGGCATAGACAGAAAAGTGAGGAGTCCTACAACTTATAATAATTTAATTTCTTCCTGGGTCTGGCTGCATTCTTGCCCTTGAGCTTTGAGGGAAGCTGCTATAACTTACAATGATTTTTTTTTTTCTTTTCCTTGAGCTAAGCCTAATTGGTTTCTATATTTGCAACCAACATGAAAAATAAGTCCCAAAGTGATTAAATTTACCCAAGATCACATTTTCTGATAGTGAAAACTGAAAAATTAAAACCACAGCCCCGGCCCCCTGACTTCTATTATGTTGGGTTATTGCATCCCAGAGATGTGTGCTTAGATCAAGGTGGTAAGGACAGAAAGGTTTGTGTGCCCGTATCTGAAGAAAGACGACAGCCTCCAAAGAGTAACCGCGATGACTACAGTAGGCGTCTTGTGGATCCCCAAACAAAGTATCCACATAAACCTGGTCAATGTCACATTATTTTGAAGATGAATCTTTGAAATGTTATTAAGGATATTAAAATGAGATTATCATGGATTAGGATGGACCTGAAACCCAATGACATTTGTCTTTATAAAAAAGAGCCTATGGGGCTGGAGAGATGGCTTAGCGGTTAAGGCGCCTGCCTGCTAAGCTTAAGAACCCCGGTTCCAATCTCCAGGTCCCATGTTTAGCCAGATGCAAAGTGACACAAGGGCGCAATGCCGCACTTGCCCACAAGGAGGCGCACGCATCTGGATTTTGTTCACAGCAGCTGAGAGGCTGCTGGCACGTCCATCTCTGTCTCCCTCTCCCTCTCTCTCTGTCTCTCTCTTTCTCTATGTCTCTCTCCAAAATTAAAAAAATTTTAGAAAAAAGAGCCTATGGGGAAGACATACTGGGATGTCTACAGGCCCACCAGCACCAAGGATTGCCAGCAGTCAGCAGAAGACGATAGTAATAATTCTGTGACTATCTTAACTCTGGAATTCTGATCTCCAGAACAGGAAGAGAGCCAATTTCTGCTGTTCCAAATCACCAACTTGTGCTGACTTATTATGGAAATCACAGGAAACAATATATTAGCACTATAAAAGAATATGGAGAATGAAAAGCTAGAAAATAAGAACTAGAAATTCATGAATTGATTATTTAAGATTTAGCAGTTACTTGATTCTGTACTGGTTAATGTCTATTTAACAACTGCTAAATGTCAGAGGAGAAATACCCGCTGAGAATACAAAGAGCAAGAGTGGGCATTTGACCTTAAGGCGCTCACAATTTGAAACCTGTGTTTTGAGGTTGAGCTGCTTCTGCCTGGGCTGCTGAAAAATAATTCTTATCCTTCAGTATACTATTATTTTCTTTTGTGGCAAAGATTGGTCAAGCAATTGTGTTTCCTTTTTTTTTTTTTTTTTTCCTGTTGGGGCCTCATCAGGAAAGAAATAACACCAACACTACACTACTTGTGCATCCATGTCCTCATCCCTCTATCAGCAAAACAGCACAGTCATTTTTACTCTGCAAGATCTTCAACTAGAGGGAGGGGTAAAGCGTGTTTTAAAGAATTATAGACTTCCGGTCAAGAAGGCAGACTCATAACCATACTAGAGTGAGCTTGGCGGTGAACCAAAGAAAACAAAACCTATCAACAAGGTAAGAAAAGACAGCTGGCTCCCTGTCAGGAGATGAACCACCCTCAGCATCAGCTAGGGCCAAGGTGAAGCCACAGAGGAACTGGCAAGATAGACAAGAGTGCTGCTTCCACACAGAGCCTGACAATTTGCACCAGGGTGATGGAGATTGGTACCAAGGATACTCAAAATGTACCAAAGCACAAATCCAGAAGTTTCTGAGATTTCAACACTAAAGTAGACTTAAAACACACCCACCAAGGCTCAGAGAATTTTGCAGAAGAGGTGGGAGAATAGAAAGATTGTAAGAGCCACAGGGTGGGAGGGATTATCCAGAGGCATTGGCAGCCCCCCATAGTGACTGACTGCTGTTCTCACAGCTCCTAACCCATGACTCCATGGTGAATACCAGCAATCCCACTAAGGAGGGCCCTCAGTGGAGTGGGGGCAGGGAGGGGGAAAAGGATGGTACCAACACATGATGTGTCCATACTAAGTTTTGGCTTAATAAAATATTGTAGAAAAAAAGAATTATAAAGGTCACTGTAGCAGACAGCTTCAGGTTCGCTGAGATGAACTTCCAGACCAGGCACAGTTATGGAGGAAGGGATATTATTTATTGAAACTTACAGATCCAGGGGAAGTTCCATAAAGGCAAGAGAAGCGGCCTGCTCTCCACAGGGCCAAGCAGAGAGAGCAAAGCCAAGCCGCCAGCTACACAGCACACAGAGCAAAACTACAGCCAAAAGGTCACACAGCACACTTCAGGAACTCCTGCTAGGCACATTTGCATATCTTTACAATGGAATCTCAAACCATCACCACACCTTAAGACCGGCCCCCAGTGACATTGCCTCTAGCAAGGTGATTGCAGATGCAAACTATTACTAATAAAACACTGAATATACTGGGGGACACATATTCAAACTACCACATTCCGCCCCTGGCCCCCAATATATTTAGCTCCTGGCCTCCAATAGATTTATAACTATCACACATTGTAAATTGTACTCAATCCAATTTCAAAGGTTCTTACAGTCTTGATCAACTTAAGATAGTGAGTCCTGTAAAATCAAACAAGTTAAATACTTTCAACATGTAAAGGCACAGAGTAAAACATTTTTTTTAAACTGGTATAAGGCATAGCAAGGAGAAACTAAAACAATGCAAACTCAACCACCATCAGCTGTCATCAAACTTCTGCAGTTCAAGTTCAAAATAACCAGAGACTAACAGTCTCCAGGTTTTCCAATTCCGCCCCTCCAGCTGGGCAGAGTCGCCAGGGAAAACTTTCATCCCATGCCAACACTGCACTCCATGGTAGTCCTTTTGCACAGTCCTGGTATATCCAAAACATCTTCAGATCTCCATGCAAACCACGGTCCATCTTCCAAAAGGCTTTTCCAGCCTATTCCTCAGGGACTTCATGCCCTGCTTCATGCCTCATCTCAGCAGCAGCTCCTGGAACCGTGTGCAATTCATGACCACTCCATGCATTTTTCATGCTTCCAAAACTAATACCAGGTGTGCAGGACACAGCCATATTCTTAATCCAGGGACAAAATAAATCATAGCCTTGAAAAGCAGGTTCCTTCTCCAGTCAGCTCTTTCCAAGAATTTGCATTTTTAACAGTCTTTCCTCAGGCATCCTCTCCATTGTTTTAATGTATCAAGTCGGGCCACCTTCCTTCCACCTTCCTTAAGATTGCAAATGCGTTGACAATAGCAGCTCCAGCAACGTAAAAACAGTCTTATTGCCTCTAATTTTAACTTGCTTGAGGTTTTCCAACTTAAAATCTTAAAATCTCAGTCCGATATCTTTAGCCAAGCACATCCGTCCATTACAAATTTAAGCTTGATCAAACTTTCTTGGCCTGGATAGCGGAACGTAGCCATCCCTTATGCCAGTAGCCCACTTCCAACAAAGTCCTCTGCAGTCTTTCCATCCCCTTAGAAAGCTCATAAGCCAAGCCTCGAAGTTCAATACTGTCTGCAGTTAGCATTCTCAAACTCTCATCAGAATAGTCCACAAAACTTGGCTTACCACTCCAGAAGGCATCTTCAGTTGCAAGCACCAAGTCCATGCCCATTCCTCCAAAACAAAAGTTCCAAAAGACGAACATCCACAAGGTCAGGTTCATCTCACCCCACACTCCTCGGTACCACTTTAATGTAGCAGACAGCTTCAGGTTCGCTGAGATGAACTTCCAGACCAGGCACAGTTATGGAGGAAGGGATATTATTTATTGAAACTTACAGATCCAGGGGAAGTTCCATAAAGGCAAGAGAAGCGGCCTGCTCTCCACAGGGCCAAGCAGAGAGAGCTAAGCCAAGCCGCCAGCTACACAGCACACAGAGCAAAACTACAGCCAAAAGGTCACACAGCACACTTCAGGAACTCCTGCTAGGCACATTTGCATATCTTTACAATGGAATCTCAAACCATCACCACACCTTAAGACCGGCCCCCAGTGACATTGCCTCTAGCAAGGTGATTGCAGATGCAAACTATTACTAATAAAACACTGAATATATTGGGGGACATATATTCAAACTACCACAGTCACCAAGTGAAATGACGAGAGATGTTGGCTTCCAGGAAAGAAGTGGGCGACGGGAGCTCTAGGCTCTTTAATCTCCCAAAGACACAGGGGAGGACCGGGCAGGAGGAGAAGAGCCTCATCCTTGAGAGACACGTGCTCTTCATACGCAACACTCTGTAAGGGGAAAGAACTCAGTGGAAAAAGTGTGTGAAAACCCACAGAGATGAAATTATACAAAAAGAAAGAGTTCCATATTGTGCTGAAATTGGAACCTGACAGCACCCTTTATTTGTGGTTGGAGAAGTAGTAGATCGTGAGACATGAGCTTTTTCTACTTCTTTCTCTTTAATTGAAAAAAAAAAACATACCAATTATGGAGTAGCAATGTTAGTACATTGTTGGTTGGCTTACCTGAAATTCAGTTTTCTATAATATATAATTTATAAATAAAATGGTATGTTTTATTATAATCTGAAGGCAACCCCTCAAGCTGAGTGCATAACACTTGAGTAATACAGGCACTTAATGAAACAATATTACACTAGGACAAAGTGTAATGAATCACTAAGGAAAAGTCTATGAGGATCTGGGCAGGAGAAATGGCTTAGCAGTTAAGGTGTTTGCCTGTGAAGCCAAAGGACCCAGGTTTGATTCCCCAGGACCCACATAACCAAGATGCACAAGGGGCACGTGCTGATGTGGAGTTCATTTGCTAGAGGCCCTGGCATGCCCATTCTCTCTGTGTCTATCTCTCTTCTCTCTGTCTCTGTCTCTCTCTCTCTCCCTTCCTCTCTCTGTTTGCAAATAAATAAAGAAAATGTTAAAAATATTTAAAAAAAGAAAAGTCTGTGAGGATCTCAGGAAGGAGCCTCTATGCATTCAGATTCTCTGTTCTCTTACTACCTTGTTCTCTTAAAGTCATTGGATTATAAAGTTCTCCTGCACTAATCAACAAAGGTCCTCATAACTCACCAAGCACAGAAAGCCATGTGATTTCAAATGAATTCCCAGATTTAAGTACAAACGATCTTCATTATTATCCAAAAACTGTGTGAGTCCAGGATCCCAGCACTATCCAATAGAGGAAAAGGAAGTGACCTTCAAATTCTCATGGGCTTTGATAAATGGGAACTTCGTGATGGAGTTACGTTTTTTTTGTTTTTTGTTTTTTTTTTTTTTTTTGACTTAGAGAAATAAAGAAACAGCACATTTACTGTACCCAAACATTTGTGAATTGGTGCAAACACTATTATTACATGTAGAGAATCAGTGTTTTGAAGGGCTCTTGTGTTTATTACTCAAAATATCAGAGTACTTTCAGCAAAGTTGAATAATATCTACTGAAGTCTTATCTATAATCTTTTGTAATGATTTTCCATTATACTTAATAGAAAAAAAAAGAGTACAACTCTGCATGATTCACCCATAGCTTTAAAAAACTGATCTACTATTAGTCTATAAATTCTCTTATGTGCAGTTTTAGATCTTCTAAAAGCCCATGTGGAAAATATACTTCCTTTGCCACTAACACAGTGAAAACCCCAGTAGTGTCAACATCAGCTGTGATAGACGGAGCAATCTCCTTTCAATTACCACCACTCCAACTTCTCCCAGACACTATCTCCACACCAATGGCTACCGAGTACCCCATGTCTCTGTATGATGCAGTGGCTAACGCTGGCCACTTCCTGATCACCAGCTTATCCTTCTTGGCCTTGAGTGTAAGTGAAAGCTTCTTATCTTGCTGGTATGCTTCTTCTAGTTACTAAAACCAGACCTTCCAGATTAAAATGGTACATCTCCCCTTGTTTCACTGCTGTTCTTATCTCTTCCCAAGACTATTTTCAAGGTCCAGGAATTTTGTGACCTTTAATGGCTCTAAGTTCTCGGTTTTCCAGACCCAATCCCCACCCGAGCCTTTTGTCAGGATTGTAAGCTGCTCTTACTCATAAAGTAGCACTTTTCTTGAAAACATAAAATTGCTAAAAAAAAAAAAAAAAAAAAAAAAAAGATACCGAGAAGTTGCTGCTGCTTTGCCCTTTAAAGATATTTATTGGGCATTTATCGATCAGTTATTCAGTAAATTTACTATGTGTATTCATTATAGGCAACAAACAAACTAGACTAAGTCTCTGCTATTATTCTCCTAGGCAGAGACAGGTAATGAATATTTAATTATACACACACACACACACACACACACACATATATAGACAGAGAGGGGGAGAGAGAGAGAGAGACTGTTAAGGAGAAAATAAAGTGTTGCCGTTATCAGTGATCTTCTCTTTGCTGGGACAAACACCAGACCAAAAGCAGCTGATATGAGGAGAGTATTTCTTTACAGTATTTCTTACAGTGTCAAGGGGAAGCTCCATGATAGCAGGAAAGCATGGCATGAGCAGAGGCTTGGCATCACCTCTGCCAACAGCAGGTGGAAAGCAGCAGCAGAAGAGTGAGCCAGGTAGCAAGGGGGAGCTGTCTGCAACACCCCAAAGCTTGCCTCCAGCAACAAACCACCTCCAGCGAGGCTCCACCTCCCAAATTGCCATCACCTGGGGACCAAGCATTCAAAACGAGTGAGTTTATTAAGGACATCTGACTCCAACCACCACACAATGTAAAACAAAGGAAGTAAAAAGGGCTAAGAGAGGAGTTCCTGTTCTTTTGCCAGATAGTTCAGGAAGGCACTCTGAGTGAAAGACGTGGCAGCAGAAGACCAAAGGAGTGAAGGAGTCAACCATGCCACTTCCATTGGAGCTAATCCCATTCTGACTCACACTCCTGACTCTCAGTAATTATGAAACAGTCATTCCTTGGTATTTGTGGGGGATTGGTTTCATGATGCCTATAAATTCCAAAATCCTCAGAAACTCAAGTTCCTTTTCTAGAATACCATAATATCTGCCTCTAACCTATTTGTACCTGAAGAGTATTTATCATACTGAATAAAATGTAAATTCTAGGTAAATTATTCTTTATTATTCATTATTATTCTTATTCATAATTATTCTTTATTATTCATTATTTTGGGGGAAAAATAACAAAAATTTTTGTACATGTCCACCGTAGATGAAACTATTATTGGCCTTACTTGAGAGAACTTGGACAAGACTCAAGCAAACGATGCTCATAGAGTGCTGGAGGCTCTGAGAATCAACAAGGTAGAAGGAACTCCAAGGCATGCATACATATCACTTCATGTGGTGCACAACAAGCTCATGGTTTTCATTTGAGAACTTTCTGGAGTTCTTAGCAGTATCCTAACTGTGGGATCGTTGAATCCACAAATACAGAGAATATTGCTTGTTAACCATAGCCTTCACTTCTAGAACATTTGCTTTATACCAGGAACTGTTTTGAAGGCTTTATCCCTACTTAAAACAAATTGATTGTTTAAAAAATAAATTTCCAAGTCACCAGATGGTTAATACATTATGTTCAATATTTGATGTTACACTTGATACATATTTTGTAATGGAAAATTGTCCTCATTGCCTTAAATCCCTTTTTGGTGCAGGACCCATTGCCATCTATACCCTTCAAGCTGAGCACACAGCAGCTTAGGGCAGAATGGACACAAAGCAGGAACAGAGATCTCTCTTCACCTACTCACTGAGCCTTGACTAACGGACATCTTATCATGAAGCAAACCATGTACCAAGCTCAGGAGGCAGGAGGCATACTTCTATAGCATCCCTCAAAACATTGAAAATAAACAGAGTTCTTAGTATAGTGATGCAGAAAGGCTACATTAAGAGGCAGCCACTCTTGGCCGCATAAAAGATCGGATTGTCTATAGATGTTTGACCCCGAGGCCATGTCATCCACCTTCCCTTTTGTTGCTTTGTTTTATCTCTACTAAAATTTATTGAATTTTCCTTTTAAGCCACAAAATCAGAACCTACTTGTTCTAACAATAAAAACAAAGCAACTGCCAGCATATAAAGAAGAAGCCAACAATCTTCCCTCTTTCTTCATTCCCAAGGTAATCAATGTTAACAACGTGCCCTGTATCCTTTTGCCCCTTCTCTATGCATTGACCAATATAAAAACACAGGTTCCTTTATTTTACTTTTTCCTAGACCATCCCACATGCATTACTTTGCAGTATTCATATTTTTCACTTAAAATATGCTATAGGAATCACTTCAGATTAATACAAACAGATCAAACTAACTTATTGTGTTGGGGCTCAAGCCCAAGGCCTTGTGCATAATAAGCAAGTTATATACTACTGAGGAGATATATCCCCAACCCTGACCCGTGCTTTTAATTATAAATAACTGACAAGAGAATGAGTACTATTCATCCATGTTCCACAATATTATGGAGTTACAAAATCAGATGTGTATGTATGTATATATATATATATATATATATATATATATATATATATATATATACACACACACACATATACATACATACATATATACATACATACATACATACATACATACATACATACATACATACACACACACACATACAGACAGACAGACAGACATAGAGATAGATGTTTTTGTTATAGTCATAGTTATGGTTATGGTTATACTTATTGAGCCAGTGAGGAATTTTATTTTTTATAACTATGTTTTAATTAAACTAAAAGTATATGAAGCTTTTATAGTTCTACTAGCAGTACACAAAATGGATATACACTATAAAAATTTGTCAAAATGTGTAGTTTATATAACACAAAGAGGAGTACTAAGAGTTTCCATTGTTCCAGATTACTGGTGTGATAAAAGAGTTCTCAACTTCCACAGATGTGGGCTTAAGATGGTATTCCCCAGGGCTGGAGAGATGGCTCAGTGGTTAAGGCACTTTCCTGAAAAGCCTAAGGGCCCAGATTCAATTCTCCAGTACCCACGTAAATCCAGATGCTCTAGGTGGTGCATGTGTCAAGTTTGTTTATAGAGAATGGAGGCCATGGCCTGCCCATTCTCTCTCTCTCCCTTTCTCTTTCTCTCTCTCAAATACATAAATAAAATTAAAAATGATACCCAGTCATGTTTGACTTGCATTTCCCTATTAGTCATATTGAGTATTTTTTTCATATATTTTTCAAACATTGGACACTCTTATTACATGAACATACTGTAATTTGATCATATTCATGTCTCATTCTCCTCTTTTGTCTCTTCTCTAATGCCCCCATTTCACCTAGGCTCCTCCTCTTTCAAGGTAATCCTCCCTCTGTTTTGTTCTCTCCTTCATTTTGTCTTCAATGCTTTGGCCACTCTTGTTCTTCACATGGCTTGCTAAACAAGACAACAAAATGGTGGGGTTATTTTAGTTTGTTTTGACTCTTTTTTTTAAGTTGAATTAATACATTTTATTACCTCAGAGCAGTTTTAGATTAATAGCAAATTTGAACAGAAAGTTCAAAATTCCCACATGCTCCCCATCCCTAGATAGAGTATCCTGCATCAACAACACAGTCACCAGTATGGTACCCTTGCTACAATCTATGAACCATCCCTGCCACAGATACATCATTATCAGCCAACACTTTACATTGGCCATCTTTTTTGTGTTGTTTGTGCTGTAAACTTTGACAAATTTATAATATGTATCCATCACAACATCATACAAAACTATTTCCCTGCTCTCAAAAATCACCTGCACTCCATCTATTCATCCTCCCCTCCACAGTAACCACTGGGAATATTTTTTGAAATTTATCTAAGTCTTTCCAGCCTTTTAAGAGAAGTTTAGATCCTTCCTGATAAATGAAGATAGATGGAGTAGTGATGGCTCATACTGGCTACAATGGGACTCTGGGATGATCGCCTTCCACAGAAATAAGATGAGCGATGCATCCCATGTTGCATGCTGCCATATATCAAGACCTGGTAGGTATCTTTATGAAAACAGAAAAGGAGAGAGAAGTTAGAACAGTAGATTCAACTTGTATATGGAAGATCCCCAAGTTCACTCATACAACAAATTCTGATATGCAGACAAAACTCAAATCCTGTATTTTGTAGATATATAATCAGCCTATCAGAAAAAAATCCACCTACCTATTTGTCAGGAGGTATATTAGTTACTTAACTCATTTCTGTAATCAACCACAAAGTTTAAGGAAGGAATGGATTCATTTCCAGTACTACAGCCCACCCTGGCAGAGAAGACACCCAGACAGGTCACACTGCATCCACAGTCAATAAGTAGAGAACAAACTGGAACTGAGGGTGGGCTATAAACCTCAAGACCCATTCCCAGGAAATGATTTCCTCCAGCAAGGCTTGGCTTCCTCAGTGTTCCACAACTGCCCTATCCTGAACAGTGCCACCTGCTGGGAACCAAGTATTCAAATACATGAGCCTCTGGGGGACATATCACATTCAAAACACAACAGTATAATTTATTAAATGGTTTAGTTTTAGGCCTGTGTAATAATTTGAACGGGTATTGAGCCATTATTTTTGAGAAGACTGCTCGGTCTTTTTTATTTTTATTGTTTGTTTGTTTGTTTGTTTGTTTGTTTGTTTGTTTGTTTGTTTGTGAGAGAGAGAGAATGAATGGGCACTAGCCCAGGGCCTCTAGCCACTGCAAACGAACTCTAGATGCATGCACCATCTTGTGCATCTGGCTTACCAAACCCATCAGAAGAGCTCAGGGAGGAAGAGAGAGAAAATTTGAGTTTGGAGTCTGGTGCTGGAGAATTAAGGTAAATACCATTATATTCAGTAGTTTCCCCATGCATAAGATATTCTAATACAATTAAAGGAAATATCCAAATAAAATCTAGTAGTCTTATGTGAGTCAGATGAAGTGTCTTGAGGACCACTCTGTTAAGAGTGCTGTCAAGCACACATGATGTAACAGACAACATTAAAGGCCTACTATCAACATGTTTATATCTTGATGTTCTAATGCATTACTATTGAAGTGAGAGTGTCACTAAGAGATGCAAAAATGGTATCCAACACACCATATCTCAAATTCAGAGTAGCCTGGAGCAACCCAGCAAGAAGTTGGTAGTTTTCAGTTAGGTATAAAAAGTGGTTATAGACCAGATACATTTGCTGAAAAAAATGTTTTTAAAAACAGCTTTCATATATTTCTCCCGATTTAAATTTTCATTTAGAAGCACTCTTCTTTCCACTTTCAACAGTTTCCAAAAACAGATGGAAGTATTTCAAGATGGAAACTTGCTAATACCATCCTCACCTCTAGATGCTGTAATTATATTCAGAGCTATGGAAGAACATCTTAAAACCTTCTTTAAGGAAACAAACTATCTTGGAGAAGCTGTACTATGTCACCTGTATTAGATACTTTGATTGTTGTTATGATCAAATACCTAACAAGAACAGCTTAAGAAGAAAGGGTTTGTTTTTGCTTATAGTTCACGAGGATGCAGTATACTGTGGTAGGATGGCATGGTGGCAGAAGTATGAGACAGCTGGTCACTTCACATCTGCAATAAGGAAACAACAGATAGCAGGTGATAAAACCTCAAGGCCTGCCCTAGTGACCCCTTTCTCCATAGAGGCTTCTAAAACAGCACCACCAGCTGAGGACCAAGAGTTCACATACACAAGCATGTGGGAGACGTTTCACATTCCAACCACTTCTATGAAGATATAGAGACACATGCTTCCCGACAATGAGTAAACACGGCCTTTGAAGGCTTCTGCCTCAGATTTTTGGGTTGTTTCTCATTCAGTGCAAGAGTGCTCTCAAAGACTACACCAGAATTCCAGGCCCCCTCGTCAGCTTAATAGGAGACTACCCAGCCAGTAATAAGACCTTTGGAGAGAAGAATGTTCCAGAGCCATTGTGAGAGTTGAAAAGAATGGATTCCACTCCCTGAATTGTGAGGTGGGGGTGCACAAAAGCCAGCAAGGTGTCTGTTAGCCGGCATCCGGCTATTTGAAGGCATGACATCCAGCATTATCTGAATGAAGCTTTAATGACTTGTAAGATATTGCTAATATGGGTCTGGAGAGATAGCTTAGCAGTTAAGCACTTGCCTGTGAAGCTTAAGGACCCTGGTTCAAGGCTTGATGCCCCAGGACCCACATAAGCCAGATGCACAAGGTGGAGTTCGTTTGCAGTGGCTGGAGGCCCTGGCACACCCATTCTCTCTCTCTATCTATCTATCTATCTATCTATCTATCTATCTATCTATCTCTATCTCTCTGCCTCTTTCTTTGTCTGTCTGTTGCTCTCAAATAAATAAATAATAAAAAAAGATATTGATAATACTTTTCAGAACCCAAACCAGAAGACCTGAGTGTGTTTTGTCAAGATAGTTACTGAAGAAGGATAGCAGTGGCTTTTACTGCATGGAATATTATCTGATAGAAAGACTTGAAACTGGACTGGTTAGCAACAGCTTTTAGCTCTAGATCAGCTATCATGAATAGATACAAGGATGGCCCATTAAGGCTTTCCTTGAATACCCCCCTCACTTATACCTTACCAATCCTAAGATAGATGCCAGGGAGTAGAGTTAGGGCATCAGTGTTCAAGCCAAAGTACCCACCACCACCCCCCCGACACACACACACACACACACACACACACACACACACAGTCAAATGAACAAACTGTAATAAAAGAAAAATGTAACGCTTAAGTGACATTTTTGGTATGGGGCATTGGGTTTAAGGGTACAAGGAGGGAAATGGTAGTTTCCAAAGGCCATGAGCAAGTGAGAGCTCTCGGTAGAAGAGAATTTCAAAACAAATCAGAGCTCTTTAGCTTATTGTAATTAGCATCCCTTCCACAAGGGCACAAGTGAGCTCCTCTTTGCCCGCTGGACCAGCACGGGCTGCAGCTCTCTCCTTCACAGTCTTTTAGATCATCTCTTTAGACATCTCCAGGCTCCTCTCCTCACAGCTCATTGGCCAAGGTTGGCCAATACTCATGTGTGACCAGGTGAATCTCACTGATTAGGACAATGAAGTCACTTCAGACTAATTTGCACCACTTGTGGAACTAATCTTCTTCAGAGACATGAGCACACATGTGAGAGAAGTATTTTCCATGACAAAGTCAGAGCTGTGTTTTGAAGAAATGAGAATAATAAACGTCAGGTGAGCTAGGAGCAGCACTCACTTAATTAGAGTATCAGTTTAGCTCTTAAGAGCAAAGACAGACCCCAAAACAATGGCTCGAGGAAGACAGATTTAGTTCCTCCTGGAGGTCTAGTGATGTGTGTTGACTCTGGGTTCCATGGGGCCTCTGAGTCCTCTGGAACATCCTGTCTTCTGCAGGCATTCTCAAAATGAGGATTTCACTTCAAGGGCTATTATCAATGTTACATCTCCGCCCATTTTAAGAAATGACCAGGGGCGGGGAAGGTTGCCTAGTGGTTATGGCTCTTGCTATGAAGCCTAAGGGTCCTGGTTTGATACCCCAGTACACATGTAAGCTAGATGCACAAGGGGGTGCATGCATCTGGAGTTCTTTTGCAGTGGCTGGAGGCCCTGCCATGCCCATTTTCTCTCTCTCTCTCTCTCTCTGCCTCTCTCTCAAATAAATAGAAATAAATATTTAAAAGGGTAAGGGTGGGGGGACACAAAACTGAACCTAAATGGAACTGGTATGATATAATCCTATATCCTGGAAAACAGACTAAAACGTTGAACCCTCAATAGGACCTTAGGGGGAGCACCTGAATCTAAGGGCCATGGAGAGGATGATATGAAGCCCAACCTTCAATTTCTCCTGTTTGTTTTTTTCTTTCTCTCTTTCTTTTAAATTTTTTTAAAATATTTTTAAATTTTTATTTATTTAGACAAACAGAATGAGAGAAAGAAAGAGAGAGAGAAATGGGTGTGTCAGAGCCTCCAGCCTCTGCAAACAAACTCCAGATGCATGCGCCCCCTTGTGCCTCTGGCTAACATGGGTCCTGGGGAATCCAACCTAGGTCTTTTGGCTTTGCAAGGAAACACCTTAACTGCTAAGCCATCCCTCCAGCCCTCTATCTTTCTTTTTTCTTTCTTTTTCTTCTTCTTTCCCTTGGTGCTGACCTGTAACTCCCAGTACCAAGATGTGATTAACTCTCACAATGAGCTGTTAAGCAGAGATACCTACAAGGTTTCCCAAAACAAGACAGACTTCTGTCAGAGCACTTGATTACCCAAGGTTAATAGTAAGACCCTACTGCTCTTCAGCTGTTGTTACAGAACATGGAAAGACCTGGCTGGAATCTGGAAGAGAGCCATTCCCCAGACAGCCCATCTAGTGCTAGAAGGTGCTACATGAGCTACCAGGGTAAAGTGGCCAATATCTGTTTGAGCAACTCAAGGTCTAAGCTACTCAGAAGCAAATAACCTGATGTGATGCTCACACAAGTGCAATAGTGGCGTACAGCCATGGTGGGTAACCATCTGCTCTTGTATTGGCTACTAGATCCACCAATGGAAAGTAACCCATATCTAGAACTGGGAAAAAAGTCAGAATCATATCCAGATAATGAGTTTGCTTTCCAATATCAAGCTCCCACTAATCTTGGGCTACAAGAGGGCCTCCACCCATTAAATTCTCTCTAAACTAATAATGGTTATCCCATTTAACCTTTGCTTACTTCACTTTCCATTGGAGAATATGCTTCTCTGTTTCAGATGGAAGTGGGACCTGAGAAGAGAAACGACCCATTGCATTTCACCAGAGTTCCAGCTGAAGCCACAGAGGAACTTGGGAAATGAGCAAGAGTGCTGCTTTCTTGGTAAACACTGTGATATCAGCACAAGGGTGAAGGAGATAGACACTGAGGACACTCAACACCTACCAAACCAGAAATCCAGAGGCTTCTAAGAGCCCATCACTGAGGTAGACTTGAAACATACCCAACATGGCTTGGGAATTTCATGGAAGAAGGGGTGGAAAGATTGTTAGAGCCACAAGTTGGGACATTATACACAGAGGCACTGCATCTTCCCCATAACTGACTGCTGCTCCCACAATGCATGACCCACAATCCCCATGGGGATGACCTACATCCCCAATGAGGAGGATCCCTTTGGAAGGGGGCAAGGATGAGGGAAAGGATGGTACTAACACATGCTGTTTACATGCTAAGTATTTCCATAACTAATAAAGAAAGCTGACAAAACAAAACAGAGAAAAGGTGACAAGGTAATAAGCATGCTTCTTCCACAGCCTGGTGTTTTCAACATCACTTCTAGTTATATTAACGCATTGGCCAGAATGTGGTTGCATGGTTCCATCTCATTCTGGGGAAGCATTTTCTTCTTTAGTCTTTTCTTGCGTGGGTGTTCATGTGTGTAAATGCATGTATAATGCAGTGTGTGTGGAGAGGTTATACAGGTGTAAGTACTCACCATCTACCTTGTTTTGAGGCTGTCTACTCCAGGCTTAACTGGTCCATGAGCTTTGGGGATTCTCCTGTCTCTGCCTCCCACCTAACCATATGAAGGCTGGGATACACATGCTGACTACTGGCTTTACATGAGTTCTGGAGATCTGAATTTGCACAGCAATCACTTTTTCCCACTTAGCCATCTCCCCAAGCCCAAGCATTGTCTTTAATGAAGGCTTCCAAGTAGACCACTACAAGTCTGTGACATACTCACTAAAGCTGGCAGTGATTTCCACTCACGGTAGTCTGTTCATAGCCATGTGAGTGTGCAAAGTCATTTGTTGGACCGAGGAAAAAATATTTAATATTATATTTATTTTTACCACTAACATAAGATATAATCAAAATTTACTAGTATATGTTGTGCAGTATGGCAATGACACTTTTAACTGGCACTTCCTTCAGGTAGTTTCAGCCTACATTATCCCGAGTGTGAATCCACAGAGTGATTGGCAGGAACCTCATTCATTATTCACTTTCAGCATGCTGACTTTCAAGACCAAAATTATACAATTATCTGTCTACATGGATTTCACAGGATTTTATTTAGGTTTTACTACCTCAGTGAGCACAAAAGGAATAACATATTTAAAAAGATTGCTGCAAGTAAATTGCAGATAGAAAAGACTCTTTAAGAACAAGCATAAGTAAACCACAAAATATATAGAAGTCCTGTCACGTTTACTGCTGGTATAATCTCTTATCAAGTATATTACAAGCTGAAAAAATTACACACACATTTACTTGCATCATTATTAATCATTAACCTTGCCTTAAGGATATAGAATACAGTATTAGCTAATAAAAGCAGTAAGTGACCATAATTGATAAGATATTTTAAAATGTTATGTGTTACAAGTTTATTTAAATGTCACATTTTATGTATTTTAAATTTCATGTCAGTACAATAAGCTATATTTACATTAAATAAATAAATATACAATATTTAAAAGATATGCTAAGAAAAAAGATCTCAAAGAAAAAAATTTAGGGGAGTTTGAGGTCGGGTCTCACTCTAACCCAGGCTGATCTGGCATTCATTCTATAGTCCCATGCTGTCTTCAAACTCACAGTGATCCATCTACCTCCCAAGTGCTGGCATTAAAGGCATGTGCCAACACACCTGGCAAAAATTTTGAGTGTTAAAAAAAACTTACAGACTATTATCAAGGTTCTTGGTTGCCCACCAGAACTAGATGGTAAGACCCTATTGCTGAAGACTTCACACACTTGGCTGCAAGTCACTGGGATATCAAGCTGGAACAGATATCAAGCTGGAAACCTCCTCCTTGTTGACTTGTCAAGATGCTGGAAAGAGCTTTATAGCACACAGCCTTTTGTGGGAGAGAAGTCATCAATGGTCAACCAGCAGTGGGCCTTGCAAGGCTTGCAGCTAGCTGGCTAGTCAGGCCAAACATTCCAACTGGTGCAATGCTGGCGTGTCTGTTATGGGGAAAACCAACCACTCTCTGATTAGACTGGAGGTCAGCTCCACAGGACAGAATCCATGCCTGGTACTGAAAACCTAGTCAATCGCCTATAATTGGGGTGATTGAAACCTCTTGCCCTTGGAAGATCAGGTCTGAGCTGCACTGTAAGTCAGGGGCACCTCCCAGGAGGGCAAGGCTCCTGCTGCAATCAGCTTCATAGCAGCCTCTCTGGGCCACCATCTGGTCCTCGCCTCCCTCTACCAGGGATCATCAGAACCACCGGCTCCTCTGAGTCCTCAGAGTTCTTTCCAGGAACAGGGAAGATTGCACAAGACTGGCTGATGCTTCCAGGCTTTCCCTTCTTTCAGGGACTTTGCTACCAGCTCCCCGCTCCCATCCCACTTTTCTCCTTGCTCCAGGTGCCAAGACTTCTGCAGCTAAGGAGTAGTAGGATCTTCATTTCTCTGAGCCAGTGAGATTTTTTTTCCAGCTGTGACAAGCTTCAGTCCCATGGCCTTCTCTGCACCTGCATATTCCTGAGCTCTCTCTGCTTCAGAACACAGAAGACAACGTTATATCGTCGTCAATGAAATAGGCCCATGATGTACTTACATCTTTTCCACACTTAAGCAAAGTCAACCAGTGCAGTTCCTTCTCAGTACACTCTGAAAGGGAAGACCTTGTAGAGATGTGGATTCCTTGATGCTGATTCATGGTCCCTCTGGTAGAGCTGGGGCCCAGCTGGTTTCTTTTTGCCAAGTTAGCTTTGATGTGATCAAACCTATTGACAATAGATGCTAATTTTTTTGCAGAAATAACAGTGGACTCAAATATGAGAAACAGTTGTTCCTCCCAACTGTATGGAATTGGCTGATTTACTAAATAATAGTTCTACCCATCAGTAATTCCTTTAGAAGAGTGATGTTAGCCCTGACATTCAAGATCCTATTTGTGTTTGGGTCTGTGCTTTCTTTGACTAAAATCCATCTCCCCTATTTCTTACTCATACTTTTCCAAGAACACTTCTGCTTCAACCCCCAGGGAAGACCACTAAGCCTTTCTTATTAGAGACCTTTCACACAAAGATCAGAAGAGGGGAAGACAGGCAGGCATAGAGGTACATGCTTATAATCCAGTACTGTGGAGGCAGGAGGACTGGTGAAAATTCAAGGCTACTCTGTGTTACATAGTGAATTGCAGACCAACCAATATGGCCTAGACAGTGAAACTCTGCCTCAAAGAAACAAAATGCAAGCAAATAAAAATTACAAATAAGAAACAGGGGGCTGGAAAGATGGCTTAGTGGTTAAGCACTTGCCTGTGAAGCCTAAGGACCCCAGTTCAAGGCTCAATTACCAGTACTGATGTAAACCAGATACACAAGTTGGCACATGCATCTGGAGTCCATTTGCAATGGCTAGAGGCCCTGGTGCGCCCATTCTCTCTGTCTCTGTCTCTGCCTCTTTCTCTCTCTGTCTGTCTGTTGCTAATAAATAAAAATAAAAGACACAGAAAACAAAAGAGATACAGATCCACCATGCCACCAACAAAAACGTCTTGACAGGATTCCTTCTCCACCCCAAAGGAGAATCCGTAGAGACATGAAATGAAACTTTTGTTCAGTGATTGGTACAATTTCCCATTTATGCTGGTTAATCTTGATTGTCAGTTTGGCAAGATCTAGAATCACCTCAGAGACACGCTTCTGAGCATGTCTGTGAGAGAGTTTCTAGACTGGGATAATTGAGGTGGGAAAACACACCCTAACTATAGAGAGCACCATTCAGCAGGCTGGGGTTCCAGACTACATGCAAAGGAGAAAGCAAGCTAAGTATCAACATGCAGTGCTCCCTGCTTCCTCTATGTGATCCTCATGTCCCGCTGCCTAGCCTCCCCTAGCGTGATGAACTATATCCCTAAACTGTGAGTCAAAATAAACCTTGCATTCCTTAAAGTGTTGCTTGTCAGGTAATGAGAAAAGTAAATACACCATTATTTTAATTTGCCAAGAAAATATATTTTTAAGAAAAAAAATCATTACTTCTATGTTAAATTAAAATATTTTTTGCATTCTAATACTACTATGGGATAATCTCAAGATACTGCTTAATATTTTATTTAAATGAAATAGGTATTATTTTTAAAATCCACCCATATTGTACTATTTGTTGGTTTTCTTTTCCCTGGGCTAATAAGAACTTAAATGCCAATCTTTAGCTCAACCACTGGACTAGCGGAAAGGACCAAGAGGACTTTGGTTACCTATTAACGGCAAGAGAGACAAAAGAATATGGTCATTCTGCTTTACAGGAGACATTTTCATAGGCATCTGGTCTATTAAATGTAAACTTTCTAAAGACAAAATCATATTACTGTTGTTGTTTTTTTAATATTTCTTGCCCTTCCCTATCACTCCAAATGTACATAAGTAAAGGCATCATAGTGTTCTTTATTTGATGACTTGCTCTTTCCTTCCTATAATCACCTCTTCCAATACGTCTCATGTATTCAGTGCTTAACCTACATTGATTTGCAGTTGTTCTTGTTTTGTTAGGCAACTTTGCTTACTTCACCTAATAGCTAGGACCCTCAAAATCTGCCAACTTCTTTTATAGCCATAGGTAGCAGATATAAATCTCAGACTATGAATACAGTAGGTTTATAACAAAATGACTGTTACTTTTCCTATGTTTGGGTCTTTCTTTCAAGTCCCATCCCACAGAGCTTTGGAAAACAACAACCTCACTTTACTCAAGATTCACTTTGTATTCCCCCAGTTTATACCACTTTCCTAGACTGTCATGAACAGTACAGATCTTGTATAGGAATGGCTCCCTAGGAAATGGTTCATCTGTCCACAAGGTTACCAGCTTCATGCTTCAAATCCAGTGGTCTCTGCTGCTTTCCTGCCAGACCTGGGCACTCAATTCATAGTGGATGACTTTGACACACTTTCCTCAAACTGATAATAAAAAATCTTGAGCGATAAAGAAATATGAACACAAAAAAATGTAAATAACCCATTAGAAGACTTGACTAAATTTATTTATGTGCACACATAAATATTCTATACTCCCAAAACAACAGAATGCACACTGTTTGTAAATGCCAACAAAACATTCCAAAATTGGCCATTTGCTAAGCCATAAAGCAAATTTGTAAAAAGGTAAAATCACATAGTTTGTATTCTCTAATTTATAAGTGAATTTGGTGAAAAAATGAAATGTGTTTTAAAATCAAGCAATGTATTTCTTAAAAACCAATGAGTGAAAAAGAAATCTCAATGGAAATTGGAAAGTAATTTATTGGAATGATAACAAATGTAAGACAAATAAAAATGTCATATATATTTACAGCTGTAATTATATGGAAGTTTAAGCCTTAGGTGCATATATTAGAAAAGAAAATTAAAATCAATCAATTATGTAATTGTAAATTGGATCCAGCAAGGGATCTATAAATCAATAAATTAGAAAACAAAAGCAATCTTAGTCTAAATAAAATATAAAAGAAATAATAACATAAATGCAAAAACTAGACATATAGAAAAAGTAGGGCTGGAGAGATGGATTAGCAGTTAAGGCAATACCTGCAAAAGCTTAAGAACCCAGGTTCAATTCCCCAGGACCCATGTAAGCCATATGCACAAGGTGGCACATGCATCTGGAATTCATTTGCAGTGGCTGAAGGCCCTGGCATGCCCATTCTTTCTATCTACCCCCCCTCCAATAAACAAAATACATTAAAAAATAAAACAAATCCAAATGTTTGTTCTTTAGAAAAATGAATCAAGTTGATAAAGCTCCACATAAACAGACCAAGAAACAAAAAAGCCAGCATAAGAAAAAATGTTATTAACTTATATACATGAAAAATCATAAGATGATAATTACATAATCTCATACCAATTTTTTTTTTAATTTTGGTTGAAGTAAACCTAAAAGAAAAGGAACTCAAATCCATTCCTGGGGGGAGGAGCTCAGTTAGTAAAATGCTTATCTTAAAAGCATGAGAAACTGAGTTCAAGTCCCAGGGAAAGAATGGCACGATCGTGCACACTGGTAATCCCATCACTAGTGGCGAGGTGCAGCGGCAGATCTCTGAGGCTCACAAGCCCATCAATCTAGCCTGTGAGTTCTTGGCCAGTGAGTTACCCTGTCTTGAAAAAAAATGAACAATGCTCAAGAAATAACACCTGAGTTTGCCCTCTGGCTTCTACACACACATACACACACACACATACACACACACAAATTCATGCACACACATATGCACCTGCACACCCATGAACATGCACACCCATGTACATGTAGACTCGCAAAACCTAACAAAACACCCAAAGCTGTAAACATTCTTACATTAAAGAGATTGAGCGCATCAGTACCTCCCCTTTTCTGCCTTTTTGCTTTCTGCAGTTTCAGTGTTCTACGGCCAACTGTGACTCAAAATACTAAATGGAAACATCCAGCAATACATGATTCATGTTTTAAATTAGGCACCATTCTAAGTGGCATGACGTAGCCCCTCACTATCCTACTCCTTCCCCCTCAGGGTATGCATCATTCTTTGTCCTCACATCCACATTTGATAGGCTACCCTCCCTGGAGTCACCTACTAGCTATCTTGGGTATCAGTTCAACTGCTGATATTGCAGTACTTATGTATATTTGCCCCTTGTTTTATTTGATAATAGCTTCAAAGTGTGAGAATAATGAGGCCAATAATTCAGATATGCCAGAGTGAAGCCATAAAATACTTTAAGTGAAAAGGTAAAAAAAAAATACAATATTCTGAGAGAAATATTCACATGACTATTATTATAGTATATGGTTATAATTGTTCTGTTTTATTGCCAATTATTTTTGTTAATCTCTTGCTGTGTCTAATTTATAAATGAAACTTTATGGTGGATATTATGTATAGGGAGAAAAAGACGTTGGGACTATTTATGGTTTCAAGCACCCACCAGGAGTCTTGGAACACCCTGTGAATAAGGGGGATTAGTATTGGTTAAAATCTTTCTACAAAGAAAATAACTGACCCAAGTGATCACTGCTAAAAGATATTTATTGGAATATGTTAATTATACATAGCATGTACTTCATTAAGATATTTTCCTATTTGTGCACAATGTACTTTTATCACCATTCAGTCTCATTACCTTCTCCTGTTCCCCTCTTATATCACTGCTTCCTTCTCACTTCCCAACCTTTCTGCCTCTCTCTCTCTCTTGCTCTTGCTCTCTCGCTCTTCTTCCTGCCCTTTCTCCCTCACCTTATCTAATGAGTTTCATTAGTCCTCTCTTTCTAATTCCTTGTCTCCCTCCCCACCTTCCCTCTCTCTCACGAGGTTTGTCACAAGTCCTGGATGAGAAATTATTTACAGGAACATGGGCTTCTTACCAGTGGATACATTCCTGAATAAAGTGTTTCTCCCTCCCCCAGTGGCCAGTAACTGCCTATACATACTCCGGGGGAACTAAGCCTCTATGAGCCTCTCTCCCCCCATTGTCATTGTCTGCCTATGAGACTCATAAAGGGGTAGGAGCCTCATGGGCCCTTCCTCCCACCCCGCAGCAGGAGGGTGGCAAGCTCAATCTTGTGCAGGTCCTTGTGCCAGCAATTTCAACTGCTTTGAGTTCTAGGGCAAAGTCCTGTTCAAAAGGCAGTATTCTACCTCACTCTGCTCCTTTCTCCAGCTCTTAAATTATTTCCTTCCCCCTCTTCTGTGATGTTTTCTGAGCCTTTGGGTGTGATGTAGACATACAATTTATGGGTACGCCTTCAACAGTCCCTTATTCTCAGCATTTGGACAGTTATCAGTCTCTGTAGTTAGTGCTGCTCATTGCCAAATGGAGCTTTTCTGACCAGACAATGCCAATACTAATCTATGGGGAACAAACATAATTATTTGGAGGGCAAACTGATGGGCACATCATGCCCATTTAGCAAAACAACAGCAACAGCTTCCCACTAGGGTCTATGTCTTCCTCAGCACGTGTTTTTGACCAGGCTTACAGTGACAGATGTGAGCTCTGTAGAGTTGGCCTCAGCTCCAGTCACAGTGGTTGATTACCCCCATTACTGGCATGCACTATGGCACCAATGAGCACATCTTATCTGGCTAATCAGTAGTGTAGTAATGCAATGACCATGGATGAGTAAGACTTTTGATGACAATTTTCCCTCAGCAGCCTACACAGAACTTTCTGGCACTATAAGAATGAGCCAGCCTTCCTAGTTCCCACTTGACTTCTCTATGTCCTGTAACCAAGGTGTGTGATGTCTTCAGCAATGGGATCATATCACCCAAATCTAATGGGAAACCAACTGACATTGTAAAACAAAACAAAACAAAAAAGATACTAATCTTATAGAACCTTCTTCAGAGAATAACAATGAAGAAAGTTTTCTCATTTTATTTGCTAAGAGCATAACCTAATGGCAAACTCTGACAAGGACAGCAGCAATATTTAAGCCAGGTAATGCATCACAATTATGTTGCACTTATTCTAGGAACAAAAGAAATTGGGGTTAACGCTTTAAAATCAATCAACTTAATTCACCACAATTACAGAAATAAAAGGAAAACCGTATCATCATCTCAACAGATACAGAAAAAGCCTTTCAAGAAATTCAGCATCCATTCATGATGATGAAACTCAAAGCATCCTAACCCCAGAAGACAGCACCACAAATGCAGTGGAGAGCTGAGATTTATTTTGTGACATTATTCTGGACGTAAAAAAATTATATTTTGGCTTACTTCTTGATTCCCTGCTCCTTGGGATAATAAAGAGCTGATGAATGAAGAACTTAGTAACTACACACAATAGTCCTGTTTAGGGGTAGAAAGAATTGCATAAGCTCAACAAGGCAATGAAAAATTAACTGAATTTAACAGGTATCTTTAAACAGAAGCAATACAAAAGAAGCACCAGAAATAAAAGGACAAGATCCTAATAATGGCGCCATTCAAATGTCAGTCACATTTATTTCTTAGTTCTTAGATAGGGCTTGGTGACATTAAAATATTTCACTCCAGAGTTCAGAGGTGAACTCTTTTCTATTGCTTTAAAATATCAGGACCTGAGATCTATCTTAGTTATGCACAATACACAGAATTTCAGATAGCCAAATGACATCCCACAAATTACTTCCACAAAGAGCTTGTCTTGTAAAGGGCAGGAGAAAGGAGTAGAGGAGATGGCTCCATGGATAAAGAATTCACCACTCAAGCGTGAGTACCCGGGGTTCATTCCCAGATCCCACATACAAAGCTGGAAGCTCTGGAAGGCTTCTGTAATCCCAGTACTCCTACAGTGAGATGGGAGACAGGAGAATTTGATGGAAGATGGGGAACAGCAAAGAACATCAGTAGAGCAAATATCCAGAAGAACCCCGGCCTCAACTAGGGTGAAAGGCAAGAACCAACCCAAAAACTATCTTTACACATACACACAAAAAAATATTTTTAATTATTTTAGGGCTGGAAAGAGGACTTAGTGGTTAAGGTACTAGCCTGTGAAGCCTAAGGACCCAGGTTCAATTCCCCAGTACCTACATAAGCCAGATGCACAAGGTAGCACATGTGACATGTGTCTAGAGTTTGTTTGCAGTGGCTAGAGGCCTTGGTGTGCCCATTCTCTCTCTCTATCTGCTTCTCTCATAAATAAGATAAATAAAATGTTTTTAATATATATATGTATGTATATATATGTTATACTCTTTTATACCCTTGACCTTGCTCTCATGAGCCTGAGGCCCCTCATCAGTGGGGTTGTGCTATTCACTGTGGGGTCATAAAGGCCTCACATAGTCTCTGTGAAATAGAGGGGCAAGAGGGGCATGCCTCAGGGTATTCCTAACCACTTTGTGGCTCTTACAATCTTTCTACCCCCCCCCTTCCACAATGTTCCCTGACCATGGCAGGCCTGTTAGCTGTCCAATCTAGTGTTGAGTTCTCTGTGGCCTTTGGATTTCTGCTTTGATTGGTTTTGATTGATCTCTGGTCATCAGGCTAACCCTGGCACATCTGAGCCCTGGCAGATGTGGTAGAGGTGGCACATTTTGTGGTGGGTAGTTGGCCATCTTTTTGTTTTATTAAGGTTCTCATCTGTTTTCTATGCTTTCTGTGAAACAAAACATATTCTCCAACCAAGAGTGAGAGCAGCTTAGGTTAAAGGGGTATGCAAGGTTATTTGGAAGAATTATGGCAGGCAAGCCCACTTTTCTTCTCCAGAGAGCAGTGGCAGCTTCTCTCTGAAGTGTATGAGTTTCCTGACAGTGGGATTCTTATTTGGTTATCAGTACCAAATATGAGTTTTCTCCCACTGAGTGGGCCTCATGTCCAATCAGAGAACAGTTGGCTACCCACAGAGGCTGTGTGTCACTATTGCACAAGTGTGAACTTCTTGTCCAGCTGGTTGGTTGATTTCATAGTCTGCAGGGTCCCCTACGTTTTCATACTTTTGGTGACCATTGTCCTCCAATGGCTCCCATAGGGCTTTCCAGCACTATGAGGGCTAGCCAGGAAGTAACTAGTTTCCCTTTTGGTTCCAGCATGGTATTCCAATGTCCTGTGAAGTAGCCTGTGGTCTCTTCAGCAACAGAGACTTACATTTTAGCTCTGACAGGTAATCAAGTGTTTTGGCAATGGCCTTCGTTGTTTGGGGAAACTCATGGATCTCCCTGGACAATAGCGCACTGTGGAAGGCATCCAAATTCTGGGATATGCATTTACCAGCCAGAGTCCATGGTTTTAAGGTTAAGCTTTTTCTACTTTTTGTCTGGACTGTTACTCCTTCCCTTTATTGGTGATTATACTTCGTAGAATGCTATCCAGAAGGAGGGTTTCTATGGAGCTGCTTCATGTTGTCTTAACTTTTTTTTTTTTTTTTTTTTTTGGAGAGAGAGACAGAGAGAGAGGGAGAGGAAGACAGAGATGGGTGCGCCAGCAGCCTCTCAGCTGCTGCGAACGAAATCCAGATGTGTGAGCCCCCTTGTGGTCAAGTGTGGCATTGCACCCTTGCGTCACTTTGCATCTGGCTAAACATGGGACCTGGAGATTGGAACCGGTGTTCTTAGGCTTAGGAGGCAGGCACCTTAACTGCTAAGCCATCTCTCCAGCCCTGTCTTAACTTTTGTGTAATTCCCTCTCTACCCTCTTTACTCCCTATCCCTCCAAGCCCCTCCCATCCCCTATATTCTGTCCCTCTCCTCATCTGTCAAGTAACTCCTCCTGCCCCCTCTCTCTCTTTCTTCTTTCTCCTGGACTCATTTTAGTTTTATGTCCCTTTCCCTGATGCTCACTATCATTTGTATTCATCTCCAATTGATCCCAATTAGGAACCACAAATGAACCGGTACATGCCATGTGTGTCTTTCTGTGCCTGCATAATCTCACTTTGACTGATTTTTTTTTCCCAACTCCATTCATTCTCCTACAAATTTCATTATTTCATTTTTCTATCTCACTGAGTAGAATTCCATCATGTATGTGTACTACCACATCTTCATTATCCATTCATCAGTTGATGGGCATCTGGGCTGATGCCAGTTCCTAGCTACTGTGAATAGAGCTGTAACAAACATGGCTGAGCAAGTATCTGTATAGTAAAGAGTGGAGTCTCTTTAGGGTACATGCCCAGGATTGGTGTAGCTGGATCAAATGGTATCTCCATTTTCATCTTTCTCAGGAGTCTCCATACTGGAGACTTTTCCATAGTGGTTGTGGGGAGAAAGGAACCAATGATGGGGGAGAAGCAGCAAGTATAATGGAGGGTGAATTTGAGCAAAATACAATGAGGATATGTGTGTGTATATATGTGTGTATACATACACACATATCATTGAAAATATCATAATAAAACCCAGTATTTTGTATGCTACCTTTAAAAGTTCAATTAAATAAAGGAAAAAGTTAGAACCAGTCTTAGGAACTCTTTGCTAAATAGGAGTCCCATCCCTGTCCCAAGTCAGGGCTGGGATGAACCACCACAAACTATCCCTGCTACACAGCTTCCTCACCAGGCCCCTCCATGTGCCCAGAGCCCAGCAAGACACCTGGAGGACTTCTAAGGCCACCACCCATTAACACTGGGGTGAATTAAGCTTCAATGACTTCGGAGTTAGCACTTTAGCCCTGTTACACAAACTGCATTCTGCAATGGGTGGCCTAAAGAAAGCCAATTCATTGGCTTGTTCTCAGTACCAGAGGAAAGGCGCCAGCAGGTAAATGTAGAGTCAGGGGTGGCTCAAGAGAAAATTGAATTTCTACAGCAGTTTCTCCGACTGTCGAACTAACTTCGCCTAGTAAGAAGTAGATTCTCTAGGGAACAAAACCTCTTTCTGTGAATGTCTGAGAAAGGGAAAAGAAAAAAAATATTTACCCGACAAAATGTCAGGTAAGAAAAAAAATCAGATGGCATCTTTTTATTAGCAGTGGCTTCCTTTGGCCACGTATCCTTCAGGCCACCCCACTACCTCTGCACCCTGCCTGAGCAAAGTTCAAGACCAGAAATCGTATGGGCATAGGTGACACAGCACCCTGCTAACATGCTCAGTGTCTCACCAGTTAGTGGGGGCTTATCACAGAGCTCAGACCTTGCAGGGTCTCCAGACGTGGGGTGAGAAGTGCATGGGGCTCACAGAGTATCAATAATTTGTGAACGATTTTTCACTTCTGCTCACAGGTGCCAAGAGTTTGAGATTCTGAAATATAGGGAGGGAATGACCTTTACCTGACAAATCAATGGTGGTTAATTATTAAATGGTACCATTACTGCCTGCATCCCAACCTTCAGGGGCTTGGATTCCAGTAATGAGAAGACCTAGAGTCATTTGAAAGGCTTTGTGTCAGAGGACAGCCAGAGCAGAGATGGATACAGACAACAGTTCAGTGCACCAGGAGACCAAGGCTGCAGGGTTTTGTCTCATGCTCAAAGGACGGGTCTGCTTGACTTCTCTTTTGTCACTGCCATGTTGTGCTGGGCCACAGGAGGATAGCCCTGAGCTCTGGTTTTGTGGGCTGTAGAACAGACACTGAGGGCTGGCATTCTGACTTTTTCCATCTTACTTAGGACAGTCCTTCCCTATGTGTTCTCTCTCTCTCTCTCTCTCTCTCTCTCTCTCTCTATTTCTTCCTTTCTTTTCATCTCTCCCTCCCTTGCTTCTTTATGGTCTCCAGAACCTCACAATGTCTCTGGACTCTCAGATAATGGTTGATTTTATTTTTTTTTTCTTTTCCAAGGTAGGGTCTCACTCTAGCTCAGGCTGACCTGGAATTCACTATGTAGTCTCAGGGTGGCCTTGAACTCAGCGATCCTCCTACCTCTGCCTCCCAAGTGCTGGGATTAAAGTCGTGTGCCACCATGCCCGGCAGATAATGGTTGATTTTTAGTGGAAGTTTCTTCAGTCCATTCTTTATCACAGCCCATGTAGACATGTAAGAACCTTTCTTTCTGGTTCTAAGAGCTAGAACACCTGATATAGGCCGTGTTTCTCTTTGACTGACTCACAGTATCACTGGCCACGAATGATGGGTCATCCACTCGTGAACTGTGGTGCTAAGGACTAGAGCACTCTGGATGCCTGGGTTGGAAATGGAAATTGATCTCTTTTCCCCACATCACTGTTCTCTCCTCACTCTAAACCTCATTCTTCTGCTCCTGCTGTGTGTTCAGATCCAGTCCCATTGTGTCATGCATAGGGCTTTCCAGTCTCTTCATACTCAGATCCAACCTTATTCAGCATCCCCCTATTTCAAAGAAATGTCTGAGGCTTCAGAGCTCAGAACACAAAGCCTCATAGTTCAATCGTCTCACTGGCCTAGTCTTCTCTGAGGAAAATGTGTGCTGCCCTTAACCTGGAGCTAAGGATAAACAATACACAAATCCTTTCTGCTTCACAGGGTGCAATGTGAAGGAGATGTGGGAATAGCTAATGTTTCATAAAAGCAGCTCTGGAGTCTGTATCATGTCAGGGGGGAAATATACTCAATAAGATATTACCTCTGGAAGTATTCCTGACAAGCTTAACTGTAATACTTTAAATTTAATCAACTTCCCCTCTGTTCTCACATTTCACATCTTACTAATAATAAACTAATAAAGGCTTATCAGTGCTAGTATCAGAGCATATGGTAGATGCTTAAAAAAATCTAAAGAAATAGAGTTTCAGGCTGGAGAGATTGCTTGATGGTTAAGGCACTTGCCTGCAAAACTGAAGGACCCAGGTTTGAATCCCCAGGACCCACACAAGGCAGATGCACAAGGCATGCATCTGGAGTTCATTTGAAGCAACTAAAACCTCTGGTATGCCCATTCTCCCCCACCCCTCTTTTTATTTCTTTCAAATAAAGAAATAAAATGAAAAGTTAAAAAATAAGAAATAGAGTTACTAAGCACAGCCACATTCTGTTTCATTTCTAATATTTTTGACTTCTAGAAATCAAATATGCCATCCTTGGCCGGGCGTGGTGGCGCATGCCTTTAATCCCAGCACTCAGGAGGCAGAGGTAGGAGGATCGCTGAGAGTTCGAGGCCACCCTGAGACTACATAGTTAATTCCAGGTCAGCCTGGACCAGAGTGAGACCCTACCTCGAAAAATAAAAACAAAATCAAATATACCATCCTTATCATAACTAAATGGTCTGACCTATAGATTATAGCTTCTTCTTCTCATTGTATTTGAGTTCCTTCCCCTCTCATGACTCTACACTTTGAATGGAAATCTGAATAGTTGTAGTAGATTCCTGGAGGGGGGGGAATTAATTTCTCATACACAGGAGTAAGTAAATGAATAATCAAATTAAAATGTGCAAAGTAAGTCCCATGGAGTATTATTCTGCAGTTAAAAAGAAATGAACTACTGATACACACTACAACTTCACTGAATCTGTTACCTTGGGTTTATTATCCATTATTTAGCTTTTAAAGATGGAATGAAAACACATTGATTTTACCCCATTCCTCTTGTCTCATATAAAACTTTAATGTGGTGTGTTCTTCCTGAGTTCTTCTTTAGCAATATCACACAAAACCATAGTATGTTTTCTTTCATTTTTAATTGATTCAAGATGTGTTCCAATTTTCCTTATGATTCCTCCTTTGACCCAAGAATTAGTTAGACAAGACTGGGCATGATCAGGGTGGTAGGTCCATAGAACCATGAGTTATTTAGAAAAGTGATATTTACTTTTTAGACATTTAGGTATTTTCCACATATCTTTATGTTGGGTTGTAACAATTCTATTCCTAATAGAAGGCACACTGTGTCATTTTAATCCTTTTTATATACTTTTAATTTCTTTTAAATTTTAGGAAATGATCTACTTGGTAAATGCTCCATGACCCTTGGAACATAATGTTCCCTCTGCTATTTTAAAATAGGTGTTTTATAAATATCAATAGACTAAGTTAGGAAAAATGGTGGTTTCTTTGTGGTTCTTTAGCACTACATTTTCTTCATCTCTATTCCAATTTTATCCCTATTTGCAACATCAACCATTGACAGAATAATTGAAATATCTAATATAGTACAGTATAATTTAGATTTGCTTCTTTTCAATTCTGTCTATTGGCTCCATTCATTTTGAAATTCTAAAACTTGCTGTATACATATTTAGTATTTAATGTCTCTTGAGAGAATTTAGTTTTTTTTAATCACTTTGGCTTGTTTTAGGTTATCATAATTGGTTCTCTTTCTTAAAATAATTAATTAACTTGTAGTAAAAATAATCTTTTTGAAAATTTTTAAACATTTTTTATATTTTATTTGTTTCTTTATTTGAGAGACAAAGAGAGGGAGAGAGAGAGTGAGAAAGGGAATGGGCACGCTGGGGCTTCCAGCCACTGCAAACAAACTCCAGATGTATACGCCCCCTTGTGCATCTGGCTTACGTGGGTCCTGGAGAATAGAACCAGGACCCTTTGGCTTTGCAAGCAAATGTCTTAACCTCTAAGCCATCTCTCCAGCCCTGAATCTGAACTTCTGATCCTCTTCCCTTCACCTCACGACTGCTGAGATTACACATGTGTGCTACCATGCCTGGTTTATTTTAATATTGATATATATTTATTTAGGGTGTGAACATGTTTGTGTGTTTGAGTGCTAGTGTGCATGCGCCATGGTGTGCATACGGAGGTCAGAGGACAACTTTTAGTTCATTTGAAGTGTGTTCAACTTCTACCTCATTTGCGGCAGGGTCTCTACTTGTCTACCATCGCATTCAGAAGGTTCTGGGAAATTCTCCTATCTTTGACCTCCTTCTCACGGTAGACACACTGAGTTTACAGAAGCTCACCGCAGCTTTTTGCTCTTCTAATTGAGTCGTGAAGATCTGAACTCAAGTACTCAAAGTCACACAGCAAGCACTTCATCAACTAAGGATCTCTCTAACCCTGAGGCCTAGTTTCTTTTCTATTTTAAAACTATTTAAGATAGGAAATGCTTCACAAATTTTTGTGTTGTCCTTGCATAATGGAAATGCTAATCTCTATATCATTCCAATCTTATTGTATATGATACCAAGTACCAAAAGCAGAATTTTTAGGTTCATAAAACAACGAGACTTGGTCTATCCCCCATAACTCTTGACTACCCCCACAATGCATGAACCACATTCCCCATTGATGAGGGTCCCTTTGGAAAAGGGAGGATAGGGAGGAGGATAATGAAGTCACCATTATGAATGTAAAATTAGAATAGTATAAATAAATAAATAATAAATAAATATATCATTTAATATATCCCTTTGGAAGAGAGAGGACAAGGAGGAGGATAATGAAGTCACCATTATGAATGTAAAATTAGAATAATATAAATAAATAAATAAATAAATAAATAAATTATTAAATAAAAAAATAAAAAATAAATATATCATTTAATTACATTGATAAAAAAGAAATAATGGAACTGTATTACTGTTAGAAAGGGCTGTGATTGAACAAAACTAAAAATAAGAATATTACCAGTAAGAAATGCATCTTTCTCACAGGAATGATCATGGAATGATCACTAAAATTCTGCTTTCTCCTCACTCCTTGTTTTATGAACATAAAAATAATCTTTAAAAAGTTGGAGGACTAATGTTTCTCAATTTTCAAAGCTTTCTGCAACACTACAAAATCAACACTAGCACAGGTATGAGTAGACCTGTAGCTCCATGGAACAGAACTGAGAGTGTGGCAACAAACCCTTTCACCTTTTGACAACTGATGTCCAGTGGAGTAGTCATGATAATTCTAGGAAGAGACCTTGGTCTCCTTATTTAGTTCTAGGGTAACTGGACATGTGAGTGACACTGACCTACCTCAAACCATAAACAAAAATTAAATCACAATCAGTTCAAAGACCTCATTATAGACATCTTAGGAGAAAACTCAAATGGAAACCTCTGTGACCTTGGCTAGGCCAATGGTGTGACCTTAAAGCATAAACAACCCAAGAAGAAGATGAACTGGTTTTTGTTAAAAAACTCAGGCTGGAGAGATCAGGTCCCAAAGACTAAGGACCCAGGTTTGACTCTCCAGGTCCCACATAAGCCAGATGAACATGGCACATGTGTCTGGAGTTCATTTACAGTGGCTAGAGGCCCTGGTGTGCCCATTCTCTCTCTGTGTCTCCTCTCTCTCTCTCTGTCTCTAATAAATAAATAAAAATAAATCTTAAAAAAAAAAAAACCTTTCCTCTCAAAGAGAACTTCAAGAAAGGGGAAAAGACCTGCTCAGTAAGAAAAACAATATTTACAAGTCATATATCTGACCAGTGTTTAGTATCCAGAACAGACTCTTACAACTTAGCAATAAAAAGACAAATACCCAATGTAAAAATTTTACAGTACTATTTTCACATTAAAATGCGTTGGCTCTATTGCTGGAAGTGCTTTAATATATTTGCGTGGATTTAGTTCTGTATTCCCTATCCTATTACAGTGATTTATATGTGTGCTAGTACTTCTTAGCTTTATTGTCTAGATTAATGTAGATTTATGGTAAGCCTCAATATTCTACTGTTTTTATTCAAAAGTTGTCTTGTTTCAAATATTTCCATGTACATTTTAAGTTATTCTTTGCAAGTTCTATTTTTAAAAGCCTGCTGGAATTTTGACTGTGATTGTTTGAATTTAAACACTAACCTAGGAAGAACTGACATCTTAGGAATACTTAGTCTCCCAATCCATGTGCATAAGATGTATCTACTTTTATCCATGTTGCCTTTCATTTCTCTCTGCAATATTTTATATTATACTGTATAGAAGCCTTCAAATATTTGTAAAAGTTGTCATTATCTTGTAATTTTTAATGATATGTTAAAATATAAATCCATGAAATATATTGTTTTGATGTAAGATTTTGTTGCTCATATTTAGATATGCAATTGATTTGTATCTGTTATTTTGTATTATTAAAACATTTAATTTATGTACTATTCTTAGTACATTTTCTACCTACCCACTTTTGGCTCTCCTATATACACAAAATGGTATTATTCTTTTACAATTGGATGTCTTCAGTTTCTTTTTCTTGCCTTTTTACACTGCTTAAAGATAGCAGGACAGCACTGGATATAAGTGATAAGAGGAGGTACTTTTGCTTACTTCTATCCTGAAAGATAAAGCATTGCCTTTCATTATTTATTATAATAATATCTGGCAGATAGAGAGAGAATGGATGTTCCACGGCCTCTAGCCACTGAAACAAACTCCATACACATGTGCCACATTGTGCATCTGGATTACATGGGTACCGAGGGATTGAACCTGAGTCCTTAGGCTTTGCAGGCAAATACCTTAACCATGAAGCCATTTCTTCAGCCCCATGTCTCACTTTGGTATCAAAAAAAAAACCTGACTTCATAAAATAAAATGGTACATAGTCTCAGTTTTAATTTGTGAGTGCAATTTTTTCTTAAATCTCTAATAGAATTTATCAGTGATGTCACTGAAGCCTAGTGCATTGTTTTGAATAAATATAATTTAACTTGACTATTTAACGTTACATGATATTAATAGTAGATTATAATTTGGATATTCTATTTCTTCTTAAGTTTGATCATCTATGATTTTCAAAGAATTTATCTACATCATACATTATTGTCACATCTTTTACATGTGCGGGTTCTATGTTGTAAGTCTTTCTTATTTGTTCTTTTCTTTCTTGGTTCATCTAGCTAGAAAGATACCAAATGTATTTATTTTTTTAATGCTTTTTATTGAACCAGGCATTGTAGGATATACTTATAACCTAGAACTCTGGAGTCTGAGGCTGAAGGATGACAAGCTCCAGACAAGCTGGACCTACATAGAGAGGAAGGAGGAGGAGGAGGAGGAGGAAAGAGGAGGAAGAGGAGAAGGAGGGAAGAGAAAGAAAGAAAGAAAGAAAGAAAGAAAGAAAGAAAGAAAGAAAGAAAGAAAGAAAGAAAGAAAGAGGAAGGAAGGAAGGAAGGAAGGAAGGAAGGAAGGAAGGAAGGAAGGAAGGAAGGAAGGAAGGAAGGAAGGAAGGGGGGAGGAGGGAAGGGAGAAAGAAAGAAGGAAAGAAAAAAGAAAGAAAGAAGAAAAAAAGAAAGAAAGAAAGAAAGGAAGAAAGAAAGAAGAAAGAAAATTATTTCATTGAATTTGTTGATTTCTATTCATTGACTTCAACTCTAATGTTTCTTAATAATTTCTTCCTTTAATTTGTCCTTAATTTTCTCTCCCTTTAACCTTTTAAAGTGGATACTTAAGCTAATTTATTTCAGTCCTTGAATGCATTTGTAATGTTATAATCATTTTAACATTTTTACCAGCAAGTATTTCTATTTTGATGGGGTTTTTAAAATATTTTTTTAATTTATTGGAGAGAGACAGAAAGAATAGGTGCACTAGGACCTCTAGCTACTGAAAACGAACTCCAAATGCATGCACCACCTGGGGAATTGAAGCTGGGTCATTAGGCTTCACAGGCAAGCACCTTAACTGCTAAGCCATCCCTCCAGCCCTTGATTTTTTTATGACTATAAATGACATTTTTTCTGCTTCTTCATATCCGCAAGATCTCCAGTGAATATTAGAGATTTTTAATTTTATGTGTATAGAGTTTAATTTTTCTTGCATACACTTAAAACTATTAATTTTGACCTATTACATATCTGGGTTACTTATGGGTCTGTTTGTTCACATTCTGAGGTGGAGATGGCCTATCTAACTGAATTTTATTTTAAGGTTGAAGCAGTACCACCTCGAAAAGTGTGTCCTTACTGGCATCTCAGTTGTATGCTCATGGTGTTCAGCTAGTCCTCTCTATACACTTCAGCATCGCTGTGTAATCTGTACCTCCCCATGATTGTTCCCTGCCGGCATAATGCTCTGTGGTCTAATGTACACAGAGCTCAATATTCTGTTAATATCTCGAAGATGCTTCTACATATTGCTGAAGCTGTTATTTTGTGCAGCTTCCTCTTTGCCCACAGTCTATCTCCTAATTCCCAACCTTTTACTACCTATTGTCCAAAATCTGAAAAATAGGTGATTCATATATCTTGCCCTTAAAAAAAAAAAATCTATTTTGAAAAGACTTAGTAATAAATAGTCCTGCTTCTCTCTTAACTGGGTACAGCAGGATTTAACTGACTCGCTTGACTTTATGTCTTTCTTTCTACACTATCATTTTATTGCCCTTCAGCTTCTAATTTGTTTTCATTTTTGCTCTAAAAAAAAAAAAAAAGAATTGGGCCCTGGATCATTGGGTGACATTAACCATTTAAGTACTGAGCTCAACAGAAAAACTACATGATGGAGCGACTCCCTTTCCAGTTCCAGAATGATCCATTTGGCAAGTTTCATAGAATGGACTGACTTCACCAGCACAAAATTCATACACTATGGGCAACTTATCAGCATCCTGGGTACTTGGCAATCATTAACAATGGTTTTCCTCAGCACCTCTCTTTCTATAGTAGAGTACCTCCAGAAGATACCTTCCTCAAAATAGCTCCTCTCCCAAGAAGAGGGCAGATTTCTAGCACTTTACAAAGTAAATGTCCAGCAAGTCCTGTTAGAATGACACAATGCCACACCTCTGCCATGAGCATGTCTATGCAGCACCACTCTAATCAAGTCTAGACAGCCTCATGAACATGTCTGTGCAGCATCACTCTAAAGAAGTCTGGACAGCCTTTGTGCACCAAAGGTTGCTTTTCCATGAGTGCTTCTAGGTTTTTTATATTCATCTTTATTACATTTTCCCAAGTTCACATGTAAGGTTTCAGGGCATATTTCTTTTGATGCTCATTGCACAATCCATAGCCAGAAAAATGTCACAGCATCATCATCCCCAATACTCTACAAGGTAACATGATAAAAGGTAGGAATTTTTAAAAAGGTACCCTACACAGTGTCAGCTTTGCACTGCATACAAAGGCCAGAGAAATATGAATGTCTTCCTTTTATAAAGAGTAAGAAACTCGGTCTGGAGAGATGGTTTAGTGGTTAAGGATCTTGCCTGCAAAGTTAAAAGGACCTCAGTTCAATTCCCCAGGACCCACATAAACCAGATAGATGTACAAGGTGGTACAGGCATCTAGAGTTTGCAGTGGCTAGAGGCCCTGGTGTGCCCATTCTCTCTTTCAAATAAATAAAAATAAAAATATTTTAGAAAGAGTAAGAGACTAAACAGACTGTCTTTTTTTTCCATGTATATTCTTGACACATTTTCAAAAACAAATATTCACATCCCTAACCTTCAGGGAAATGCAAATTAAAACAACTATAAGATTTCACCTTACTCCAGTAAGGATGGCAATAATTTAAAAATCAAATGACAACAAATGTTAGTGAGGATGTGGAGAAAAATGAACCCCCATTCACTGTTGGTGGGATTGTAAGCTTGTACAGCCACTACAGAAATCAATATGGAGGTTCCTGAAAAGGATGAATAAAGAGCTGCCTATAGACCCAGTTATTCCCTTACTGGGCATTTACTCTAAATGCTTCACTATAGAGATATTTGCTCAGCCATCTTTATAGCTGCTTAATTCATAATAAGTAAGAACTGGAACCAACCCAGGTACCCATCATTGGATGAATGGATAATGAAGTTGTGGTACATTTATACAATGGAATTCTACTCAGCAGGAAACAAAAAAATGACACAATGAAATCTATAGAAAAATGGATGGGCTTAGAACAGATCATACTCAGTGAACTCACACAATCACAGAAAGACAATCGCCTCATGGTCTCACTCATCTGCAGTTTCTAACCTGGATCAGCTTGAGTAGCTGACATACCTGACAGACAACTTGAGGCCCAGATGGAAGGGCTTGGGGTAAGGGGAAGGAATGGGGGGAAGACACAAAACTGAACACAAAATGAACTGGTACCATAGAAACCTTTTTTTCTTAAAATAGACTAAAATGTTGAACCTTCAACAGGAGCATGGGGGGAGCACCTGAAAAGAAGCACCCTGGAGAGTGTATAGGATGAAGCCTAACCTTAAATTCTTATTTTTATTTTATATATATGTAGAGGTTTGGGCCTGTAACTCCCAGTACCAGAATGCAGTTACTGCCCACAATGAGCTGTTGTTCCCAAAACAAAGCAGGCTTCTGTCAAAGTACTTGATTACCTGCTTGAGGTAAATGATAAGACCCTACTGCTGAAGACACTGCATGCTGTCGGTATGGAACATGGAGAGACCTGGCTGGAACATGGGAGTGAGCCAGACCCCAGAGAGTTATCCCATCTAGTGCTGGAAAGCACTACATGAGCTACTGTGGGAAAGTGGCCAACAACTGTCCCAGCAACCAGGTGTCTAAACTATTCACAAGCAAACACCCTGACGAGATGTGCACACAAGTGCAATAGTGGCTCACAGCCTTGGTGGGTAACCAATAGCTTTCTGATTGGCTAAGAGATCTACTCAATGGAAAGGAACCCATATCTAGAAGTGGTAACCAGGTCAGAATCCTATGAAGACAAAAATTTTGCTCTCCAAGAACAAGCTTCCTCTGATCTTGGGCCAAAAGAGGGACTACATCCATCAAATTCTCCCCAAATTAATAACATTTATCCCATTTAACCTGTGCTAACTTCACTCTCCAGTGGAGAATCTGATTTTTCTTTTCAGATGGTAGTGAGACCTGAGGAGATAAACCACCCCAGGTACTTCAGCCAAGCCCCAGCTGAAACCAGAGGGGAACTGGGGAGATGAGCAAGAATGCAGCTTCCATGGTGAGCCTGATAGTCAGCACCAGAGTGAAGGAGACAGATGCTGAGGACACTCAACACCTACCAAAGCAGAGGTCCAGAGGCTCCTAAGAGCTCATCATGAAGTAGACTTAAGACACATCCAGCACAGCTTAAGGAATTTTGTGGAAGCGGGGGCGGAAAGATTGTTAGAGCCACAGTTGGGACATCATGCCCAGAGGCATTGTCTCTCCCCAATAACTAACTGCTGCTCCCACAACACATAACCCACAACCCCACAGGGAAAATCTGCAACCCCACTAAGGAGGGTCCCCAGTGGAAAGGGGGAAAGGACAAGAGAAAGGATGGTACCAACACATGATGTATCTATACTTAGTATGTCTATAATTAATTTTAAAAATTGGATTTCTATAGATGTGTGGCTTTATTTTTAGGTCCTCTAGTCTGCGCCATTGGTCCACATGTCTGTTTTTGTGCTAGTACCACACTGTCTTTGTCACTAGTACAGGTTGAGTACTGTAGTACAGGTTGAGGTCAAGTAAAGTTATACAGCTGGCCCTGTTCTTTCTGCTTAGGATTGCTTTGACTATCCAAGGTCTTTTTTGTTTCCATATGAATTTTGGAATTGTGTTTTCTTCTTCTTTAAAGAATGTCATTGGAATCTTGATGGAGGTTGCATTTCATCTTTAGATTACTTTTGGAAATATGGTTATTTTCACAGTATTAATTCTTATGATCCACAACCATGGAAAGTTCTTCCATTATCCTGTGCATTATACAGTGTCCATTTTTATTTCTTTTTCCAAAAGTTAAAATTTTCCTTGTAGATATCTTTTATCACCTTGGTTAGGTTCATTCCTAAATACTTTGTGGTCAATGGATGCTATTGTGGACAGGGTATTTTTCCTAATTTATTTCTCAGCAAGTTAGTTAATTCTATGTATATATGAAGACTATTGATTTTTGTATTTTGGTTTTGTGACCTGCAACTTTGCTAAATGTGTTTATTAGACCTAAGAATTTTCTACTGTAGTCTATAGGTCTTTTAAGTATAGGCTGTTGTCATTTGGGACTAGTGATTATTTGACTTTTTTATTTGTATTCCTTTTAGATATTTCTCTAAACAACACAAGAGAGAAGATATAGCTAAGACTTCAAGCACTGTATTGAATAAGAATGGAAAGAGTAAGCAGCTTTGTCTCATTGCAGATACTAAAGGACATGCCCTCAGTTTTTCTCCACTAAACATAATATTGGCTATAGGTTTCTCATAATATATGTCAGAAAACCTATAGTTTTGTTATTTTGAGGTATATTACATATATTTCTAATTTCTTCAGGAATTTTATTATGAAGGTAAATCGAACTTTGTTGAATTATTTTTCTATATCTATCAAGCTAATCCTGTTTTTTATGTCCTTAAATTTATTTATATGGCAAATTTCATTATTTCCCACCCATCTCTAGAGTGTCTTCTTAAAATCGGATGGGAAGGATCCTTATGCAAGCCTTTTCACATGTAAATAAAATGAGGGGAAGTGGGCACAATGGCTATGGCTTTTACAAGCAAAAATTTCTTCATGGCCTCTTGCCTTTGAAATATAAAAACATAGGATGCTAATTCTCTAATTTAAATGTCTAAACTAAAGTGTAGATTTGGCTCTTGGAACATTAAATGTTTATTGTATAAAAGCAATTAGCTCATCCATTAGAGGAAAAAATGACTGCAGATCTAATCCTCTGTATGTAAATAGTAAAATATTTGTAGGGAAAATGAAATAAGCATCCTCTTACATTTACATGCTATATACATTTCCATAGTTCAGGATACCAAAGTACTGTAGGAAAACTAAAGTACCCGGGAAAACTTTATCTTGCACACAACTTTGCATTTGAGGTAGTGATTGTCAGCTATATCTACTATTTAGAATTATTTTAACTAATTACTATAAAATTCTTCATTACTCCAGTTCCTTCTTTATATTGCTTTGTTTTTTTTTTGTGTGTGTGTGTGTGTGTGTGTGTGTGTGTGTGTGTGTGTGTGTTCTGAAGCAAGGTCTCATTCAGACCTGGCACTAACTCTGTAGCCCATGCTATCCTCAAACTCACAGTGATCTTTCTACCTCAGCCTCCTAAGTGTTGGAGTTACAAGCATGAACTGCCATACCCAGCTTTACAGTTCCTTCTTATGTTTAACAACTCATTATATTGAACTGTATTCTAATTATTATGCACTTTTAATCTCATATTTGGGCCATGACTAACTCAAAATTAAAACCATACATGTCTTATTAAGACATCTTAAGTACTTGTTACTTTCTGCTCAACAGACCCAATTGCACAATTTCCTTAAGACATATGATAAGTGGGATGTTTTATGTAATGCTATGATAATGAAGATTTTTGAATTCCATATTATAGCCAAGAACAGCAGAAATATCACAGTCCTAAGACAAAACTGTACAAGCATACTATTAGCTTCTACAGGTAAAGTAACTGTTTCTAGGTGGCATAAAGTGATACTCACATGAGATCTTGATACTCTGAGCCCATAAACGTTTTGACATTGAGGATGGAATAGGACACAAGGAATGAGACAAAAGAAACAGAGGAAGAACTAACTTGAAAGGGGATGGTGTTCAGATGAATGGGGGGAGACAGGAAAGAAGAGATAAAAGAAGACAACATGATGAAGTTACCTTATAATCCTATATCAAAGTTCTCAATAATATTTTTTAGAGAATGTAAGAGACAGAGAATAGAAAGGAATGTTTTAAAACACTGTTTTTGGGCTGGAGAGATGGCTTAGTGGTTAAGGCACCTGCCTGCTAAGCCCAAGAACCCAGTTCCAATCTCCAGGTCCCACATTTAGCCAGATGCAAAGTGATGCAAGGGCGCCATGCCACACTTGACCACAAGGGGGCCCACGCATCTGGATTTCGTTCACAGCAGCTGAGAGACTGCTGGTGTGCCCATCTCTATCTGTCTCCCTCTCCCTCTCTGTCTGTCTCTCTCTGTGTCTCTCTCCAAAAATAAATAAAATAATAAAAATAAAAACACTGTTTTCTACACACAAAGTAGCCATTGTATTCCTGACATCACAGGGGCTATCATTGCCTTCATACAATATTGGGCTCATCAACATATTCTCATGGATGATGGAGAAATGCAAATAAATAAATAAATAAAGACACTGAAATAGAAGAGGGACTACTTTGAAAGAAGAAAGGATTCAGTGAAAGTACAGAGAATGGAGGACCAAAAAGGCAATGAGAAAGTAGTATGATCAAAATACATTATGTACATGTATGAAAATTGTCAATAAATGTTTTAAAAGGAAAAAAAATAAGAATTGAGGAAAAGAAACCAAACTGTATAAGTAGTGGGTATAACCCCTCTTCCCATGTGTTTTTGATACTACTAATCTCTATCATTCCCATAGTAACTCAGTATTGCTTCATGTTTACAATCTTGATAGGGATTATGGAAAGCCTCAGGAGATTTTACTCAATAATTCTTATGTTAATAAACTACCTGCTAGGGATAAGGGCCCTACAGTGACTATTCTTCAAGTAACTATATCTACTCTAAGTATACATTCAGGAACTGGGTAAATAACCACAGGGTGGGTCCTTGAACAAAATTAGCAAAGAATATGTGAGATCTGAAAAATACCACATCTATTAATTACCTGATATAAATAAGCACAGTAGAGAATCGCAGTCTCTTAAATCATTTCTAAACTTATAACAATTTACAGACTGAGCCACTGGATTGAGAGGAAGGCTGGGTCTCTTTGAACAAGCATCCTGAATCACTGATGAAAGCACATAATTATTGTAAATCTTCCACCAAAACTTCCCCCTAAGGATCCATGGCTATGTGCAAATGAGATGACTGCAGCTAAGCTCTATAAATACCAGCCAGCCTCTTGCTTCTCCATGCCACTCTATGGCTTGACATATGCCTTCATAATTCATCACTTTAAAATTATATCACTTGCTTAAACAAAGCCTCATACAACAATATATTTACATTTACTTCTTTCTTCCTGCAGTACCTTATGTGTGACATCCACACACATTATAAATCTTACAATAGCATGTATTATCATTTTATAATACATTTTAAGTAATTAAGAGAATAAAACATAATTCTTCTGTTACATAGCTACTTATGACTTCCAGTCACTTCAATTCTTTCCATAAATCTACTCATGTATCTAGTGCTATTTCCTCTGAGATCAAAAAAATATATTTTAATATTTCTAGTAAAGCACAAATTTTCTCAATTTTCAGTTATGTGCAACTTTGCTTTCATTTTTGACATTTATTTTTTTCTAAGTAGAGATATCTGGTCTAATTCAAATTGTCATTCAATTGTTTTCTTCCTCTATTATTTCTGATTAGAAGTCAGGTTAAATTACTATTTAATTATATTTTCTGATACACAATATATATCTAAATCCCAGTGGCTTGCAAGATTCTTTAACTTTTCTCTTAAATTTCACATTCTGATATATATATAATGTTCATTTTACTTGTCCTACTTATGATTCACTGAGATTCTTGGCTCTAAGAGATTATTTTTCATGATGTTGAGAAAATTTTAGCCAACATGTATTTAAATATTTCTGTGGTATATTCTACTTTATTTTTCTTTTTGAGAATCCGAGTTCATTAATGTTGTATTTCTTATTGATACATAAATAATTTAGGCTGTTTATTTTTTCACTCATTTTTCTCTGTTCTTTGGATTCAGTAGTTTCTATCTTCAGATCAGTTGACTATTCTAACAACTTCACCAAATTGTTAAGTAGACCAGTAAATTTTTCATTTCAATGTTTGAATTTCCATGTCCACTTTTCTTGTCTAAGATTCTATAGCTGTTTACTTATTATAAGTATGATTTTCTGTACGTCCTGTACCTATGTACACTGAATGTTTTCAAGATCCTGACAGCTAATTTAAGTCATCTAAGAATTTCTTTATTTATTTATTTATTTAAGAGCAACAGACAGAGAGAAAAAGAGACAGATACATAGAGAATGGGCACTCCAGGGCCTCCAGCCACTGCAAACAAACTCCAGATGCATGTGCCACCTTGTGCATCTGACTTACATGGGTCCTGGGGAATTGAGCCTCAAACCCAGGTCCTTTGGCCTCACAGGCAAGCACTTAACCACTAAGCCATCTCTCCAGGACCCTGCTTTTAACATATAGATTTTTTTCTTGATCATAGATCCTAATTTTCTATTTGCTCTCATATTGAACATTTTTAAAATTTTTATTGGCAACCTCTGTACATATAGACAATATACCATGATCAGAGCCCCCCTCCACCACAATCCATTTTATGCCTCCTCCCCTATACCCCCTTGCACTGAATCTCTCTTCTTTCTTCCTAGTCTCTCTTCTATTTTGATGTCATCATTTCCCCCTCCTATTATGCAGGGCTTATGTAGGTAGCATCAGTCATTGTGAAGTCAATGAATGCCACAAACAATGTGTGTCTAGACAACAGTATTGTAAACACTTCTCCCATTCTTTTGGTTCTTACATTCTTTCCACAACCTTTTTTACAATGGCCCTTGAGCCTTGGAGAATGTGATAGAGATGCCTTACTTAGTGCTGAACACTCCACCGTCACTTCTCAGACCTTTGTTGAGTTTTTTTTTTTTTTTTTGGGGGGGGGGGTTGTAGAGACACAGAGAGAGACAGAGAGAGAGGGAGAGGAAGACAGAGATGGGCACGCCAGCAGTCTCTCAGCAGCTGCAAACGAAATCCAGATGTGTGCACCCCCTTGTGGTCAAGTGCAGCATTGCGCCATTGCGTCACTTTGCATCTGGCTAAACATGGGACCTGGAGATTGGAACCAGCATTCTTAGGCTTAGGAGGCAGGCTCCTTAACCGCTAAGCCATCTTTCCAGCCCTTTGTTGAGTTTTGAGTCTCCCCAGTGGTCATTGCCATCTAACATGAGAAGCTAGCTTCGCAATCAAAAATGAGATTTGCATTAATATTTGGGCATGAATGTAAGTATTTAGAGGGCAGTTTAGTGGGTATAATATATCCATTCAGCCAGATAACAGTAAAAGTTTCCCTTCTAAGGCTTATGACCTCCCTGGCCATAGGCTTTTGATTAGGTTTCCATTACCAGGCATGAATTCAGTCCCCTGGAGAAGACCTCAAATAAAATCACAGTGCAATTCATTTCCCCATGACAGACATGCAACCATTATACCAGTTATCATATTTATCCTGAGTGTCTAGCCATAAAGCTTGAAGGATCCATTGCTGGTAAAGATCATTGATGACTTTGCTTCCCCCAAGAGACTGTCCACCTCTTTCCAGCCTCCTGACAGCTAATCAACAGTGATGAGGCTTCTGGCTCAGCTCTAGCCTGCTTTCTTAGTGTCTTACAGCCCCAAAATGTGGTATCTTCAGTGACAGGGTTTTATGACCTGGTCCTAATAGTCAACCAAGAGCCTTGACAATATTTGTAATGTTCGGGGGGGGGGAGGGGGCATCCCTGACCAAAAATTCCTTGGAAGGTATCCCACATATGACACTTAAATTATCTTGTAATAATCTATAGCTACTGGGCACAGCATTACCCACCAAAAGGTGCATTTTCCCAGATCCAGTATCTCTCTCTCTTTCTCTCTCTCTCCTTATATATGTATATATTAATTTTTAGCTAGCAAAGTGGTAAGTTTACATATTGCTTATTCAAAACATCTTTAATTTTGATTAACTCTCCACCCACCCCTTCTTTACCTCTATCCCCTCCCTTGACCCTACTTAGACCATTCCACCCACAGTAGTCTGCCCCTCTACATACATATCTACTACACCCTCCCCTTAAGACTTCTCCTTCCTCTCTCATGGGTCCTTTCTAGCATGAACTTTTTTGAGTGTATCCTAAACATGGTAGATAAACTGGGTTGTTTTTAGACTTAAACCTTAAGCCTCTGAGTTGGTTCAGTGTTAGGAAGCCTCAATAGGACACAAGACTTAGACTTGCCCAACATAATCACTACAAATACATGTAAGATGAAGTTCACTAACAGAGTTAGGTTTCTGTATACAGTCTCTGTATATAGCATTAATTAAACTACATTAAAATAGGTTTTAGGTAGATGGCTAGCTAGCTGCTCAAAGAAAGGCCCAAGTCTTCATCTCTGTATTCTTAGTGCCTGACCCTTAGAGTGGGTGTGCTTATTGTACTTGCTGAAATAACAAGTGAAATAATCAACAGTCAGAAATCATAGAATTCTAACACAAGGGTTATAAAATACTGGAATATGTGGGTCACTTAATTAAGCAATGACTATAACAGAAGCTTAGTTCAGTGTCAACTCAATATAAGAAGTGCCCATGATATGATTTAAAAGGTTACATTCATGATCTCAAGAGGCTTTGTTACAAAGCCGAGAAAGAAACTATGACATTTCAGGGAAAGTCAATCAATATTGGTTTAAATGAAGCTTTAGCATGTGAAAAATTAAGTTTATGTATTCATGATAGGTTATTCCCTGTTGAGAATTAATGAATGGTGTCTGTCCACATGAATAAAGTAGCATAAAGCATAGGATTTAGGATGGACAAGTTTGCTTACGGAGGCTTGCTTCTATGTTAATCCTACATCTGTCTCTAATGATTTATGTAACCTTGGAAAAGTTTTAAAGTCTAAACATGACAATTAATTTATCTGAAAAAAATGAAACATTACAAGAATGCTTACATTATCTTACAAGAATCTTATGAGAACAAAATTAATTAATCAATGTGGAAGAGCTTTGTGGACTGCAAACAGCTATAGATATATTTGGGATTACCATCATCATGAGCAAAATACCTGACAACCTAAGGAAGGAAGAATATATTTTGTCCAAGGTTCTGAAGGCTTCAGTCCATGGTTGGTTCCATTGTTTCTGGGCTGCAGGAAGGCAAAGCATCATAGCAGGGAGGACACAAAGAAGCAGAGTTATTCACCTCATGGTGGCCAGGAAGCAGGGAGATGCAAGATAAAATATAGCCCTCAAGTACATGGCCACAGTGAAGCTAGCTCCTTCAGCCTGTCCTTATATCCTGAAAACTCTAGTACCTCCCCAAACAGCACTCCTGGTGGAAACAAGCCTTCAGTACATGAGCCTTTTGTGAATACTTCATGCAAACCACGACAGTATTAAATGAAATAATGTGAATAAAATGTTTCTTACTACAATGCCATCAAATCTAAAACTCCCAATGCTAGCTTGCTCTGCATGGAGCACACATGTACACACATTTGTGCATTCATTTATTTACACACATGTGTGCAACCCTCAGGAGGTGTGACAAAACTGACTTTAAAATACATCTTTTGAAAAGCTAAATTATGCATGCCTACTGCTTAGACTTTATCTTTCCTGTTCACTTCTATTCTCTCTTCTGCCAAGAAATTTTTATCCATTGATAAAATGTTTGATTCAGCTCATTGTTGGGTATGATATATTTATTTTTTTCCTCTAATACATAATGGGTTACAATCAGAGAATGTAAAAAAAAAAATGTCGGAGCATACTTTTCTCTAGATATGCTACAAAATTAATGCTGTGAGAATCATGCCCTAGCACTTTTTATTTAATTATTTATTTGAGAGAGAGAGAGAATGAGCATGTCAGGGCTTCTAGCCACTGCACACAAACTTCATATGCATGTGCCACTTTGTGCATCTGACTTTACATGGGTACCACAGAATCAAACCTGGGTCCCTGGGCTTTGCAGGAAAGCACCTTAATCACTGAGCAATCCCTCCAGCCCTTGTCATAGAATTTTTAAGACCCACTTTTAAAACAATATTTTTCTAAAAGATATAGTTTGAAATATCTTAATTTGATTTTATATCTCAAGCTTAGAAACAATTGTTTTTAAGTTTGTCAAAGTTATTGTTCTGAATATGACTCAAACATATTAAATTAACACATTATTTCCTTCAATAGAAAAACTCTCTAGTATAGTTTTAAGTGACTAAGTACTTTAAATATGTGAATAAACAATAAATACTTGTAAGTAATTCTGCTATAGGGAAAATAATTCTAAGAATGTTCCCATGATCTATTAATAATAAGCCTAGAAACCCTTGAACAAGACTTTACATTGAATTGGTACTCAAATATCTTCTCCAAAGATGTATTAAGCACCTACTTTTGCCAGGCTAATACTGAATGATGATGGCCAAACAGAGGTGAATGAAATTCTGCCCTCCTAATGCTTCTGTATTTCTTAGGTTGTGTGCCTGTGCTTAGAATCTTCTCTTTTTTTTCTTGACCACCCTCTCTCATCCTCCCCTCACATTAGCTGACCCAAGGCCATGCAAGGTTAATTAAACCCTATTTCTCTATGAACTCTTTCTGGCCTTCTATATAAATTGGTTTATTTCTCTTTTATTTTTTGAATAACACTCTGGCCCCAACAGCAATTTTGCACATGTGTTTATAGCAGTTTTTTGTACTTCTTTTGTTATTTTGTCTGCCTTCCCCCACTGAACTGTAAATAATATGAAAAGGAGTCCCTGTATCACTCATTATTGTAACCCCAGAGCTAGTTAATTGCTTGGCACATAATACTTGAGAAATGTACTTAGATTGCATAAGCAAATGATATTATGGGTATTTTTTCTGATGAACAAAAGAATTGAACAAAAAAAGTACTAGATGAATAGAATATTTGTATTGTACAAGAGGAGAAAAAAGGAACATGAGTAGAACAGGATATTGGGGATAATGATAAAAGCAATGAAAATAGCCCCCATATTAGCAAGCAAGGCAGGCATTATGAATAAATTGTATAGGAGGCAGCAATAAAATGACTCACTGTTCCTGACTCATCCTACTGTGAAGGATCTATGACCACATAGGCCTGCTTACTCATGCTGCTATACTTATTACACTCATGCAAAGCATGTGAAATAACTAACACTGGTGTGGTATTCACTCACTGTGACTGTTAGAAGGAAAGACAGGAAGGGTTTCTAAACACTTAGGGAATGAGGGCACAAGAAGAAAACCCTCAATAAAGATCATGTTTCCCCTTTATCCCTGAACTTCCCAGTTAAGACTCAACTACATTGTCCATATTCTCCATTTTCATGGGAAAACAGTTTGTGAAATGAGTTGTTTTCATATGGGTGTCTCTGGTAAAGTATCTCCAGCTCTGCCTCAGAGTACAGGTAAACACATTTGGGCATATCCACGGGACAAAATCTTCCCAGTCTTCCCCATTGAGGACACAAAATAAGATGCCATGGTTATGCTTATTTTACTATAAGTACCTGGAGAAACGTGAAGTTTCTACTGTTTCCTTCAAGAGTGGAATTTAATAACATTAAACTTGAACTTTGGAATTATCACAGCAATATATAATAAAGTAACTTCAACTCCACTGCAGTTGCTATGTAAAAAATTAAAAATAAAAGCTTCCGTAGGTTGAACAGAGAAAAGTTGTTATGAAAAGTGCATCGGGATAAAAAATGTAGTTGCAGGGAATATCCATCAATATGTCTTCTTCTCTCCTTAGCCTCCAGGGAACAGTGAAGGGTTTTTTTTTGCCTTGATTGCATACAATAAAGGAATACACAGAGAAATTGATGCTATTTAAGGAGCTAATATGGCTGAATAATGAAAGAATAGATCCTTTTGTGCAAAGTTCTTTAGTTTTCAATCAATAAGAATTAAGGAAATCCTTTCTAAAATGACTACATTTTGACAGCATGACTTACCTCCTGGGAATGTAAGCCTTCTTTTAAACATGAAGTGGAAAATGAAAGCTGTCGTCCCTGCAGTTTGTTATCCTCAGGCCCCTGCCACCCATGTTCCACTTGCATGGAACCCTTCACCAGACTAGATCAAAGACTTGACTATCTGAGAGTTGAGGTGAAGTGGGGGCCAAAAGAGATTTCTAAATCAAAACCTTCAGGCATTAGAACAAGTAGGCATAATCCAGCTAGAATGATTCTTACACTACTGCCCTCACTAGACTATGGAAGCAAAGCTTTTCTACAGTCTGACGTTATCCTCCACAGATGTGTTTGATGAATGTGTGGACCATGACTTGTCCACGAGTAGACACACTTTACACTGGACTAAAGGTCTCCGACAAAATGGTACAATCGGTTAAGAAATGTCTCTGCCTACAGCCCTGTGTAGGGCATCCTTGACCTCCTTGTTCCTCAGACTATAAACAACAGGGTTCAGCAGGGGAGTGGTGATGATGTAGTAACATAGAGAAGGACTTTTCTCACTGAACTTTCTGACTTGGGTTTGAGGTAGGCAATGGAGGCTCAGCCATAATGGACAATGACCACAGTGAGATGGGATGCGCTCATGACAAAGGCCTTCTTCAGGCCCTTAGCTGAGGCAATTTTAAGGATGGAAGAGATGATGAGGACATAGGAGATGAATATCAGGGCTATAGGCACAAGGATCACAAATGAACTCACACTGTCATTGATTATCTCACTGAGAGTGGTGTCAACGCAAGAGAGCTTCATAACTGGATGTGTGTCACAGAAGAAGGGATCCACTGTGCCACAGAAGGGCAAGTTGAACATATCTGTCACCTGGAGAAATGCCATAACCATACCCGTTCCAAGGGATTCACAAACCAATGAGGCACACATTCCTTTGCTCATGATGAGTGAGTACCTCAAAGGCTCACAAATGGCCACATCGTGATTATAACCCATTGCTGTGAGTAGAAAGCAATCATTAGTGGCCAAGGTGATGAAAAAGAACATTTGAGTTGCATTGCCTGCCAAGGAGATGGGCTAGTTATGAAAGATTAGACTAGAAAGCATTCATGGGACAATGACTAATGTGTTTACCATCTCTGAACTGGCCAGCATGCTCAGGAAAAAGTACATGGGAGTGTGGAGGTGATGGTCAATGTGGGTTACTGTCACAATGATGATGTTTCCAGTCAGAGTTAAGATGTAGATCATTAGGAAAACCACAAGGAGGGTTATTTGATGCTTTCCAAAGCTAGAGAATCCCATAAAGATGAATTCTGTCACTTCTGTGAAGTTACTTCTCTGCATTCTGTTCTATCACTGTCTGAAAACAATTAGAGGGCTCATCAAGGGAAACTTCTCATCAGCAGTTGAACTTTAAAGCAAGGGACAATGGTAGCTGAATTGAGTGAGCCTAATTCATGTGACCAGTCAGTTCTTTCCAGAATCTTTGCATGTGAAGAAATCCAAATGATTCTTTGGGATTTAGATATATGAACATTACTAGCAAATTGTCTCCTGGAAAAGGACAGGCTCACCTTGCATACACACAGTGATATCAGTAAGTCAAAGCAGGCAGCAAGGACAAAACCATTCTCTGCACCACCACTGAAACCCTCATAACAAGAGCTAACATAAGTAAGGCGCGTGTCGATAAAACCATAAAGAATGAGTGTTCAGGGACAAAATGATATTATACAGTGAAGCTTCAAGGAAGAAAGCCTGAAAAATGGCTGCTAGGTTCAGTGAAAAGATCACTATAGACCTATTAAACAGTGTTTTACTTGAATTCTGAACAACAAAAAAAATCAACTTCTATATGTGAAACTTGAGCCAGGCATCCTGATAGTCTCAACACAGAACTATGAAACAACTTGAGCTATGTCAACCCACTGAAACTGACCACTCAAGTCCCACCAAAGAAAATGTCTTTGCTCCAGTAGTCTTTTACTTTAGTCAGGAAGAGAGAGCTGTGACAGAGAAAACAATGCCTATCTTGCACTGTAAGAGAAAAGAATTAAGACAACTAGAGGGGTGGATGAAGGAATAAAGCTCCACAGTAGAGAGGAAGGAGTCTGTTAGATGTTTAGAGTACAACCACCATCTATTTATAATATCTCATGTGCAGAAAATTGTATCTAACTATGAGAAGCAAAGTACATGAGTTCCCTTTGTTAACAGGAGGTAATCAATGGGCTGGGATATAGCTCAATTGATAAGGTGGGTTCCAAGCATGCACAAGACCTTGTCATTGATCCTTAGCACCACATAAACTAGGCATGATAGCATGTCATGTAACCTCACTCAGGAGGTAGAGGCAAGGAGGATTATAAATTCAAGGTCATACTTGGCTACAGAGTGAGTTTGAGGCCATGCTTAGATACTAGAGACCCTGTCTCAAAAGAGAGAAAGAGAGGGCTGGAGAGATGGCTTAGCAGCTAAGGCACCTGCCTGCTAAGCCTAAGAATGCTGGTTCCAATGTCCAGCAGTTCCAATCTCCAGGTCCCACGTTTAGCCAGATGCAAAGTGAGGCAAGGGCGCAATGCCGCACTTGCCCACAAGGGGGTGCACACATCTGGATTTCGTTCAGAGCAGCTGAGAGACTGCTGGCGTTCCCATTTCTGTCTCCCTCTCCCTCTCTGTCTATCTCTCTCTGTCTCTCTCTCCAAAAATAAATAATTTAAAAATTTTAAAAAAAGAGAGAGAGAGAACGAGAATGAGAGATGGTTCTATATGCTGTCCGGGTTTTTTATTATTAAAATAGATTTCCTTTCTCACCTTCAATTATTCCATGCAAGTTAGCTCAACAATGTTCATGCTCATAAAATCATTTTCTCATGTGTTACTGAAGAAGTCTCCATACTAAAACTGTCAGACTGCTTTTCTTCTTTTTCTCATCCTTCTCAGCTTCATTTGACACTTCTGACTCCTGTCTCATGGAAACATTTTCTGACCTTGGTTTCCATGACATCAAACTATTTCTCTGTTGTTCCGGCACTCATGTAGTTACCATCCATGAATTTTCTCATTCCACCCATGCCATAAACACTTACCTGCTTTTAAGTCAATCCTTGATTCTTGCTCTTTCTCCTCATTTGCTCCATCTCAATTTCTCTGCTAACTCCTATATTACTTGCTTTCAAATCCTAATTTCAATAAAAATATTTCCACATCTCCAATTTACCTTTCTCTCTTGACTTTTCTATCCATATATCTTCAAATCAGAATGTAAACTGTATTTTTGAACACAAATTGGATTCTCAACATTTGTACCTTCCTCGATGACCTCATGACATCAATCTAGTCAATCAATGTTGACATTTTGGAGCCACGTGGTATCAGTTACATTCTCAGCACTGGACAAAACCCCTGACCAGAAGCAGCTCATGGAAGGGAAGTGGTTTAATTTGGCTTACAGTTCCAGAGGGTAGAGTCCATCATGGTGGGAGGCACAGCAGTAGCAGGAAGCCTGCATCACATCATCACACCATCAGGGAAGATATAGACAGAGACCAAACAGCACATAGGCCAGTTATAATATATCAAGGCTCACCTCCAATGGCACACTTCCTCCAGCAAGACTCAACCTTCTAAATGTTCTACAACTTTCCAAATCAGAGCCAACAACTGGGGATTAAGTATTCAAACACATGAGTCTTTCTTCAAATGTCACTGAAAAAATATCCATTGCTAAAGCTATCAGACTTTGATTTGCCCCACTTTTTCATTGCTCTGTGCCTCATTTAACACTTCTATTCCCTGCCACTTGGAAATAGTGGACAATATAATGTAATGTCGTGTTCAGAAATAGAAGCATATTCATATAGTCAACTGAATTTTTCTAAAGTGTTGGGGTATCTCAATGATATATTTTCAACCATAGTTGTGGGAAAGGGCTGGAGAATGGCTTAGTGGTTAAGCCGCATGCCTGCAAAGCCTAAGGACCGCGGTTCAATTCTCCAGGTCCCATGTAAGCCAGTTGATGGCACATGCATCTGGAGTTCATTTGCAGTGGCTAGAGGCCCTGGTGCACCCTTTCTCACTCTCTCTTTCTTCTCTCTCTCTCTCTCTCTCTCTCTCTCTCTCAAATAAATAAATAAATAATTGTGGGAACAAGTAAATACCTAGGCAGGGAAAAATAAACCTCAAATTTTACCCCATGACACACACAGAAATTACTCAAAACAAATCATACATGTATAAAAGATAAAACTTAAAATGTTTTGACAAAAATAAGGGACAAAATTTTCATGGCCTTGAAATAAACAAAAGATTTGTAGCCAACAAAATTCATATATTACAAATTAACAAAATCACAACTTGAACTTGATCAAAATCTGAAGTCTGTGTTCTTCAAAAGACATTATTGTAAAAGCAGAAAGAAGAACCCAGTGTGGGAGAAAATATTTACAATGCACAGCTCTAAAATTTTGTCTAGAATTTATAAAGATTTTTTACACCTCAATAATAAAATGCATTTTAAATTGGAAAAATATTCAAATATTCAAAAAACAATGTATTAAAAACCAACAGTCTCATAAAATGATGATTATCATCATTATCTGTAAGAGATATACAATAAAACCACAAGGAGGTATGACTACACACCCACTCAGCTGTCTAAAATTAAAAACACTAACAACACGTAGTGTTTGTAACCAAGTGACATGACTGACTGAAAGCCTTAAAACTTACGATAGCAGTGTAAAGTTTTATAGCCAATTTGGAGAACAATGTCACAATTTTTTTTAAAGAAGTTAAATCTGGGTTGGAAAGATGGCTTAGCAGTTAAGGTGCCTGCCTGCCAAGCCTAAAAATGCCCTTTGGATTCTCCAGGTCCCACGTTTAGCCAGATGCAAAGTGATGTAAGGGCGCAATGCTGCACTTGCCCACAATGGGGGGCACATGTCTGGAATTTGTTCACAGCAGTGGAAAGGCCACTGGCACTCCCATTCTCTGTCTCTGTCTCTGTCTCTCTCTCTCTCTCTGTCTCTCTCTCTCAAAAAAGTTAAATCTATGTTTAACTCCATGACTCAGTAATTTTCCCAATTTACACAAGAGTAAGGAAAATAGGAAAATGTGTCCATATTTACATGCATATGTTTTTTCCTAAAAGCCAAAGCCCACAAATACCTAAATGTCCAAACTATGATGTCATTATATAATGAAATATTGCTCATCAATAAAATGAACAAATTACCAATATAAATAGAAACATGTCTGAATTTTAAAAATATGCTGAGCCAAAGAAGTTAGACACAAAATAGTGAATGTAGCATGATTCTATCTATATGAAACTCTAGAGAATACAAATCTAATCTATACTATTAGAAAATAGATCAAAATAGATAACAAAATGCTAGAGAATTGACTAGAGAGGAGTATAAGGAAGCTTAATAGATGTAAAAGTTCTTCTCTCTCTCTCTCTCTCTCTCTCTCTCTCTCTCTCTCTCTCTTTTCGAGGTAGGGTTTTGCTCTAGTCCAGGCTGACCTGGAATTCACTATGTAGTCTCAGGGTGGCCTCGAACTCATGGTGATCCTCCTACCTCTGCCTCCCGAGTGCTGGGATTAAAGACATGCACCACCACGCCTAGCAATGCAAAAGTTCTTGATTATGATTATAGTACTATAGATCTGAAAACTTGGTATTAATGTTTGTATTACATTGTACTTATATTGTTGTGAATTATTATACTCTATCAAGTCATTTTTTTCCCTTAGGGTTTTGTGCATATTAGGCCTGATTTCTAATATACTCATTAGATACCATTTCTCTGATTTGAGCAAAACACATCTGCTGCGTTAATAAAGCTTTGTGCTATCAGACCATACTCACAGAGACAATGTGCCTTCTGTACCACATCTGCCATAAACAGGACAACCTCCCCAAGACATAGGAACATTCTAAATCTGTGCTTATGCTCATAGTTTTTTCTTCCCTTCTCTCCTTGTGCCTGAATGTCTGAAAGTACATTCCCATACCTCCCAATACATTCTCAACAAATAAAACTGTATTTTTATTCGTGGCTTACTCAGAGAATTTCGAATCTACCAAAGTAGAACACATCTACTTTTAAATTTTTAAAGAATTATTTATTTAAGTGAGGGGGGGCAGATAAAGAGAATGGGCATGCCAGGGCCTCCAGCTGCTTCAAACATACTCCAGACACATGTGCCACCTTGTGCATCTGTCTTACGTGGGTCCTGGGGAATCGAAACTTGGAATTCCTTTGCATGGAATTCCTTTGACTTTGCAGGTAAGCGCCTTAACTGCTAAGCCATGTCTCCAGCACTACATTTAATTTCAATACTCAACTCACTGCCTACCATATCCATGAAGTCTTTTCATAAGAACCCCATTCTTCACTTTTATCCCTTTCATAAAGCCCAAGCCCAGTGGTATACTGGGACCTATTTGCACCACCTCCTTGTAGCAAACTTCACACATCATTTCCTACTTCCAAATTCAGTAGTCTGGTCTTGGTAGATTGGAATCAGCTACTGAGAAATTAGTTTCATCTCAGAAATTAACAAACACTAAAATTTTGAATTTATTTTTCCTGAATGCTGGTTGTTAAATATTTTACCAATATGCCATTACATTTTCCCTTTCCCACATTTGGTGACTTAGTCCATGATGCCCTGTGCATTCTTATCTATTTTACCCATTGTGTTAGTTATTTCTCAAACTATACTGTAAAGTGAAAAGGAAAGCAATGTGCCAATATTTCTGAATCCCACACACAAAAAAGCATTTGATAAGCAATAGCTGACTGGAAAAGCTAGAATTCTCATTGCAATGTAATTGGAACTGATTGCCAGAGGCAAAGTTGTGGCTACCTATGAAAATGGTGCCACTCAAACAATGAGCATTGTCCTTGGTTAAACTACAGTGTTTTTCTTTTCCTTTCTTTTTCACATTTTTTTCTGCAAAGAATCAAAAGACAGTTAAAATATAGGGCAGGGTGGGGAAGATGGCTCAGCTGTTAAAGGTACTTCCTTACAAAACCTGCCAGCCTGGTTTCTATTCCTCAGTTCCCACTTAAAGCCAGATGCTCAATGTGGTGCATGTGTCTATATGTCGTCTGCAGTGGCATGAGACCCTGACATGCCCATATCCATTATCTCTCAAATAAATAAATAAATAAATAAATAAATAAATAAATAAATAAAATGTTACTTTAAAAGACAAAAATCTATAGCGACCCTAGAAAGAGAGAAAGAAGTATAGCATGAGAAAGAAGGGTCTAAAGAGTCAGTTCAGACAGTCTGCACTTTGTGAATGACGATTTTACACAAGGGTGTCAGATTGTTGTTAACTGGATTTTCCAACTCTTAGCCTCTCTCTACTAGTTGGTAAATGTATTTACTGTCCAAATTGGGATAGCAAAGTGAGGCAAAGTATTAGCCAAGCATATTTATTTATCAGCATTACCACCACTCTTATGTCCTCACTTTTTCCTGTTATTGTGTAGACTTTAAGCTCTTTAATCAAGTTGTTTAAATCAACTTCCATCTTTCACACCTAAGTAAGTGTGAAATCATGAGAGATTTGTTTATTCCCGCCAACCTTCGGTCTCATCTCTAACTAAGGTAACAATAGGACTTAATGGAAATATTGTAACGATTAAATGAGCTGATCTATTCAAAGCACTTAGGACTCAATAAATGTTCAATAATTGGCATCTTACAATTATCTTTGGTGTGACTCTGTAAAAAGGAGAAGCCATCCAAGAGTGTTTGAAAAGTCAATGAACAACAATAAAAAGAATATAATATGATGAAAGTTGAGAGAGGGAGAGAGAATTTTGTGTGGATTAACCTCCTGGGAAAATAAAAATATTGAAAGAAAATAATAAAATTAAGAGCTAGTACAGCCAGTGTTTTGGGTTTGAAGGCTGAAAGAAAAAAACAAAAGTTTCAAGATGCAAAGAGCAACAACATATTACATATTGATGTTTATAAGAAATTCTATCTATTACCTAAATCTGAGTAGGCTTGTAAAACAATGGGAAAAAATTTTTTAATCTACAATTTAGGCAAGTCTCCTGAAAATTAACATTACATGCAAATGCCTATTACAGAAAATAACCAAACAGAACTCTGACTTCCTCTTCAGAGACCTTAAAACACAAGTCAGTTCTAAGATGCTAAGAGTAGATCAAGTGAACTCATTAAAAATCTGTGATTATTATACCTATCTAAGCAATCCAAGAAAGAAAAGCATTTGATCAGAAGATATGTGTGAGAAAGAATATGCAAGGCTGTGCTTTTAGGACTTGGTCCTGATGACCATTTCTGTGATGCCTCCAATCTGGAATTCCAGATTCTGGTCCAACATGAGTATAGGAACAAATGGGACTTGAGATTGCCTAAGTTAAGGACATATGGTATTCCTAACATATTTCAAGCCTGTTCTGACTGCATCCACCAAAAATAGAAAGAAAAAAAGGGGGAGAAGGAAAGGGGAAAAGAAAGAGAAGTGGCAAAAACATATTCACATTCTGTAGTGGTGGTTTGATTCAGGTGTCCCCCATAAATTTAGGTGTTCTGAGCGCTAGGTTCCCCAGCTGGTGGCAACTGGAAATTAAAGCCTCCTGGAGGCAGTGTATTGTTGGGGGTGGGCTTATGGGTGTTATAGCCAGCTTCCCTTTGCCAGTGTTTGGCACACTCTCCTATTCCTGTTGTCCATCTGATGTTGACCAGGGGGTGATGTCCACCCTCTGCTCATGTCATCATTTTCCCTGCCATCATGGAGCTTTCCCCTCAAGATTGTAAGCCAAAATAAACCTTTTTTCCCACAAGCTGCTCTTGGTTGAGTGATTTCTGCCAGCAATGCCATCCTGACTGCAACACATAACTCACCAAACACGCGCGCGCACACACACACACACACACACACACACACACACACATATCCATCACAATTGCTTACTTCTCCCCAGATTCAGACAGAATTGCAGTTGCAGTTTAGACAAAGAGTGTGCATGACATGCTCAGTGGTTGCCCTGGCCATGTGCACTATGCCAATAAAGAAGGAGAAGCTCTTATGAACTCAGAGATGAGGTGGAAATCTCAGAAACAAGCCAAGCTGTCTACCCTACTCTTTTTTTTTAATTTTTAAATTTTTTTTTTTTTTTTTGGAGAGAGACAGAGAGAGGGGGGGAGAGGAAGACAGAGATGGGCGTGCCAGCAGTGTCTCAGCTGCTGAGAATGAAATCCAGATGTGTGCGCCCCCTTGTGGTCAAGTGTGGCATTGCGCCCTTGTGTCACTTTGCATCTGGCTAAACCTGGGACCTGGAGATTGGAACTGCTGGAGATTGGAACCAGCGTTCTTAGGCTTAGGAGGCAGGCACCTTAACCCCTAAGCCATCTCTCCAGCCATGTCTACCCTACTTTTTTAGGTCTCTTTTCCTCACAGTTCCCTGAATATCTCAAGGGAACCAGTAGAGTCAAACTCAAAACAGGTACCAAGGGATTTTATTTTTTAAAAAAGCAGTATCTGTAATTGTCCTAGAGATTGATGTGTTGTGGTTCCTGGAGCCATTCTTTCAGGCACCTTCTCTTATGCCTACCCTTTCCTCTATTCTGGACTTTACTGAAGGAGATGCCACATATATGATACATGGGTTCTTGTCTTTAGAAGATGGGTTTGTCTCTGTGTTCTTTCCAAAGTAAAAGGCACTTGATGTAATTAGTAAAATACAGTATTTCTCAAGGACATGTACTTGTTAATAAGTTCAATTTCAGCAAGATAATTGGTGGTGGTTTTTTTTTTTTTTTTTTAGAAAAGTCACACCCTGAATATTAGTTTTTAGAATCCTAAGAAACATTCCAATGGGTACATGAAGTTCCTGGCATCTAAAGGTCCCTACATTTGCACAATGCAGTCTCCACACAAGTGATACAAGCTCCTTCCCCTGGCATATCCCATGAGGTCATCCCAAGATTTGTAGGAGTGATGCACTATTTTTCCATTGTTCCATCATTAATCATCCGAAAACAATTCCCTTTTAAACTTCATTTATTTTTGACAACTCTGTGTGTGTATATACTGTATTTTTACATTCATCCCCAATTGCTTTTTCTTGCTCCTCTTCTACTACTCTCACTGAATCCTTTCTTCTTTCTAACTAGTTTCTCTTCTACTTTGATGTTTTGTTTTGATTTTAATTTTGCTTTTTTGTTTGTTTGTTTTTTGAAATAGGGTCTTGCTGTAGCCCAGGCTGACCTGAAATTAGTTTTAAGCTGGCCTCAAACTCACAGAAATCCTCCTGCCTCAGCCTCCCAAGTGCTGGGATTAAAAGCATGTGCCACCACTCCCAGCCTTGCTCTGATTTTTTGTTCAATGACTCACTGAGTAGTTTCTTGCATGCATGTGGTTGTTGGGTTATTTAGTGGAGCATGTACAATTTATCAGTGGCTATATAACTGAAGAGAATAGCTCTTCCTACACCAGCAGTTAACTTCCTTGGGGAAGGATGGAGGCTTCATGAACATCACCCTGGTCTACAACAGAATGTGCAGGTCTTGTTCAGCTAACCACAGTGTCTGTGAGGTTATGAGTGCAAATGCCATATCGTTGGAGTCAGTGCCACATTGCTGGACAAACACCCAACCAAAAGCAGCTTATAGGTAGACAGGGGCTTATTTCAGACCTTCAGAGTCCAAGGCAACACCATCAATGGAGAAGAAACTGTCTCATTTCCACAGATCCAAGCAGAGAGATGCCAGCAAACACCTAAAGAACAAACAGCCAGAGCTCCAAACTGCTCTCCACACACCTTAGGGCTGGACTTCAAGATCCTTCCACAGTGACAGGACCCCTGTATCAGAGATCTGCCTGCTAGAGGCTCAAGTTGCAAGCTCAATTTTCATAAGACACCTGAGTCTATGGGGACATACATTAAACTATCACTTTCAAACTACCATTCATGTCATGGCCAGAAGACAGAATTCCATAGCATTCCTCCCCAACCTCTCACTCTTATCTTCTTTACCCCCTCTTCAATAGTGTTCTCTTTGAGGGAGTGACATTAGTGTCCCATTTAGGGCTGACACACATGAGGGTTAGAATCAAGTAATCATATATGCTATGGCCCCTATTTCCATTAAGTACAACTAAATTTCCTTAAATCCCATGACATTCACATAGAAGTCAAAATAAGTTGTCCCTAAATTCTGCTCTACCACATGCCTCTAATCCAATAACATCTGGAATCTTTTCCTTAGTTCATAATGACCTTGGCATTTTGCATAACCCTTACTATTTTGGAAGTTATCTAAAACAAATCTATAAATTCTTTAGTTAATTTTCATTTATCTCCAAGATCTTTGTTTTTCTTCCAGTGTAAACTTTTAGCAACTCTAGTATGTGATGGAGAAATTGCTGCCATGAATTCCTATCCTTCTAAGTTTCTTTTTAAATGATTTTTTAGTTAGCACACAAAAGGAAGAGGTTTCACTGTGACATTTCATACATATGCACTACTTTACAGTGTCCTTGTTTTCCCCTCCACTTCCCTCACCAGCCCTCCTCCCTCCCCTTCTGGTCTCCTTCCCACCATATAGTTCCTCCTGATGTTTACATATTTCACTATTTGTTCTTCTTCACTTCTCCCTTTAGACTTCTTATAGTTCTTTCCTATTTTCATGTCCCACATACATACACACACACACACACACACACACACACCAACACAAACACAAATACATACAAACCATATATATATAAAATCTAGGTTCTGCTTATGAAAGACAGCATGTAATACTTAGCAACACTTATCTTTCTAAGTCTTGTTTTGCTCAACATAACTATTTCTAGTTCCATCCATTTTCATGCTAATATCATAAATTCATTCTTCTTTATAGAAAAAAAAAAGTCCACTGTGGAATGGAGAGATTGATCAGTAGTTAAGCCACTTGCCTGCAAAGCCTAACAATAGGAATTCAATTCCCCAGTACCCATATAAAGCAGGATGCACAAAATGGTGAATGTATCTGGAGTTTGTTTGCAGTGGCTGGAGGCCCTACCGTGTCCATTCTCTCTGTCTGTTCTCTCTCTCTCTCTCTCTCTCTCTCTCTGCAAATAAATAAATAAAAATAATTGTAAAAGTACATTGTGCATATGTACCATATTTTCTTATCCATCCATTCAGGTTAATGGACCTCCAGGCTGGGTCTACATCTTGGCTACAGTAAATAGAGCAGCAGTAAACGTGGATGTGCAAGTCTGGTTGTAGTATGCTGGCCTACAGTGTTTGGGTACACCCAGAAGTAGTACAGCTGGGTCATATGGTAGTTCTAATTTTTTTTTTGGAGGAATTTCCATGCTTATTTCCACAGTGGCTGCACAAGTTTACTTTTCCACAAGCAGTGTTGGGCTATTCTTTCTCTACATCATTGCCAGCATGTGTCCAACATTTCTTTACATTTTTATCTTAACAAAATTTCAACCGTATGGAAAAGTTGGAAGTATGACACAAGGAAACTCTATAATCTTTTCTTAGGTTCACTAGTTGTTTATATTTTGTCCTAGTTGACTAATAAGCTCTAATGGTAAATAAATAGAGTAAGTTGGAGACATTGGACCCTTTGTCTCTACATGCATCAGTGACAATTTCATAAGGGAAAGGATATTATCTTTTAAATACTTACTGGCCAAAACAGAAAGAAGACCTAGAGCTCAGTTTTCCATGTTGTGGCAAGGGATTTTAGAAGTTGAAGAATCCACCCTTAAACCAGAGTAGAAGGAGGTGAGTTTGTTGATTTGCAAGGAATACAACAGGCCTGGCAGTGGCAGGAGAATTAGAGCATGTGGCAAGGGGCTGGAGGGTGCTCCACTTTGGAGAGGTTCTCGTTTAGTTAGGGTGAGCCATTTTTCATGCATCCCAGCATGTAACTGATCTGTGTTAAGTGAGAGCAACCCATATTGGTTGGCTCTTGGTCCTGGTTACAAGTAATCCCACTATGCAATTCATGCCATGCAGATGAAGGCAGCTCTGTCGTATCAGGTAACAACTGGTTTTCTTTGGCAGTGCCTTACTGCTGTTCTGAAACTTCAGCAGAATACCTCAGTGTATTTTGGGCTGTGGGGATGCTTTCTGGAACTGGCTTACTTTGGGGACTTGTTCCTTTTCTGGGTTCTAAAGCATTGTCTTTCCTCCACGTGTCACAGACCTGATACTTCCCCTTCTGCGTTGGAAAATTCCTGCTTCTTCTCTAGTTCCTAGTGATTTCACGGGGCACTCCCCAATGCCAGGTCATTAGAGAGAAGGACTTCTTTCAAGAAAGGAAGAGCAGGAGAATTAGAAGCCCCCTCACCTTAGCTTTCCTTCCTTCTTCTTACCTCCCCTTCTCCCACCTGGTCAGGAGCACTGTTCTAAAGTGGCAGTCTCCTTGGAGTGACTGATTGGCCAATACAAACATCCATTTAGAAACCCTGCAAGTGTTCATCTCTAATTTTCTCCATGACCCAAATAATCTCTCTCACTTTTCTCTTGATTATAGCTCATCTATCTTCCTAGGTAAAATTGTACATCACTTTTCCTCTCCTCTTTATGTTTCTCAAACTTACAGAAGAGTTTAAAATACAGTGACATTTTTTTCATGTACAATTCAAGAGTCAGTTGTGGACACAGGGTGCATCACCTTCAACTATTTCAGCATTTCCCACAAACAAGGACATTTCCCCTGTGACCAAAAAACACTCATCAAAACCATGAAATTAACATTATAGTTCCTTACTATCATCCAAACCTCAGATCCTATCAATGTTTTCTGGAGTGAGAAGATCTGACTATTAATCACAAATGAATCAAATTCAGATTTATTCAAAATCAAACTTTGCTTTTTTTTTTCTTACTATTCTCTTTCAATCTGTAAAAGGTTTTCAGGTTTTTCTAAACATTTTCTAAACATTGCAGATGAGTTCTTGCATTGATGCTTCCAAAGTTTAGTTGTTCTAAAATTCTATACTAGCTACATTTATGCTATGGACTGTTGGCTTGGAAGAAGTGGTGTTGTGTCTTTTCACTGCATGCTACCAACAGGCACAGGATTGTGAAGTACCTTTTTCTTTTTACTTTTGTTCAGTGGTAGGGATGGAACACAGGGCGTCAAGCATACTAGGCAAGTGCTCTACCACTGACTTACACCCTCAGTCCTTGGTTTTTAGAGATAAGGTCTCACTCTAAAAGCCAGGCTAGCCTCCAATTCACCATTCTCCTACCTCATTCTTTTGAATATTAGCATTACATACATGTACCAACAATGTCTGCAACTGAATTAAACTGTTTTTAATGCTGTTAAACTACTATACCGATGTAGTATAAATCAAGATTCTATACATTCAAGTCACTCTTTTTCCATTTTGAGTTGATAAGTATTCTGCAGCATAGATTGAAACTCCATAATATCCAGTTACTCATCACAATTTTTATTACTTATTCATCATAGCATTATAGATATATGATTCACTATTTTATTCAATGGATTATAATTACTCTCATTTATATTGATATTTAAATTATTCCAAATTTGATCATTGGGTCCCTTTTAAGCTGGCTTTAGCATGATTTTGACTGATCTCCATTATCACTATTCTTAGGAGAAATGCAAATCAAAACCATAGTGGAATATCACCTGCTAGAATGGCTACTTTCAAAACTAATCAAAAATAACAAATTTTGACATAGATATATAGAGAGAAGTTGGAACCTTTGTACACTATTGATGGAAATGTAAACTAGTGCAGCCACTTTGGAAAACAGTAAGACATTTCCTCAAAAAAAAATAAAAATGGAATTTCCATATGATTCAGGAATCCCAATTCTGGATGGATGGATGGATGGATGGATGGATTAATGTATATATGTATATGTATATATCAAAAAGAATTGAAATCAGGATCTTGGAATGACAGCACCCCTTTCATGTTCTCAGAAACATTATTCACAATAGCCACGATATAAAACAATCTAAATATTCCTCAAAGGATGCACAAATAAAGAAAATGTGATATGTACAATACAATAACATTATTCAGCCTTAAAAAATCTCTGCCATATATCATTAAACCAGAGAGCATTAAGCTAAGTGAAATCAATCATCTTCCCAATTCTCGGAGGTGTGTAGAATAGTGAAAGTCACAGGAGCAGTGTGCAATAGTGAAAGTCACAGGAGCAGTGTGCAATAGTGAAAGTCATAGTGCTATGCCATGGTGGTGGCCAGGAGCTGTTGAGAGGTAAAAACATAGAGTTGATGTCCAACAGGTATATAGTTCAGATGTTACAAAATAAATACATTCTAAGCCTCTATCATACATAAATTCTGTCTATAGTAAACCATACTCTACTGGGCATTTGAAAATTTGTCAGGTAAGTAGATTTCATGTCAAGTATTCACACTACAATAAAAATAACTCCTTAGTCTGTGGGAATGAACATGCCAAATTGCTTGACTCTTGGTGAATATCTTACTGTCTCTCTACTTTTAATTGTCTTTTAACAAATATGTCAGTATAGATTCACATTACTGCTTATTTAACTCCCTCTAATATTAAAATAACCCTTACTATATATGAAAAAATTGATAGGCACTGGATAGGATAAAGAAAAGAAGGATAAGGCTGGAGAAGATGGTTTAGCAGTTAAGGCATTTACCTGCAAAGCCAAAAGACCCTGGTTCAATTCCCCAGGACCCACATAAGCCAGATGCACAAGGAGGTACATGTGTCTAGAGTTAGTTTGCAGTGGCTGGAGACCCTGGAGTGCCCATTCATTCCCTCTCTGTCTCTTTTTCTCTCTACCTCTTGCTCTCTCTCTCTCTCTCTCAAATAATTAAATAAAATATATTTTAAAAAGAAAAGAAGGATAAAGTAAGTTAAGAATCTTTCTACTTGGAAGGGTGTTTAGGTGATGTCATTTTTCAATATTTTTTTATTTATTTATTTATTTGAGAGGGGAGAGAGAGAGAAAGGTAGATAGAGAAAGAGAATGGGTGCATCAGGGCCTCTAGCCACTGCAAACTCCAGACACATGCACCACCTTATTCATCTGGCTTACGTGAGTACTAGGAAACCTGGGTCCTTGGGCTTCACAGGCAAGCACCCTTAATTGCTAAGCCATCTCCCCAGCCCAGGTGATACTATTTTAGCTACATAAATAAAAGAATGTCTATCTGCAAATACCTTCAGTTTGGGAGAGAATATTATAATGACCAGAAGATGTCATAATAACAATGACTGTAAACACTTGCTTGCATCCAAGCACTGTACTAAAAGCACTTAGTATGCACTTATAGTCACTAAAACCCTATAAAGTGTGAACATTTGTGCTCTTATTTCACACACGAGTAATAATTGGTTCAGAAAGCTTGACTGCTCGAAGTCTAAGAAATGAGAAAATGAGAAGGTTAGATTTGGAATGCAGCATTATCTCATTCTGAACCCTTTACACTTCATCAGAAGATGGAAGTATCCCATCTTAAATCCAGACACTGAAGCAGACAATTTTGTGTGAGAGTGACTTTTAGGAACCACTCGAGTTTTGAAAATCAGAGATATGTCTGAAAGCTATTTCCGTCCTAGAGAAGAGAGTGAATCAAAGTATATCAAAGGACAGCACTGGGGCATGTATGAGCACCCATAAGACTGAGAATTTTATCACACAGTGGGGTTTGTGAAGGAACAGAGAGAGAATGACTCTAAATCCCAAGACAGTGAGTCTACATTGCATTCAAGAGGTAAAAGGTAGTCTAAGCACAAGTCCAACTCTAAACTTCCCTTGGACTTTCAGAAGAATGATAGTGTAGGGCTCTGCTTTGTGAAACAGCACTTAGGTTCAAATCATTGGTGGCAGTGATTTTAATCAGGAAATGTGCTTTCAAGTAAATTGAAAAGTAAAATTAAAAATGGGTGGCAAAGTTCTGACCAAAAATAAACAAATAAGGGATGAAAAGAAGGGAAGAGAACAAAAGAGAAGAGGAGAGGAGAAAAGAGGAGGAGAGGAGAAGAAAGGAGAGGAGGGGAGAGAAGAGAGAGGAAGGGAGGAGAGGGGAAGGGAAGGGAACTGAAAGGAAGGGAAATAAGAAGAGTGGCCAAGAACAGAGTAATTAATTTGAAGAGTATTTTTAAGAAGAGTAAGAAATTAAAATAAGCAGAATTATAAATATGGTCAAGGAATTTCAATTGGAAATATGCAGAAAGAGCCAACGCTGAGCTAACCTAAATAGTCACAACCATTTACAAACAAGAGAAATGGAAGCTACACCATATAGCCCATCAAGAAAGTCAAAAAGCAGATTGGAGAGCTCAGTGGCTAAGGTACCTAATGACATGGGTTTGATTTCCTAGTCCCCACGTAAAGCCAGATGCACAATATGGTGCATGCATCTGGAATTTGTTTGCAAGGTTAGAAGCCCTGGTATGCCTATTCTCTCTCTCTCTCTCTCTCTCTCTCTCTTGCTCTCTCCCTGTCCCTCTCTCTTGTCTCTTCTATCTCCTTCTGTTTGCAAATAAATAAATTCAAGAGAATTAAATAAATAAAATTAAAAATGAATGTTTAAAAAGTCAAAAAGTAAAACAAGCACCCTGCATGACACACAGTAGACATTCATAAAGTGATGGTCAGTGAATGAATACTAAAGCAGCCTCACCATATGAATATGGATACCAAACTTTACCTTAAATGGCTGGGGACAGAAGAGAGTTAAAAGGCCTATGATGTGAGCTCATGGAGACATTCTTCATGTCTCAGAAGCTCCTGACAGAGTACAGGGCCAAGGAAGTCATTGAAGAGTCAAGTGAGGTCCTCCAAGTATGACCAGACCAGCCCCTCACCCTATCCATAACACTGCAGCTCCACAACTACCCTGTTTCATCAACAAAATCTGAGCTACAAAGAAGAGAGCTCTAGCAGTCACTTGTGCCTAATATGTAGCTACCATTGACTTCCTAGATCAGGGTTTCATCATTCCTTTTCTACTAGCAGCTCTGATTGCTAGCATCAGGAGGGATGCCTTCAAGTCACTCATAAAGTCTTATTATATTCCATCCCCCATTGTCATCCAAGATGCATGTAAAGCCTAAATACCCTGAGGTTTAAAAATACAAGTCTTGGGGCCTGGAGAGATGGCTTAGTGGTTAAGGGCTTGCCTGTGAAGACTAAGGACCCTGGTTAGAGGCTCGATTCCCCAGGACCCACATAAGCCAGATGCACAAGGTGATGCATGCATCTGGAGTTCGTTTGCACTGGCTGGAGGCCAGAAATCCTCTTGGACATTGCTGCACTCTGAATTCACGGGAAGGGTCTGAGTCAAAGGTATTCTGTGTGCTATCACCCAAAAATACCCCTGGTGCAAGAGCAAGATTCTTACTGATGCAAGTTTGATCTAAAAAAGAAAGAAAGAAAGAAAGAAAGAAAGAAAGAAAGAAAGAAAGAAAGAAAGAAAGAAAGAAAGAAAGAAAGAAAGAAAGAAAGAAAGAAAGAAAGAAAGAAAAGAAAAGAAAAGAAAAGAAAAGAAAAGAAAAGAAAAGAAAAGAAAAGAAAAGAAAAGAAAAGAAAAGAAAAAGATAGTCTTCTACTAGAGAGATTGGGGATTTGAACAAGTGTGGACTGTCCCAAAAAGAGATCGTGAGATGAGCATTGAACTATCAAAGGCAGGATTATATAGTCACCAAAACTCCTAAGTAGAACATAGGTTCTGTTGTAATAGGACAAAGTTACGGAGAAGAAAGTCATGACTGTAAGGACCTGCTTGAAGACAATGACTGTGGTGGTTTGAATGAGATGTTCCCAGCAGTCTCATGTGTTTTGAATACTTGATCCCCAGATGATAGCAATGTAAGATGTGGACTCTTGCTGGAGAAGGTTTATCACTAGGGATGGACCTCAAGGTTTATTGGCCCAGCTCTACATTGCCAGAGATACCTCACTCAGACTATTTCTATTCAAATAGGTAACAAGATCTTGTTCTTCCATGCTTTCTCCAAAATAATGCTATCCCTTGGCATTGTAAAGTAAATAAGCTCTTTCCTTCCATTATCTGCTTTTGGTCAGGTGCATTGTACCAGCAACAAGAAAGTAACTACAATATAAAATTGGTACCAGGAATGTAGTTGTTGGAATATCCCTGGCTACATGTGATTTGATCTTTTGTAACTGATTTGATGGAGAAATATGGAAGAATTTGGAACCTTGGACTAAGAAATTCCATTGTGAAGACAGTTTAAAAGACCTAAATGCAGAGAGAATGGTGGACTATGGATTATTGGGTTTCAAATGTCAAAACTGGGCTAGAAGCAGTTTGTGTGAGAGCCTAGCTACTCTGCCCATGTACTGAGAATTCAAGCCAAGTTTAATTTTAAAGTAAAGGACCGTAAGTTTGGTGAGACAAGTAGCAGGAAAATATGTAATGCCTGACACAGGCAGTAATGAAAGTTACTGGCTGGAGACTGCAGGCCAATTCAGTTTCAATTGTTGAAAGAGTTTACCACCCTGAGATTGGGCTATTTGTTTTATATTGTAACAGTAGGAGGAATGTTGATTCCCCTTCAGAAGGAGGAGCCAGAAGGAAGAATGATGAAGGAATTTCCTACTCTTCCAATCTGGCTCAATTCCTCCTTAGATTAACAAATTTGGTAACCAACCTGATACTGGTTTGGAGAGTATTAACAAATGCAGGAAACAAAGGGTCATTGGATCTGCAATGTGGTTTTCTGGAGATGGCCCTTATGTGGTGTGAAGCAGGGTCATAGTCCCTGAATAGAGGTCACAAAGGGTCATGATATGAAGTATGAAGATGAATTATGGGTTGCAGTGGAGACCCCAGGATTTTGGAGATGCCAGGATTGTGGGATGGCCTCTCTGGCTCAGGTGGATCTGTGCAGAAAGCAAGTTGGACATGCTAGAAGGGTGTAATTTAGAGTCCAGAGATTTTTGTCGTGCATCTCATATACTGGCATGGAGTTGCAGAATTTGAAACCAGTCCTGCTGGTTTTAGACCTTGCATTGGTCCTTGCAGCACCTTTTTGCAATGGGAGAATTTATTCTGTGTCATTGCATGTTGAAAGTATTCAACTTGTGTTTTGATTTTACAGAACTTACAGATAAGAAACTGTCTCACATGAGACTTTGTATTTTGAAAAAATGTTAGGATTGGTAACTATGGGGACCTCTAAAGGTGAACTGAATTCACTTTGCATCATGAGATGGCTGTGAATCTATGGATGTCACAGGCAGAATGTAGTGGTTTGAATGAGATGTCCCCCATAGCCTCATGTTATTTGAATAACTGGTCCCCAGTTGATGGCAATTTGGAAGGTGGAGCCTTGCTGGAGAGGAGTGTTGCTTGGAGCAGACCCTGAGGTTTATTAGCTCAGCTCTCTCTTGCCAGATTCAGCTCACTCAGACAACTGCCATCCAGACACACAATAAGATATGCTCTACCATGCTTTCCCCATCATGATGAAGCTTCCCCTTGAAACTGTAGGCCAAATAAAGCCTTTCCTCCCATCATCTGCTTTTCATCAGGTGTTTTGTCCCAGCAATGAGAACTACAACAATGATGCTATGAGACTTCTGGTAAGTATTACCACTTTTGTTTTATTTCCCCCATATTAAACTGCTCAGTTTACAATAAAAGTACACTGCCTCATAGCAATTTTTCATTAATTTTGATTAATTTTCATTATACAAAATATCTCTCCTCCAGGAGCCCTATTTATTTATTTATTTATTTATTTATTTATTTATTTATTTATTTTGAATGTGTATCTATGTGTGCTATGTGCATGCATGCATGCATGCATGTCTGTAAGTGTGAGAGTACACATGTGTATAAAGGTATATGCTCACATGTACATGTGTACATGTGTGTGGAAGCCAGATTTAGATGCTGGTGTCTTCCTCAGTCATGCTTATCCATATTTTTGAGATGGCATCTTACACTGAATCGAGACTCACCAATTCAGCTAGACTAGCTACAAGACCCAAAGATCCTCCTGTTGTCTGCCTTCTCAGTCCTGGAATTACTGCCTGGCTTTTTTCATGGGTCCTGGGGATCCCAACTCCAGTTCTTATGCTTTTACTACAAGCACTTTACCACTGAATCATCTCCCAGTCCCTGGAGTCTTATCCCATGATGAATTCACGACTCTAACCAAAATAGTTGAAGCCAACCAAAGAGACACTGACAAGAGTAGTTGACATTCCAGAAATGAATGATTGATTGACTCAGTTTTGCCTTTTGAGCTTGAAAAATATTTCCTCAATGCTGAAAACAGCCATTCTCTACACTGTTTATATATCTCATCAGCTTTGCCATCAAGTGATAAGAGAACATGTAAGTAAACCAAAATTGTAGGCAGGTGCTTGAGAAGAAAGTACAGAGGTAGTCATATGGATGTGTTCTATCCCTTGCCTACATCAATCTAGAAATTATATCATTAAAGTGAACTTGGAGATGTAACTTGAGTTATACATTCAGAGACCCAGAAATTCAGCTTAACTTGTGACTTCTGTTTTTACAGAAAGGGAAGATGAGGCCTTGAATCTCCCCAGACCCTGATGTGGGATTGAAGACAGGATTCTTTCCAAGGACCCACACAGTAGGGAAATTAGGAAATTAAGAAAAAACTCTGGATCTTCCCCAAATAACCTTAATGATAGGAAGGATTTATTTTGGCCAGCTGCAGAGGTTTCAGTCCATGGTTGTCTGGCTCCATTAATTTTGAGCCCACAATGAGGCAGGACATCATGGCTGAAAGCATGTAGTAGAAACATAGATAATCACCTCAGAGTAGCCAGAAAGCAGAGAAAGAGGAGATATCTGGATATACGGTATATGTTTCAAAGACATACTCCCAGTGATTCATTTTCTCTAACAGGGCTCTCTCCCCTGACAGCCTATTCTTCAATATATTAATCAATAAAGTTAACCCTCATGATCCAATCACCATTCAATAGTGCCATTGGTTGGGGACCAAGCGTTTAACATATGAGCCTTGGAGGGACACTTTATATCCAAGCCACAGCACTCTACTCTCAGCCCCCAAAGGCTCACACTTGAATTATAATATATAATGTACTAAGTATCTTTCTTCAAGAGACTCAACAATTTCATCATTTCTCAAAAGTCCAAGCCAAAGCCCCCTCTGAGACTAGAGTCAAACTCCCAGCTATGAGCTTTCATAAAATAAAATAAGCAAAACAAGTTATATACTCCCAATATACAATGCCACAGTAAACATTCCCATTCCAAAAGGGAGAGATGGGCCACAGAGAAGAGGGATGGGACTAAAGTAAGACAACTCATCAGAGCAAACTAAACCTTGTACCTCCATGTCTGGCATCTGGGTCATATGGTGGTGTGATGTGTGCTCCTGGGGTCTCGCTGGCTGCAACCCACATGGCCTCTCTCATGGACTGGCTTTTTTTTTAAAAAATAAGATTTTATTTTTATTTAGTAACTTATTTATTAGAGACAGAGAGAGGGAAAGAGAGAGAGGGAGAGTGAGAATGGGCATGCCAGAGCCTCTAGCAACTGCAAACGAACTACAGACGTGTGCGCCCCCTTGTGCATCTGGTTTACGTGGGACCTGGAGAATCAAACCAGGGTACTTAGGCTTCATAGGCATGCACCTTACCCGCTAAAGCATCTCTCCAGCCCTGACTCTTCTTGCTGCCCATATTTTTTATGGTAGATGTTCCATAGTCTCAGCATCCCTAACTTCTGGAGTCAATTGTTGCTTAAACTTTAATCTGACAACTTCATACATCACCCTTTCTGGAAGCTACCCACAGGAAATCTAAACTGCCACCATTTGACTGAGTCCCAGGATTTCCTTTGATATCTATGTGTAAACTTCTTCGGCCCTCTCTAAACTATGGCATTTTGCATGCCTACAAAATCAGCACTTCATGGACAATGTCAAGATCTGCCACCAGCTCGAACATTTTCTGAGCCTCTTTACACCACAGTGATGATAGTCTCTGGATGTCTGGGTAGCTGAGTGCAATGAAATAAATCCTGGTGAAACAATTCCTACTTTTTCTTATGCAAGCAGGAGTACCCAAGCAAGTTCTCTCTACTTTCTACTCAAAGGAAACTCACAGGAGTTAACACTTTCACATTCAAGTTTGTTATGTATAAGGTCTTGCCAATTCCTGAGATGACTCGTCCGTGTGCAATGTTTTTAATTTATTATTTTCTTTTCTGATTTTCTTTTCCTTGTGATACTGAAGATGAAACCCAGATATTTATACATGCTTGATTTTTTTCTTAATGGCACTAATCTCTTCAGAAAACATGCCTTCTTTAACCTCAGGTTTACTTAGGCTTTATGAACAAACTAGTTTTTCAAATCTTTGTACTCTACTTGTTTGTTTCTAATTCTCACGCTAAACCTGGATAAAAGTACCCAGCAATGGCCGTACTACAGGATGATTTCTGGGATGCCTTGGAATTCCTTTGCCAGATATACAGTTCCATAACCTACAAACTCAGCCTCCTACAAAGTCTCAGACCATGAACAAAAACATAAACAATTTACTTGACACAATGTAACAAATGTCTTTTACTTCAATTCCAAATAGAGTCCTTGTTTTTAACAGAAATCTCCTAAACACAGTCTTATAATGGCTGCACTCCTATCAGCACTCTGCTCCTCTGAGTTCTTATGATAATCACTGATTAAAACCACTTTCAAGGTTCTAAGATTTCCCTAGCTTGCTTCTCCCTCTTTCCAAATTAGTCCTACAGACCAGTGTCAAAGACTTCTCCATCTTTCCAAATTGATGGTCCTTTAATCCCAGACCAGTGTCAAACCCTGAGACTTAGTTAATTCCAGGTCACATGAGACCCCACCTCGAAAAACCAAAAAAAAAAAAAAAAAGAAAGAAAGAAAGAAATAGTCACTGCAATGATCCCACTTTTTGGTATCAATTTTCTATATGCTAGTCATTTATGTCACTGTGACAAAATAAGAAAAAAAAACAACTTGAAGAAAGAAAGTTGTATTTTAGCTCACAGGTTCAGAGCTTTCAGTCTGTGGTCAGCAGGCCCCATTGATTTTTTTGACCCAAAAGATCCTGGTGAGGAACGTCATGATGGCCAGTGAGCAGAGACAGAGGCAGAATAGATTCTTCAAAGGCAGAACACCCCCAGTAAACCACTCCCACCAATTAGGATAACCCCCAACAACCTAGTCAGTTATGAATTCACCAATGAGAAGTTAATTCATAAAGTTAGCATCCCCATGATCCAATCACCTCACAACAATGCCACCCTCTGGTAACCAACCCTTCAATACATAAACCTTTAAGGGCACACTTCATATTCAAACCCCAATATCTTTCATGAACATTTCCTTTTCTACACCCAGTCACTATCATTGGGACATATCAGGAAATAGGAGATACTCTCTGTCACAGTCAGCTTCATGTTGCTGGGATGAACCTCCAAACCAGACACCATTTATGGGAGAAAGAAATGATTTATTTGAAGCTTACAGATCCAGAGGAAGTTCCATAATGGCCAAAGAAGCTGGCCCTCTTTCACAGGTCCATGTAGAGAGAACTATCATTACTAGCACCATAAGCCAGCACACTCCAGGAACCCAGGCAGAGTTCAAGCACTCTGCACATCTTTAGTCTGGATTTCCAGATCAGATCCTGCACCCTAAGATCCACCCACAGTGACCCCAAATTGTAAGCTTGAATAAAACTCCTGAATCTATTGGGGGGCATCTATTCAAACTACCACCCTGTCAAATTATTCCAAAGACAATTTTCTAAAGTGATAACTTAAATGTTTAAGCTATACTGAGTAATGGCTCATGGAGAAGACAAAAAGTTACACTGTTGTAATAGTTCTCAGCCCCACAAAACAGGTACAGGTGTTCACTTTGGGTGACAGTAGAAATAAGTATAAGAATGGATGCCTTTAAAATGGTAAAGACTGTTTTGGTACAGAACCCATCTTCTGTGAAAGAGAATTTCTTAGGACTGGATCATAAAACTTTGGCATGTATGATCATTTTACTCATTCATTCAGTTATATAATCAACTAACATTTATTTCACATTGATGATGACCAGGCCCCATGCTATATATAGGCAATATAAGGTGAAGCAAAACAGATAAGTCCCTGCCCAAGGAGTTTTATCAATGAAACAAACCCCACAGTGTCAGCAGTTAAGCAGTGTTCTTAAAATGGCTTTTGGGGGCTGGAGAGATGGCTTAGTGGTTAAACACTTGCCTATGAAGCCTAAGGACCCCAGTTTGAGGCTCGATTCTCCAGGACCCACGTAAGCCAGATGCACAAGGGGGTGCATGCATCTGGAGTTTGTTTGCAGTGGCTGGAGGCCCTGGAGCACCCATTCTCTCTCTCTCTCTCTCTATCCCTTCCTCCCTCCCTATTTCTGTATCTCTCTCTCAAATAAATAAATAAATAAAATACTTAAAATAAAAAAAAAAAATAAATGGCTTTTGGATCATTCTTTTTCTCCAACTTCTACTTAGTCCTATACCCTTCCTCCTAACCTCTCCTCCAGCCCAGAGATAAACCTTGTTTCGCAGAAATGCTACTGCCCATTGGGAGCATCTACAAGTCTTCCTCAGTAAAGCTGCAGCATTCATTGAAATGGAATCCAAGTAACTTTCCCTGGCCTTTTTTTAAATCATCAGATACATAGAGTGGTACTAGAGAAAGCAATTGTGCTAAATAAAAACACATTAGGGGGAAAAAAGAAAGACATAGACATCATAAGCATCCAGAAATGTAACCAGAGAAAGAAATCAAAGTCAAAGGGCATGATAGTTTCTAGCTCATCTGGTTATCCTGGTGCCTTTGAGCAGAGCTTTTGAGACAAATGCATTTAAATCGAAGCAGAATGTACTGCTCTAATGTCCTCCTTCAAAACAAAAAAGTCCCTTTTCTGAGTTTCTACCATGTTCATGAAGAGTACATTCTTATATTGGGGCACCTGAGCAGAAGTCTTCCTATGCAACTTACAAAAAAATTTTCCAGACACGAGCAGATGTGGTGATGCCCACACCACACCACACCAGGAACCCACTTGCAACATCCCACAATTTACTCAGGGAACTTTGGTGTAGACCCTTGAGTCTAGAGTGAATAGCAGCACTTGAGCCTACAGAAAATTCTAACTTAGACTGAGCTGGAATGGAAACAAGGGAAGGTTTGGCCTAGAAACATTAATTTTCAAGGATAATTTTGGAATATGACGGTGAACTTTGCAGATGGTCCAAAGGGATGTCCCAAGACTGGAAGGGAAAGAAAAAACAGACCTGGACCTCTCAATCTGCCACATGAGATATCTCCTTAGATTATAAATTGGTTCCATTTTGACCTCAGAGTTTTCTGTTAACAGCCAATGTCATGCAATTAGATTGCACTACACAAAATTAATACTATCTTTGTAGTTGAAGTGCCCAATACCACAATTCCATATAATCCAATCTAATAGATGTTCTGAGAAACAATCTCACAGTTGGGACAGTACAGTATCTATATCTGGAGAAAATACAGCTGTAGGCATCAGAGTTGACAGATGTATTGCTGATGATATATTGCAAGAGGAGATAAATACTTTCCAGTGGAAACAGAATGTGCTGTACTCATGTCTTCCTTTAGTGTAGATGTTTGGGTATCATCCTTCATGGATAGACAAGAAGAAGATGAGAAAGAGGAAAGGAGGAGGGAGGGAGGGATATGGGAAGGAGAACAAAAAGGACAGAGATGACAAGGAAGGAAGAAAAAGAAAGAGAAAGAGGAGAAAGGGAAGAAAAGAAAAGGAAGGAATGGTAGGTAAGTAAGGATGTTACATCAATTTATAATATTTTTACATGTGTAAATGTATGTGGTGTGTCTGTGTATGTATAGACACACATATGCCACAGCTCACATTTGAAGGTCAGAGGACAACCTTCGGGTGTCAGTTCTTACCTTCCACCTTGTTTGAGACAAAGTCATTCTTATTTGCCGCTATGAATGCCAGACTAGTTGCCACACAGCTTTGAGATTCTCCTGACTCCACCTCCCATGCCCTGGGTGACTTGGGATTATAGATGAGTGCACTATTTGCATCAGAATTTTTGTGGGTTCAAAGGATTTGAACTCCTTTTGTTTTGTTGACCAGTCAGAGCAAGTGCTTTTAACCACTGAGCCATCTCCATCCCCAGCCGCAAGCTTGCAGTGTTTTAAACCTCTAATACTTGAACTATTTGTGGACTGAATGTAGCTTAAAGATTCTTTGTTTTTTTCTGGTGCTAATACCAAGTTCAGAATAGACAATCTATGGTGATACAATTTAAAAGTTTCCTTCTAAAACATATTGGCTTCAGCATCACGGTCACTTTCTACTTCGAAAGAACAAGAAAGAAACAGGACCAGAAATGTCTATGCCTGTTTTTTTTAGGAAAGCAAATTGGAAAAGCCCTCCCTCCACTTTACCATACTTCCTAAAGAAATCGCCTCCATCTCTCTGGCTGGGGTGATGGGCATTACTTGGAGCGCAGTCCATTCTTCAGTGACCAGTTTCACTGGTCTCAGCAGGTGCTGTGGTAATAGTGGGGAAGGAGAGAGGGCCACCGGCTGTGATGGTGCTGAAAGGCCTCTGTCTCCGCATCAGGAGTGCTTCCTAGACCCTGAATCACCATGACTGTGTGGGGGGATGTTCTCAAATGCTAAAGGTCCCAGCATGACATACAGATCCTTCACTTCCTAACTGAAGCACCTAATTCAGCAGTCTTTTTTATTTTATTATTATTATCAATATATTTTGTATGGATACATCATGTGTTGGTACTGTCTTTTCCTTCATCCCTCCCCCCATTCCACATGGGGACCATCCTCAGTGGGATTGCAGGTATTCCCTATGGGGTTGTGGGTTATGAGCTGTGGAAGCAGCAGTCAATTTTTTTTTTGCAGGGGGGGGGGAGGCAATGCCTCTGGGCATGATGATTCAACCTGTGGCTCTTAAAATATTTCTGCCACCTCTTCTGCAAAATTCCCTGTGCTGTGGTGGGTGTGTTTTAAGTCTACTTTAGTGATGAGCTCTTAGGAGCCTCTGGATCTCTGCTTTGGTAAATGTTGAGTGTCCTCAGGGTCTGTCTCCTTCACCCTGGCACTGCTAATTCAACAATCTTGTTCTGCGTGTCATTCTTCAAGGCTTAGCCTATAACCTGCTCCTGCTGGCCTCAGTGATTTTGCAAACACTTACCTCACATCTTTTAAATATCTTTGTGTTTATAATACATAGTATGCTTTCTGCTTCCTGCAACCAGGCTCTAACTGACGCTGTGTGCAAGCCCACTGTTTTGCCACAGGTATTGAGGTGAAAAGCAAGCTCTTGTGGGGCCTAAGCATCTGCACAGGCTTGTCAAGGAAAAGCTAACAAGAACTAATTTCCTGGGCTGCCATGAGCCCAGATTTACTTTCCGGGCATTTACTTTCTGAGGATCTGAATCTTTCTAAATGTCTGTGCTTCTGACATGATGTCTTTCCCAAACAAATGTTACTTGTGCATCCTAAGGCTTTAGTTTCCTGTTCTTTATTTTTCTTTTCTTTCAATTGCATAAAATGATTTCAGGACTCATATTTTGATGCATGAATACATCCCAAGATATTCACGTTTCAGAATTTATAATAATTTTGGGAAGCTTTTTCTCTCTAATACACAATCTGCTTGGGATTTATGAATTTCTCCTCACCCAAAGTCACCTTTAACAAATAGAGAGTGTAGGTATGGACAGACTCTATTACAACTGTGTTTCGACTTGAGTCTATTGTGTCTGTACCATGAAATAAGAATCTGCTACAGTTAATCAGAATTGTCAACTTGATTGGATCAGGAATCCACTAGGAGAGATTAATATGTAAGTGCCTTTCCAGGAAGGACTAACTGAGGCAGGAATATACTACCACAGGTGGCCAATCCTTTGGCCTGGAAGCCCATATAGAGAGAGTTCTGAGGGAAAGCAACGCTTTCTGTCTCCTTGCCTTCCTTCCTTGCTGCCAAGCACACCTACCCTGTGCTGCCAGCCTTTCTGACACCAGAACCCAGCTTCTTTACCTTCCAAAGTGGGACCAGGCCAGGAGCTTTCCACACACCCTCCAGGCCTTCATCATTAGACTGGGACTGCTGAGACATTCGACCTCAGGGACTGAGCAGCTATCTGGTTCTCATCCTCTCCATTGTGTGGCAACAACCATTCTGGTGGAACCCTGGGAGATGGAGGAAGTGTCACTGGGAGCAGAACTTGACATGTATTAGCCCAGTTCCAAGCGCAACTGCTCTCACCCAGATGTGTGACAACTTCCTGTTTGTGCCATACTTTCCCCACCATGATGAAGTTTCCCCTGCAAACTGGAAACTGGAAACCTAAATAAACCCTTTCCTTCCATAAGCTAGTGTTTTGTTCCAGCAATGAAAACATAACTACAATACCAATCTAATAAATCCCTTTTGAAATATATATATATATACACAATACCAATCTAATAAATCCCTTTTGAAATATATATATATATACAATACCAATCTAATAAATCCCTTTTGAAATATATATATCATTCTATCAGTTCTGTTGCCCTAGAGAAGCCAGACTAGAAGCTCCTCAGGGTGAGGGGCTATGTGTTTTCACTGTTTTGGTAATATGAGAGGGAAAGTTTCTTTTCTGGACCTATCTATTTGGTGTTCTTTATGCCCCTTATACCTGGATGGGCATCGCTTTCTCTAGATTTGTGGAATTTTCTTCCATAATTTTATTGAGGGTATTTTTATGCTATTGGCCTAAAGTTATTTTCCTTCTTCTATGCCCATTATTTGGACATTAAGTCCTTTCAAGATGTCGCACATTTCTCTCATGTTCCATTCATATATTTTTGTAAATGTTCCTTTGGTTTTGACTAATCCAATTCCTCTTCTTGTAGTGAAGGCCTGATAGTCTGTCTTGTACTTCAGCCATTTTACTAATGAAGCTTTCCATGGGGTTTTTGGATCAATTTGCTCTAATTTTTACTTCCAGCTTCCAGTTTGTTTCTTTCTTTATGATTTCTATAACTTTATTGTGTTCCATGTTCACATCCTGATCTGACTGCTGCATTTCATCTAACTGTTTGCTTATTTTCTCTGGGAATTCAATAGGCATCTGTGGCCTCTTTGAAATTTATTCAGGATTTTATGAGTGCGTTTATCCATGTGTTCATTGAGTTATTTGTACATATTTATAATCATTTTTAGAGTCATTTTTCTAGAATTTCTTCTAAGTAGCTCTCATGAGGGGTCATCTTGGTAGTTTTTGGGAAAGACTTATTGGCTTGGCTTTTCATGCCACCCGTTTTGTGTTTCAAGTTATCCATCTGGACATAGTTCACTGACCAAGTCTTTCCAGTACATCTGTGTTAAGTGAGCATTTTGAATGATGTCTCATGTTTCTGTGTGTTTGTTTATCTCTTCTCTGCATTGGGGTGCTTGGAGTTCAGTCTTGGAGATACTTGGTGCTGCTTTGTGGATGGAGTAGATGAGGTGATCTCAGATAAGTCATAACTGAGTTCAAACCCAAAGGCAAAGGAAATGGGCTCTATCTCCTAACAGAAGAAGTTTCAGTTTGAGCACATGTATGATCATAACTCTTCCAACATGTTGGACTTCCTCTTCCCTCCCCAACAGTGCCTAGTTTCTTTCTAAATAGATGATTGTGAAAAGTTCTCTTCATGAGCTGGGCATATGCCTGTAATCTCAGCACTTGAGAGATAGAGGCAGGGGAAGTGCCACAAGTTCAAGGCCAGCCTGGGCTATGCTGCAAGTTCCAAGCCTGCCAGACCTACATAGTGAAACCTTATCTCAAAAAAAAAAAAAATACTCCCTAGAACTTGAAAGAAGGCAAAGATTAATTAATGATTAATTTCTATGAATAAGAAAGCACCAAGCCCTGTGTGTTTTATTGGTGAATTTAAGAAACAAACACTTAAGAAAAACTTATACCATTTACCTATAATCTGTCCCAGATAATAGGGCAGGGAATAGTCCCTAACTGTTCTTTGATACCACCTTACCCTAACATGAAATTCACTGTCAAGTGAACAGTGTTCCAAAAATAAAGCTTACCAAAAATGCTTTCTTAGAAAAGCATTTATGAAAATCTAACATCCATTCACATTTTTAAATTCTTAAGTTATTGGGAGAGTTCTGCTCATGCATTTTATTTCTTTTCCTACTACTCTTTTAAAGCTAACGTTTTTTGTTTTAGATAGAATTGACAAGTATAAAAGGGAAGTACAAATGATGATGATGATGACAGCAAACATTTTTAAAAAATACCTGCCATGTTCTCAATACTGTTCATGGTTCTTCATGCAAAATTAACTTATTTAAATGTTACTAGGTGTTTATCTCAGAGGTAAAACGTTTTCCCAGCATGCACAAGTTCCTGATTTCAGCCAACAGCACTGCAAACAAACAAACATAACTGTTCAATGTTACAGTACCCCAGTGAGATAAGTACTGTGGTTATTTCATGATCACAGATGAGTACTTAGGAACTAGGATGTCAAACATAGAAAATGCAGACGAGGAATTGGAAGACAGCAGTCCAGGGTAGAACCCGCTGATCTTTGTCTATACAGTCTCCATCCTACTGAACATAAATAACATAATCTGTTAATCCTAGAACAATAAAACTTTGCCTCTATTACTAAACTCCTCTCTTAAAATTCACTCTTTCTTCCTGCTCCCACACCCACCTTTGTCATCATAGATTCCAAAAGTGACTCCTGCCTCCCAAAACCTACAATATTGCATTTGAGTAGGAATCCTTAAATGAGCATGTTGTAGGCATTCATGGAAGCACATACAAGTCACTGTTCTGAGACACCCAGTCCCCCAGATTCTCCAGCCAAACACCTGGAGCAGAGGAGTCTCTGGGAGCTTATTCTGCAACTCTGAGAACATAAAAACACTGATGTCCTCAATGAGCAAGCCATAATCTGGATTCACCACAGCAGTACCATGGGCCAGTTGACTCCCAAGAGTCACTGTTCACCAGTCCCTTTGTTTTTTTGTGTATGATGCTCCATTCAAACTCCCATCCTCAGGTCTACATTATGTTTTACACAGATCTGCTTTGATCTTTCTATATTCCTTTTCTTAAAACTCCCAACTCACCCAGCACTTATCTCACTTCTGAGTTTCCAGAAGGTGAATCTACCTAAATTGGGTTCTCGCCTCCTTTTCTCTCCTACTTTGAAAAGATCTCTATCTATCTATCTATCTATCTATCTATCTATCTATCTATCTATCTCTATCTCTATCTCTCAATCTCTTTCTCCCTTTCCCACCTTCTCTTGGTCTTAATTCTCTCTAAAACAACAGAGATACCCCTCCTCTGGTCCAAGATGCAATCATCAATAGTGCTTTCAGAACATGTAGAATCCCAAAGATTCTTCTAAGATGAAACTACAACAGCAGAAGTTTCGCAAAATGAAAAAGAAGCATTCATCTCACAAGGTACAAGATGTACTTTATTAGAATTGTCCTGAACATTGCATTTATTCATTATAAAATCCCTTATATTTCAGTGGTGTAGATAACTCACATTTCATGGCAAAGAATGCTTGTCCCTCTCAAATTACTTGTGTCCCCTTTCCTAAGTCAGTGTAGCATGGTTTGGGGGAAGCAGCTGCCCGGGTTTTTCATCTAAGCACACCCACAGGAATAGCTTATGCCAAAAGCACATGTGCAGAAATGCCATGTGCCACATCCAGAACTTTGCCATGGTAAAGAAGCAGGGAGGTTTGTCACTGCCCTTTTCTCATCATCACCTGGAGGCAGAACATTCAGCATGGGTCTGTGGTGCTCTGAAAATAGCAGAGCCATATGATGCAAGGTCCTTGAAATGTGACTTGGAAGACAGCCTCTTGCCAATCAGGAGAATACAGTTATATATTACATGCACCAAAAATAAACTCTCATGTTGCTAAGTCATGAGGTTTTGTAGTTAACCTATTACTATAGCCACAGTATCCTTAACTAGTTCCAGTGCTTTCTTTCTCGGGTTTTTAATTCTTGTTTCTTTCATTGATTCTGTAAAACCAAGGTGTCTAAAACAGATTTACTGGACAAGATAGATGATTTAAAAGTGTGTTAAGCAAATGTAAAGCTCTCATAGTTCTGACACTTCTTGGAATTTTTTAATTTAAAGGTACTTTCAACTGGAATGCCTGTTGGAATGTGACAAACTTACAAAGATTGCTCCATCACATAAGGGATGTGCTTTGAAGAGCATTGCTCTTTTTTCTTCCCTTCCTCTTCTTACATCTGATCTGCTGCTGATGCTGCTGCTGCTGCTGCTCCTGCCAGTCTCTGCCTCTGGAGAAGCAGTCATGGTGCCGGAAAACTCTGCTTCTTAAATGGTCTGGAATCTCTTGCCTATTCCTATTAACAAACATCTCAACTTGAGTGCTACTTTCTCAGAAGTGTTTTTGTCATCCACTGCCTATTTGGTTTCCCCAAGTAATACCTGAGATCATCCTCCCTGTCCTTTATTTATCAGTGTTTACAAAGAAAATGGAATGCACAGAGCAGAAAGGTGGAAGCATCATGCATACTCTAGGAACAAGTACTTGAACAAGAGATCCATAAGATAATTTGAGGAGGAGAAAGCCTTGTATGTTGTAACACAGATTCTTTTTTTTTCAACTTTTTATCAACATTTTCTATTTTTAATATTTTATTTGCTTATTCATATATTTGAGAGAGAAAGAGGCAAAGAAAGAGAAAGAGAGAATGGTGAACCAGTGCCTCTTGCCTCTGCAAACAAAATCCAGCCACATGCACCACTTTGTGCATCTGGCTTTACATGGGTACTGAGGAATGGAACCTGGACCATCAGGTTTGGAAAGCAAGCGCCTCTAACCACATAGCCATCTCTCTAGCTCCAACAACTCTCATACATGTATATAATATATTTTTAACAGAATCCTCTCCTGTTACTTTCTCTTCCTTCTATCCTCTAATCCCTTCCTCTGAATCCCTTCTTCTTTCCAACTAGTCTCTCTTTTACATTGACATCTCTTTTTTTTCCTTCCTCCACCATCCATGAAGGAATGTTGATGGCCCTAATATTGTGGGGATCTTGTACAGGTAATGACAGTCACTGTGAAGTCATGAATCAAGGACTCTTACATTCTTTCCAGCCCATCTTCTGCAATGTCCCCTGAGCCTTGGAGGGGACATACACTGATTGTTATTTAGTGGCAGTTCCTTGTCTTATTCTGGCCATAGTTAGTTATTACATGCCAGCCTGTCTTCATTTCTCTTATCCATTGTAATTGCTTCAAAAATATTCCCAAAGCAACAAGTATGAAGTTCAAAGTGCTTCGCATGGCTTAAAATATTCTATAACTAAGTTATCTGCACATTCTTAAACATATTTGGTATACACACTATTTCTAGTACTCTTCAATTCTCTACAGGTCCCCTTTATTCCTCTGTATAAAAGCATATTTTCACTCATAATTTCAGATCCAGATCAAATATACAAAGCCAACTTCTAGTTTCTACCCATCTCCATAGCAATAGTTAGGACTCTCCATTAACTATATTTGCAGCATCCTATGAGTACTGTCCCCATTTTAATGGAGAGAGGGAGGAGGAGGATTGTGATCTCCATAAGAAGGACTGGAATGGCATGCATTTGCTTCCTCAGCACTAGACCCAGGGCATGACACTTAAAGGGTGAACAAGATATCTTTAAAGAACCTAGTCTTTATGTTAAATAAAGGGCCTTAGCAAAATCACAAGATGAAACACAAAAATTCAGAGAATGACAAGGTAAGCAGCTCAGCAAAGAAAAAAAATCTTCTCTTGAACAAACATCTATTCAACTGGCAAAATTATCAAAGATAATTATTTAGAGCTTCTGGAAATTTACTAAAGTACTTACAGCAAATTGAAAATTATTCAGCAGACTCTGAAAGCTTGGTAAGAACAAACCTGGGAAAAATTGTCAGAAAACAGTAGCATTTGAGCTAGGTCAGCATCCACTTCATTCCCAAAGCTGGATTGTAGATGAGAGATTTTCTTGTGGATTTAGCAGCTGAAGAAGATCACCAGATTCTTACTCCATGCAGCACTAACCTTCTCATTGCTGAGACAAAACAACTAACCAAAGCAACTCATGGAAGGAATGGGTTTATTTCCACTTATGGTTTAGAGGGGAAGTTTCATCATGGCAGAGCAGAATCTTGGCACCTCTTGTCACAAATCAGCATGCCTGAAGGAGCAGTGAGAGTGAGCTGGCTAGTGAACCAACCCCCTGTAGGGCTAGACTAATAAACCTCAATATCCGCCTCCAGTGAAACATCTCCTCCAGCAAGGCTCCACCTCCCAAAGACTGCCAGCTGGGGATCAAGTATGAGGCTCAGTCACAGACATATGAGACTATAGGAGGACGCTTCACACTCAAAGTGCCACATTCCACCAGCTCAGTTCCTCACAAGTTCTCAACACAATATAGAAAGAAGTATACATCAGGACCACGCAGGAATGATGCCAGGAGTGCAAAATTACTTTAACATTCAAAAATCAACTAATTGGTCATAACCATATAATAGAATATTCTTCAATTATTAGTAAGAAAAATGAAGCACTGAAGCATCAACAACATTGAATGAACCTTGAAAACATTAGTAAAGTGAAAGAAGCCACATTGTATAAAGTGCCCATGGTAGGCAAACCCATAAACACTGAAGTAAAATAGTATTTTCCAAGAAGTGGAATACAAGGGGAATAAGAATTAACTCCATTGTAGGGTGATAAACATGTTAGAAAATCCAGTTCTGGTAATAGCAGCACAACTCTGCAAATGCTAAAATCCAGTGAACTTTTTAGTTTGTATATTCCTTGTCAATAAAGTTCTTTACAAAGCACACAGGAAAACCCTTGAACAATGTGAATAATTTAATTCAGAGACATCACCTCCCATGCACCATAAAAATTCCAATCAACATTAATGAACCACTGCCCAAAACATAGTAAATATACAAGAAAACTATTGCATGTAGATTTTATTTACAATTACAAAAGAGGAAGATATCTTTGAGATATTTATATTAATAATGTTTGACCAAAGATGTGTTTGGGCCCAGAAGATATATACCCACTTACCCACTTATCTAGAAATTTATTTATACATTATTCCTTATATAATGAGAATGAGTACATAAGAAAGGTGTGTGTTTAAGTTTGGGCATGAAATTTAGTCTGTGAGTCATAGGCTGAGGTCAACCCAAGCTCCTTCTGGCAAATATTGTATGACCTTTGGTTAAAATCTTTTTATGATTGTGGGCTGTGAAGTCATAGTGCCTGAGTTTCAGTTGGAGGATCCCACTCTCTAACAGTGACAAGTATTGAGCTCTCTGGCTGAAATGTAAATTATAATAGTGTTTACTTCTTAGGGATGCTATGAGGATAAAAGGAGAAATACATGTCAGCAGCTTAGAACAGTGTCTTTCTCATATAAATTAGCTCTGCCAGCATTATTAACAGCAGCAGTAGCAACATAGTAATAGTAGCAGTGAAAGAGAGAAAATTAAAAATCTGAAATTAGAAAATGTATGTAGGGAGATGCAGGGGATGGCTCAGTGAATAAAACTTGTACAAGTTTGATGACCTCAGTTCAATTCCCTATGCCCATGTAATAAGCCAGGTGTAGCCATGCACACCATAAGAATATTTGTACACACACATGCAAACACCACACACACACACACACACACACATACAAACTACATATAAAACATGTAAAAGAAGACCAACAGCTCACAGCACTGTCACATCAGTAGGTGTGTACTGATTCCTACTTCTGTACATTTTTCTGTAAATCTATCTCTAAAAACCCCATGCTTCTTAAGGTTAGGGTTTCTATCTAATTTAAGACATTGAGTGACACATTATAAATATTCAGCAATTTATGTGTTGAGTAAATGAAGACAAAACTTTTCACTAAAAGAAAGGTATACATTTTTGAAATGGAAATAACTCCATAAGGATGAACTATCAAAGGTATTTTCAAAGAAACTTGGAGGAAGAGATGAAGGAATAATCAATCTTGCCTGTATGAGTCAGAGAGGAGAAGAGAAAAAAGTACCTGTTGATGATGAAGTTAGTAGAATAAGGAAGAGGAAGAAGAGGAAGAGGAGGAAGACTGTGACTCTTACAATCAGCGTCACCTATAAAGCCCGACCTCTTCAAATATATTTTCTATCACTTTCTCCTCTAGTCACTCATCTCTAGTGTCATGGGAATATTTTACTATTTCTTTACCATTCCAAAATTTTCCTTTGCTTATTTTATTGTTGTTTTGATTAAAATAAATTTTAGCATCACAGCATGAAATTTACTTCTTACAGTGAATTTTTGACTAGCTTGGCAAAATTCTATTCTAGAAGAGTAGATGCTTACCTTTAGTAAGTTCCAGATCTCTTTGAAAATCTGATTCTGAGATTTGAGGACATGCATGTGTACCTGCACTTACAATATTATGCACACACGTTCAGAGATTTCTGAAACCCATTGAAACACATTTCAAAACCACACGGGGGTCAAGGTCCCTCAGATGCAGAGCTGCCCCTAAATGTACAACAGATGCCAGTCCTCACACTGACATCTCCTCTTAATGTGCCAGTATTTAAGGTGAGAGAAACAGGAGATTCCAGGGTAAGATTTGTACTATGCCTGTGACCCTTGACCTCCAGCAGGCTATTGGAAAGAAAATTACAGGTGATCAAAAAAATATGTCTCCAACCTTCTTTGGTGACTATGACAAAAGTATAAGGCAGAAAATGAAAAGTGTTAACATGGGCTGAAATAACAAGTTACTTATCCCCAAACTACAGGAGTGTCTGAAAAAAAACACAGAAGTGTCTGAAAATAAATGCCACTGTAGTGGGGCTTTTGCAATATATGTTCTACCTCTGTCTCACAATAGATATGCATGAATCGTTTTTAGTTACATACACAATTATACACTCAAGGGAAAAATATAAAATAAGGACATATATTAAAATATGGTAGAAAAAGAAGACCCATAACAAAAATAAACATTCACCCCTCCCTGACTCCAACTATCCAACCACCAGAAGGCAAAAGGGCACTTGTGGAGTTGCAAGCAGTTGATTCATTGAAAATTGCAGTTCATATTTACGGTGGAGCAATCAAAACCACTTGCCCAGGATTACCCATCACTGACCCAGTTACCACACAGTCATTATGGAATTGAATAATTCTCCAAAGCTTTCAAAGGACAAGAAAAAGAGGGCACCGTGGATGCAAGTACCATTCTTTGAGAAGAATCACCCATCTCTTCTCCCTTGGATCACCTTCTAGGACTGCAACAATCATGGGCTTTCTAAAAGATCTTCGTCGTATCCTCCATAAGCAAAGGGTACTCCACCTAAATACACATGGCACAAGTGGCCAGCAGGGACAGTCCACAAAAAGACAAATCTTTCTTTACTGAAGCTCTTCACTTTTCAGCCATCAAACGGTAAGAAAGGCTTTTTGAAATGCCTATTAAGGGTCATCTAACTGATATCATGGGACTGGGGGCTCTCAGGTGGTCTCTGGGATTCCTTAGCTGAACTTATTTGCTGCCATCATCATCAGTGGGTCTATTCCACTCAAAGACAAAAGTCAAGTACCAAATGTCCAGGTGAAGTGGGAGCCAGGAGGGCTTTCAATCAAAATGCGCGCACATAAGAATAAGTCCTGAAAGCACTCGGGAGTGCTGTGGCACTGGAGTAATGATCAGCAAAACACAGATGCGAACTTCTGCCTTCCTTTTAGAGCTGGAATAGAACAGCGCTAGTGTTTCAGACAATTCACAACAAAGATCTCTATTTTGTCCACTTGTGAAATAAAAAAGGTTTGGGCACAGAAAGAAGAAAAAAAAAAACATTGTCCCAGACTAAAGGTCTCCTGATGAAAGGACTCAATCTATTAAGAAATCCTGCTGCCCACAACTGTGTGTGTGATGTCCTTGGCCTCTGTGTACCTAAGACTGTAAACAGCAGAGATTTGTAACCAAGTAATGCTTATGGGTCTCTGACAGAAGGCCTTGTTTGTATTTCATTCATCCACTTGGGTTTTGGCTGGGCAGCAATGGCATAGCTGTAAAAGACAGGACTGTGGTGAGGTGAGGACACAGGTGATAGGTCCACAAATGGCACAATCCTCAGCATGATGTACTTGAGGAGGGTGTGGATTCAGGAAATGTAAGCCAAGTTCATGGTCATATGTGTGATCAGTAAAATACAGCTTACTTCATGCATAACATCTTTAATGCAGGAGAGTTTCATTGTAGGATGTCACAGAAGTGAGCCACCACAGTGTCACAGAAGTATAAATGGAACACAGATATCATGTAGGCAACCCTGGTGATCAGAATATGGTGAAAGGTATCACACGGCAGTCCTACGTTCAGCGCGAAGATTCTACCTCAGAAATTTCTAATCAATCACATAGTTGTTGACAGTGATTTCAAGATGGCAAAAAAATAAAGATGGTGAGGGTCTCAGCTGTGAGGCTAGAGAGCACTGTGGCACAGTGAACAGTAGGAATAGGCATTGAACTAGGCAGCATGCTCAGTGCTGCGTGCTTAGGGTGAATCCTAATAAAGACGTAGAAGACAGCACTCTTGGAAGCTGGAGACGCCCAACAAGATGAACTCTGTCACTTTGGTGAGCCTCTTTCTGTGTACTCTGAAGTGTTTGGAATAGCAATGAAACAAGTAAAAGGAAAGTTTTCTAATATCAACTCTTAGTCAGGACCCCAAACGTAAAGGAAGATGGGATGTTAAATGTGACATAGGACAGCTCTAGTCAAAACCCGACCCAGCTGCTCATGTGAGAAATCCATCCCTGGTACTCAGTGAATACAATATAGACTGAACAAGAACTCCTATGTACGGTTAAGGAAACTTTTCTTTGTATATATTCAAGACACAAGGGTTACAATGAATCTCTGCCATCATATTTTTCTTCTTAGCAATTTCTCTCCCCAGGTGTTGGTATCATGAAAGGATCTGTTGTGGCAAGTGAGCTCCAATCAAAGGCAAATTTTATTTTTAAAAAATTATATCAGAAAAGCTGGGTGAAAATTCCACCAACAACATATTTAAAAAAAACTATGAAAATGATTGGTTCAAATAAATGTGAACGTTTGAATATACAAAAAGATATAGACAGGAAAATAGGCATCACAACATTCTAGAGAGTAGTTTCGGTTGAATTCTGAATTTAAATGTGAGATCTCAGTGAGACAACATTGTCTAGATGTCTCAGTGAATCCAAAAGTAGAGGATAACTAACTTAGCGGGGATTTTCTTTTATAAATGAAGCCTGAAATTAGGAAGAGAGAACTGAGATCAAGGAAAGAGGTGCCCATGTATCAACAGGCCCTGGAAAGTGACAGGCCAATTTGTGAAGGTGCCAGCATTGTGAAGGGAGGTAGGATTCTGCCAGCAGCATGGAGACTGGTATTTAAGAGTCTGAAAGAGCTACTTTGGTAGAACAGTCAGTTGTGATGTCAGGTGTTTTTTCTTTAGTCCAATTTGTGCTACATAACAGAATACCAGGCTGAATAATTCATAAACAATAGAAGTATATTTGACTCATGGTTCTAATGTCCAAGATCGAGGGGCTAGTGAAGACCCTCAGTGTGATAGAAGACACCATGTGATAGATATTTATAAGAAGCCCACACCCACAGCAATGGCAATCCATTTATCAGAATAGAATACTGATAGTCTAGTCACCTGTCTCACCTGTCAACACGGCTTCTCCAGGGAATAAGATTTTTAAGATATAACCTTTGAAGGGCACACTCAAGCCCTGGCATTCCACCTGCCCTCCAAAACACAAGTCCTTCTCACATGCATGTATGTGAGTATGCCCATTTCATCCACCATCCCCAACGTCCTCATCCATTCCAGTATCAAAGCCCAGAATCCCATCATCAGCTGTGGAAGAGACTCAAGAAACAATTCAGCCAACTGGGAAACAAAACAAAGCAAATTATGTGCTTCCATCCTAATTGTAAATTCCATCTTTAAATAGCTCCTCCTTTCTTCTATAAGCAGCCAAAAGAAGCCACTCAAGCACCTTGGATGCTTTGCTATTTAGACAGTTCCTCCATCTGATACCCTAGCTCACTGATCTTAAGTGCTGCCTTCCATACAACCCTACGATACACAGAAGATTCCAGCAGTATTTTTGCCACTGTCTAACAAAATTGATGCTTATGCTGCCTCTTCCTCACTTCTGTCTGCACCTCCAGCCAAACCTCATACACTATCCATATCTCCACCAGAATTATGATCACAACTACCATATAATCTCTAGGTAGTTCTGGACTGTACCAAAACGATTTCTTGTGCTGCTGTAACAGAATATCACAGGCTAGTTAGTTGATAAATTATAGAAGTTTTGTTTGGCTCACACTGTTGGAGGCAGGAATGTCTGAGAGCATGAGGCCATATGCAGCATGACTCACGGCTGAAGGCATCACATGGAAGGGAGTTTGAATTCACTTTTATGACTGACCCACTTTCGCAAAAGGGATCTGGAACCATTCCTGAAGGCAGAGCCCTGCTAACCTAATCGCTCCTAAATGTGTACTGACAGGACTTGGAAAGTGAGAGGCCGACTCGTGAAGGTGGCAGAACTACAAAGAAAAGCAGATGTCAGCCAGCAGCCTGGGGCCTGGAGTCTGAAAGAGCCATTTCTTTTGGTGGAAAGGTCAGTCATAATGTCAAGCGGATTCTGATTTTCCTTTTTCAGTGGATGAAATGTTAGAGAGATGCAATGAGAACTCTGTCAAAGAGAGACAATGGGTAGTCTGAGTGGGAAATGCACAATGGACCCCAATTTCTGAGGGAGAAGTGGCTTCTTTTCCTTTTCCTTGTCAGAACTACTAAACCTCGGGAAGCAGACTCCCTTCCTCACTCTCACACACTGTCTTCCCCTGAAACTTGAATTCTGCCATGCTTGCCTTATGAAAATTGCTCTTTCAAAGGTCACTAATGAAATTTTTATTGCTAAATCCAGTATCTTTTCCACTTAGATATCTCTGATGCATTTTATACTACTGGACATTGCTTCCTGGAAACATATACTAGCTTTGTTTCCATGGCACCACACACTCTCCTCCCACACTTCAACTCTTCTCTACCTCCAAGCCAAATGGAGGAAAATGTTCTCTCAAATCAGTATTTGGCTTTTTGACCTTTGCCCTCTTCTCTCATCCACTGAAAGAGAGACAATCCATTGTTTTATCATCACTTATAGGTGGACTCCTCTGAAGCCTGTATTTCTAACCCCAAGTAGCAGTCCCATATTTCAAATTCTCCTCTGGCCTTTCTTATGAGTAAGTCATAGTATCATTTTAAAGTTAGCACTTTGGGAACCCAGCTTATCACCTACCCTTTTTCTCCCCCTAATGAGTTTGCTCTCCATTGTCTTATCTGTCATCATAGTATATATTTTTTTCAAAATCATATGTTTGGATATGTTTCCCTAGATATCATATTTTAGAAACTTAATTCCCCAAAAGTCATATGTCAATGGGACCTTTGAGAAGTGATTGGGCATTCAGGAATTACTGGACTAATGGCTTATCTTGGGAGTGGCTAGCATGCTTGCTCTGGGTCACATTGGTTTCTTCTTCCACACCAGGATGCCACAGAAGGCTCTCTGCACATGCTGGCACCAAGCTCTTAGGCTACCCGGACTCCATAGCCATGAGCTAAATAAATCTCTACTCATTATGAACCACTTAGTATATGGCATTTACTTATAGAAATAGGAAATGGTCTAAAGTGAGCTGGAGAGATGACTTAGCAGTTAAGGCACTTGCCAGCAGAAAAGCCAAAGGACCCAGCTTCAGTTCCCTACTACCCACATAAAGCCAGATGCACAAGGTGACACATGTATCTGAAGTTTGTTTGTAGTGGCTAGAGGCCTTAGTGCACCCATTCTTCCCTCCCCCATATAAATAAATAAGGTGATTTTTAAAAAGAAAATGATCTACAATGCTAACTGTCTTCATTTAAAAAAAAGAAACCTTGGGCTGGAGAGAGGGCTTAGCGGTTAAGGCGCCGGCCTGCTAAGCCGAAGAACCCGGTTCCCATCTCCAGGTCCCACGTTTAGCCAGATGCAAAGTAATTCAAGGGCGCAATGCCACACTTGACCACAAGGGGGCGCACACATCTGGATTTCGTTCACAGCAGCTGAGAGACTGCTGGCGCGCCCATCTCTGTCTCCCTCTCCCTCTCTGTCTGTCTCTCTCTGTGTCTCTCTCCAAAAATAAAATAAAATAATTTTTAAAAAAATTTAAAAAAAGAAACCTCAAACCCAAGGCTCTTGAACTAACCATTCAGAGATAGTATTTAAAAGTTATAAACTCTAAGTTTGGTACAAATCTATGGGTCAATAGCTTTTTTTATGTTCACAATGATGTTTAAGACTCTACAGTGGTGAATGGCCTTTGAGTGAGTCACCCAAGAAATTTGCAAAAAGCAAGAGATGGGTAAGGATTGTGTAATACAAAGCCCTAATAATTTTATTCCTAAGAAATCAAGGAGTGAAATCTACTTCCTGAGAGGATATAGTAACATTAGGAAATTACATTCTTACGGAGTCCGTACTAAGTTCAAAACCCTGAGCACTTTACATTTGTTACCATGATTAATCCAGGCAGTCAGATGCCAAAGCCACCCCACCACACTGTGTTATACAATGGAAGGAGTTTCTTTTAAAGGAGTGAATAGGTAATCCAAATCTATATACTTAAACTTGGTCTAGCTTTCAAAGAGGTGTCTTTGGCAGTCAGGCCACAGGTTCTGCAGAAGGCTTAACTGGATTCCAACCTTATTCTGCTCCTGGCTTTGTTACTAAAGAAATCACCTAGTTGATCCAGCCTCCCCTTTTCATATACAAAATAAAAATAATTATAACCAAATGCAATTATGGTTAATAGTTGAATAGTTAAACAGCATAGGTCATATGAAATATTTAGTACAGAGATTAAAATACAGTATATTTTCAATAAATATTGAGTATTATTAACTGACAAAAAAGAAAATGATCTAAGGTAATATGGAATCAAGAATTTGAAGTACAAGCTAATTCTACATTCATATGGTTTTTTTATTTACACATCTTTCCAAAGTGTGCTTTTTCATAACAATAAGACTGTGTACCCTTGACCTTATATAACCACATATCAGGTTGGTAATTAACTACTTTTAATGCCTCTGGTTTTGTTCTATACTATCTTTATGCACACAGGAAATAATTCTTTCTTAGTACTAAAATCATTAGCACTACTCCATGTTCTACTCCAGTCTTTCCCTCTTCTAATAGTTATTGTGACATTTTGTGCTCCATAAACACCCAGGCCTTAGAAGTATCTTTATATTATCTTACTCTTCTGGTAAACTTCAGTTAATCTGCCTCTAAGCATGTAATAATCTTTGAATCAGAGCTCATTCTGGTTTCATCAGTGCCATCTTCCCCTGTCCTCTCTGAGGGTGAACTCTTGCATGCTGACTAATTAAACCAGGGTCCTTCTTCTTGAGCCAGACAGGTGGCCCTGCTTCCCAATATATTGTTGTGTGACCTGTGTCTACATGTTTGCTGACTAGAAGGTGCCTGGGAGCTGCTGGGCAGTAGTAGAGATTGGTTTTCCCTGGGAACTCCACTCAGTTTTGAAAACCCAGGATTCATTTTCCTACATCATGACATCAGCATGTTTCTGTGGTAGAATCTTTGATCTCCATTTGGATGGCTGCTGGAGCATGGGCTGTTCTCACACAAATCCTAAGAAACCTATTCCAGAGCAGAGAAAAGAACTAAAGAACAAAATCAGAACCCCCTCTTCTTACCTTATCTCCATGCTACTAGAAACCCCACTTTTCAGCCACTATTACCTCTCCACAGTACTTTAATGAGCAGCCATAAGCACTGACACTTGTCCCCACAGCAGTATAAACCTTTTTACCTCCCATCTCTCCTGGTACCCTGATCCCCCAGACTGGCTCCATGAACTCATGTCCCATTTTTAAAGATTTCATTCTACATTGGTGTCCAAATCCTATTTACTAACAGAATGGCAATTTGTTAAATTGTGGCCAACCCATTCTCTAAATTTTATGGCACCCAGTGATTAAAACCTGGAACCAAGAATCACATATTCCCTAGGTTCACTATAGAGGTTACCTCCCAGCTCCTATCTACAACACTACCTAGATGTATTTCTTGATTGTATTCTACTCTGGATTGCTACTAAACTGTTATATGTAAAAACCTTTAATACTCCCCTTTTTTTTGAAGCAAGGCCAACAGACTGTCCTTTTTTATGTGAGACTGAGAACAAGAGCAAGAGAGAGAGAGAATTGGCATACCAGGGCCTCCAGGCTCTGTAATCAAACTCCAGATGCATGCACCACCTTGTGTGCATGTGCGACCTTGTATACTTGCATCACCTGGTGTGTCTGGCTTACATGGGATCTGAAGAATCAAACATGGGTCTTTAAGCTTCATAGGCAAGCACCTTAAGCCATCTCTCCAGCTCTGCTTTACCTTTCTTGAATGCTTTAATTCCACAAAGGTTTGTCAGGCCTCTTTTATGTACAAAACTTTGTTTAATAAAATGAGCCACCTAAATATTATTAAGAATTAGTAATCATACTAATGTTAAGAGATAAGAGTCAAGTATGCTAGTAACTTCAATGTTAAACAGACATTGAAAATAGACTTAAAAGGCCTTAAAATAATAACTAATAATAATAATAAAATAGCCAATGTTATATGTATCTTGTGCACATTATACTATTTAATTGTAAGGTAGTTTTATCTTTGTTTTTACAGAAGAAATCTAAGGTTCTATTTGTAGAACTTTTTTTACTTGCACAAGAGTCCACTACAAATAAATGGAAACATTTAAATTCTACTTAAAAATCTTTGATGTTGACCCTCTGAAGAGTTTAAAAAAGTAAAAATAATACCAGCTTATCTCCAGAACCCTCTCTGCTCCCCTGGGTTGCCACCAATCAGCCACTGGTGAGTTCAAGTAATAGCTTTTTTTTCTGGCACTATCTCCATTCCCCTAAACTGCTGCCAATAAGCCATTGGTGAGTTCTGGCTCCAGGTTTTTCCCAGCATCCTCTTTGATCTCCTGAGGCTACTGATAATCTGGTACTGAGCCAGGAACTTCATTCTGCATGAGTTAGGGCACAGCTGCAACTAAGCTGAGATCATCTCACCTGCCCAATCCATGAAACATCATGAAGTGTCTCCAGATTGAACTCCAAACAGCACAAAACAAAGACAAGCAAGCACAAAGAAATACCAAGTTTCCAAACACTAGCTTAATATAAGCAAGTCACAAATATCTTCCCAGCATACTATCTCCAGATGGGTAGGTTTCAACCAAAAAAAACAAATTGGGTAACACAAAGAAACTAATTCAATATGTCTCCTCTAAGAATTATCACTCTCACAGTAGAGAACCATCATAAAGGCTACTTAGAGGAAATTCCTGTTAAAGAGCACAAAAGAATGATTACAAATATGTACAAAGTACTCAAAGAAGACAGGTAAATGCTGCATGGGATCCTGAATAAACTCAAAGACAGCACAAAAAGTAAATCCCTAAAACAATGCCAAGAGAACACAAACAGCCAGATGAAACAAGGAAGTCAAACCAGGACATGAAAGTGGAATTCAATAAAGAGATAAAAATCTTGAATAAAAAACAAACTTAAATAAAGTCAGAAATAAAAAAAATATAGCAATTCAAACAAAGAGTTCCAGTGAAAGCTATACCAATAGAATGGATTAAGTGGAAGACAGAATATTAAGCCTTGAAGACAAAGAAGAGGAATTAGGTCAATTAGTCAAAATGAATGACATGAAAGATACTTAGGACACCATGAATAGACCAAATGTTCAAATAATAGGCATAGAATTAGGAAAAGATCTTTAGGCCAATTGCATAGAAAATAGTTTTAATAAAATTAAAGAAGAAAATTTCCCAAATCTAGGGAGATGCCCATCCAGATATAAGAGGGATATATAATATCAAACAGTACCAGAAAAGAAATTCCATACATCACATTATAGTCAAAACATTAAATACACAGGACAAAAAGAAAGGACACAGAAAGAAGCAAGAGAAAACCATCAAGGCACATATAAAGGCATGCTCATCAGACTAACAGCCATTTTTTCAACAGAAACTCTAAAAACCCTCAAAGCATGGCATTATGCATTTCAAGTGTTGAAAGCCCACAACTTCCAACTTAAAACTACTGTACCCCAGGCTGGAAAGATGGCTCAGTGGTTAAGGTGCCTGTCTGTGAAGCTAGGAACATCCATTTGAATCTCCAGGTCCCACGTTTAGCCAGATGCAAAAGTGACACAAGTGCACAATGTCACACATGCACACAAGGGGGTACACATCTGGAGTTTGTTCACAGCAGCTGAGAGGCTGCTGGCACACCTATTCCCTTTCTCTCTCTCTCTCTCTCTCTCTCTCTCTCTCTGTGTGTGTGTGTGTGTGTGTGTGTGTGTGTGTCTCAAATTAAAAAAAAAAAATACTGTACCCAGAAAAATTCTCTCATAATAGCAAGAGAAAGAAAAACTTCCCATGATAAAAGCAGGCTAAAGGAATTTATGAGCACTAAACCAGCTCTTTAGCAGATACTGAAGCAATTCACATCAAAAAGAAATATAAACACATTCAGGAGACTACAGGAGGGAAAAAATCATAACCAAAACTAGAACAACTGTTAACCAATTGAAGACTAAGAAAACATCAAACACCATAAAAGCGTCACCATGATATAGTCTAACACACATTTTCAATAAATAATTCTGAATAGTAATGGCTTTAATTCATCAATACCCCAAGTGAAAAGACACAGACTAGCAGGCTAGAGCACAAAAAAAAAAAAAAAAAAAAAAAGGATCCCTCCTTTTGCTGTCCTCAAGAAACCTCACCATCAAATTCAGATGCTACTTTGGGGTGAAAGGATGGAAAAAGATAATCCACATAAATGGACCCTAGAAAAAATAGGTGTTGCCATTCTAATAACTGGAAAAAAACAGACTACTTTCAGAAGTGAAAATAATGTCTAGTTTGGTTATCAGGAAAATCTTATGAGGAAGATTCTTTTGAGATAAAATTTGAAAATATTTAGGATTTCAATAATTTCAATAACTGTTGCTGGATCTCAGTATACTTTCTTTATATTTTTGTTAAACTTTATTATTGACAATTTCCAAATGAGTTTGTTTAACCCATTGTAAAACCAAGTTCCCACTATCTGGTTCTTTGTAAATTAATTACCATATAAGGGAAAAAAGAGAGAGAAGGAGAAAAGAACTTCAAGGCAATGACTAGGTATAACAAAGTCAGGAAAGCAAGGAATAAATGAAGAACAGCACTTGGAGTGTTTGACTGAAGAGCAGGATTTGATGAAAGGGTTCCAGACAAGTGAGAGTGAGATTGGAGATGGTATTAGCTCCTAGGTGGAGAGATCTGTGTTTAGTTTAGGAGATAATAAGACATATAACTCCAACCAACTCCTATACTTAACCTACATGCCATGCCAAAAGACAGATAAAGCTATACAACCTGAGATTCAGCTTAGATTAGAAAAAATTCAGTGGAGAATAAATATTGCCCAGAGATAAGAATTTCAAGGATAACTTGAACAACAGAGATAGTAAATTATTTTTGGCAACCATTGTATCATTGAAAAAGCTAATCAGAAATGAAGTGATCTGAGAGAAGAGAGAATAAATAAGAAGCCAGACAAAAAGATGAGAACAAAGATTCCATAGAAATCAGAGGTAAGAGAAAAGGCAAATCATATGCACATAAAGGAAAATTTGAGTTTGTTATCCTGGAGGTAAGAGCAGGCTTGAGTGATGGCTAATTAATAATATATGCCTTTTAAAGTAGTATCAGAAAATATAAAGATGAAGATCATTGAGAATAGAAAAGAGTTTGCCCCCACTGAGTGACCAGCACCTAATATAGTGCCTAGAAATTAGTGATTAAAGGGGAGTGTGATATATTAATGAGGTCATCAGCAAAGGTTGAACAAATATACAATTAATGTTCAAGGTCTCAAAAGGAAGAGAGGAAAATGAGGAGATGCTGTCATTTCTGTAGGTACTAAGTCACCAGAAAAAAAAAAAATCATTAAATTCTCTCTAAACCAACAATAGTTGTCCCATTTAACCTATGCTGACTTCACTTTCCTTTGGAGAATCTGCTTCTTTTTTTTTTTTTTTTTTTTTTTTTTGGTTTTTCGAGGTAGGGTCTCACTCTGGCCCAGGCTGCTGCTTCTCTTTTTCAGATGGACGCAGAACCTGAGGAGAGAACCAGCCCATCGCACTTCATTAGGGCCCCAGCTGAAACCATAGAGGAATTGGGGAAATGAGCAAGAGTGCTGCTTCCTTGGTGAACCTGATATCAGCACAAGGAGGAGATAGACACTGAGGACACTCAAAACCTACCAAACCAGAGATCCAGAGATCCAGAGGCTCCTAAGAGCCCATCACCGAACAAACCCAACATGGCTCAGGGAATTTTGTGGAAGAGGGGGCAGAAAGATTGTTAGAGCCACAAGTAGGGACATTACACACAGAAACATTGTTTCTTCCCCATAAATGATGGCTACCTACACAATGCATGACCCACAATCCCCATGGAGATAACCAGCATCCCCAGTGAGGAGAGGCTTTTGGGGGGAGCAGGGATGAGGGTAAGGATGGTACCAACATGTGCTGTTTACATGCTGAGTATGTCCATAACTAATAAAAAACAAAAATAAATAAATAAATAAATAAATAAAAGCAGTCATGATGAAAATTAGAAAATGCAGCACAAGAAGTATCATAGCAGGTCAAGATGGCATCTTCCTAACCATGCTTCACCTCATGGGGAAGGAAAGGCAAGGTCTCTGGTGTTCTTAGGGGTTTGCAGATACTAGTAGACCTCCAGTAGGAGGGCACAGAGGAGGAAAGTATGGAATCTGCTGATTCCTATGCTCTCAGGTCACCCACCAGTCCCACTAACCTCTCAAACAGCTGTCCTAGCCACAGTCCCAGCCATCGCCCCAGCCACCATCCCAGGCACCCACCACCAGGTCTCTCCTGCACTACCACAGGATAATCAGACCCAGGCCAGCAGGCTAGCATTTCCCTTCCTTTGCTGGGCTTTCCAGCCATCAGATTGCCATCCCAGCCATGACCACCATGTGTGGACCAGGTCTTCCTACACATCCTACAGGCTACTTGGACCCAGACAGAGCAGGCTACAATTCCCCTTACCTCCCTCAGCATTCCTCCCCCTTCCAACCACCTGGACCACCACCCATCCCCCCACATGACACCTGACCCACAACAGTCCCACCTCTCCCTGCACTGCTGTGTCACAGGACCCTGCAGTCCCACCTACCCCCTGCTGTATGGTCCCAAGGACCCCACTGCCCCAGCCCCTCACCCCTCAGCATCACAGGACCATGTAATCCCATCCTCCTCCCTCCACCACCCCAACACAACACCAGTCTGCTTTGTCCCATTCCCCTCTACACCCTGTACCCTTGGGCCACCTGACCACACAGTCCTATACCCCAACCAGTGACCAATAAGCCCCTTCATCAGGTCCTCAGGCCCCCCACCAGAGCCTCACAGGCTCCTTCCATCTGAGCAGACAGGCTCCATTGCCATCGGAAGCCTAATCAAGGCAAACATAAAAGGCAATAATCACTGAAGACACTTCAAGGGTAAACTATAGCTTCCTCCTAAATTAAATAAGATCCCTATACTGTGATGGGCAGACCACAGCACAAAAGGAATAACATGAAAAATGAAATGCGAGTAAATCCAACAAGGTCACCCAGTCCCACAATAGATGTCTCTAATCAAAACATAGACAAGACTACAAGATCAGAACCCCAAAATGAAGATACAAGCTATGCAACTCTGGCCAAGCAATTAGCAGAACTTGCAGAGAATCAACAAAGGGCAAATAATTGTATGAATGCTGTTCTTGCTAGATTAGACCTAATAGAAAAGAACCAGGAAGGGTTCCAAAGACAGTTAAATGATCTGAAGGAGAGAAAAAAAAAAAAAGAAAAGAAGACCTCAAAAATCAACTGGCTAAGCTCAATGAAGACATAAATAAATGCAAGGATGAATTCCAAGAAGCATTAAGAAAAATCAGAAAATGATCTGAAAAGGGAACTCGACAGAGGGACGGATACTATACATAAAAAGGCAGTAGAAAATACAAACCAAATTGAACAAGTCCAAAACTCTATAGAAGCTCTCAAGAATAGAGTCAGCCATGTGGAGGATATAAACTCAGAACTGGAAGACAAAACAGAAGAAACAGTTCATGAGTCCAAAAGTTTGAGTAAGTTCAAAAAATTTTGTGAATAGAACAAGAAGGAACTGTGGGATACCCTTAAATGTCCTAACATTTGGATCATGGGAATATCAGAAGTCCAAATGGATCAAAGACCTCAATATAAGACCGGAAATTCTGCTAGTACTGGAAGAAAAAAATAGGAGGAACTTTCCATGATATAGGAGTAGGAAAAGCCTTCCTGAACAAAACCCCAATAACTCAGAAAATTAAACAATCATTCAACCCTTGGGATCTCATGAAGCTGAAGTTTTTTTGTATACAAACATACAATAAGCAGAGCCAATAGATTGCCCATGGAATGGGAGAAAATCTTTGCTGGCTATACAACTGACAGAGGCCTAATTTCTAGAATCTACAAAGAACTCAAAAACCTAAACAATTAAAAATAAAACAACCCACTTACAAAATGGGGAACAGAACTGAACCGGGAGTTCTCAAAGGAGGAAATACAAATGGCAAACACACATTTAAGAAAATGTTCAACATCCCTAACCATCAGGGAAATGCAATTAAAAACAACTATGAGATTCCACCTTACCCAAGTAAGGATAGCAAACATTAAAAAATCAAATGAAAACAAATGCTGGCAAGGATGTGGAGAAATAGGAACCCTCGTTCACTGTTGGTGAGAATGTAAGATGGTACAACCACTATGAAAAGCAATATGGAGACTCCTAAAAAGGTTGACTATAGAGTTACCAACAGACCCAGTTATTCCCTTACCAGGAATTTACACTAAAAGCTCCAAGCCTCAGTTCAGAGAGATTTGTTCAACCAAATTTATAGCTACACAATTCATAATAGCCAAGAACTGGAATCAACCCAGATGTCCATCATTAGACGAATGGATAACCAAGATATGGTATAGGTACACAATGAAATTCTGCACAGCAATAAGGAAAAAAATACACAATGAAATTTGAAGAAAAAAAGGTCAAACTTGGAACAGATCATTCTCAGCAAACTCAATCACAGAAAGACAACCGTTGCATGGTCTCACTCACCTGTGGCTCCTAACCTGGAGCTGCCTGAGATGCTGACATACCTAATTGACATCTCAAGGACCGGACAATCGGAAAGGTGGGGCAGGAGAAGAGGGTAAAGGTGGAGGGGAGGATACACAATTGGACCCAAATGGAACTGGTACCATAAAATTCTATATCCTGAAAGACAGACTAAAAGGTTGAACCTTCATCAGGTCCTTAGAGGGAACACCTGAATCAAAGGGCCCTGGAGAGGGTATGATGAAGACTAACCTTAATCTTCTCCCATTTCTCTCTCTCTTTTCTCTCTTTCTCTTTTATATTATCTATCTTTTTCTTCCTTATTTTCCGTTGACACTGGCCTATAACTCCCACTACCAGGATGTGGTTAACATCCACAATGAGCTGTTGATCAAAGAGACCTACAAGGTTTCCCATAAGAAGACAGACTTCTGTCAGAGCACTTGATGACCCACCAAAGGTTAATGGTTAGACCCTACTGCTGAAGACACCATATGCTGTTGGTATGGAACATGAAGAGACCTTGCTGAAATCTGGAAGAGACAGTCCCCAGATAGTTAACTTATCTAGTCCAGAAGGTGCTACATGAGCTACTGGGGGAAAATGGCCAACATCTGTCCAAGCAACTTGTGGTCTAAGCTACTCAGCAGCAAACAACCTGATGTGATGCTCACACAAGTGCAATAGTGGCACTCAGCCATGGTGGGTAACCAACTACTCTTGAATTGGCTAACAGAACTGCCCAGTGGAACATAAACCATAGCTGGAACTGGGAAACAAGTCAGAATCATATCCAAAAAAAGATTTCACTCTCCAATATCAAGCTCCCACCAATCTTGGGCCTACACCTATTAAATTCTCTCCAAACTAATGATGGTTATCCCATTTATCCGGTGCTGACTTCACCTCCAATGGAGAATTTGCTTTTCTTTTTCAAATGGATGCAGAACCTGTGGAGAGAATCAGACCATAGCACCTCACCAGTGCCCCGGCTGAAACCATAGAGTAATGGGGGAAATGAACAAAAGTGCTGCTTTCTTGGTGAACCTGGTATCAGCACAAGGGTGAAGGATATAGACAGAAAGAACACTCAACTCCTACCAAATCAGAGTTCCAGAGACAAAGAGGCTCCCAAGACCTCATCACTAAAGTAGACCTAAAACGAACCCAACATGGCTGAGGGAAATTCATGGAAAAGGAGGCAGAAAAATTGTTAGAGCCATAAGTTGGGACATTATATACAAAAACATTGCCTCTTCCCCATAACTGATCAATACCCCCACTATGAGTGATCCACAATCCACATGGGGATAACTGGCACCCCAACAAGGAGGGTCCCTTCAAAGGGGAGAAGACAGGGAGGAGGCTAAGGATGGCTCCAGGATGTGCTGTTTACACACTGAGTATGTACATAACTAATAAAGAAAAAGAAGCATCTGAAAAAGAAAGGAAGAATAGAGTAACAATAGCAGAAAAGAACTATAAAGTTTCAACTCCAGTTGTTTCTTTATCCTACAAATGCCTGGACATGTTATTCAATATTTAATTGATCAAAAACAAAACAGGGGCAAGGGAGGTGGCTTGAAAGCCTGAGAATATGAGTTCAATCACCAGAACCCAAGTACAAACATGAAGCATAGTGGCGCAGGCTTGTAATCCCATGGCTGGGGAGGCACAGTCAGGAAGATCCTTGGGCTTGCTGGCCAGCCAGTCTAACCTACTCAGTAAACTACAGGCCAGTGACTGCCCCTGTCTCAATAACACGTGGACAGTGCCCAAAAGGAATGAGACCAGAGGTTGTACTTTGGCTTCCACACTCACGTGTACACACACTCATACCCACACACCACACAAAAGGAATTTTCAGGCTCCTCAGCAGAAAACAGAATCCTAGAGAATTTTATACGTAAAAGGCTACTTCACAGAATTATAAAAGAAAGAAAAGGCATGTTCCCACAGCTCTTCCTGGCAAAGCCAAGGGTCATGAGTTGGAAATGGGAGGGGCCACTGGAGATTGGAACAAGACCCTCCTAACATGGCCAGTCCAGGCCCTCACCCCACTCATAACCCAGCAGCTCTGCAACCACCCTCTTCCCAGCAATAAAACCTAGGTCACAGGGGTCAGAGTTCTCAGAGTCACTTGTGTCTAATGAATAACTGACATTGATTTCCCAACCTTTGCCTTGCCATTCCTTTTCCACCTGCAGCTCTGACTGCTGGCAGCAGGAAGGAGGAGGGCCTGGGAAATCATCATGTGGGTGTCCTCAGTCTCCCATCACCACCCAAGAACCTGAGTGCCTGAGGTCTTCTAAGCTTAGTGGTAAGCCACTGTGCTTTCTGCCTCCCTTGCCACCACTGCTAGGGTCAATCCCTGGTCCAAGAACATGGATAAGCTGCTACTGTGGGTCTCTGTCTTCATGAGCCTCCTTTCCGAAGCCTTCACTCAGACAGGTAGGGAGATCAGGGGACAGTCACGGAGCATGAGATGAGGAAAGAACTTGAATCTGGGATGCTTCCTTTTCCTAAATTGATGTCAAAAGCCATTATATCTCTTACTTTCTCTCACAGATCTTGGTGGGAAGGTATTTGTGTTCCCTAAAGAATCTGCAAGCAATCATGTGAAGTTGATCACTCAGCTGGAGACACCTCTGCAGAACTTCACATTGTGTTTTGGGGCCTATAGTGACCTGTCCCGTGGCTACTGCCTTTTCTCCTACAGTACCAAGAACAAGGACAATGAGTTGCTAGTTTATAAGGACAGACTTGGAGAATACAGTCTGTACATTGGACAGACAAAAGTCACAGCCAAAGTTATTGAAGAGCCCAATTCCCCAGTGCACTTCTGTACCAGCTGGGAGTCATCCTCAGGCATTGCTGAATTTTGGGTCAATGGGAAGCCTTTGGTGAAAAAGGGACTTCAGCAGGGGTATGCTGTGAATGCTTACCCCAGCATTGTCTTAGGACAGGAGCAAGATACTTATGGAGGTGGGTTTGATAAGAGCCAGTCCTTCGTGGGAGAGATCGGGGATTTATTCATGTGGGATCATGTGCTGTCCCCAAATGAGATCATATTAGCATATCAGGGTTCCCCTCTCAATCCTAATGTCTTGGACTGGCAAAATCTGAACTATCAAGTAAAAGGCTATGTGGTCATCAAGCCTCGTGTGTGGTAGTGAGCTCTTACAAAGAAAGGTCATGAAAATGAAATAAGCAATGTCTAAGATGTAAGAAAATGAAATCAGCAATGTCTGCCCACAGTAACTGAACACTAGATCCTATACTATCAGTCTTTCTTCTTTTTGACCTTCCTGTTTACTTACCTGCCTAATAAAAACATTTTATTTTGCCACCTGCATTTGTTTAGTGCTTGGCATAATCCCAAACAATAGGCCTTAGGTCTACTTACTTTTTTTATAATTAGCATTATTTCAATATCTAGAAAAAAATCAAGTTATAAAGCATGGAACATGTAATGGTGTTATATTGATCATAGAGTGAAGAGATTCGTGTGTGTGTCATTACATAGAGTAGGTTAGCCTCTATGCATGTCAGTGAGGGATTATTGTGATTAGATTAATTTAGGGAGGAAGACCCAGCTCAGCCTTAGGTGGCACCATTTCACGGGCTGGGTTCTTGGACTATATAAAACAAAAAGAGAGCTGACTGAGCAGCAGCATCATCCCTCTACTTCCTCACTGTGATGAATGTGACCAGCTGCCTCAAGCTCCTGCCACCTTGCCTTCTCCACCATGATGGACTATCACCTAGAATTGTAAGCTAACATAAACTTTTGCTCCCTTAAACTCTTTGTTTTTTTTTTATGGTATTTTGTACCAGCAATAAGAAGTTGACTAATATAGGGAAAGCTTTAGGTAACTAGAAAGATATGTTCCAAAGCCAGGGCTCAATGAATAGGAAAGTAGCAACACTTACAGGCACTGACTGGTAATAATTTTAATAATAACTCAAAATAGGTATAAATTATTGTATAAATACTTCTATTTGTTTTTCCAACGACAAGTCAGTCAAAATGAAGTCTGAGGTTGCTCCAGAGACACAACTATAATAAGGTGGGTAAGCAAAACTTGAAAACTTGACAGCAAGTAATAAGACAGGGGGGAATAGGCTAGAATAAGAATGAAAAGTAAAAATATATAAGAAGCTGAGATCATTTTGTATGAAGACAAACATTCTTTATGTCTCAAAGCCTCAATGGTAATGTAGAATGCCAAGCTTTCTTCATACTGCTTTGATGTCAGTAAGGACAGGCTATATGTTCTACGAACATGTAATGAATATTAATAACAGAAACCTCTATTTTAAATGCCTTCTGTGGACCTCTATTTCCCACAGGATATAATTTAAAGCTTGTGGAGTACCTGCCTTCCATAACCCAGTCCCCTTACCTCTCTCACGGTACATTTCTGGTATAACTCAGCACAGCAAATTTCACACTGGTTATAACACTGCAAAATAACTGTCAGATGTTATTATTAGTAGTTATTTTTATGATTATAAAAAACTATGGTGCACAGTGCCTGACATATTCTCAAAAGAGATAGATTACCTTCCCAGAGAAGATGGAGTTTGGGCTGCATATGGGCAAAAAGCTATGTCTTACCCACAAATAATAAAGCATTAAAAAATTTCAGAAAGATAGAACAATGGTATCCAGGACAATTTCAGAGACAGCAGCTCCTTCAGATTCCTGAAGCCATTCACCCAAAGCAGAGAGGCAGTCCCAGGACCGAAACAACTGGGAAGAATCTGGATGATTCATAAAGAAGCAATAAGGTCAAAGCAAAGGACACAGGTGGAACCTAGGAAAATTTGCTCCTTAGAACTTTGTTCAGTCGATAGGAATTTTAGCAATGTGCAAGATTATTAGTTTCCCATTTCCATCTCATAATTCAGGTTTGCTTTATGGTTGCTTAATATTAATGAACCCTCCATAAACACGCACTGTGAATACTAGAAAGATCTACCCTTGCATAACGGATGTTTCCACCAAGAACATGTGAACACATTATTTGCCCTAATATTGTGCAAGCAATCAATGGTAGACTGCTTTAGCTTAATAATCCGCTCTGCCAAGAAGCCTAAAACAAATTTCAGAAATGAAGCCAGTATACTCAAATAGTAGCATCCATTTATTCAATATTTATTGAGCCACTATTCCATGCCAGGCACTATGCCAGGTACTGAAAATGTTATATTGGGTGAGATAATCATGGTGCTTGCCTCTTTTTGGAGTTTATATTCTTATAAGTCTGTGTCATCTAAATTTGGATCCCCGTTCACAATCATTAGCCTGTGCTATAACCTATCCCTCACATCTTTAAGTTTATCTTCAGGATGATCCCCTCCTCCTCTCCTCCCAAACTCCATCTGAGTTCCAGGCATCATTTATTCTTGTCAGTCATTTACAGCTATTTTCATGTCTGTTAGTATCTCATGTTTGGGTCTGATTTCTTGCTCTCAGGAACCCTCTGCCTTTAGGAGTGGCTTTATTTTTTCTTCTACAGAATACAAGATGGCAACCCATCAGCTCTTTCTGCTGTGTATCCCACATTCATCCAAAGGAAACACTCATGCACCCTTATCCCTGTAAATCCCAGGGTCCCAGGATGATCCAACCACAGGCAATTCTTACCTGCTTCTACAATGGCTGTAGCCTTCTCTAGTTCTGTGAAGCTCCATATAACAAGGAGCATATGGCAAGCCTTTACTGAGTGTTTCCATGGGAACCCTCTCACTAAGCTTCAGGTGAAAGAGGCAGAAAGACCAACAATCATCTTCTCTAGGTACCAAGTACATGACCCATGACTCCCTCAAGCAATAATAACAAAGCAACAACTCTCTCCAGAGCAGTTCTTTCTCATCCTTACACTCTGTCACCCTTGTTCCAGCTGAGGGACAGAAAAGTCACAAAGCTGGTTCTTAATTATCTCCTTTGTCAATTCTTCTTATGAGTGTACCTGTGTCTTTTATAATTACCATCGATACAATATTAATGGCTCATTAAAAACTAGAGAAAGAAGAGTTCCTTTTAAACTCAATTTAAAATAAGAGTGGAATTTCTGGCAACTGGCTTTGAGCATTTTTCTCAGTTACCATGTGGAGAAAGGACACAACAACAAAAAAAAAAAGCAACAAAAGTCAGAGGAAATGATGTGAGTGATTGGGAATCTCTAAGAAAAATGGAAAGATCTGGAAGTCACAATAACTCAGCAAGATGATTGGCTAGTGATTCTAAAAATATGATAATTTTCTTGATAATTTTACCCTTCCTTGTACTTGTCATTAAGACTGTAGAACCTAGGGAACATACCATACACAGACAGTCTCTGTCTTATTCAAGGACTTATTCTTAATTGTTTGGCTACACAAAAACAAGTAGTTTGTCCACAGGGTCCCCAGACTAGTTTTAACGAGATGAATCCATGATGGATTTGTGAAGAAGAGGGCTCACACTTAAGTGTTCTGTGTATTTCATACAGGGAGCTCTGTGGGAAAGAATAGGTGTTAGCTGTGTGTAGGAACAGGCTAAGCTCAGACTTCAGTGATAGGGAAGTTGAAAAAGATATTTCACCTCATCAGCACTAGGATGGACTAAGGGATAGTCATGGAGGAGAGCAATGTGAAGCCTTTGTAAGCATCTGTGGGACCTTCTGCTGTCTAGAAAGAATACATGCCCCAGATTATTCAAACAACAGGAAATGGCAATCATGTTCTGAGTCACCTTTAGTCTCTCCATCTACAGAATTAAATTGGTAATTAGCTTGTATACTAACCTAAACCTGTATTCCATAGCTTTTCATTTAGTTTCTGCCTATGGTTATTCTTCTCTATATTCAAAATGGGAGTTGCCAAGAGAAACCACCATATAGCTCTCATGAAGGCATTTGTGAGATGTTGTATACAAGGGACTAAAGAGATGATGCACTCAGAAAAGTGCTTGCTTTACAAGCATAAGGAACTTCTAAGTTTAATCCCCAAGAACCCATGTTAAAAAAAAAAAAAGTCATAGCAGCATAAAATAGTAGAGCTGGGGAAGCAGAGACAAGAGGGTTCCTGGGGCTTGCTAACTACCTAGTCTAGCCAAATCCATGAGCACCAGGTTCAAAGAGATCTTCTCTCAAAATTTAAAGGTGAAGGGCTGGAGAGATAGCTTAGCGGTTAAGGCGCCTGCCTGCCAAGCCTAAGAACGCCTGTTCGATTCTCCAGGTCCCACGTTGAGCCAAATGCAGTGACACAAGAGCACAATGTCACACTTGCCCACAAGGGGGCGCATGTGTCTGGAGTTCATTCACAGCAGCTGAGAGGCTGCTGGCACACCCATTCTCTCTCTATCTCTGACTCTCTCCATATATATATGGTGAAGAGTGAATGAGGAAGATACCCAATGTTGACCTGTGGCCTCCACATACACATGCATATGCACATGCACACACATACACCTATATACAAAGAAGAGAGAGAGGTTGTTTACAACCACAGAATCCAAAAGCAAAGCAAACCTCATGTTTCTGATACACCAAACAAAGGATATGGTCATATAGTGGCATACACAGTGAAAGACCAAAGACAAATGCAAAGCCCTTGACCCAATGCTCTAGAAACTGTAGGTGCTGGTCAAAATACACCCATAGGGGTCTTATAAGAATTGGAGTGGGGCTGGAGAAATGGCTTAGCAGTTAAGGCATTTGCCTGTGAAGCCAAAGGACCCAGGTTCAACTCCCCAGGACCCACATAAGCCAGATGCACAAGGAGTACGTGCATCTGGAGTTTGTTTGTAGTGGCTGGAGGCCCTGGTGTGCCCATTCTCTTTCTTTTTTTCTCCCTTCTCCTCTCTCTCTCTTCTCTCTCTCTCTCTCTCTCTCCCTCCTTGCAAATAAATAAACTAATATTTTTTTTTAAAGAGAAAAGAATTAGAAGTGTTAATACATGAATGACCAACTCAGCCACGTTCTGGCATAGAGTATTGCTAGTGTAATAATGACGATGAGGATGAGAATGATTCTCTAGAACTTAAAAGACACTTGCTTTAACCTCTTTAACAAAAAAGGATTATCCATGCTCCATTTTCAGTCTCTGCCCCAAAGCCTAATTTTTCCCCAGACAAGCTAAGCATGTACCCTCCTATCAGAAAACACACAGAGAGAGCTCTTCTATATGCACAGGGGAGCATCACATTGAACTTTATGAAGATGCATTTTCACTGATAATTAAGGACAAAATACTAACAATGACTTTAAAAGACACAAAGAATGGTACAAAATGACATTTAACCTCTTTAATTGAGTTGAGCTATCTTTCCCTGGAAGAAAAGTTAAAGTTAAATGCCAAGCCATGTGAGAGAGCAAAGTTTGCCCAGTGTTTCCTGTGTGATCCACTTGTAATGACATCCCCTGACTCATTTCTGGATTCTGACTCCCTGTAAACCCAGGGGATGCACAGTAAATCTCTTCGAAAATTATCCCAAGAGAGAAGAGCTAGAAAACAGAACTGTTCCTTGGGGAGACCCTCCTAATTGCAAAGTTTAAGGAGCCAGCTCCTCTAAAGAAAAAGCCAACAGAGCCACAGGAGCCCAGTGTGACTGGCACTTCATGGCCCAGCCAGAGTCCAGTGTAATGTAAGTGACCTTATAATCTAATAAGGCAGGCCTGGAACCTAACAAGGCTGAGCCTTGAAAGACACAAAATGCTGTTATTAGTTTTAGAAAAAAAAAAAATGACTATTGGATTTCTTGGCATTATAGACATCTCTTAGGAATAAGTTCCAATTTTTTGGAATGTTTTAAAACTAGAAAAGACAACAGATTCCACATACTAAAGGCCTTGCCACGTACGCATGTGGACCTGATAGGGTCTGGTTCGCCCTGAGTTTGATTCCACTACAGTCACATAAACATTTAGGCACTCTCTATAATTTCAGTTCCACAGAAAGTGAAGATCAGAGAATCACTGGGCCTACTGGTTAGCCAGTATAACCAAAAATAACAGCTCTGGATTCAGTGAGATAACCCCCCATCTCAAGAAAACAAAGTGGAACAGTGATAGGGGAGAACATCCTATGATCTCCACTCACCTCCGACATGTGCTCACAAGGCACATCCATCTGTACACACATGCATACACTATGCATTGACACTCACAAAACACCACACCACTCATACAAACACAGTGAGGGGGAAACTATCCTTTGGTCAAATACTTCATGTCATCATCAGTCGCTTATGAAGTCAACTCCTCTATTCCTGGCTTCTTGGGTCTATTTTGCTTTAAAAGAAGGACAAGAAGAGAAAAAGGATGAAAGGGGATGAAGATAAAATGGAAGGAGAAGGAAACACTAATATTTTCTTAACTGCATGATTCTTTTACACACAAAATTTAATTACAAAAGTATCGCCTACCTTATATGCTTTGATTTCTTTTAGAACCAATTCTGTTTCTAGGCCCAAATTTGGTTTATAAAGATGGAGGTGTTTTTGGTGCATCCATGGCCTCTATAACAATTTCTTCCCTTCCCAAATGGCATTTCCTTTTGATCCTCAAATTATGCTTCCCCCTCCACTTTATTTTTCTTCTTCTCCTGGTAGGAATATTGGCTTCATGACTAAGATTTTGATGCATGAGCACATTTCAGTGTTCTCACTCTCCCGCAGGGTTTTTATCCTTCTGGAATGTATAAATCATTTTGAAAGCTCCTTTCTGTGCTGTATTGTGCTTTTGAGATTATCTACTGTGTGTTCCTAACACAGAAACACCCGTGGGGCTCAGCCAAAGAGGGCCCAGGCTTGGGTGGTAAAGAGGCTGTTGCTACTGTGCTCAGCTGCACTCATTGCTGCCTGGGCAGACATGAATAGCAACCAGTAGGGGGAAAGGGTGCCCCTCTGTTGCTAAAATAGTCATTGTGTTCATTGACACACATTCCAACCGCTGAGAGCCCAGCCCAGCCCAGCCGATCTCTGTGTGCTTTTTCTAACTATGTGCCCTTTGCAATAGTTTCTCCCTTCCCAAGGCAAACTTCCAGTGCTCACTGCTTCCTGATTTCTTCTGGGAACAGGGAGAAATAGAAGAGTGATTTACTCCCACATCCCATAGACCCCCATCCCTGTCCCCAGCCTCTCCCTCACTTGCAGGAACAGTAACAGCCTTGTATTTTCCACCCGAGCTTTAAGCCCTTCCACACTCACCATTTTGGATGGCTTCTGTGTCTCATAAAAGACAAGGCAAAAAGTGAGACAACCAGGCATTTGCTCTTCTGAATGGGGTACTCTCAAAAACATCCCTGAACATGTAACAAGAGGCAGTAAATACATGATAGAACGGCTCTCAGAGAGAGTGGTATGGTTGGGAATAATACTTGGAAAAATCATGGCGAGCAGATGATAGCTACTTCAGAAGCATGCAGTTGGCTAAGGAAGTGCTTGCTTCTTTGGCGTAAATGGAGCGTTTAACTTTCCCTGACTGATTTTCTCTGCATGGAGAAATAAGACGGCAACACACCCTAACGGCACTGCTTCATCGTCCCTCACATGCAACACACCCGTCCTCTAGATGCCACAAAAGGACTTTCCACGACGGACCAGATATTCAGCAGTGGCCCCATAAGACCACATCACCTTCTGACATAGTAGCTGCCATCATTTGGGTAAATACACAGAATGATATCCCTACAATGACTTACCTAACAGTACATTTCTAAAACTGGGTCCCTACCCTTAAGTGACCCACGACTGTAAGTAAAAAGAAAAATGAAACATTGGTTTGGAAGGGTTACTCTTGCTTTCATATATCTTGACTTAACCTTTATTTTTGTGACATTTGAAAAATATGCTGGCTTAAGATTTTATCTTATTGCCAATTGAATGCAATTCACATGTGTGCTTTACACAATAAACTTACTCCATTTCCCCTTTTCTTTCTCAGTTTATGTACCTGGCCCACTTTCCCCATGTCTACTTATTCAATGAGAGCAAATCATATTTACATAAAGCACATTTACAACTAGTGGCTGATTTGAGGTGAGAGCAACCTTTCTTAAGCCCTTAAAGGCAATGAGAATTTTTTTTCTTTATCTCATTTGTTTTGTATTTTGTTCCTCTTCCCTAATCTAAACATTTCTATAGCTTTCTATATTCTCTCTCTCTCTCTCTCTCTCTCTCTCTCTCTCATTGAATAGTCTCTTCATATATGGTAAAGGGGGACTGGAGAGATTGTTTAGAAGTTAAGGCAGTTGCCTGCAAAGCCTATGGACCCAGGTTCAATTCTCCAGTACCCACATAAGCTAGATGCACAAGGTGGCTCATGCATCTGGAGTTTGATGGCAGTGGCTAGAGGTTCTGATGTGCCCATTCTTTCTCTCTCTCTCTCTCTCTCGTAAATAATAAAATAAAATATTTTTTAAAAGAAATGGAGCCAGGTGTGGTGGCACATGCCTTTAATCCTAGCTCTTGGGAGGTTGAGGTAGGAGGATCACAAGGCCACTCTGAGACTACATAGTGAATTCTAGGTCACCTTGGGCTAAAGTGAGACCAAACCAAAAAGAAGAAAAAAAGAAGAAAGAAAGAAAGAAAGAAAGAAAGAAAGAAAGAAAGAAAGAAAGAAAGAAGAAAGGAGAGAGGGAAAAAGAGGATGGAAGGAGAGAAGGAAGGAAGGAAGGAAGGAAGGAAGGAAGGAAGGAAGGAAGGAAGGGAGGAAAGAAGGAAGGAAGGAAGGAAGGAAGGAAGGAAGGAAGGAAGGAAGGAAGGAAGGGAGGAGGCAAGGCAAAAAAAAAAAAGGTTGGGGCTGGAGAGACAGCTTAGTGGTTTAGGCATTTGCCTGCAAAGCCAAAAAGATCCTGGTTCAATTCTCCAAAACCCATGTAAGCCAGATGCACAAGGGGGGGCGGTGCATGCATCTGGAATTCATTTGCAGGGACTGGAGGCCCTAGTGTGCTCATATTCTCTCTCTCTCTCTCTCTCTCTCTCTCTCCCTCCCTCCATCCCTCTTTCTCTCTCTCTCAAATAAATTAATTAATTAAATATATATTTAAAAAAAGAAAAGGGAAAAGGCATGTAGGATCTATGGCTCTCCTCTGACATATTAACTAACATATGACTCCATGTAATCAGGACTTTCACCCTATGGAAACTGGCTCAGAAGATCTACTACCTGTTCTCATTGTCATATTCCTTGACTTCTCCAAACTTACTTATGAGCTACAATTTTATTCTAAGAATTAAAATATTTTAAAATAAGAGTAATAAGCATGACTATAAGAATGGCAATATAAAATCTCAGAGTTCCCTATAAATCTCATCCCTACCACATAACAGTTGACCCATGAAATATGTCTAATATGACAAATGAACTGAACTTTTAATGTTCTTTAATTTAGGTCATTTAAACTTAACTGAACATAGATCTTTAGTTACTTAAAAGCTACTTGGTTGAATTTTCACTCTCTTTAATCTTTATCAATGTGATTATTATTTCAGTCCTCTTTCAATGTAAATTACTGCAGTCTTAATTAAGTGACATAGTCATCACCATTTGAAGCCATTGTCTCCTTATGTTTCCGGATGGACTGCTTTCCAAAACACATTTCCTGAATTGCATTTCCCAGCTTCCCAGCAATCTAGATCATTTCCTACATTCCTAGTGTCAGTTGCCTAAATGTGGTAAATCCCCCAACTGCTGATTTTTTCTTGCTATTTAAGTAAAATAGTTCAAACCACCATTTGATATATGGTAGCAATCTCAGAGTCCCTCACCCAATTTCTATGAAATATTGTGTGTAATACAAGAGGAAGGCAGGGCAGCAGAGGGCTGTATGTTTCACTTTTTCTTATTCTGGAGTTTTCCCCTGGCCTGTGGTTCCCTTTTCTTGCACCAAGCCATCATCCCATTTTCTCCACTTTCCAAATAACATAGACTAAATATCATCCTAAACTGTAAGTAAAGACTTGGAGTTCTTGGGGGAGTTTATGTCACAATATGTTTTAACAAGCAATTTTAAATCAAGCATTATACTTTTATTTTTAAGCTTTCTTCTACCAAAATAAATGTCTGTTTATGCACACATACCCCACCCTCTGCTTTATTTAACACCCAATTTTCTGCTTCCATTGCTGGTCCCTCCTCTCTTTTCCAGAACCATCTCTTCTCTCCATAATCTACATGTTCCTAAACCCTTAAGTCGTCCTAAATATTTTCAGAAGTCCCTGAGACTTGTCTCACTTTGACCATCAAGCTAGAAAAAAACAACAACAAAAAAAAGTCACATCTTTACTCACATTTTGCCTCTGAAGGTCAGTTTCCCTGAGTTGAATTCTACTTTCAATAGAGTATTACCAGAAGTTTTTTCTGTGCTATTGTGCTATTTATTTGTGCTATTCACAAGTGATTCTCATGCCTTAAGACCAAGTTTTATCCTCATGTGGTTGTCCTGGATGCTCACAATTTCCCAAAGAGAGAGATGGGACCAAGCTACAACGGTATGACACAGGAGCCTGTGCCTTCCCGAAAAAGGAAAGGCTGTCCATCCATTCTCTGTAAAACACTGTATCCCTCATAATACCTTGAAACAATATGTGTAATAATCTCATATAATAGTGATTTGGAGATAAGAGACTAAAGAGAAGACTAAGAAGACAGGAAAACAGAAGAATCAGAGGGGCTGAGTTTGCCTTATGACTATGCTCATCATAAAGCGAAGAAATTGGTTCTCTTTACTCCTTTTCCTTTATTTTCCTTCTTCTTTTCCTTTTGCCCTCTGTATGTGCACCTTCTCTATATACATTTCTCCATCTCTGTTCAAGGGTCCGTGTGAGAGTGAAATTGGTTCATGTTGACTTCTTGCACTGCTTGCAGATATTGTAACTAAAGTATGCAAAGACAGAACCTGACAACCTCACAGAGGTGATGGTTTTTTTTGTTTCTTGCAACTCTCCAGACTCCACAATTAGAAGTTTACCCTCTTTTCAGGTTTCCTCATGCTATACATATTTCCCCTGGATGGAAAATGCCATCATTGTGACAACATTCTGTTCACCCATCACTCCATGCCTTCATGAACTGTGAGCATGCTGCCTGGTTCAGAGACAGTGTGTATAGTGAGGGTCATGCCTCAGCTGCTGCCAGCCTCATGGCCCCAAACCAGCTGCCCTCCATGGAAAACTGTACCACCCAAATCTTCTTCTGTATTACCTTAGCCATCACCAACTGCTTCTTGCACACAGCAGTAGTTGTGGTCATATGTAAACCCCTGGGAAACACAGGCATCATGAGAAAGACAGTGTGTGTCTGTCTAAGAAATGGAGCTTTGAGAGCTGGAGAGAAGGTTTAGTGGTTAAGGGCGCTTACCTGCAAAGCCAAAGGACTCAGGTTCCAGGTTCAACTTGCCAGTACCCAGTAAGCCAGATGCACAAGGGGGAGCTATCTGGAGTTCATTAGTAGTGGCTAGAGGCCCTGGCATGCACATTCTCTCTCTCTCTCTCTCTCTCTCTCTCTCTCTCTCTCTCTCTCTCTGTGTGTGTGTGTGTGTATGTGTGTGTGTGTGTGTGTCTCCCTGCATGCCTATTTTTCTCTTTCAAATAAATAAAGAAAAAGAAATTTTTTTAAAAAAAAGAAATGGAGCTTTGAAATTAACTCAACCATGGTGCTATGCATGTGGTACCCATATTTGCCTTACCCTTTTGTCTCAGGGTGACTGGTCATTTCTTCCGTGACATCCTCCCCTCCATGAGAATTGTCTGTTTTGATAGTACTATCGGAGGAATAATCATTTCATTTTGTTGTCCATTTATTTGTGATCATAGCCTCTATGGTCAGCCATCCTATGTCCTTTCTACCATCTTCAAGATTGCCCAGCTAAGGGCTAAAAGAAGGCCTTTGCTACTTGCACTGCCCACCTCACTCTGTGCACTGGCCATTACGGCTGTGTCTATATTGCCTACCCTAACCCAGAGTCATAAAACTCTATAGAACAAAGCCTTCTCTCAATCAGCTACAGGAACATCACTCCCTTGCTAAACTATGTTGTTTATAGGTCAAGCAACAAGGTAGTCAAAGATTTGTTATGTGGAAGTGTGAGCAGAAAGATTTCTCAGTTGACCATTTGTAAGAATATACTTATCCCTATGTAATATGTGTCTGCATTACACTAGACACCCTCACAACTCTGTCCATGTGTTCTGCAATGGGGTGTGCCCATCTTAATTTAACACCATTATATTTAAAGTCTTAGTTTTTGCATCCACATATTACAAAGTTTTATCAACTATATTCATACCCATGTGATAAATTAGAAAGGATGGACATGACTTTCAAAAGGGTATATCCAAGTTTCAGAGATAGCAAAGGACTTCTTAAAGTCATATTGAAAGTGATTGTTTGGAGCTGAAAAGATTTCTCAGTGTCTAAAGACACTTGCTTGCAAAGCCTTATTGCCCAGGTTCGACTCCCCAGTGCCCACATACATATGCATAAAGTGGCACATGCATCTGGAGTTTGTTTGCAGCAGTAGGATGCCCTGACATGCCCATTCTCATTCCCTCTCTCTCTCCCTCTCATAAATAAATAAATAAATAAATAAATAAATAAATAAATAAATAAATAATATTTAAAGTGACTGTCTGATGTTAGAACAAATGGCCTCTATTCCTTTCATAATACAATCTATAGGAAGTAGAACTATACAATCTTTCCAGAAAGTTAAGCAGAGTCAATAATAAATGAATCTCTTGAAAGAAAATTGTACCTGAATCTTGAAAGAAAGGTGAGAGGGATGTATGTTTAAAAACTAAAATACATTAATTAATAATATCAGAAAATACTGATCTACTACATAAAATTTTAGTCATTATTATTCAATTTATACCAAAGTCTTTGTTTCCATTGTATATGGTCTTCAATGTGCCTGCTATGGTCATAAATCATGCATAATTCTCACCTCTCTGATCTAAGTGTGCTGGTCCAATTCTCTGATTACTGGATCATTCCATATAACCAGCTTCTCTCTAATTACTATGATGAGAAAATGAGTTGGTCAAAAGATTTATGCCTTGTTTGGATGAAGAACCAAGTATTCTTAATTTGCATAAACCATGGCACTTACTAGATAACATCACAGTGGAAAAATAGAATAACAGAAAAAGGGCAAGGATAGTAGTAAGAAGCCACTCAGAGGTATAATTTTTTAATCATTCAATCCACCAAGAAAAGACTTAAATGGAAAAACAATCATGCCCCATACTAGGCCTCTTTTGAAGAAGCCATTTGTCTTAATTTGCTCTGTGTTGTTATGACAGAATGCCACTGCCTGGATAATTTATAAAGAAAAGAAATTTATTTGGCTCATAGCCCTGGGAGCTAAGTCCAACAGAAAGAGTACGGACAGGCAAGAGCAAGAGAGAACTGAACTTGCCTTTATAATGAAGTTACTTTTGTGAAAACAAAGCCATGTGTCCTCATGATACAACATTGTTTCACTCATGAAGGCTCCAATCACCTATCAGGTCCCAAACCTCCAAATGTTATGTTAGGGTTAATGTAACACGTGAATTTTGAGGCATATTCAAACCATATATCCTATATAGTTTGCTCTCAGAGTTCCCAGGCAGCTATTCTGGTCATGCCTGCATGCACATACCTTCTATATTGCTTCTATGGGGTGAGAGAGAAGTTTTAAGATTCTTTTATTTTGTGACTTTACAAAAATATTTGTTGTTGCAGAAAAGAGCCCCTTTCTCTATTGCCTTGAAAATATACCTTGGGGCTGGCGAGATATCATAGTAGTTAAGGCACTTGCCTATGAAGCCTGAGGACCCTCGTTCAATTCCCCAGTACCCACATAAGCCAAATGCACAAGGTGGTACATGCATCTGGAGTTCACTTACAGTGGCTAGAGGCCCTGGTGCACCCATTCTTCTCTCTCTCTCTCTCTCTCTCTCTCTCTTTCTTTTTCTTTTCTCTCCCTCTCTCTCCCTGAATAAATAAATAAAAATATTTTTTAAAAGTCTATGGTAGGTAAGGTCATGAGCCTTAGGGGTATAAAGCATGCCCTTATCTAAATGTATATACTATTCCCACCAAGCTGCCCGGAAAATACTACACTTAATGCTCATATTCACATATTAATGCTACTCTCACTTCTGGTTAGAGAAGCTTCTCTTTTCAGATGGCGATGACCACTGGGATGATCCAAAAGGCAACATAGTGCTGAGAAGAAGGGATGGAGGAGTGCCCAGCACTGAAACACCTCTCTGTCACACCCTCCAAGGCTCAGGGATCATTGCGGAAGAGGGGCGGATAGAATGGAAGAGCCAAAGGAAGGGTACGACTCCTTACAATGCAACTGCCCAGACAGAAATTGGCCTTGATATCCATGACCTTGCTGTGCCTAGAAATACCTCCGCAAGACCCTCATAATAGAAGTAAAAGATGATGACATCAAATTAAAAAAAGAGACTAATGGAGAGAGGGAGGGGATATGCTAGAGAGTGGAGTTCTTGGGAATGGGGAGGGGAGGGAAATACTATGCACCTTTTGTATGTAAGTATATTTTGTTGTCAATAAATTAAAAAATATATTTTTTAAAAGGAAAAAACATACCTTGGAAATAACTAACAAAGGAAGTAACAGAGCCCTACAATGAAATTTTTAAAACATTTTCTCTGAAGAAAGAAATTGAAGATACCCATGCTTGTGGATTGGAAGAATTAATATTATGGAATGGCTGTACTACTAAAATCAACCTATAGATTCATCAAAATTCCAATTTCGTTCTTTACACAAAGAAAAAAACAAATCTTTAAAATTTATCTGTAAGCACAAAAAGTCTCTGGACAGTCAAAACAATGCTGAGGAAAAAGAGCAATGCCAGAGGCATGACCATTCCTGATATCAAATTGTCCTACAGAGCCATAGTAACAGAAAAATAGCGAAGTGCAGGCACAAAGACAGATAGGTAGATCAATAGATAGAGGAATAGACAGAAGATAAAAGAATAATAGAATAGAATAATAGAAGTCCCAGATACAGGCCCACATAGCACAGCTGCATGATTTTTTTACAAAGATGACAAAAATATACATTGAGAAAAAGACAGCCTCTTCAGATATTAGGAAAACTAGATACCCTCATGTAGAAGAATGAAAAATACATCTCTATATCTCATCCTACATGAAAATCAAGTCCAAAAGAATCAAAACCCTTAATGTAAGACTTGAAATTCAAGATATTGGAAAAGTAGGCAAATACTTTAAATTATAAGGCTAGACAAAGAACTTTCCTAAGATTCTAATCACTCAGTAAATAATGTCAACAATCACCAAATGGAATTTCAAGAAATGAAAAGGTTTCTACACAACAAAGGAGCCAATCACATGAGGAAAAGGCATAAAGATGGGGTAAACTTCCTCTCTTCAAATAAATAAAGAAAAAGAAATTTTTTTAAAAAAGAAATGGAGCTTTGAAATTAACTCAACCATGGTGCTATGCATGTGGTACCCATATTTGCCTTACCCTTTTGTCTCAGGGTGACTGGTCATTTCTTCCGTGACATCCTCCCTCCATGAGAATTGTCTGTTTTGATAGTACTATCGGAGGAATAATCATTTCATTTTGTTGTCCATTTATTTGTGATCATAGCCTCTATGGTCAGCCATCCTATGTCCTTTCTACCATCTTCAAGATTGCCCAGCTAAGGGCTAAAAGAAGGCCTTTGCTACTTGCACTGCCCACCTCACTCTGTGCACTGGCCATTACAGCTGTGTCTATATTGCCTACCCTAACCCAGAGTCATAAAACTCTATAGAACAAAGCCTTCTCTCAATCAGCTACAGGAACATCACTCCCTTGCTAAACTATGTTGTTTATAGGTCAAGCAACAAGGTAGTCAAAGATTTGTTATGTGGAAGTGTGAGCAGAAAAGATTTCTCAGTTGACCATTTGTAAGAATATACTTATCCCTATGTAATATGTGTCTGCATTACACTAGACACCCTCACAACTCTGTCCATGTGTTCTGCAATGGGGTGTGCCCATCTTAATTTAACACCATTATATTTAAAGTCTTAGTTTTTGCATCCACATATTACAAAGTTTTATCAACTATATTCATACCCATGTGATAAATTAGAAAGGATGGACATGACTTTCAAAAGGGTATATCCAAGTTTCAGAGATAGCAAGGGACTTCTTAAAGTCATATTGAAAGTGATTGTTTGGAGCTGAAAAGATTTCTCAGTGTCTAAAGACACTTGCTTGCAAAGCCTTATTGCCCAGGTTCGACTCCCCAGTGCCCACATACATATGCATAAAGTGGCACATGCATCTGGAGTTTGTTTGCAGCAGTAGGATGCCCTGACATGCCCATTCTCATTCCCTCTCTCTCTCTCCCCTCTCATAAATAAATAAATAAATAAATAAATAAATAAATAAATAAATAAATAATATTTAAAGTGACTGTCTGATGTTAGAACAAATGGCCTCTATTCCTTTCATAATACAATCTATAGGAAGTAGAACTATACAATCTTTCCAGAAAGTTAAGCAGAGTCAATAATAAATGAATCTCTTGAAAGAAAATTGTACCTGAATCTTGAAAGAAAGGTGAGAGGGATGTATGTTTAAAAACTAAAATACATTAATTAATAATATCAGAAAATACTGATCTACTACATAAAATTTTAGTCATTATTATTCAATTTATACCAAAGTCTTTGTTTCCATTGTATATGGTCTTCAATGTGCCTGCTATGGTCATAAATCATGCATAATTCTCACCTCTCTGATCTAAGTGTGCTGGTCCAATTCTCTGATTACTGGATCATTCCATATAACCAGCTTCTCTCTAATTACTATGATGAGAAAATGAGTTGGTCAAAAAGATTTATGCCTTGTTTGGATGAAGAACCAAGTATTCTTAATTTGCATAAACCATGGCACTTACTAGATAACATCACAGTGGAAAAATAGAATAACAGAAAAAGGGCAAGGATAGTAGTAAGAAGCCACTCAGAGGTATAATTTTTAATCATTCAATCCACCAAGAAAAGACTTAAATGGAAAAACAATCATGCCCCATACTAGGCCTCTTTTGAAGAAGCCATTTGTCTTAATTTGCTCTGTGTTGTTATGACAGAATGCCACTGCCTGGATAATTTATAAAGAAAAGAAATTTATTTGGCTCATAGCCCTGGGAGCTAAGTCCAACAGAAAGAGTACGGACAGGCAAGAGCAAGAGAGAACTGAACTTGCCTTTATAATGAAGTTACTTTTGTGAAAACAAAGCCATGTGTCCTCATGATACAACATTGTTTCACTCATGAAGGCTCCAATCACCTATCAGGTCCCAAACCTCCAAATGTTATGTTAGGGTTAATGTAACACGTGAATTTTGAGGCATATTCAAACCATATATCCTATATAGTTTGCTCTCAGAGTTCCCAGGCAGCTATTCTGGTCATGCCTGCATGCACATACCTTCTATATTGCTTCTATGGGGGTGAGAGAGAAGTTTTAAGATTCTTTTATTTTGTGACTTTACAAAAATATTTGTTGTTGCAGAAAAGAGCCCCTTTCTCTATTGCCTTGAAAATATACCTTGGGGCTGGCAAGATATCATAGTAGTTAAGGCACTTGCCTATGAAGCCTGAGGACCCTCGTTCAATTCCCCAGTACCCACATAAGCCAAATGCACAAGGTGGTACATGCATCTGGAGTTCACTTACAGTGGCTAGAGGCCCTGGTGCACCCATTCTCTCTCTCTCTCTCTCTCTCTCTCTCTCTCTTTCTTTTCCTCTCTCCCTCTCTCTCCCTGAATAAATAAATAAAAATATTTTTTAAAAGTCTATGGTAGGTAAGGTCATGAGCCTTAGGGGTATAAAGCAGGCTCTTGTCTAAATGTATATACTATTCCCACCAAGCTGCCCAGAAAATACTACACTTAATGCTCATATTCACATATTAATGCTACTCTCACTTCTGGTTAGAGAAGCTTTTCTTTTCAGATGGCGATGACCACTGGGGTGATCCAAAAGGCAACATAGTGCTGAGAAGAAGGGATGGAGGAATGCCCAGCACTGAAACACCTCTGTCACACCCTCCAAGGCTCAGGGATCATTGCGGAAGAGGGGGCGGATAGAATGGAAGAGCCAAAGGAAGGGTACGACTCCTTACAATGCAACTGCCCAGACAGAAATTGGCCTTGATATCCATGACCTTGCTGTGCCTAGAAATACCTCCGCAAGACCCTCATAATAGAAGTAAAAGATGATGACATCAAATTAAAAAAGAGACTAATGGAGAGAGGGAGGGGATATGCTGGAGAGTGGAGTTCTTAGGGGAATGGGGGGAGGGGAGGGAAATACTATGCACCTTTTATATGTAAGTATATTTTGTTGTCAATAAATTAAAAAATATATATTTTTTAAAAGGAAAAAACATACCTTGGAAATAACCTAACAAAGGAAGTAACAGAGCCCTACAATGAAATTTTTAAAACATTTTCTCTGAAGAAAGAAATTGAAGATACCCATGCTTGTGGATTGGAAGAATTAATATTATGGAATGGCTGTACTACTAAAATCAACCTATAGATTCATCAAAATTCCAATTTCGTTCTTTACACAAAGAAAAAACAAATCTTAAAATTTATCTGTAAGCACAAAAGTCTCTGGACAGTCAAAACAATGCTGAGGAAAAAGAGCAATGCCAGAGGCATGACCATTCCTGATATCAAATTGTCCTACAGAGCCATAGTAACAGAAAAATAGCGAAGTGCAGGCACAAAGACAGATAGGTAGATCAATAGATAGAGGAATAGACAGAAGATAAAAGAATAATAGAATAGAATAATAGAAGTCCCAGATACAGGCCCACATAGCACAGCTGCATGATTTTTTTTACAAAGATGACAAAAATATACATTGAGAAAAGACAGCCTCTTCAGATATTAGGAAAACTAGATACCCTCATGTAGAAGAATGAAAATACATCTCTATATCTCATCCTACATGAAAATCAAGTCCAAAAGAATCAAAACCCTTAATGTAAGACTTGAAATTCAAGATATTGGAGGAAAAAGTAGGCAAATACTTTAAATTATAAGGCTAGACAAAGAACTTTCCCTAAGATTCTAATCACTCAGTAAATAATGTCAACAATCACCAAATGGAATTTCAAGAAATGAAAAGGTTTCTACACAACAAAGGAGCCAATCACATGAGGAAAAGGCATAAAGATGGGGTAAAAATCTTTGTTAACTATCCATCTAGAAGAGAATTAATACCTATAATATACAAAAAACTTAAAAAACTAAATGACAGGAAAGCAAACAACCCAATCAATAAATGGGCTAGGGCTGGAGGATGGCTTAACACTTAAGGCATTTGCCTGCAAAGCCAAAGAACCCAGGTTCGATTCCCCAGGACCCACGGTAGTCAGATGCACAAGGGGGCGCACACATCTGGAGTTCATTTGAAGTGGCTGGAGGCCCTGGAGTGCCCATTGTCTCTCTCTCTCCCTCTTTCTCTGTCAAATAAATAAATAAATAAAAATAAAATAAATGGGCTAATTAAATAACCAATTCTCAAAAAATGAAGTATTAAAGGCCAATAAGGGCTGGAGACATGGTTCAGCAGTTAAGGCACTTGCCTGCAATGCCTAATGACCCAGGTTTGATTCCCCAGTACCCACATAAAGCCAGATGTACAAAATAGTACGTGCATCTGGAGTTCATTCGCGGTGGCTGGAAGTGTTTGTGCACCCATTCTCTCTCCCCTTCTCTTTCTCCTTGCAAATAAATAAATAAAATATTTTTAAAGGCCAATAAACATGAAAATGTTAAAGCACTACACTTAATGTTCATATTCACATATTAATGCTACTCTCGCTTCTGGTTAGAGAAGCTTCTCTTTTCAGATGGTGATGACCACTGGGATGACCAAAAGGCAATATCGTGCTGAGAAGGAACAGAGGAGTGTTCAGCACTGAAACATCTCTATCACACCCTCCAAGGCTCAGGGTCCATTGCAGAAGAGGGGGCGGAAAGAATGTAAGAGCCAAAGGAAGGGTATGACTCCTTACAATTCAACTGTCCAGACAGAAATTGGACTCGATATCCATGACCTCACAGTGCCTAGCAATACCTTCACAAGACCCTCACAACAGGAGAAAAAGATGATGACATCAATTAAAAGACAGACTAATGGAGAGAGGGAGGGGATATGATGGAGAGTGGAGTTCTGCAGGGGAATGGGGGGAAAGGAGGGAAATATCATGGTTTATTGTCTGTAAGTATAGAAGTTCTCAATAAAAAAATCAAAAAAAAAAAATGTTAAAGCACCTATCAGCAAAATGCAAACTAAAACTACATTGAGATCCTATCTTGTCCTACTCACAATGGCAGTCATTAAAAATACAAATAAAAGCAAATACTGGTGAGAATATGGAGAAAGGGGAACCGTTATACACTTTTAGTGAGAATGTGAATGCACCTAACTACTGTATAAATAAGAATGATGGTACCTCAAAAACTAAAAATAGCTCTAACACATGGCTCATCTATACTACCTCTGGGTGTATACTTGAAGAATTGTATGTCAACTTATCCCAGAGATATATGGACATCAGTGTTTATTTAAGAACTATGCACAATAGATAAGTTATGGAACCAACTTATGAGTCTGTCAACATAGGAATGGATAAAAAAGGTTGATATATATACATATATGTATATAATGGGAGTTTATCCTGTCATAAAGAAGCACAAAATTATGTCATTTGCAGAAAAAAAATGCAACTGGAAGATATTACGTTAAGTATAGCAAGTCAATCTCGGAAAGATAAATATACATGTTTTCTCTTATTTGTGAATCCTAGATTTTAAATAAATATGAGAAATCATGCATGAATATATGACATAAAAGTAGAAGTAAAACTGACTATGGAATGCAAGGTACATATGGCAGGGGGAGGGTATGAGTTGGGAAGGCAAGGAGGCATGAAGGAGATATTCTCAAAGTACATTATACACTTGTATGAAAATGTCTTTATGAAATCCAGCACTGTGAAGAGTGAATACATACCAATAAAACAGGAAAAATATCTGTTGTCAGGAATACTTCTCTGCCCATTCTTTAATGTCAATTGTACTTAAGAGAGTGATTTTCCTTCTCTTCTCTGAGAAAAGATAGGTAATAAACCGAGGAACTCATCTCTAGTAAGGAAAATCATTCGGGACTTTTGAGAGTCTAGGTTGGGATGGCCAGAGTTCTTTCAAGGTTGGTTATCTCTTTCTAAATTCTGTCATTTGTCTTTGTAATTTCTTCATCAAAGCTTACAGAAGCTTTTGAGATACCAGGGCTGGGTGAGAGAATCTCTGACAGTACTTTCAGGGTCAGGCCACCACTGATGCATACCTAAGAAGGGCACCTCTGATGAGCAGAGCCTACCTCCCACCGGGATGAATGTCTCTCGACGGCGAAAGAACCCCTCCCCTTGCCATCATGATCTCCTACCCTGTGAACTCATAAGTGTAACCCACCCTCTGGATTTCTTCTGGATGAATGTATTGGTCCGAGTTTTCCTGAGAAATAGAACCAATAGAATATAATTAGAAGAAGAGATTTATTAGTTTGGCTCATACAATCTGGGGCTGAACAGTCCCATAATGGCCATCTGCTGGGTAGAGAGAAAGGAAAATTTGTAGCAGTTCTGGCCATGCAGCTAAAAACCTCAGAATAAGAAATTAGGCCAACAATGCAGCCCAAAGGCCAAAGAACCTCTTCAGGCAGCAACAAGAGAAAGCACACACATTTAAGAAGGAAAAGTAAGGGAATGAACGTGTTTCCCCCTTCTGTTTTCCATTCCATCTAGGGTCTCAGCCTCGTGCTGCTCACATATGAGTGGGTCTGCTCACTGATATGCCAGTCTTCTCTGAGCACACCCTTGCAGACACACCAAGAACAATGCTTTATCAGTTCCTTGGGTAACCCTCAGTCCCGTCAAATTGAGAGGCAGAATTAACTATCACAACTAGTAACCACTTGTGTGTTCTCAGCCCTGTCAACTATGTGCAAAGGGGAAACAATAGGAAAAGGAGTGCTCTCTGAGCAAGAGTAGAACAATGATGGGAAGGTAGGTAGTGGTCAGACCTCTTATAACCTACTCCAGTGTCAGTGGGTGCCTCACACTGTCCATGCCTCCCCTTTCTACTTGTCCTCATAGCCACTCTTCCATCTGTCTAGGGGTCAGTGGGAAAAAAAAAGAGAGGTTTTCCTCATATTTTTTTTCAACATAAATGCCCATGACAGAAGGCACACCACAGGCTATATCAGAAATTAAATGTCAGAGCTAAGGTGAAGAAGAGTTGCTAGAGAAGATAACCCTAAAAATCTCCTCCAGTTCTGTTATCTATATCTATGTTCAATTAGGTGCCAAATTTTGAAATCACTGTCTGTGCTTTTAATTTTTCAGATAACCAGGTGCCATCTTACATGGTGACAAGATAGAGAGCCTGGAGCTGGAATACCTGGAGTCAGTTCTACTCTCTGTACCTTCACACCTTTTGATGAAGATAAGGTTCTGAATTCTGCCCCACTGATCATAAGAAGTAATTTTTGGTCTCCTTACCTGTTAATTTTCTGTGTACTATGACCTAGTGAAAATAATGTTTTATATCATTTCAACAATGTTGTTTATTCCACTGCTACCTAGGCAGTTAGCTATCCTTTTTTTATATGCTCCTAAATTTCTTGGTAGGAAATAGTAGTAGAGCATTCTTTTCATTGTGCTTTCAATGCCTGTTTCTGTCATTTGCTCATATTGGCATCAAGGACTTTTTTCCTATAATACTCCATACCTAGAACAGTTCTCTGTTTTTAAAAAAGGCACTGAATAATCCCTCACTTTGTGGTTGTGTACTCTTTAGGGTCAGAGCTCTTTGCTTGGACTTCCTGGCATGGTTTTGATAGCTCTGCACAGTTGCTGGGAGTGAGCAATCTAAAGACAGTAGAAATTTACTTCTTACAGTCAGTTCTGGAGGCAGAGAAGTCGAGGATAAAAGCAGCTCAAGTGTTTGGTGAGTGTTCAGTTTCTACTTCCAAGAGAACACCTTGTTCTCCATAGTCCAGAGGGAACAAAAGCTGTGTCCTCACGCGGCAGAAGAGCTGGAAGGGCTAAAAGGGTCCTAACTGACCATGTTCAGCCCCTTGATAAATCTGCTAATCCCATTTGTGAAGGCTCAGCCTTCTGGACTTCATCACCTCCATAAGGTCTCACCTTTTAATACTACCCTATTGGGGTTTCAGCTCCAATTTGAATTTTGGAGAGGATACAAACATTTAAACCACAGCAAGTGCTGTTGATTTTTCTATGCCCTTTACATTTGGCCCTCACTTAAAGACAAACATAGAATAATAAGCAAATCCATAGTGGCAAGACCACATGCATCTGTTTTTCTGCCTTTCCTGGGTTTTCTGCAAGCCAACTTCTCGTTTGTTTTAAGACCTCACTTGGCCCAGTGTTGATTTAGTCATTTGCACTGATTAATCCCTTAGCAACATAGAACTAGAAGCTGGAGAGTTTTTCACAAAGGGCATGGAGTTACATAGAAAATCATTCCTCCCCCTACTAGGAAGTAATCTTTGGAACAAATTTTTTTAAAAAATAGAGTGATGTACTATATGTAATTAAGAATCAGGACATATCCTAATTATTCTTTTGGCTAAATGACAAACAAATCCACTCTAAGGCTAAAAGAAATCCTTCTGCAGTGTTAGACGTGGAGTTGTATAGGGATAAAGCCTCGGCCTCTATTGTTTCTGGGATCCAAATACCCAAATTTCTGACAACCTGATTCCGCTGCTTCTCCTGGTGAGCAAGCAGACATGGAAATACCAAATACCAGAAAAATAAATGTGGATTTGGTGGAGCAACTGGCTCTAGAAAATGAGAGGCAAGAGAAGAAACAGGAGATACTTTGAAATATAAATGAGTGGTAGACATCAGATGGATCCAACCTTTTAGAAATTTGTCTTTGAAAGAAATCAGAATTCCAAAACAGCCCAGAAATATTGTGTAAAGAAGACAACTACCACTTCTCAAGGGCTGACTACAGGGGACAGGCTCTCTGCAAAGTGGCAATTGTGGGCATTGCTTTATTTACTACTTCAATTTTATATTATGTGATACTTCACAACAGTCTCCAAATATAATGCCCCAATTTGACCCTTAAAACAACCTTGTGGGTGTTTTTTTTTTCCTCTCTGTTCTTTTTTTTTTTTTTTTTTTTTTTTTGGCTAATAGTAGGAAAGCTAACTTAGTTTGCTTGAAGTTACAAGTTGGTCATTGAAAATTAGATGAAAATTGATACCAATAACCACCAGGTAACTTCAAACTGTCTGCACTTTCCACTATCCTTAATCTTCCTAAAAGACATGATATTCTCCACAGCTCTATGTCACTCATGTCTCATCCTGGGTGCCCTTTCTATAAAAATAGTTTTTCCTAAATGGGCAGCTTGTCTCTACCCATTTCCTAGTCAGCCTCTCCCATCACATAATCAGCCCTTCTGCAGGAATGCCTCTATGTCCCCAGTGAATAACACAGCTCTGATCATCAGGCATCTCTCAATGTTTCTTATTAAATATAAAATTGAAATGTGTAATGAACATACTTGTAAGTGCTTCTTGATGGCTGGGTTAGTTGACAACTCGTGCCCATTGCTCTGCTGTCCTCTGCAGCAGCATCCTGGTTGTCACATAGCAGTTTGTTTCTGTCTTAAAGAGCTCACAATCTCCTGCTTCATAAATTTGGTATTTCCTTTTTGTGATCTGTCTGTCTCCTTTTCTTGTTTCTAAGATATGAGCTGTCATATCGTTAAGCTCGCAGTGTGCTGGACTACAGACTACAGACTACAGTAACCTTCCTCCTTTCTTATATACTATCTCCAAACTGTGATGAAGCAGGAAAAAAAAAAAAAAAAACAGGTGAACAACACATAAAATTCCCTATAAAGCTGAACCCTTGGGAGCATTGAATAGAACAAAGATCGGCAATCAGACTGCCAAGGTTCTAATTTTGCCTGTGCTGCTCACTGGATCTTCTAACACCTCTATGCATCTATTTCCAGAATTGTAAAATGGGATATTGATAGTATCTTGGGAGGAAGGTATCATTATTCCCATCATTATAGCTGTGTTTTAGAAAGGATAAGTAAACTACCATATAGCCAGTGAGTAGTATAGCGGCCTGCCTTACACTAATCTCATACTCACACTAATACATAGAAAACACAGACAAAAGGACAGATAATATGCCTCCATATAAATGTGGATATGTACATACATGAACATACATCCATTATGTGGGTCCATACAAATACAATGTCAAAATTCCATTTCTCAAAGGTATACTGAATATGAGACACTGAGGCTAGAGTAATGACAAGGCTGTAAAACCTCTGCCTAATATAGAAGTGAAGGGTTTGAAAACTAATCACATAGTTACAATAAAATGTGATAAATGCCGGACGTGGTGGCACATGCCTTTAATCCCAGCACTTGGGAGGCAGAGGTAGGAGGATTGCTGAGAGTTTGAGGCCACCCTGAGACTACATAGTGAATTCCAGGTCAGCCTGGACCAGAGTGAGACCCTACCTCGCAAAACCAAAAAAAAATAAATGTGATAAATATGATGGGAGAAATATGGGATGCTATGGTAACTCACATTAGTGAATTCTAAACAATGGGAAGAGTGAGCAGAGGAAGTCACTGGATAAAAGTGCAGAAAGTTTTGGGGAAAGAAGAAAGAAGATATATTCCATGCAGAGGAAACAGCAAAAAAAAGTAAGTAAGAAAATAATTTTAATTACAAAATGTTTAATAGAGCTGAGATTTAAAAGCCACCCGACATTGCCAGGAGAAAGTGTTGCTCACACAATGAATGACTTGATCATCCAATCTAAAGAGTGGATCCTAAAGACAGTGAAGAGTCTTTATGCATCTTTAGGTAAAGTGATGACATGATCTACTTTCTCAGTCAGAAAACAAGCCCTGCAAGAAGAGTTGGAAGATTAGAACACAGGCAGACTAGTGAGGAAGCTATTGTGAGACCACTGAAGAGAGATGATGGTAGACTAACCTTGGAGAAAGATGTGTTGGTGGAGAGAAATTTGTAAGAGGTAAAGTTGGACATTTTGGTGCCAGATTAAGTGTGAGATGATAGAGCCAAAGATACCCCTGAGATTTTATCTTGGGAAACTAGGTGGAAAATGAACTGATAGAAAGAATACTAAAAGAGGTCAGGGTATATAAAAAAAGAGAGAGAGAGACAACAATTTGAATTTGGGCCTTTGAAATACATCAATGGAGAGATCCCAGAAGCAGCTAGACTCATGGATCCAAAATTCAGGAGAGTGGTCCCAGTTTGAGATGTCATATAGGAATCATAAACAAGATGTCAATTTTTAAAATGGGAACGAATGGGTTCGTCCAGAGAGAATACGCAGGAGGGAGAAGTCAGCCAGTAGTAGAGCTGTCCTAGGGTGTACCAAGGGTGGAATGCTGGAGAGTGGTTGATGAGATGGAATGCTACACAGGGTTGTGAGGGAATAAAACTTGGGGCTACATTTTCTGCACCAGTTTCTCTGCAGCAGATACGAAGTTGTTCAATGACTGACAGGCACTACATGGAGAAGGTATATGATGGAGAAAGGACCCTGAGCTATTAAGACTTTCAGACTTGGGGCTGGGCAGATGTCTCAGTCATTAAGAATGCTTGCTGTAGGGGCTGGAGAGATGGCTTAGCAGTTAAACGCTTGCCTGTGACGCCTAAGGACCCTGGTTCAAGGCTCAATTCCCCAGGACCCATGTAAGCCAGATGCACAAGGGGGCACATGCATCTGGAGTTCGTTTGCAGTGGCTGGAGGCCCTGGCGCCCCCATTCTCTCTCTCTCTTTCTCTGTCTTTCACTCTCAAATAAATAAATAAAAATAAACAAAAATAATTTTTTTAAAAAGAATTCTTGCTGTAAAAGCATAAGGGCCTGAGGCTACCCAAGTTCAGTTCTCCAGTGCCCACTTAAACATCTGAGGGTGGAATACACGCATCTATAACCCCAGTCTTGTTAATGCTGGAAGAATGGACTGGAGAATCACTGGGGCTTGCTGACTGAAAAAAAAAAAAAAAAACACTGTAGCTCTAGCTTGAGTGAGAGACACCATCTCAAGAATGAATGAGAAGAGGATAGCTGACCTTTTCCTCTGGCTTCCACACACGCGAACCCAGGCCATGTGCATCTGCACATGACATGCATATACTACACACACACACACACACACGCGCGCGCGCACCCCAAAAAAAAGACTCAAACTTAACTGAAAATTGGATCTAGCATCTCATAGCTGTTTTGCAAAAGAGAAAAATGTTCCACTCTTCCTCTGGCTTTCTATCTTCCTCTCATGCCAAGGGATATCGTCAAAATCAGGTCAGCGTAGACAGAGGGAGGCCTCTGTCCAATTTTCAAGGCTACTGTCCAAGTGCTTAGCTGTGAGCTTTCATTCCGTCATCCTCTCTCAATCAGTAGCATCTTTACAGTGGTCCCTCCAAACTGAGGGGTGGAAACAAAAGGGTGTGGGAAGAACAGGACATTCTACATGAAGTATGGCCAGACAAGAAACCTCATTTTAACATTCATAGTGTATATACGTAGATGGCAGACCCCATATGCTCTATTGTGCTGTGGCCAGGAAATTAAAGTATTATCTGCACCAACATCCTGAGTGTCTCAGCACAAAAATTTTAAAATGAATCATTCTAAACTTTTGGTCCCATTATTATGCAGATGGTGAAAGTATGATTAATAATCCTCAAAGTGAAGCCAGGTATGGTGGCACACCTTTGATCCCAGCACTCAGGAGACTGAGGGAGGAGGATTGCTATGAATTTGAGGCCAGCCTGGAGCGACAGTGTGAGTTCCAGGTCAGCTGGGCTAGAGTGAGACTCTATCTCAAACAAATAAAACAACAATAATCCTCAAAGTGATGAAGGGAATTCTGAAGAGACTTCAGTACAAGCTGCGTCTTTTCTTCTGTTAACCCAGCCTGCGTTAAAAGTCCTGCCAGAAAACGCCATACTTTCATGGAACATGTACGAGAGAACATTCCGTGGAGTTCTTAACATTCCAGAATCAATGACTTATCTGAGAATAAGATGCATTTTTGAAGATGGTTGCTCACATTTTCTCCTGATACTTCCCTCAAATTTTGTTAAGATACCCTAGAACCAGCCTCCTTATTCTCAACCAACCCACAGCTATAGCATCCTTCTGCTCAACCCCCCCAGGTATAATAGATCCATATCAAGATCACACAAAGACAGCCTTGGAGTATGACATAGTTTGTCCCCCATAGGACATGTGTGAAAGTCTTATCCCTAACCTGTGCCATCATTGGGAGGTGGTGGAATTTTATCATGGATAAAAGCTAGTCAGAAGTCTTCTGATAAGAGGTGGCATGCTCTTGGTCCTCTCCCCACTTTGGCCTCTCCTCACTCTTTTTTTTAACTTCACAGCCTCCATAAGGTGAGCAACTTATTCTTTCATGGGCCCCCTCACCATGCACTGGCTCTCCACGCTGCCCCCAGACAAGGGGAGGCCATCCATGAACAAATCTCTAAACCTATGAGACAAAATAAGGCTTTCTTCTTTTAAAGTTGACAGTTTCAGGTTTGGGTTTTTTTTGTTTGTTTGTTTGTTTGTTTTGTTTTGTTTTTTGTACAATATCGGAAAGCTGACTAACACACTTATCATTGAATGGTGATGGGAGATTCTCATCCACCCCAACTGTTTCCATTTTCTAAAGCCATAAAATCACATATGGAAAAGAACAAATGCTATGAAAAGTGCCTACTGACATCTCCTTTCCCTAATGGATATATTCTTGAGCAACAGACTCTGCAATCTGACCCTGGACCTAGAAGGCAAGTAGAAAGGGAATAAAAGAGAAACGCAGCATGATGTAAGGGTTACAAATGCATGTGCTGTCTTCCTCATAAGGCCTAACCATGAGATTCCTGCTCTTGCCACAAACACAGTAGGCAAGGTTCCCTGTCCAGCTCGTTCATTCATTAGATGGACCAACCCTACTCTATCCCATCATTAACCTGATAGTTTTCACCTCTCTTCCAGAAAAGACAGTAAAAAGAATGTAAGAGCCAGAGGCTGAGAAGGAGTTCTTTGGAACATTCTATTCCTGACATGAGGTGGCCACAGCATTCATGACCTCCCAGCAGCTGTCGTTACCTGCACAATATTGGTCACATCAACATGCCATTATGAATGATGAAGAAAGGCAAAAAGAAAAATACATGAAAATATTAGAGGGGCTGGTTGTGGGGAGGAAGAAGGGGTTCAGTGGAAAAGGACAGAAAAGTAGGGACAAGAGAGAGTGATGGAAGAGGGTCATAATCAAAATTCATTATGTACACATATAAAACTTATCAATAAGTTTTAAAATTATTCAAACCCATCATACCATTTGTGTAAATCAAGGATTACCTCATCTTACTGTCATAGGAAAGCCTTCCTCGGACAACCTTTAGAATTATCCCATTATGGAATACATGCCCCTTGCAATCCTGACATATGTGAAATCCTTCTCTCCTAGCTGTGACTACCTCTCACCTCCTCTGACCAGTAATGTTGTGTTTCACCACTTTACACTGTTAAAGGGGCCAGATCTCTGTTTCACCATCAGGATAAAGAGGTGGTGACCAGGACACAGGGTACATTTGAGTTTCTTGGAATTAAGGGCTGAGTCTCCTGGCTTGAGATAAATTGTAGACGCTCCTCCCAAAGACAGCACCAAGCAAGGAGGACTTGCAGGAACAGGTTGGGTGTGTTTCTGCAGGCAGGCTATGCACAGAGAAGGGCTCCCTATTCCCATATCAAAAAACTGTCTGGGAGGGCTGGAGAGATGGCTTGGAGGTTAAGGCTCCTGCCTCCTAAGCCTAAGAACGCTGGTTCCAATCTCCAGCGGTTCCAATCTCCAGGTCCCACGTTTAGCCAGATGCAAAGTGACGCAAGGGCGCAATGCTGCACTTGACCACACAGGGCACACGCATCTGGATTTCATTCACAGCAGCTGAGATGCTGCTGACGCACCCATCTCTATCTCTCTTCCTCTCCCTCCCTCCCTCTCTCTCTCTCTCTCTCTCTCTCTCTGTCTCTCTCTCTGTCTCTCTCCAAAACAAACAAACAAAAAAAAAAAACTGGGAGGCATGGTAGGGCCCTCCATAGAATCAACACATGTGCCATAGCTGGCATTGAAATGTCTGCCTCACACAAAAAAAAAAATCACAATGTTAATGTGACAGTGTCAGAGTCAAAGAGTCAAAGACAACAAACAAAGACATACTAACCACTCCTGCGGGGCAGTCAATGAGGCTTCAGCTGAATATCAGGCATTTTCCTCCATCCTTCACATTCCCAAAGAAGGAACTAAGGAAGGTTGAATAGTAGACTCCATCTTCCTTATCACAACAATACAATACAAGTCAAACAGCTGGAACAGAAAGAAAATCAAAAAGAACATATCATGGTTCCCATTGGCCTTCCTATTCTGCAAGCCACAAGTCTGTTAATTGTCCTGTCTAGGGAAGAATGTTAGAAGAAGGGAAATCCAAACTTTTAATAATTGAAAGAGAAAGGCACATTATGGAATCTACCCAAAATATCAGTAAGACACAGGAAATAGAAATTCTACTGAGCCTGGTTGGAAACAGAAATTGGAGGGGAAAACTCAAACCGTTTATACCCATCCAACTGTGCTAAAAGTAATCAATAAGCTGATTACATAGAAATAGGATTTGCAAAACTGTTTAATTCTCAGCAGAGTTCATCTAGTAGCACACAGGGTTTTTCCAACCTTCAAAAGAAGTAAGGGATTTATATACATTTTCAAAATTGTATTAGACATGTGAACAGGGAACTATACCTGCCATTGTATAGGTACTCCATAAAACATGCGCTGAAGGAGAACAACACATGAATGAGGATGGGCCTTGAGCTTAAATAGAAAGAACAAGCTATGAGTAAGGCCGCTATCTCAACTGCCCTAAAACAAAGATTGACATGTTACATGTAAAGCTCCTTTGCTCCTATTTAGGCAAGAAAAGACTTATTAAACAAATTGATAGGAAAGAGGAACATTGAGGAAAGGCTGCATATGTCTGATTGTTTAGAGTTGTTACTTCTCAGGCACCTGTCTGATCAGAAAAACAATAAACCACAGTCCCAGATTTCCTGTCCAATATACCATTGCATACCTTCCATTGTTTCCTTCCCTATCCCCAACTTAATACTATTCCTTTTCACCTGAGACATCTAGCAATAATCTCTAACCACTCTACCTCTGAGAAATGCTGAAGCATCTAGTCGACAAGCCAGCAGGTCAAGAATGAAGCACCCACGAGGCAACAGGCCTGATGTGAATCTGGACTCATCACACCAAGAGCAAAATGCAGCTTTTCCTGACCCTCACCCAAGGGCCACACCTTTCTACCCCCAATACAGAGGCTGTGTCCATGGGGATCTTTAAATATTTATTGAGAGAGTGGTTTGAGAGCTTCCTGTATGGCTTAATTAGCATTCACAGTAAGAAGCAGATTTGTACCTCTAAATTTAGAAAGCATTATAGGGCAGTCCTTATGCAGCTGAGGTAGTGAGATCTCAACTGGGGGTCCTCAGACTCAGGGGAGATATTGACTTCCAGTTCATATCAAATTCCTATGTGACCAGTCTTCACTTGGAGAGCTGCATTAGCATTTGGTTATGGACTGGCTTGTCTTCTTTGAACCTGCATCTATAATCACTCCTCCCTGAGCTTCTCCCCTTCCCTCACAGAAAAGAAGGAGTCTGGAGAAAAGAACACCAAAATAAACAAACTATGACAGCATGTAATTATTGAACTACATATGTACATATTTAGCCTTTCCTTTTCCATAATGGAAAGATTGGCCTATGAAAAAGAAAAATATTTCTTCTCCATTATTAAAGACAGGTTCGGCTTTATAGGCTATTGGAGCTCTTCCCAATGAGAAAAAGGGAGCTGAAAGTAGCGGAGGCAGGAAAGGCATAAGGAAAGTTGGAAGAAAAGGCTGTAAATACTGACATCTGGAGAAAAAAATAAAAGTGATCCAAAAACAGGAACTACTACCTAGGCGTGGCAGTTTGACTGTATGCCCCTCATAGACTTAAGTGTTCTATTAAAGCTTGTAACTTGGATCACCAGCCATCTGCATGGAGGAGGTGTCACTGGGGGCAGATCCTGGGATCTAGCTCTAAGGTGTGTTTGGAGGCAGATCTTATTTCAGGCCCAAAGGTATGCAGAGCATTCTGTGGCAGGGTTCCTGCTTCTTGCTGCCCATTCATGCTCGCTGCTTTTGTTTTTGTTTTTTTGTTTTGTTTTGTTCTGTTCTGTTTTGTTTCAATTTGAGAGAGACAGAGAGAAAGAGGAAGAGACAGAGAGAGAACGGGAGCGCCAGGGCCCTTTAAGGCACTGTGGACAAACTCCAGATGCATGCTCCCCCTTGTGCACATGTGTGACATTGCACACTTGCATCACTTTTACGTCCGGCTAAATGTGGGACCTGGAGATTTGAACAAGCATTCTTGGACTTCACAAGCAGGCGCTTCAACTGCTAAGCCATCTCTCCAGCCCTGCTTTTGTTTTTTACTGGCTGTTTGGTCGTTTCTCTCTCCTTAGATATATGGAAGCAACTTCTGCCATTGATGTAACTCCCCACCCCCACTCCAGATCTTTAAGCTTGAAATAAATCTCTTCCTCCCCTAAACTATACCCAGATTGGTTGTTCATTCCAGCAACACAAAGCTAACTATGACACAAGGCAATGATGGCCAAACTGGTCTGCATAAAAGTCACAGAAGGCAGGACGTGATTTGAGCACCTTGTTGCACCCAGGTAAGACCCCACAAGAATGAAAATTCACATGATGAGGTTCACACCACATGATGTTCCAGTCCTCCCTGCTAAGAAGCTCTGATCATCTGCACTAGTCTGCACCTGCTGACCAGAAACACATTCCTGTCCAGGCTTTTGAACTATGGCTGAATATGCCATTATATTCATTTAATCCACCCCTGTCAGTAAATATTCATTTAAATTTTTTTTCTAGACCTACCATGATGAAGCAAATAAACTCCTTCACATGCCAGCCCATACATGTGCAAGTAGAAAGCAACATAAATGGATCCAAACACAGAGCAATCAATGAAAACGTAACACACAATTAAGTATAAAACATAAATTCATGAACCTGAAAATGTATGCACATAAAACCAAGCCAAGTATAAGACTATGTACAAAATACATACATATTAAGTATACTATATATAAAAACGAAATCATCTACATTACAACAGGAAGTTAATGGATTACTTAAATTTAATAAATCAAGAAAAGAAGCAGCATATAAATGGAGTAGTAAATACCTGGAGACAAGGCAAAATGAATTGCTCCTAAGAAGATGGAGGAGAGATAAAGCAGAGGCCTGTTTTTCCTTATAAACTGTTTAGTATTGCTTTATTTTTAAACTATGGCATGCATTACCTTAATAAGAATAAAATTTAGAAGTAAAAGCAATAAAAGTCAAAACTAAACAAATATCCCTGAGCAAAGATATAAAAAATAATGTATTAATATTCTGAATTTCAAATCCAAAGGATGTATGTATGTATGTATGTATGTATAAGGTCTTAAATATATATGCATATATAATTATATTTCCTTCTAGGAAAAAATCACATTACCCCAGGGTAATAAGTGAGATTGTTCTTTTCTTCATATCCTCACCAACATTAGGATTTAATTTTTTTAAATCTTTCTTCATGGTACGTGTTTGAGTAAAATCAGGAATAACTGTTTCTTCTTATGGTGCTACTTTCAAATACATACTGACAGAGAGAGAGAGAGAAAGAAAGCCTAGCCCCAGCGACATAAATGAGAGTTCTTGCAAAATGGGGATGGAGGGCTAGTTGCTCACATGATCTGATGTGAGGGCAGCACCAGCACCTCACCGCTCACAGGCCCTTGAAGCCTGCCCAGGTCATACAGATACTCTGCAACTCTCTGGATGTGAAGAAGCAGGGACTTTCACTTTTAGTAAGAACCTCAGATGTCTTTGCTCAGAGTTCATACCAAGTATCCTCTGGGAAACAGTGTTCTAGTCCCTTCCAAGGAGCCAGAAGAGCACTGAGAGCCAGCTGCTACCAACGCCACTGCCTGACACACAGCAGAGCACTGTGTGGTCTTTTCTCACCAGTGACATGAGAGGAAGAGGTCAGACTGTGTACCAAACTTACTCCACAGGCAGAGGGTCCAGGCTTAGGATTAGAACATCTGCTTCAGTCATCAAAAGGAACAGAAGCTAGCTTCCAAGACCAAGACAGGAGCCCACATCTTATGTCTAGGTTGGAATAAAACAAACCACTAAAACGGAATGTCAAAATAGGGATGTATGTTAATTAACTAATCAATGAAATGTTTATTGCCTAAGGTTGTCTAATGCAGAGACCTTCTCCAAGGAGGTCACCGTCCAGAGATGATCTTGATTAAGTGGTTTGATATGACAAACATAGAGTCATCCCTGTGTTCTCACAGGCAAAGCTGAAGCACAGCAAAGGAAGATAGAGTGAGGCAGGACAGAGGCTTCTCTCAATTCAAGGGTAAGAGCGGGAAAGGGAAGAATAACAAAATATTAGCCGGGCGTGGTGGCGCACGCCTTTAATCCCAGCACTCAGGAGGCAGAGGTAGGAGGATCGCCGTGAGTTCAAGGCCACCCTGAGACTACATAGTGAATTCCAGGTCAGCCTGGGCCAGAGTGAGACCCTACCTCGAAAAACCAAAAAAAAAAAAAAAAAAAAAAAAAAAAAAAAATTAAACAAGGAAAAGGAAAGAGCAGGTTGGACTAAAAGAGAGGAGCAAGAAGCCCCAGAAGTTCCAGAGGAACTGCTAGATCAAAGCTCCGTGTCCAGCACAGGAGTTTGGTGAAAACAAGGGTTCTCAAATAAGAGCTCCACACACAACTAGAACCATGAGACCTGGCTATAGTAAAAGACCCGCAAAGAAACCTTGCTTAGCTTCTTGGTTAACACTCAGATGAGCCTGGTTAGCCCACACTGGGGCCAAGCTTCTAGGTAGGAAATCAGAGAGCCCACCTTCAGGGAAGCAAAGGCTTCACCGGATAAATAAATATGAATAAGGAGGAAAGGTTGACAGTTTTCCCTTCTGAATTTCCCTTTGTGTCACATGTAATAGAAAAACTTTAGAGGAAGTAAATTTACACCATCTTGACAAAGAACAAGATTGAGGCAACACCCAAAGCTGGAGGTCCAGACTGACCCACAGTAGCAGGAAGAGCAGCAGGCACTTAGAAACTCAACCCAGAAGCAGGCTGAAGAAATTACTGGCTTTGTATTTACCAATATTTGGGTCTGGTTTGATAGGAGGTCCCTGCCCCTTGCAATCACATAACCAATCATATAATTGACTCTGTGGGTAATGTTCAATTCAAAATTAATCAATTAAAGATTCCCTTAGAAATCTTCTAAAGGAAGTTTCCACTTACTTGTGTAAGGATTCTGGGTCCAGAAACAACATCGGGTTAAGAGCTTCCTGCTTATATTGCTTTAACATGTGACTGAACATCAACCCACACAGTGACACCCACATGAGTCTGTCACCGCAGGCCAAGATAGGGTGCATCCTTAAACCAGCCTGCATAGAACCCGGGGCTCCTTTGCCTGAATCAACACAGATATACCTCACGAGACATAAAGAGAAAAGCATAAATTTTCATATCCCTTCCCTAAAAGCACTGACAACTCTGTAGGCAAGATGGGTTTGAGGATGGTTTGCTTTTTGTTCGGTTTTGTTTTGTTCACTTTGCATACTTGTGTAAATCTGATTATCATAAATTACTTAAGAGATTACCCAATCCATTACTTGCACCTTAGAACTGATTTGTTTTCAAAGACTTCAGGAGAAGTGGCCGCGGGTTATCTTGACTGCAGTCATTTACACATAAATCATATTTACAGAAGATTACCTATATCACCTATTTGAATGTGGGGTTTTTTTTCCAAACAAGAGTCCCTGCAGGCCTAAAGGGTATGTATGGCTATCCTGTCTCTCTGCTGCCTCAGACTGTCAGGGTTCCACCCCCACCTTAGTTTCCTACTTTCCCCTCTAAGTGCCTTCCCTTCATCCACACATCATTTGCTGTCCTAATTCTTTGACAAATAGGAATATTTCCATCATTTTTACTCCTGTTGAGTTTTCTTCCCTGTGGCACTTCCAGCTTGTATCGTCACACTGCTTTTGCACATATTTTTGAGACTCTTAATATGGTAATTGGAAAGCTCCCTAATGGCGTCTTGCTTGTTCAGAACTACCTCCAGCCCTCAGAGAAAGAGCGGTCCAACATTTGTGGTATGGATAACCACAGTGACCGGCCATAACTGTGACCAGGTTAACTGATGCTGTAACAAACATGAGAATCGCATGCCCACATTCAGTCACCTCACAGTCCACCCCTACCTGAAACACCACAGCAATCCATCACTACAGAAAAATGACAGGAATGTCCTTTCACTCATTCATAACACTTTGAGCTAGGTTTTGTTGTTTTTTTCTACTGAATATTGGTCTTAACAGTGACTAGGGTATAACTTCATAAGCCCTAACTCAAAACAGAGGGACACATAGGAGGCAGCACAGTGCTGAGGACTGAGAAGTATGGTTCTCAGGAGAAAAGAGACCCTGTTTGACACTACCTTCTCCTACAGAAACCCTCACAAGACACACGCTATGGGTCTAGTGTATTCATATACCTAGGGAGAGTTTTGCATGATGGAGAAAGAAGGAATCACTACCATATGACTCTGGCATTACAGGGAAAGCAAAGATTTTTTCATAGCAGTAAGATGAGGTAGATCAACAGTGACAAGAGCAGAAGGGTGTCACATAACCAGGATGTTTCCCCTAAAAACAATTAGGCCAATACTGTGATGTTATTTCCACTTTATTCTATATGTGACTCAGGAGGTTAACTGATGGAGCTGGGGTCAGACATCTTACTATTACAGTACAAGTTCCAGTTTAGCAACCCAGAATTCTGCGTCTCCCACCTCACACTTCAGGTTGAGCTAGGCTCCTCGTGAACAGCAGAATGTTGAAAGCCTACAGTCAGGGAAGCACACTAAGTATGGATGGAGAATATAAGAGTAAAAGATGAGGTGTCAGAATCTTCCACAGTAATAATATAGTTTAAAGTAAAAATTCATGAGCAAAGATAAACAAAATAAAATTAACTAAATAGTGAAAATTCTGTCTTAGCCATCTGACTATTGTATGATTTTCGAGGTCAAGAAGATCAACAGGGAATGGACAACTCAATCTCCTGGAGCTTCCTTCTTGTGTGGAAACTATAGTTGATATGCTTTGCTGTATCTTATGGAGTCAAATCGAAAATAACTTATTTAGTAAACACTTATTGATGATTTGCCATAAAATATACAATGAGTTAGCTACGAGGGATAGGAAATAAAGGCACCAACACTATCTTCAACAGCTTTGTCATTTGCATATGTCATTTGCATATGTGAGGATGCCTCATCAAGTGTAAGCCATTCCACAATTATAGTCAATATTGTTGCAGTTATTATTAAAGAAATAGTAATACCATCAACACTATCAAAAACGTTAGGAATAAAAACTTACTTTGAGGGACAGAGAAGCTTCTGCTAGAAAGAGCCCATGAATTTATTTTCCACAGTGTTAAGCTCACAAAGAGAAGTGACATCATTGACTTAGAACTGGAGGAATGGAAGATGACACCTCCACAGCAAGGACATTTTAAGTGGAAGAAGGAAACCCATCCATGGAAATTGCTGGTTGGGAATTCTCATGATGAATCGGGATATGTAGAATTACAGCTTAAGGAAGAAAACTAAGTGAAAATGCTGATTCTGCAGGCACAATAAAAAACTCACATCTATTTAGTGCTTCTTATCCATAAAGATTGTTTTGACAAAGCCTAATTCATTTAAGCCAAACCAGGAAGCTGTTCTCATTCTCCCCTGGTACGTGTGGAACCTGAAACAGGGACAGGAAAGAGGACGAGAGCATGCCCACTTCACCATGGCAGAATCGGGATTTAAAACCTGGTAGTGAGTCTCCAACATTCAGGAACTACGCTATGCCATGTTTTATTGTTCCTGCCACAAAGAAATGATAGATGATTGAAATCAAATGACTTTTTATACAACAAGAGAAGGAAAATGTCAGAAGCCCATGCAAGTTCATGACTATGGGAAGGGAACAGGTCCCAGAGCTGGGAAAATAACAAGGTGGTGTGGTAGAGAGAGAGAGGCCAGATGGTTTATCTTTCTGATAGGAAAACAAGTCCACTCTGTATGTAAAACAGTGAAGGTAATGTAGGAAATTGGCTATACAGGTAAAAGAAACTCTGAGAGTACTAACAGGACCCAATAAGGCAGGCCAGAAATTAGTCACATCAAGAATCAGAGAAAGTCAAGGCCTAAGACGAAAGCTTAGCGTCAGTTTATTCCGAAGGTCATTTCAAGAAGCTATAAAACTACACGTAAGAAAATGAAACAAATCCAGGTAAGAGTGTATTCTACAATCATTGCTTTGGATAATGGAACCTCTTTCCTACCTGCATTTTACAAAGGGCACAGAGATCTGCCTCAGGCATCAGCTTCCAGTCCTCATTTATGAAGGGTCAACTTCAGGTGTTGATGTCCTGCATTTTCTAGCTATGCACATAGTTGTTTGCCATGGAGGCTTTCAGAAGTCTCTACAGTATGGTAGAAACCCCAAGATAGAAAGTTAAAAGTGTAGCCAGGCGTGGTGGCGCACGCCTTTAATCCCAGCACTCGGGAGGCAGAGGTAGGAGGATCACATAGTGATTCACATAGTGAATTCCAGGTCAGCCTGGGCTAGAGTGAGACCCTACCTCAAAAAACCAAAAGAGGAAAGAAAAAAAGGAAAAAGAAAAAGTGTGCTATCACTTAGGGTGAGATCCCATGGGTCTGAAGGGAGTTTCAGCTGGCCAGAGCTATCTACTACTCCTGAAGTGAGATTAGAGGTGTGGTTGAAAGGATATGTGTCAGAGCACCAATTAAGGCCTAAAACATAAATTCTTAGAACCCAGTGGTCAGGATCACCCAGTAAAGGCTTGGGTTTGAGCGTGAACTGTGCAGGAGTCTCCCTGTAGCACGTACCTTCTCATTGCTGGGACAAGACACCTAACCAGAAGTAGCTGATGGGAGGACAGAGTGTATTTCAGCTGACAGTTTTGAGGGGAAATTTCATCATGGTGGTAAAGCATGGAAGAGCAGGCATCATGACATCTTCTCTTAGCAGCAGGAAGGAGTTGTCTGAGTGAGCTAGTACTGGCAAGGGGGCTGGACTATCAACTTGCAAGATCCGTCTCCAGTGACACACCACCTCCAGCAAGGCTCCACCAACTGGAGACGAAGCAGGAGGCTTAATCACAAACACCTGAGACTCTGAGGGATATTTTACGTTCAAACCACCACACTAGCCAAGGCAGAATGAGCACTCCTGCTTTGAAAAACAGTGTGGTAGTTTCTACTAACCTGAAATGTATATATTTATTTCTCCTGTGATCTGGAAATTTTATTTCTAGGAATAACCCAAATTGTAAGCATACTTTCTCCAAAAATGTATACTATAATATTCATAAAAGTTATAACCACAATATCCAAATAGTAGAAATTTTCCACATGTCCATTAATAGTATAGTGGATAAGTTATTCTAGGTTCACCTATCAGAATGTTGCAATGAAAACGAATGAATTATTAATGGAATGATGGGAAGTAATATGATGTGGGGAGAAGCTGTACACACACTGGTGCACAATGATTCCATTCACATAAAGTTCAAAACTAGGCATAACCAATCTATGTTAGGAATTAGACCACTGGTAACTTTGAGAGACAACAGAGAGGACAGTCATGAGGAAGAGGCAGTTGGAAGGCTTCTGAGTCCTGAGAACGTTTCACTGGGTTTCTTGACCTAAGTATTTAGTTATTTACATGGGCATATGCACTTTGTTATAATGCATCAAACGACACACTTCTGATTATGTGCATGATGATACATAAACATTTTCATTTTAAAACATCCAGAGATCTGATCCCCAACACCCAACAAATGCTATGTGGGCACAGTGGCCTGCCTGTGATGCCAGCATTGGAAGGCAGAGATAGAGGATCACTGACATCCCTGGGGCAAGCTAGCTATCCAGATTGGCCAAACTGGCAAGCTCTGGTTCAAGTTAGAGACCCCCGTCTCAATAAATACAGTGTTAGCCAGGCGTGGTGGCACACACCTTTAATCCCAGCACTCGGGAGGCAGAAGAGGATTGTCATGAGTTCGAGGTCACCCTGAGACTACATAGTGAATTCCAGATCAGCCTAGACTAGAGTGAAACCCCATGTCAGAAAAACAAAAAATAAATAAATAAAGTGGAGAATAATCAAGGAAGACCCATGACCTCTAGTGTCCACATGCATATGTACACATGTGCACCCACACACATGTGAACATGCATACAAATATGCACACAAGAAACTGCACACAAGACAAAAATTTATTTATGAAAACATAATGGTAGCTAGAGCATTAGATATGATGACTGACATGTTAGTCACTAAGTAAATATTAGCTATCATTGATAAAAGTATGGAAGCCAGATGATGTGTATTTGTGTAATTGATTCTCTACAGCCAAGGCTAGAATTGAGAAAATGCAATAGTGGGAGGCATCCCGGGGAAAGCTGTTTGAGCAGTCATGCTTTTGAAGAAAATAGGGCATTTACTCATTCTTATCCTCTTTTCCTAAAGCTGAAATGGCCCTTCTGCCACTTTTTCATTTTTTATAGAGGATTCCTTAAATACTTCTTCAATTTTTAGTCTTTGGGGATGCACATATCCTTACAATGAGACTTTTTCCTTTTCTCAAGTTCATATCAATTATCACCCTATGCATAATTAAGATCCATTTAATTATAAATGTCAAAGGGAGCTCTGCTCCCGTGAGCATGGCACTTTTGCTTTTTGACAGAGAAAAGAATCTCCACACATTCTCCATCTCTCCCTCTTCTGCTTGGCAGTAAGTTTGGGCCCTCCCGACTTAGAAATCTTACAGGTATCACCTGATGGAATACCTGGGGTTGTTCAAGGTCATTCAGAGCACTGGGGAGAATTTCTTTCTCTCACAGAGCCCTTCCCTCTTGTCTGGGCCATCAGCTACAGTCGGACTCAGCTAGACCCACTTGTGACACCTTCTCCTTGAGCACTGAGCAGGGGTTTGCCTCCCTATTTACATTTCTCTCTCTTTTTTTTTAACACGGGGAAATTTTACAATCCAGCCATGCTTCACTTAATTAAATGCATCCCTTACTCTAGGGCACAGTTAGCCACATTTCTAATTGGTCTGTTCCTTCAGCCCTAAATGGAAGATTCCTGCCAGACAGCAGGCTCCATGTTCTCTGGGCTGTATTTCTCCAATCGAATACTTACACCCCCATTCCATCAAAACAAAAAGTTCTCTCCTTTTTTGTTAACTACTGTGTGTCTAGCTCTGCGCAGCAGTAGGCAATCGATTCATATTTGTTTTTGAATTAAGATCCTGTGGTGGAACAGCAGATGTCCCATAGTGTCTTAGGCATAATGTCACTACACTGATTCACTTTACTGGAGACACAGTGGACAATAAGCCCAGCTGGTGAGTCCCACAGGGATGATAGGACAAAAAGAAAGATGGATACTAACCCCAGCACCCTGGTTTATAAGGCCAGAGGTAGAATAGCAAAATTGAGGTGTGTATTCCATATGTATTCCATAAGTAATATTCCATATTGTACATACAATATGGAAGGCAACAATAGCTGGGCCTGAGGCAAAAATTAGAGCAGGGATGCAGAGCTGAAGAGTTCCTAAGACAGAGTCAGAGTAAATCATTTTTATATGAAAGAATGAGTGAATGAATGAATGAATGATAGGAATTTTGTAGAAACTAAAGAAATTCAAAGCAGTGCAAGTTATAGTAGACAATTGCAGATCACTTTAGGTGATATAGACTCACACTCCATTGCACAATGTTGCTATTATAACACAATATTAGCATAAACGTATTGCACTCTGAGGTATAGTTGTGGAACTCTATATCTAAAATCTGGATTCTTCTCCAACCATTCTCCTAAAATTGTAGTCACAAAATCTAGCTATCACACAGCCTCTGGCCAGAGAAAGTGCAGCAGTTTTCTTTCTGGTGGCCATAAACAGGGGACTCTTTCCCCACATGTTTGCCACCCCACTGTGTTTCCAAACTTTTTGATCTTTGTCAATCTGATGGATGGAAATTAACATCATAGTGAAGTTTTAATTTGCAGTTTTCCAATTATAAAAGAGGTCGTACATATTTTCATGAGTTTATGAGCTGCCGGTATGTCCTTGTTTCTGAACTACTTATTCATACCTTTTGCCTATATTTCTGGTAGGCTATTGGACCGCTCCCAAATAATTTAGAATAGCCACTTAGTACAGAGCCCAGTGCATTGTAAAATGACTTGTAAATGGAAGGCAGCTATGCTAACCACTATACCACCAACACCTCAGATTTGTAAATGGATTTTCTAGATCATTATCTTTTGTCTTTGCCTCTGTCCCAAAGGATGCTTAACACGGTTGAATTTATCAATATTTTTAGGACAGTACTTCATGGCATGGTGAGGCTTTCTCCTAACCATAATTATTCTTAAAGACACTGGGTTTTTGTAATCATTTACAGATTTATAGCTCTTTTTCCTTTGCATGTAAATCTTGCATCCATTTGGAACCCATGTTTGTCTAGGATACTAAGTATGTGTGATGCAACACTTTTCTCCCACTGCTACCCAGATGCTGCGTACGTTGCTATGCATTTTGAAATGCTGTCTTTATTAGAGTCTAAATTCCTAAATGCACAGAGGTCCATATCTAGACTTTCCATTCTGATACACTGGTCTATTTATGGGATCATATAATCTGGGATTAACTTGCACGGGATTGTATTATTTAACAGGAGAAATGTCCCTGGCCATGTTTGCTTTTACATTTTTCAATGTGAACTTCAGAAAAAGTTTGCCAAATGGCAGAATAGTATTGTTGGTGACTTAACAAACATGCACAACATTCATAAGTTGGCATCATTCCATTCAAAAAGATAACTAACTTCCCGTCCAATTTTTCAAATTTCCATTTATGATAATGTGGAAGCCATAAAGTTTTCAACTAGATCTTGCACATCTCTTTAGGTCTTCAAAATTTTGTCTGTTTTCAATTCCCAGTACCACCAAATAAAAGAGAAATTTCAATGTGTTTGCAATAATAATAACCACATTCCTTTGGCTAATATATATACATATATATAGATAGATATAGATATAGATACATGAAAGGTACTACTTTCTTCTCATGAATTTTTTACACAGCCAACTTTGGAAATTTCCTTATCCTTTGAATACATTTTCAGTTGATTCTTGTGTGTTCCGGAAACAACAAGACAAACACTCTCTCCCTGTAGCTCCTCAGCTACGTTAGTTACAATCATTAGAACAGTGTTCAAAACTTTGTATGATGGTCGCCATCTGCTGGGCATGACTTTTCTGTTGATTTGTTGACCTATGTGCCTGTATCTTCTCAAAATTCATGTACTAAAACATATTTCCCAAGAAAAAGGTGTGTCTAGTTGACTGAGTTTGGGATGCCTAGAAAACTGACAGAGCGTGGCATTCTGGGTGTGTGCGAGGGCACTGCCAGAAATCAGCCTGTGCAACAGCAAGTGAGTGGGAAAACCTATCCTATATGGGCAGCACCATCCAATGGGCCAGGGACCCAAACAGAATGAAAAGCAGAAGAGGGAGATGGTTTTTCTTTCTTGCCCTTCCTTCCCAAGCTTGTGTGTTTTCTGCTACTGCTGCTGCCCTTGGGCATCAGACTCGCGGTTCGTTGGTCTTTGAGCTGAGAGTCAGTGGTCCTCGCTGGTGGGGTGATTGCTAGGCTTCCAGCCTCAGACTAGGAACTGCATCATTCATCAGTCCTTCATTATGGGCCCTTGAACTGAGCTGCTACTGATGCCCTGGTTCTTTATCTTGTAGGCAGCCTTCATGGACATTTTCCATCTCTGGGATCATGTGAGTCAATCTATTAAGTACCTTTTTTTAATAAATAAATATTCTGTTGGCTCTGATCCTTTGATTCCTGAATGACCAGATAATACTGAGATATTAGCAATGGGGAAAGTAATTTTAGGTCCTGAAAGTGGATCACCATGATGGAAGAAAACGAACTCTCTTTATTTCCACCACCTGGGGGTATAATGCAAAGATGGCCGTGTGCAAACCAAGAAGAGGACCTTCAGAACCCAGCCATGCAGGCACTGGACCTTGACTTCCAGACTTCAGGACTGTGAGAAATAAATGCTTGTTTAAGTTATCCAGTCTGTGAACCCCAGCTGAGTTAGTCTCATAGCGTGACAAACTACACCAGCAAATCCCCCCCCCCATCTTTCCTCCTTTTTATTGTACCAGGCGTCAAACTCAGGACCACACATGTGCTGAGCGATTTTTGGTGCCTCAAACAAACCCACGTGATCTTTGTACGGGATACTTCTAAAGTGCTACTAGATGCTGCATGTTACTTTCATTTGAGATGCTTGTGTCAATTTTTATAAATCACACTGATGTATGTTCTGTCTTTATTAAATTTATCAAATTTTACTTTACTTCACAGAAGAATTTGGACACTCTCATTTTGTTATTTGCCCTGAGCCTGCCCTATCAAATATAGTAGCCAACAGAAACATGTGGCTATTTAAATTTAAATTAACTAAAATTAAATCAAACTAAAATTCAGTCTATGAGCAGAACAGGCTGCATTCATGAGTTCACTGGCCATATGCCTAGTGACCACAATGGTTGGGACCATTAGAACTGCCACCACAGAAAGCCCAAATTACAGCCAGGCAGTAGAAGCCAAGTTATCTGTTCACTAGGGATCAGAAGGAACACCACCTGGAGATAGTTTGTGGGTCATTGAGAGGGACTCGTGTTCATATTCTTCTGCTTCTTCTGAAATCTTTTTTTTTTTTTAATGAGAGAGAGATTATTAGCACTCCATGGCCTCCAGCCACTGTAATCAAACTCCAGACATGTGTGCCACGCCACCTTGTGTGCATATGCAACCTTATGTGATTGTGTCACTGTGCATCTGGCTTACATGGGACCTGGAGAGTTGAATATGGTCCTTAGGCTTCACAGGCAAGAGCCTTAACCACTAAGCCATCTCTCCAGTCCCGGAAATCATTTTTTTAAATGTATACATCCCAGAAAATTATCTATACTTTCAATGTTTTCAAATTTATTTGAATGGAGTTGAAAATTCATCTGTTATAACTCTCCTGATTTTCTTTGAGTTCCTATAATTATGTCCTCAGTCATATTTTATTATGGGAGGGGTCTGTGGGACCTCCCTGTTCTCTTAACTAGATTAGATAAAATGATGCTCAATGGTGGTCCCCAGTTATTCAAGCAAACACTAAACCAGCTGCTTCTGCAAAGGTGTCTTGCAGCCTATAATCAGTTTATGGTAAGTGCAGAAGATTCTCCTGATGACCTGAGGGCTAGTCAATCTGCTGAAGGGATGGAGCGTCTCAAACAGTGTGGTCCACCACAGCTTTAGCCCATGTGGAGTTCCAGAATGGCCCTGCTCCTTGCATTTCAGACTTGCCTACACAGACCCTCAATCACAGAGTGTTTCCTTAGTTGAACAGCAATGTAGAATAACTATTAGTTTTTCTGTTTGGTTAATTTTTCAAAGGAACAGCTTTTCATTTAACTTAATAATTTTTCATTTCCCTGTTTTCTAAATCATTAATTTTTGCTTTTATCTTTCTTAATTCCTTTATTCTGCTCTTTACTGGATAATTTCATAGGGGTTTTAAATAATTTTGTGAGGTAAATATTCATTCTTTATTACTTATTAACATATATTTTAAGATTATTAATTTTTCTGAGCACAGTTTTAAAAGTATTACGCAAGCTATAGTAAAGTTTTAACATTGTTATTAAACTTAAATATTCTGCAATATAGGTCTGGATTTTTTTCTCAGAATTATAAAATACTTCAGTGTGTCCTCTTAAGAGGTGTATTTTACTGGCAATCTCTCTAGTTCTTTTGAGATATACCCCAGTTTGATTCTCTCTACTTTTAGAAACTATATATTTCATGATTTGATGTTTTAGCTATTTCTTCATTTTTCCAAATACAGAATTTGTATTTCAATTCTCATTCCTCCATTTTTTTTGACTTCATTCCTGAAAAGAACATTATGGTACCACCTTTAAACTGAAAATCTCTTTAATGATGCCAAATATGCTATAGAGGACCACCCAGTCAACAAAGATTAGCATTTAAAAAACATTTTCATCACAAGACAATTGTTTTATTTATGTTAATGCTTTTACCTGGAAATTAACATATCATATGAATGTTATAATTTCAGACTGAGGGGCTGGAGAGATGGCTCAGCAGTTAAAGGCACTTGCTTGCAAAGCCTGTTGGCTTTGTTTTGATTCCTTAGGACCCACATAAAGCCAGATGTACAAATTCATTTACAGTGGCAAGAGACCCTGGCATGCCCATTCTCTCTCTCTCCAAATAAATAACTTTTAATTCTGGCTGAAAACCACTGTAATATACACACCTGATTATTCCATTTCCAAGAGTAGTTTCCTTTACCCAAATGGACAAACCCCCTCAAGCTCCTAGAATTTTCACTACCTTCTTGTCAGAAACTAGGCAAGGATTTCTGGCCCCAGACAGTTCAATAAACAATTTTTAAAAAGTAAAGTCGTCCAGATAAATAAGCCTATTTCATGGATAATAGCTAAACAATAATGGTTCTTCCCTGTCCAGTGCTTTGACATGGATCCTGGTGTATAGTTCCCAGATCTGCTTTCCAACCCAGTGAAGAAGCTGCATAAAGAAGGCTCCTGTCCTGGAATATGGAGTGAAGAAAAAAGCAAAGGGCAACAGTAGACTAACTCCAGACCACCTCAGTAGGAGAAACACTTTCTACAGGACAGCCAGCCGTGCTCAAGAATGAAATATATTATTTCTCACTACTAATATAAATATGCCCTTACTTGATCCACACGATGGGCTTCTCAGCTGATTTCTGCTCCCAGCCACTTAAAAATGCTACAAGGAATCTTATCCGTGGTTATACTAAGACCTCCTATTGATGAGGGAATATACCCAACCAAATTATCAATCAATGTAAATACAAAGCAAGAATTTTTGAATACACTAAGATTTAAACATAATACTCATGGACTATTTCTTAAAAAGAAAAGAAAACTTAATCTAGTTTTTTTTAGCAAAACAAGAGGAATTCAAGAAATAATATATTGCTCATTTCCAGTAATGGCAGAAGGATGTAATCAGCAAGCAACTAAACAGCTACATAAAACATTTTTATCTAAGAATTTGAGAGAGAGAGAAATGGATATTGGGATGAGGAAAGTAAAGCAAAATAGTAAGTTTTAAAATAAAGGTTAGGGCTGGAGGGATGGCTTTGCAGTTAAGGCATTTGCCTGAGAAGCCAAAGGACCCAGGTTCAATTCCCCAGACCACATTAGCCAGATGAATAAGGGGGCACACGTGTCTGGAGTTTGTTTGCAGTGGCTGAAGGCCCTGATGTGCCCATTCTCTCTCTCTTTCTCCCGCTCTCTCTCTGCAAAATAAATAAATAATATTTTTAAAAATAAAATATAAGGTTAAACTGAAAGTCAACTAGAAACCCAAGAAAGTGAGTGTTAAGGGTTTCTTTGACTGTAAGGGTTCTTCCCAATCCTAAGCAATGTGAATTTTCTTTTCCATGGTTGCAAAGGGCAAGAAAATCACAATCAGTACCCAGAGCCTGCATGAGACGAAAAACCTAAACTAAACCCTAACATAGATCACTCCCACGATACGCTGAGATCTAATGCACTATACCCTTAGTCCAGCAACCCAGGAGTACATCGGCACAGTTTGTACAGTGTCACTACTTGATATTACATCACTGTGTGCCCAGGGAATCTCAAGATTTGAACATGGAGTAGGATGATCCTCCTCCCAGGCCCCAGGAAACTAAATTCCTTCTGGAGGAAGAGACGTTTTTTTCTATATGCCCTACAACTATTCTTTTATTTACAATGGGAACAATACACCAGATAAATCAAGCACCTGATGTAATGGATTCCAATTAATTAATTAGCAAACAAACATCAAAAAAAATTACCTCCTGGGCTGAGGATATGGCTCAGTGGTTAAAGGGTTGCATCATATATAGATTTTATCAGATATGGATCATAAAATTAATATGCTCTGTCAAAAAAGAAAATTTTATAGCTTTAAAAAAAATCTCTTCAGGGCTGGAGAGATGGCTTAGCGGTTAAGGTGCCTGCCTCCTAAGCCTAAGAACGCTGGTTCCAATCTCCAGTGGTTCCAATCTCCAGGTCCCACGTTTAGCCAGGTGCAAAGTGACGGAAGGGTGCAATGCCACACTTGACCACAAGGGGGCACATGCATCTGGATTTTGTTCACAGCAGCTGAGAGGCTGCTGGCATGCCCATCTCTGTCTTCCTCTCCCTCTCTCTCTGTCTCTCTCTCCAAAAAAAATAAAATCTCTTCAGAGAACCAGAAAAACTAAAATTGCATACAAGAAAAAGAATCTAATGAAATCCTAGAATTGAAAAAGTAACCAAAATTTAAAATGAGAAAGGCATGTTTAGATCTGTAAGATAAGTCATAGGAAATGCAATTCAACAGAGATAAAAGCATAGAAAACATAAGGGAAATAGTAAGAGATGAAAAATAGAGTAAGACATGCAAGCAGTGTTTACTCGGATGCCCATAAGAGCAAGCGAGTGAGAGAGAGAGAGAGATTAAGGCAATAGAGCAGAAACAATTCTTTCAAGGATAATGGCTGAGGATTTTCCAAAGAAAGACACTAGTCTAGGTATTTAAGAAGACTGAAGCTATCTAGTAGGATAAATAAAAAGAATCCCACATCAGATAAATCATGATCCATCTGAAGAAAATAAATGAAAAAAAAAAAAAAAAAAAAAAGATCTTTAAAATAGCCAGATAACTCCTCAGCCAATACAGTTGCACGCACAATCAAGGAAGAACTACATTAGAAATACTTTCCTGAAGAAATATCTATAAAGGAACACACACACACACACTGAGTGTGATTTCACAGTGGTAACAGTGAAGCTTTAAGATGGTGGAATGGTGTTTCAAGGGAGCAAAGGAAGAATTAACTGCCGACTTACAGTTCTATATACAATGAAAACTCCCAAGAATGAAGGAAACACTATTATAAGAAAAATGTGAGATATGTACTTACCAATTTGACAAAATGTAAAACTCTGATAATGCCAAGTATCAACAAAAATATGGAACAATTTGAGCTCACAGAATATGTTAATATGACTACCCTCTAAAATGGTTCTACATTTTCTAGATTTGAAGATATGCATTTACTATGATCCAGCACTCCCAGTCTTAGGTATATGCTTCCAAAATGTTATTTCTCTGCTGTGATATAATAATATAATGCTCCTGGTTATAAGCACAGAACTTCAAAACAAACCTTGAATTTCCTGAGTTGTGAGAGTATGTCAATGACCTTGGTGCTAGTGGACTCCTAGATTACTCAGATTGGGAGCTAGCATTAGGAATAAAGACAAGGACATTATTAGATGGTTGGGTATTTCAGCCTCCATGTGGGCGAAGGGAGAACTGAAGAGTGCATTCAATCATGTGGTCAGTGATTCAACCAATTATGCCTATTTAATAAAGCCCCAATAAAACCCTGGGGGTGTAGGCCCAGGTGAGCTTTCTGGAGCTTTCAGCTTAAGGTGCAAAAGAGTGAACCACCCAAACTCCCTCCCACCCACGTCCTTCCCTCTGTATGTCTTCATCTGTTCCTGATCTGCAAAACAATGACTGTGAGTACAGACAGTACTTTCCATGAGTTACCTTTTTTTTAATTTGTTTTTTTATTGACAGCTTCCATAATTGTAGACACTATCCCATGGTAATTCCCTCCCTCCCCCACCCACTTTCCCCTTTGAAACTCCACTCTCCATCATATGCCCTCCCCCTCTCAATCAGTTTCTCTTTTCAGTTTGATGTCATGATCTTTTCCTCCTATCATGATGGTCTTATGTAGGTCGTGTCAGGCACTGTGAGGTCATGGATATCCGGGCAATTTTGTGTCTGGAGGAGCACATTGTAAGGAGTCCTACCCTTCCTTTGGCTCTTACATTCTTTCCGCCATCTTTTCCGCACTGGACCCTGAGCCTTGGAAGGTGTGTTAAAGATATTTCAGTGCTGAGCACTCCTCTGTCACTTCTTCTCAGCACCATGGTGCCTTCTGAGTCATCCCAAGGTCACCGCCATCTGAAAAGAGAAGCTGAACTAACTAAAAGTGAGAGTAGGAGCATTAAGAGAAGTGCTTAGTGGGTAGCTTGGTGAGCATAGTATATACATTTAGCCAGACACCAGCAGGCATTACATCCATAGGGCTCATGACTACCCCTGTTGTAGGTTTTCAGTATTAGGGATATATTCCCCTCCCCTGGAGCAGGCCTCCAGTCCAATTAGAGAGCAGTTTCTTTCCCCCATAACAGACATGCCACTATTGCACCCATTGGCTTGTTTGGCCTGGCTGGCCAAATTTAAGGCTTGCAGTGTCTACTGTTGAGTACCTTCACTGGTGATTTCTCTCTCTCCCATTGAACTGCATGCAGCATAGCTTTTTCCAGCTTTCTGTCAGCTGGTCCACATGGAGGAGGCTTTCAGCTCAGCTCCAGCAGGATTTCTCAGTGACTTTGCAGCCCAAGTATGTGGAGTCTTCAGCAATAGGGTCTTACCATCTATTCCTGGTAGGAAACCAAAAGCCTTGGCAGTGGCTTGTAATGTTTTTGGGGTAGGGAACTCCCTGGCCAACAACTCACTAGAAGGTATCCCATCCCTGGCACTAAAAATTTTCTAGTAACAACCTATGTCTTCTGGGTATTCCATTGTCCAGTAAAGTAGGTTTCCATATGACTTATTTATATCTTCTTAGATTTTCATTAGCCCTCCCTCCACCTTTCCTTTGCTCAGTCTCTTCCGCTGACCTCACTGAGGCCTTTTCACCCCCTTTAATCTGTTCTACTTACATATATACAATACCATCCTATTTAAAGTGCCCACCTTCCCTTTCTATTCCCTTTATATTCCCTCTCTAGCTTACTTGCTTCTGCTACTGAGTTTTATTCTTACTCACACATAAGTCCAATCATTTGTAGCTAGAATCCACATATGAGAGAGAACATGTGGTATTTGGCTTTCTGGGTCCATGAGTTAGCTTTATCAAGCCTGATGGGATGATGAGAACCCCTGAATTTATACATGGGGTGGGTGCCCCCTAAAGACATAATTGGCACATGAAGCGGGGCTGGTCTTGTGAAAGATTGAGGTCCCTATTGGATCCAATGCTAACTCTGGGTGGTTAAAATTAGAACTGCACTGCAATCTACCACAGTTAGTACAGAAGCACAGCATTCTGCAGTGGACACTGGACAAGGCAGAGGCATAGGTACTCCCAAGCTGTGTGGCTGATGTCTGAAGGGGATGCTGTCTTATGAAGAAACTTGTCCTTATTTTGTGGGGTCTCACTAGCTCTGGGTAGTTAATGACAAAATTAAATTTAATTTTTGAACAATCAACTTTAGAGAACTAATATCAGATCATACCTATGTACTGGTAGATATATATAAGTGTGCATATATCAATGCTATTTGAAGTATTCCAAAACCAGGAACAACTCAAATACTCAATAGTGTAGTTGATAAATTGTAGGATAGTGATAGATAGATAAATAGATAACATAATATATAATATATGATTCAAAATAACTTACCACAAAGATGGTTAACTTTAAAGATATAATGTTGAACAATGTGAAACAGTATGTAATAACATAGACATAATATGATTTAATTCATAAAAATCGAAACACAGGCTAAAATAAGTGAAGTCTTACATTGGTGTTGCACACTGAGACAGAAAAACTATAAGGTAAAGGAAACTATTACCATACAGATCAGAGAGTAACTGTAGGGAACAGAGAAGTTTGCAATTGTCAATAGCTACATATGCAGATATTTAGGATGACTTTGTTAACTGTTTTTACATTATTAGTTCATTTCATGCATTTTTCTGAATATTAGGTAGAATTTGTTAAGTTTTTAAAGTCTTCAAAGGGTAGAAGTTAGGCTGGAGAGATGACTTAGTGGTTAAGATGCTTGCCTGCGAAGCATAAGGACCTATGTTCAACTCCCCAAATCCCACCTAAGCCAGACATACAAGGTTATGCAAGCACAAGGTTATACATGCTCACAAGGTAGCATACGCATCTGTAGTTTGATTGCAGTGGCTGGAGTGCCAATTCTCTCTCTCTTTCTCTCTCTCTCTCTCATTATAAAAAGTAGAAGTAATAATGAGAAATGAACATATAGGCATTTTGTAAAACTGTTGAGCATATAATAGTGAACACACCTACCTACACATACACACTGATACCCAAATCCCAGAAATATCTTCTTGTCCTACATGCTCTGTCTCATAAGTATTAGTTGCCCACTGAAGCCTGTCTACCACAGATTAACTGTACAAATCCATTCTTCTCAAGCACTCCCTAGTCCTGGATTACAGGAGAAAGTCATACCTGAAAAGGTGTTTACCAAAAATGTTGACCACAACAAAAACCAGATACAGGTCTCTTTAAAAAAAAAAAAAAAAAAAAAAAAAAAAAAAAAAAAAAAAAAAAAAAAAAAAAAAACTCTAATCATTGGTATCATCTTTAGGTACCTAGAACAGCAACTCTCAGTAATGGGACCATGTTAAGATGAGAATGACCCACACTCTACAAGAGGCAACCCTTTCAAACATGACACTGCTGCCTCCCCTTGAAGAAGCATATAAGACTCTCCCTTAGGGCAAGGAAGAAGGTGAGAGTCCGCCACCTTCCAACATGCTGGCTTGTTAATAAACTCTCTCCTCTGCCCTACTGTCTCTTGATTTGTTAATTCCATCCAATGACATTGAACTTGACCTTTATGAGGACATAATAACAGTAAACTACATATTAGTTCAATTCAAAAGGATGCCACTCACATAAAAAAGTGCAATAAAAACAATTAATGTAGAACTTTAGTTCAAAAAATGAGAGTTGAAAAGAAATCTCTCAAACAACTTTGCATACTCCCTTAATCCAAGCTGCTCTTCTTTTTAGCTAGAGAATCTGTTTTATTTCACAGATGGCAGAAAAAATGGAGGAGAGTCTAGATCCACTGACCAGACAAGAAGATAGCTGAATGCCTACCATGAAACTTGCCATCTCTACCACACCAGCCAGAACCCAGGAGAAAATGTAGAGGAAATTATATCATGAATGCTACACCCACTGCTAGCCTGACAACCAACCCCAGGGTGTTGGTGGCAAACACAATGACGAATCAAAATGTATTAAAGCAGAAATCCAGAGGCTACAAAGAACTGAACACTAAATCAAACCGCCAACAGGCCTACCATGGCTCAAGGAACAATGCAGAATAAGGAGCAGGAAGAATGTAAGAGCCACATAGGAATACCCTGAGACATGATCCCCCCTGACACCCTATAGAGATTGACAGAGGCCCTCATGACCCCACAGTAAATACCATGACTCCACGGAGGAGGCTTCCCAGGGTAACAGAAGCAGAGGTGAGGGGATAAAAGAGTATAACCTATTAAAATATATAAAAAGAAAAAAGAAAAGAAAAATGGAAGTTTAAAGGTTAGGTAAATTACTTTTAAGAACTTGATTAGATGCAAGAGATTATAAAATAAGTATGTTTTGACATATATAAACATGTAATTTTATATTATTTCTGAAAAGCAGTAACATGAAGTTTGACTTCTGGACTAGGACATTATTTTTGTTGGGGAGGTCTTTTGTTTATTCTACGTTGCTGTTACTGCTGCTGTTTTAAGGTGATTCATCCCACTGTTGACCTCAAGCTAGCTATGAATTCAAAGTCAACCTTCAACTGTTCCTCCTGCCTCCACCCCCCAACTCAAGTGCTGGGATTATCGGCATGTGCCATATGCCTGGTTTAGGGCATTAATCTTTAATCTTTAAAGCCATAATCTGCAGAATCTCTTGTGACATAAATTTAAAATTTAGTTTCTGATTTGCAGAGATGGCTTAGTGGATAAGGTGCTTGCCTATGAAGCCTAAGAACCCAGGTTCAATTCCCCAGTACCCATGTAAGCCAGATGCACAAAGTGGCTGCGGTGGTGTCCCCCATAAACTTAGGTATTCTAAATGCTAGTCTCCCCAGCTGATGGCAATTGGAAATTAAAGACTACTGGAGGTGGTGTATTGTTGGGGGCAGGCTTATGGGTGTTATAGCCAGTTTCCTCATGCCAGTGTTTGGCACACTCTCCTGTTCCTATGGTCTACCTTATGTGGCCAGGGGATGATGTCCACCCTCTCTCCTGCCATCATTTTCCCTGCCATCATGGAAATTCCCCTCGAGTCTGTAAGCCAAAATAAACCTTTTTTCCCACAAGTTGCTCTTGGTCAGGTGATTTCTGCCTGCAATGTGAACATGACTGCAACAGTGGGGACACGCCACTGGAGTTTGTTTGCAGTGCTAGAAGTCCTGGTGCATCCATTCTCTCTCTCTCTTTCTCTCTATCTATCTATCTGCCTTCTCTCTCTCTCTCTCTCTCTCTCTCTCACACACACACACACACACACACACATAAACAAATTAATTAAATATTTTAAAATCTAGTTTCCCAGACAACATACCCTCAGATATACAGAATTAAGATCTCTAAAGGAAGAGCCTGTGAGTCTGCATCTTTTAAATCCATTCATTTTTATTTTTAATGTTTTTAAATATATTTTATTGAGAATTTTAATACATGAATACACTGTTATTTGATCGTATTCTCATCCTATAATCTAGTTTTATAACACATCCACCAAGGCTCAGAGAACACTGCAGAAGAGTGAGTGGAAAGATTATAAAAGCCACAGGGTGGGAAGGAGTATTTTGAGGCATTGCCCCCCTCCTCAGGGATTGACTGATGCATTCATGGCCCCACTGTGAACATCAATAACCACACTGAGGAGGGCCCTCAGTGGATTGAGACAGAGGAGAGGGGATATAAGAGAATAACCCTACGGGAATATGGCCAACATCCAATAGGTTTATACAATAAAATTCATAATCAATAGCAATGATTCTACATTTAAAAGCATTTGGGTGATTAGCCATGCAGTCTTGTGTTCCAGGACCCCTGCAAAAGAGGAAATGGCAAGGGAGAAAATAAATCATAACAAAAAAAGAAACATTTAAAACTCTTTCATCAATTTAACAGAAAGAGGAAATGTACCATCAAGAAAACATTACAGAACGTAAATAAAATGGCAAGGCAAAGTCAAATATATTCACATTCAAAATCATAAGAGTTATGTCTTTAAATTGGGCAAATGAAAGCAGTTTAGTCCAGATACATGCTAGTTATTTAAAGAGTTGAAAATAAATAGACAAATAGAAATATGTTTGGTAAGCTTTAGTAAAAGAAAAAACAGCTGGCAATATAGAAATAAAGCAAAATTTAATACAAAAGGCATTCAATAAAATAAAAGTGATGTTTGTGGTGATCGTATTATAACCCACCAATATTCAACAGTTACAAACCTTTATGCAGAAAACTGTGCACTACTGGTATGGTTTAGGACTATGAAGAGAAATGATCGGGTCCACCCACCATATATAGTAAGGAAGGATTTTATATTCTATCTACAGAAAATTCCAGATCAAATAAGAATAAAAACACAAGCCAGGTGTGGTGCCTCATGCCTTTAATCCCAGCACTCAGGAGGCAGAGGTAGGAGGATGGCCAAGAGTTCGAGGCCACCCTGAGACTACATAGTGAATTCCAGGTCAGCCTGAGCTAGAGTGAGACCCTACCAAAAAAAAAAAAAAAAAAAAAAAAAAAAAAAAAGAATAAAAACACAAAGGATTTGGTAACATAAGTAAACAAGTAAACTTGAGGTATTAGATTTATAGAATTTTGTACCACACAGAGAATAAGTATTTTCTAAAATATTCATAAAATTCATTAACTATCCCAATAAAACTCTTGATATCTTAGGATAATGCTAATCAATGTGTGCCCCATCCAAAGACCACAGCTCTAGGTTTGGTAAGAGACCCAGTCTCCAAAACAAGATGGAGAGCAACTCAAAAGACAGCCAACATCAATGTCTGTCTTCCACATACCCAAACATGTACACATGCACCTGAATATACACATGCCCTCACATACAAAAACATTCATATACACATGCACACAACACACTCATATACACATGTAAAAAAAAAAAAAATTAAAAGTCACTGTCACAAAATATCAAATGAAAAAGTAAAACGGGATGGAGAGATGGCTTAGAGGTTAAGGTGCTTGCCTGCAAAGTCCAAAGACCAAGGTTTGATTCCCCAGAACCCACGTAAGCCCAATGCATAAGGTGGTGCATGCATCTGGAGTTTGTTTGCAGTGGCTAGAGACCCTGGCATGCCCATTATCTTACTCTCTCTCTCTCTCTCTTTAATAAAAACAAAATATTTTAAAAGTAAAACAGCATAAAATCAATGAATAAAGATTAACAAAAATAATCAAATAGAAAGGAAAATACTAAAGTTTGATCAATAAGGCAGTTCATTCTCTAAAAATGTCAACAATATAAACAAAGTCAAGCAAATATAATCAAGGAAACAATGAAAATACAACCCCTTGTCAAGGCTAAGAAAGAATCTAGACATCCAGAAAACCCAAGACAGGTCCTGAGGACTGAACATGGTAGAGTTTTACAATGGTGGAGAAATTTAGAACTGTGGACTGAGCTGTGCTTCTGATGACACTGGGTAATTTAGTGAGCGAAAGACAAATGAGATACCCCAGGCTCAAATATGGAGCGAAAGCATGACTATTTTATGATGATGGTAAATGACTCTTACTGCCAGTATTCACTAAGCTGAGACCACTGAAAATCACTTTGAGAAATCCATTTTGCAAGTGACAAATTAAAACACCTGTTGAGTTCATAACCTCTCCATAATTCTTATGTGAAAATTATAGTATTGATAAAAAGTGGGTTATTGACCCATAGGATGCACACAGTCTGGAAGACCAAGAACTGAAGATGAGTCACTACCACACAGTGAAACAATTCCCATTCCAATTGGCTTGCTGCTTTCTGCTGCATCTTTGAATAATATAACAAGCCTCACCATGTCTTGTCCTTCAGTATTATTCTACATTACCCAGAATTTGTGCCCCAAAAGGTGATGTGGGGAATCAAATTAAAGAAAATATCCCAACAAAAATGTATTGCAAACATCCCCACAAATGGGTACACTCATCAGCAATAAGGTATATAAAGTACAAGATTTGGCAGATATAGTTATAAAAAGATTCGTTTTTAATAGTTTATTTTTATTCATCTATTAGAGAGAATGAGCACACCAAGGCCTTTAGCCAATGCAAATGAACTCCAGACTCATGTACCCATGTGCATCTGGCTTATATGGGTCCTGGGGAGTTGAACTTAGGTCCTTGGGCTTCGCAGGCAAGCACCTTAATGGTAAGCCATCTCTCCAGTCCAAAATATATAGTTTTAGTAATGCTCTGTATTGACCCAACCAGGACTAAAGTCCAGAAATCTAAGACCAAACATACTAGATTTTCAAAGACTGCAGAGCCTTAACCATTTCATTATCCCTCAGGACCTCATAGCATCCTCATACCCACTGCATGGGTAATCTCCTATGGATAGGACCTGAGAATAAGAATCAACAAGTGTTTTCTAAGTTTTAGTAAGACTTATATGAGCTCCACAAAAAAAAAGGGGGAGAAAAATCTGCATTTCCAAGGTAGTCCATGCAGAAAGAGCCCAGAGCCTAAAACAGTTGTGCCATACACAAGCTCCCACAGAAACTCTCTCCAGCAGTCAAAAGCCTTGGTAATCAGAGAGTTGTTTTGTTATTGTCAATTCCCCTTTCTTTGGACAGCATGAAATGGACTAATAAATTAAAAGCCATAGTGGCCAGACTAGAGAATATGCATGGACTCATTAGCATGGACTTCTCACCAAGTCTAACTGAGTCTAATGTGAACTCCTGGTGCTGTAATAGAAACGACATGCTTCTCCATCGTGAAGTGGTAATCTGTCTCAAGAACAGATGCATCGGGGATTTGTATTTGTTTCCTTGCTCGTCACGTATCTGCCAACACCGACGTGGTGTCCCGCATAATGGGACCTCAGGAAAAGGAGTACATTTCACAATGTGAAGGAAAATGAAGGAATAACTTGCTGTGTATGGGAGGAGAAAATAGCTAAGTCATTTTCTGTTATTTTTGACTTATAAAAGGCTTTTCTATTAAAGGCCACACACATACACACACAGAGAGAGAGAGAGAGGAAAGCCTCTCCTAGCTCCTTCAAGACTTTCTTTTTTTCATTTTTGTATAAAATATAATAAATGATTATAGGGTAAAATTTTAATCACTATATTATTAGATATCACATTTAAAATTCATTTTGTAATATATTTAATAATGGATAATATAGAAAGACTTTTTCATAATTAGCGAGTAACATACTGTTTAATTTGCTTTAAGGTAATAAGAATACCTAAGTGTACTATAATTGATATTATAGCATGTTTGATTTAGAACCCAAATGTAGTTCTCTGTAAATAACACATTGTTTGATGTCATCATGAAAAGTATTCTTTCTTAATTCACAGAATGTTTAATATTCTTCATAAAAGTTTTAATTTGCTGAATGCCACTTAAAAATCTGATAAGATATTATGAGGTGAAGTTGCTAAATTATTGTTATTAACTTACATTTTAACATCAAACTTCATTATGTTTCTTATTTTTCTATAATTCATCATGGGCATAAATTAAACAGCATCAGGCTGAGAATGGTTAAGTAGATAAAGTGCTTGCCACACACCTGAGTACCCACATAACTACTAAGCATGGTAGCTTGGTAAGCCCAGCACTGGGGGAGGCTGAGACAGGGAATCCCTAGGACTCACTGGCTAGCTCATCAAATCAGTGAGCTCCGGGTTCAGCAAAAGATCCTGCCTCAAAGAATATGGTGAAATGTCAGGTGTGGTGGCACATGCCTTTAATCTCAGCACTTGGGAGGCAGAGTTAGGAGGTTTGCTGTGAGTTTGAGACCACCCTAAGTCAGAAACTTATGGAGACCAAGATTATGGGCACCAATGAGAAGCTTCTACTAGTCTTTGGCCAAAAGTGAGACTTCCCCCCTCCCATCAAAATCTCTCTAAATTAGCAATGCTTATACCCTTTAACATATCCTCATCTCACTATCTGTTGGAGAATCTGTTTTTTTAACTCTTTTTAATAAATGTTTATTTATTTCTTTGAGAGGGGAGAGAATGAAGCAGACAGAGAGAGAGAATGGGCACACCAGGGCTTCCTGCCACTGCAAACGAACTCCAGACACATGTGCCACCTTGTGCATCTGGCTTACATGGGTCCTGGAGAATCAAGCCTGGGTCCTTTGGCTTTGCAGGCAAACGCCTTAACAGCTAAGCCATCTCCCCAACCCTGTTTTTTTTTTTTTTTTTTTTGTTTTTTTACTTTTTCAGAAGCTTTAAGAACCAAGGACAACCAAAATCTATCAACAGAACAAGGATAGCTGACTCCATGTCAGCAGGTGAACCATCCCTAGCACAGCAGCTAGGGCCCAGGTGAAAACACAAAGGAATTAGTGAGATGAGCAAGAATTCTGCTTCCATGGTGATCCTGACAACCTGAGCCACAGTCATGGAGACAGCCACTGAGGATACTCAAAAGGGACCAAAGCAGAAATCCAGAAGCTCCTGAAAGCTCAGCCCTAAAGTAGACTTAACACACTCACCAAGGCTCAGGGAATTTTGTGGAAGAGGGGGGCAGAAAGAATGTAAGAGCCACAGAGTGGGAGGGAATATCCAGACACATTGCCACACCCCCACAATAACTGACTGCTGCTCTCACAACTCATAACCCACAACTCCATGGTAAATACCAGCAATCCCACTAAAGGGGGCTCTCAGTGGAGTGGAGGCAGGGAAGAAGAGAAATGGCACTAACACTTGATGAATCTATACAAAGTTTCAACTTAATGAAAAATTATAGCCATGGAATGGAGAGATGGCTTAGTGGTTAAGGCACTTGCCTGCAAAGCCTAGGAACCCAGGTTCAATACCCCAAAACCCACGAAAGCCAGATGCACATCGTGGTGCCTGTGTCTAGAGTTTGTTTTCAGTGGCTAGAGGCCCTGACATAGCCATTCTTGCCTCTCTCTGTCTCTCTCTCTCTCTCTCTCTCTCTCATTCTCTCATAAATAAATAAACAAAATTTATAGCTATTATACTTCTCTTGCAGGTAAAAACTTATAATGTCACAAAATACTCTAATCAGTATTCAAATATCCCATTTCATAATCAATATTTATTTTACAATTTTTAAATTTGATTGGGATGATTATATAATAGTCCAGATAATGTTGCTATGTTATGATATAGTCCATTTTGATGAATAAGTTCTCCCTTCTATTTTTGTCGGTTTATTTATTGAAGAGTCTACATTGCTTTTCTAAATAGCTTTTGCATTTGGAGTTTGCTAATTATATTTCCATTAAATGTATTCTTTTGACCTATGTATTTGAGCATATGAATATTTAGATGAAGAGGCATAATCAGATTTACATTTAATTTTTTTGAAAAATGCATTTTTATAACTGTTTTTTTTTCTTTATCTCAGTCATTAATCCTCATTACTTAGATCTATTAGTTTCCTAGAGGTTTCAAAATGGTGGCATATAAGTTTATTATCCTTTTTATGTAGTAACTGAAATACTTTTATAAAAATAAATGTTCCAGTATGGAGAGATGGCTTAGTGGTTTAGGTGCCTGCCTGCTAAACCTAAGAACGCCAGTTCCAATCTCCAGGTCCCACCTTTAGCCAGATGCAAAGTGACACAAGGGCGCAATGCTGCACTTGACCACAAAGGGGGCGCACGCATCCAGAGTTCGTTCACAGCGGCTGAGAGGCTGCTGGCGCACCCATTCTTTATCTTTCTCTCTCTCTCTCTCTCTCTCTCTCTCTCTCTCTCTCTGTGTGTGTGTGTGTGTGTGTGTGTGTGTGTGTGTGTGTGTGTCTCCAAAAAATAAAAAAATAAATGTTCCTCTTAAAAAAATAAGTCATAAGGCAATCTGGATAAAGGAAAATCAAGGACGAATAAGTGTTATAAAATGTTAATACCTAAGGGATGAATACACCAGAAAACACAGCAAAGACTTTTCTGAGCAGGTACAAAGACAACAACTAGGCCACTGTGTAATCCTCATGCCAGAGGAAAACTCCAAGAAGGAAGCCGTAGACGTCATCAGCTCACGTGACTGGCTAGCTCTTGGGTGGGGAAAGGGCTTGCTGCTCTGAATGAGGACTAAACACAGATGTGAGGTTCAGAGACCAAAGATGCTGACTATGTTCTCCACTCTGTTTCTAAAATCTCCCGTTGAAATTGTGAGCTGTGCTGGGATATATTAAACCCTAAGCACCAGTAAACATATCAGCATGAAATAATATTTGTCTTACAGCTGCCAAAAGGGAAGCTACCAGGAGAATTCCTTGTTCTATTGTCCAGTTTTAAGTGTTAATATGAGAAAACCCAAATCCTTAATATTCAGTAATGCTAGTTGCTGAGATACTTCGAAAATGAAGATCAATATCACAGGGCAAAAAAATCAATGAAATCAAGTTCTAAAGCAAAAAGAACATGGAATTACAAAGTCAGACAAAAGTCCAAATCCAACAAAATCTTATGACCAATGGCATAAATTAGAATGTGGCTTCCCTCTGTTTTCCTGGATTAGTAGTTGAATATAATTATCATTCCCTTCTCGATATTATCCTACAGAATTTGCTTCATTCCTTCTCCTGTTTCCATCGTCCATTTGACACAGAATGTGGTGAGTTTGTGGTATTGACAATGCACCACTGGCTTCCACAATTTGCGATAAATTATAACAAACTAGAGACATAATGGAATAACCCAAAGAGGGAAACTGAAAGGTGACAGTAAGTGATCTGACCTTGGGTTGTCCCCACCAAGTGGGTCCACTGGTGATAGCCAGATTATAAAGCTCAGCCATCTGAGGTGAAGACGCTGTCACTTACTTCCTGCCCTCATCAGTCCTTGTGTTGCAGACGTGGTCCTTAGGGTGACTCTATGGGGAGGTGGGTTAGTGGGAGCGTGACGCTGAAGGGGGATGTGGCACTCTGTCCTCTTTCTTTCCCTCTGTTTCCTGTCTCATGAGGTAGCCAAATCTGCTCTGCCACATACACATGCCATGATATGTCCCCCAAAGCAACGTGGCCACTCAATCATAGACTGGAAGGTCCAAACAATGAGTCAAAGAAAACTTGTTTGTGTGTGTGTGTTGTGTGTGTGTATGACATATTCATGCATGTATGTAGCATGCTTGTATATGTATAGGTGCATAGTGTGTGCAGGTGCATGTGAACCTATTTGCAGAGACCAGAAGACAACCTTGGATGTCATTCTTCAGGTACCAGGCTCCTCTTTGGTATTTGCCAGATAGGGTCTTTCATTGGCCTGAAGTTCATCAAAGCCAGACTGGCTGGCTGATGAGCCCCAGGAATCCACCTATCTCTGCTTCACACCTGCTTGGATTACAGATATGTGCCACCATGCTTGGCATTTTTACATGGCTATTGAGGATCAAACTCAGAAATTCATACTTGTGAGCCAACTACTTTGTCAACTGAGCTACTCCCCAGCCCAAACTTTTCCTTTTCTCTAGTTAATTGCCTCAGTTATTTAATACAGTAATAGGAAGCAAACTAATTCAATGATGTAAGGACCAACATAGCACCCAAGCTGAGATAACAAAAATTACCTTTCTCAGGCATCTGAAAGTGAGCCTGGAAAGCAAGGGCACCAGGAGATAAGGCTCTGAGTCACATTAGTGGCTAAGACCTAATGAGTAGATAAGGAGACTCGCCTGCCAAGGGTTCGAGAACAGTGCAGTCACTATGCTTGTAACCAGTGACTTATCCTTTTAATTCTCGGGATCTTTCCACTAGCCAGGAAAGGCTGTGTTGCCAGTGTCATTTGTATTTTAAGTGAGTTTAACTTAGTAAGACTTATGGATTTTATTGCATATATAATAACTGGTACAAAGATAATAAAATTCCAATCCAATTTTCAACATGACTTTTTATGAAATGTTACAAGCTAATTCTAAAATTCACCTAGAATTTAAATGCATGAGAACAACCAATTAAATAAGAAAAAAGGAAAATAATGATTAGAGAATAGCTCTGACAAATATCAAAGAGTACTATAAAGCTCCAGTAATTTAAAGATGATAGCAATATGATAATACACCAATAGATGAAAGAGAAATTCCAGAGGCAAATCCATTTATATGTGAATTTAGAATATTACAAAAGTAAAATTTTAAATAAGTAAAAGAATATTTAATTGGTAATACCAAAACAATTTGTTATTAACACATATTAATTGTAAATATTAGTGAGTTTCCGTGTGACATGCCCATACATGCATATATTGGACATTGATCATGCCCGCTTTACACTATCCCACCCTATCCTTTCCCCACCCTGCATCTCTTCCCTGCCCCTAATCATTCCTGTTCATTTCTTATTCTTTTCTTCATCGTTTCTTTTTCTTTCTTTTTTCCTTCTTTATTTATTTATATATTTTTCCACATATGAGATAAAATGTGAATATATGCTTTTCTGTCTGGTGTATTTCATATAACATGTCCTCCAGTTCCAACATATTCCTTCAAATTACATTACTCAATACTTCTCTGTGGCTGAATAATTCTCTGCTATGTGTATACATGTATATATAAAATAGTTTCTCTATCGGTTCATCTTTTGACAGGCACGTGGGCTGATCCCATAGTTTGACTAGTCTGAGTGATTCCACAGTAAAACTTACTATTATGTACCTCTTGTGAATGCTAACTTCATATTCTTCAGCTATATACCCAGAAGTGGTATATCTGGGCTATATGTTAGCTCTACCTTTAGTCTTTAGAGGACTATAATTTCTCTATAGAGACTTTTCTAATTTACATTCCCACAGTGTGCACGTTCCCAACACCCTTACCATCACTTGTGTGTTTTTTTTTAATAGTAGTCATTTTAACTGAGGTGAAGTGGAATATCAATGTACTTCAATTCTCATTTCCCTAATACTTAAGAATATTAATGAGCTGGAGAGATTGCTTAGTGGTTAAGTCACTTGCCTGCAAAGCTGAAGGACCTAGGTTTGATTCCTGAGACCCACATAAACTAAAGGCACAAGGTGGGCGCGCACATCCGGAGTTTTTTGCAATGGCTGGAGGCTCTGGTGTGCCCATTCATTCTCTCTCTCTCTCTTCCACTTTCTCTCTCTCAAATAAAGAATAAAAAAATAAAGCTTCATTGATGTTTAAAAAATAATAAAACAATATTGAGGATTTTTCACATTTTGGGCCATTTTTTTCTTCTGAATAGGATCTTTTCTGACCATTGTCCTATATATTGATTGAATTATTTGTTTTCTTGTTGTTATTAAGCTTTTTGAGTTATTTATAAATTGTGGAATTTCTCCCCTATTAGATGAATAGCTGACATAATTTTTTCCCATTCTTCCTGCTGTCATTTTCATTCTGTTATTTTCCTTTGTTATATTGCAGAAGCTTTTTAAAGCTAATGTATAATCTCATTTATCAATTTTTGCTTTTTTTCTTGAGCTGTTGGCATCTTACCTGGGAAATCATTGTCTATAGCAATATCTTGAAGTGTTTCCCTACAGTTTTGAAATGTAAGGTCCCACATTAATCCATTTGGGTTGATTTTTTTTTTTTGGGGGGGGGTGACACAGAGGATCCTAGTTTCAATCTTCTATAAATCTGCATATACTGTTTTCCTAGCAGTGCTGGTTGAAGAGGTTGTCTTTTCTGAGTTATATTTTCAGAGAGTTTGTCAAGAATCAGCTGGCTGAAGATACGTGGCTTTATTTCTGAGTCCTTCATTCTGTTCCATTAGTTTGTGTCTGTTTTTCTTCCAATATCATACTGTTCATACCATTTTTTTATGTATGGCCTTAGCAGTGTGCTTCAAAATCAAGTATTACAATGCCTCCAGCATTGTTCTTTGTTGTGAATTGTGTTAGCTATTTGAAGGTCTTCTTTGCTTGCATACAAATTTTCTGGTATTTTTTCCAGTTCTGTGAAAAATCTCACTGGTATTTGGTAGAGATTGCATTGAATCTGTAGGATGTTTTGATTATGGTCGTTTTAACAATATTGATCTGCCAATCCATGAAGTGGGATGTCGTCCACCTTCCAGTAATTTCTTCAATTTCTTTATTCGGTAATTTGTAGACATCCTTCACATCCTTACCTAAGTGTATTTCTAGATATTTTATCTTCTTATGGCTCTTGTGAATTGGATTATTTTCCCAACTTCTTCAGCAGTGAGTTCATTAGTGGTATGTAAAGAGCTGCTGAGTTTTACATGATAATGTACTGGATTCATCAGTTTGTACACAAAATGAAAAAAGTTGATACATCACCTTTCACAACATACATAAAACAGAATTCAAAATACTTGTTTTTTAAGTCTTTTGGATAATAGAGCAATTTTAGGAGACATTTTAAGAACAATAGGTATAAGTGTAAAGATGGTAGACAGATATATTTCAGAAGTGGTCTTCTTAAGAAAATAAAAACAATCCAGAAAAATTCTAAGAATCTGAAATTTCTGTGCATTAAAAAATAATATGCCAAGCCAGGCGTGGTGGCACATGCCTTTAATCCCAGCACTTGGGAAGCAGAGGTAGGAGGATCATCATGAGTTTGAGGCCACTCTGAGACTCCATAGGGAATTCCAGGTCAGCCTGAGCTAGAGTGAGACCCTACCTTGAAAAACCAAAAAAAAAAAATAATAATACGCCATAGAATTAAGAACAAATCAACAGACCTAAAACTATCTGATATAAATCAAATGTAATAGTCAAAAATTATTTTAACATACAAAGGATCCCTAGAAATTGATGGCAAATAGTTGAATAATATGATAGGTAACATATGGGTAAAGAACTTAAAAATGTCCTCAAATCATAACTATAAATGAGCAGTATGTTCAGCCCTTTGGGATTCAAGTAAGTACAAATGAAGCAATAATTAGATACATATTTTTTTACTCATTATACTGGCAAAATATTCTAAGATTTGAAAAAAGTCAGATGGGAAATCCTGAAAATGGGAGAATACCTGCCCCTTTGGTGGAAATTTCAATGTTTTACAATAATGGATGGAAAATAAATAGTAAGTAATAAAATCTAGGTACTACACATCTAGTTTATTTGTCCAAGAAATATAGGTGAGGGTTGGGCAGGTGGTTCTGTCAGTGAAATGTTTGTACATGCATGGGGTCCTGAGTTGAGAACTCAGCACCCATATGAATACCAGGTGAGTGTGGCAACCTGCTTGTAATCAGCATTCAGGCAGCACAGACAAGATTTCTGGGGAAAGCTGGATAGCTAAACCAGCTAAATCAAAAGGCTCTGGGTTCAAGTAAGAAACCCTATCTCAGTAAATAAAGTGGAGATCTATTAAAGAAAGAAGACACCTGACATTAACTTCTGGCATCCACATGCACACACACAAATGCACTCACAGGCATATGCATACACATATGCATGTATACCACATACACATTCACACAGAAAAACAGAAGTAAAACCATACAAAAAAGAAATATAGATGGAAGGTGGAGGCAAAAGGAACATGAGTTCTAGGCAGCCTGGGTTGCATATTAAAACCTTGTTTTCAGAGGAAGGAAAGGAAAGGAGAGGAGAGGAGAGGAGGAGGAGAGGAGAGGAGAGGAGAGGAGAGGAGAGAGAGGAGAGGAGGAGAGGGAGGAGAAGGGAGGAGAAGGAGAAGGAGAAGGAGAAGGAGAAGGAGAAGGGAGGGGAGGGGGGGGGGAGGGGAGGGGAGGGGAGGAGGGGAGGAAAGAAGAAAGGGGAGGGGGGGAAAGAAGAAAGGGAAGGGAGGGAAGAAAAGTGGACTCTGACACATGAGTTCAGGGATGGCCTGGAAACAGTTGAGGTGTTAAAAGAGTGTGTCTCAGTCCCAAAGAGTAGCATGCATGCGACGGGATTGTTGGCAAGCCATCTGTGATTTTATGACTGCTGCTGTGTGTAATGAGACTTGAAACTGAGGCTGAGATGGCTGCCCAGCAGGAATTTGCTTGTGTAACGGAGGAATTAAAATGGGAGAGGAACATGCAGCTATGTCCTCAGTGTTAGCCTCTGATTTGGTGGATAAACTTGATAAAATGGAGCATGCATTGTAGGTGCTAGCCTGCCATTTCTTAAGGCTGGAAGACCAAAAAAAAAAAAAAGAGAGAGTACAAATCAAGTCATCTTTTCCTGAGATCCAAAACCTTGGAACCCATCCAGAGAGTACAGTAGTGAACAGTGAAGGACAGATGACAGAGAATAGCCCTCAGGTCCAATGTTTAAAACAGAGAAAGGAAAGCCCATGAGCACATACGCAGATAGGGGCCTTACTGACGGCTCAGTGCAGTGCAGGAAACCATGGTAGTGAAAGAGTATTTAGTCTCTGAACTGCTTGAATTAAGAAAGTCTTTTATGGCTGGAGAAATGGCTCAGCAGTTAAGGCGCTTGTCTGCAAAGCCTAAGGACCCGATTGGATTCCCAAGTACCCATTTAAAGCCAGATGCACAAAGTAGTGCGTGCATCTGGAGTTCATCTGCAGCAGCTAAAAGCCCTGGAGTGCCCATTCTCTCTCTCTCTCTCTCTCTCTTCCTCTTTCTCTCTCCTTGGAAATGAATAAATAAAATTTTTAAAAAGGCTTAAACATTGAAAGAAGCTGGCTGTGGGACATATGGGCAGATGGGGTCAGTCTGTACGCTAGAGGAGTTGAATAGTATAACTTCCCCATCCCCCCTTGAGACAAAGGCTGAATTGCCTGAGGCAATAAAGGGGGAGTCAGTCCCTGGTGGAACTGCTTACAGAAACCATTAGTGATACTCATTCTCACCTGTGATACCCAGGAATATTAGGAACTAGATGACAGTAGAGGAAGGATAAGTATTACTAAGGGAACTGGGTGTGAGAGAGATGTTATTTGAAGCCCAGCTCATTGAGCCAGATAGTACTGTTTTCCCCAGAGAGTTAAGAAAGAGACAGGGGTGGAGGGATGGCTTAGTGGTTAAAGCGTTTGCCTGCAAAGCTAAAGGATCCTGGTTCCACCTTAGCCAGATGCACAAGGGGCGCATGCACCTGAAGTTTGTTTGCAGTAGCTAGAGGCCCTGGCGTACCCATTCTCTTCCTCTCTTTCTTTCTCTCTCTCTCGTAAATAAATAATAAATAAAATAAAAAGTGTCTTTTAGGTTGGAGAGATGGCTTAGCGGTTAAGGCCTGCTAAGCATAAGAACACCCACTTGATTCTCCAGATTCCACGTTTAGCCAGACACAAAGTGATGCAAGGGCACAATGCCCACAAGGGGGTGCACATGTCTGGAGTTTGTTCACAGTGGCTAAGAGGCTGCTGGTGTGCTCTTTCTCTCCCTTTCTCTCCCTCTCTCCTCTCCCTCTTCCTCTTTCTCTTTCTCTGACTCTCTCCAAAAAAAAAGAGGATCTTTTAAGAAAAAAACTGAGGGTGGAGGGATGGCTTAGTGGTTAAGGCATGTGCCTGCAAAGCCAAAGGACCCAAGTTCAATTCCCCAGGCCCCAAATAAGCCAGATATACAAGGTGGTGCATGTGTCTGGAGTTTGTTTGCAGTGGCTAGAGGCCCTGGTGTGCCCATTCTCTCCCTCTCTCTCTTTCTCTCTGTCAAATAAATAAAAATAAAACATTATAAAATTTTTTTAAAAAAGAAATCACCGCTCTCATGTTGCTGCCTTCGTTTAAAAAAAAAAAAAAAAGAAAGAGGCTGAGTCAACAGGGATCTTGGCTGGTATGGTGGGGTATTAGAAGTCACTTTACTCATTGCTGGGACAAAAAAAAAAAAAAAAACTTATTTAAGGAAAAAAATATAACTTGTGGGGAAAAATTATTTATTTTGGCTTATGTTTTGAAGAGATAAAGTCCATTACGGTAGAAAAGGCATAGCAAACCATCTTGTTACATTGCAGGCGAGAAGCGGGTAGGAACAGAAAGTGAGAGTGAGGTCACGCTGTAAAACCTTAAGGCCCACCCCCAGTGATCCATTTCCTCCGGCAAGACTCTCCCTCCTAATAGTCCCCAGATAGCCCCAGCACCTGGGTTGCAAGTGTTCAAACACATGAGCCTATGGGAGACATATTACATTCAAACCACAACATGGTTTGATGCATGATCTTTATGATGTAGGAGAGGCTTTGGCTAATCTGAGTGACTTAGATTGGCAAGTAAATTGGGTTCAGCATGTAAATCAGATCCATAAAGTGGTAAAGCAATCTAGAGGAGATGATAGAAAGAGAAAATGGACAAATGTGGAAAGATTTGTGTCAAGCGGAGTTTCCAGGAAAACATTAACATAAATCCAAATGCTGTGCTCGTGAGCTCTCAGACAGCTTTAAATCCTGAGCAACAATTCATGGAACAAGAGATTAATCATGTCTGGGGGCGTGGATAGTTATAGACGCTATCCTGGGGGTGGAAATTGTTCCCCCAACCTGAGGCCCTTTCAGCATCCAGGTATGGTCAATAGAAAGTAAAGAACCATGATGCTGGCCCCGAGCCTGTCAGTCAGGTCACCAGCTCTAGCAGTAGACATGGATTCAGCTCTGCTCCCTCTTGGGCCTGAGCCAAACCAAGCAGCACACTCCAGACCTGCTGAGTCCATCATGGATAGGGAGATGCACAGCTGCCCTGCAGGAGCAGCAGAATCCCAGGAGGAGGAAGCCGGATGGCTCATGAAAAATGCTTATGGATCATAGAGAGCTGGATAAATTAGTGCCTTTCATCCCCGCTGCTGCCCCTAACGTTGCTCTTTTAAAGAAATAGTTTATACACGCAATGGAGTCATTTCATGATGTATTGGACCTTGCTGACATTTTTCTTTAATATCCTCTAAGCTTCTGATTCTTGAGATCAACTGACACTTGCTTGGAATAGACAATGGTGGACCTTCAGGAATCCTTCCCACTCTCTGTAGAAAGGTGTTTTTAAATGGATGTTTTAAAAAATAACAGAACTTTTTAAAAGGTGTCCTCCATAGGTGAGAAAAGGCATGCCCAAAAAACATAATGTTATTCAATGAAAATTCCAGCACTAGGGGTGAGTTACCTCCCTATTAATTTACGGAGAGAGGCCCCTAAACAATTAAAATCCATTAACACTGTGCATGCCAGAACTAGACTCTTAATCCTATTGCTGAAGATGCTACATGTTTTGGTTGCAAGATAGGGAAAAATGGGAGTGAACTGGAATATCTCTTTCTCTCTCTTTCTCCCAGCTGGTTTTCATAGTGTAGGAAAGTAAAATGTGGGCTGCTAGAAAATATTGTCACCAACAGTCTTGCTCATTTATGGACCATGAATGCTACATTACCAAAATGCCAGGCAATATTGTCTCCTGGTGCAATAGTGGCACCACTATTGTGGATGCAACCAACAACTTTCCAACTGAATTTAAGGCCCACTCCACAGGAGAGAATTCATGTGCATCCTCCAGTCATCCATGCGCCTGTAACTCCACCAAACTCAATGGTTCACCACCAAGTTGGATTTTGGTGAAATCATCACTAGGTTCTTTCATCCTTGCCCTATCTGGGGTTCACATCTCTCCAGAAAAAGGCACATAACAAATAGCCAATAAATCTTTTAAATGTATTCAATATCCTTACCCATCAAGGAAATGCAAATAAGATTGCATCTTACCCTAGTCAGAATGGTTATTATTAAGAAAACAAATGGTAACAAATGCTGGTATGGATGTGGGGAAATTGGATCCTTTATTTGCTATTGATAAGAGTGTAAATTGGTACAGCTACTATGGAAATCAGTGTAGATGCTTCTTAAAAACCTGAAAATACAATTATCATATGACCCAGATACACTGTTTCTGAACATATGTCCAAAGAACTCTATCTCCTACAACAGAGATGCCTACACCTCTGTGTTCATTGCTACTCCATTCACAATAGCTAGGAAGTGGAATCAGCCTAGATATCTATCAATTGATGAATGGATAATGAAAATGTGGCACATATACACAATTTTATTTTTTTACAGTTGAATTTTATTCAACTGTAAAGAAAACTAAAATTATCAAATTTTCAGGAAAATGGATATAACTCGAAAATATTATACTGAGTGAGGTAACCCAGGCCCAGAAAGAAAAACACCATATATTCTCACTTATATCAAGATCATAGCTTCAAATTTTTAGATTTTTGTGTTTAAGTTGAAGCAAGTATCTATACAGGTCAGGAAGCAAAAAAGGAGCCATGGAGTGGGAAGGGAATGCTTAAAGAGGATGTTGAACTCAGGTTCGCATTGTTGGCAGAAATCACCCACCAAGAGCAGCTTTGGGGGGGGAAAAAGGGATTTATTTTGGCTTATAGACTCAAAGGAAAGTTCCATGATGGCAGGAGGAAACAATGGCATGAGCAGAGGGTGGACATCACCCCTGGCCAATATAAGGTAGACAATAGCAACAGGAGTGTGTGCCAAAACTCAGGAAAGGGGACCCTGGCTATAATACCCATAAAGCCAGCCCCCAACAATACACTGCCTCCAAGAGATGTTAATTCCCAAATCTCCAGCAGCTGGAAACCTAGCTTTCAGAACACTTGTTCATGGGGGACACCTGAATCAAAGCACCACAGAGAGAGATAACATAACACATGTGATATGGAAGTAGAGAGGGGAACCATGAGGGTTGAAAGGTTTCAATGGGGATCAGGGTGGGGAAATGAGGAAAACGTGGGTGTGGAAGGATTAACCAAGACAAAGGACATATGAAAAAGGTATACAGAAACCTACCACTTAATAAGATAACTTAAAAATGTTTGTTTTTTGTTTTTGGTTTTGGTTTTGGTTTTGGTTTTTTGTTTTGTTTTGTTTTGTTTTTGTTTTTTTTGTTTGTTTGTTTGTTTTTGGTTTTTTGAGATAGGGTCTCGCTCTCTCCAAGGCTTACCTGGAATTCACTATGTCATTTCACTGTGGCCATGAACTCACAGTGATCCTCCTACTTCTGCCTCCTGAGTACTGGGATTAAAGGTGTGCACCACCATACCCAGCCAAATATTTTTAATAAAAAGACTTTTCATGGAGGTACCCTGTATTGGTGGATAATGGTACTCCTAGAAGCCATAAGTTATTAAATGAAAGTCTCAGGCCAGTTGTTGGCCAGAGAGGGCTCAGATGCCCTCAAAACAATACAAGCTATTTATTAGTCATGATTGCCTACCAGAACTATATAGTAAGACCCCATTGCTAAAGACATCACAGACTTTGGTTGTAGGAGATACAGAAATTAAGCTGGAACTGAGCTAGAAATTTTTCCTGCTGGCTAGCTGTCATAGTGCCAAAAGATGATGCACAGGCTGCTAGGGGAGAACAGTCATCAATAGTCTTACCCAGCATTGTACCCTGAATGCTGTAATGCCAACCTGCTAGGCAAGATATGTCCATGGTACAATAGCTGCATGAGGGCTGGAGAGATGACTTAAGGCGCCCGCCTGCTAAGCCTAAGAATGACCATTCGATTCTCCAGGTCCCACGTTTAGCCAGACACAGTGATGCAAGGGCACAATGCCACACTTGCCCACAAGGGGACACATGCATCTGGAGTTCATTCACAGCAGCTGAGAGGCCGCTGGTGCACCCATTCTCTATCTGTCACCCTTTCTCTCTATTTCTCTCTTTCTCTGACTCTCGCCAAAAAAAAAAAAAATTGCATGACTGGGAGGAGCCACTACTTTCTGATTGAATTTGAAGCCCCCTCCACAGGAGGGAATTTATGCTTGGTACTAGAAATCTGGTCCAAAGACCTTGGCTGGGGATGTCACAGGCCTTTGGGAAGAATGAACTACTATTCTTTGGCTAGGTGGACATGTTATCAAACTGCCTTCAGAATATTTGTGCTTATACCACAAACTAGTGCTGCTCTCACCTTGGTCAGAAAAGCTTCTTGGCAAAGAACAGCATTTAATAGAGACTCGTGACTGCTCGGAGTACTGAGAATAAGTGACTGTTGAGTGCTCAGCCCTAAGTAGGACAGCTATATCATCCCATCCAAGGTGTGGGGAACATAACAGAAGGGGGAGTATAAAGACTCTAAGAGCCAAAGGATAGGGAGGGGGTCTATTCAATGCTCTCTTACGGACTGTTGAACTCATGACCTCACAGCAGCTGTGGTTACAAAACCTGCAGAAGACTGGGCCATCAACATTCCATTATGGGTAGGGGAGGATCTCATGAGACCCACTCTTCCTTGAGGAGCTACTGGCAGTTAATGGTTTCTGTGGAGGAAAGATCCAGTTTCTTCAGTAGTGTAGCCACTGGCAAATTGTTCATGCCTCAGTGAATAACCCCCCATACATACTCAGCCAAGCAACCCTAAGTAAACTCAGTGGGCACAGCAAAAAAAGTGGTGGGGACTAGTTTGGGAGAATATGAAGTTCTGCAGGAGTTACAGGAGACAAGAGAGCAATGGGGGTAGATATGATCAAAGTACATTATATACACATATGAAGTTGCCAAATACTAAAAATAAATTTAAAAGATACATTTAGCAGTTAGTCCTCTAGATCTGAAACTTCCATATTCATGAGTTAAACCAGATGAAAATAGAAAGTAATTTTAATTGTGTCTGTACTGAACATGTACACACACAATATAGCAAGTTATATTTTGTTATGTATTATAAGTAATTTTGAGATTACTGTAAGTAATTTTAGAAATCGGGACTCTATGCTTAGGTTACATATTACTACACCAATTTATGTACAGGACAGATTTGGAAATCTGTGGAGTGTTCTGGAATTAATAGCCTACAGACACCAAAGAACAACTGTACACAACATGAAAAATATTGTAAAACATGGGAGACATGACACGGATATTAGATATAATTAAAGGCACCTTAAATATCAAAAGTGACAAGTTGGAATAACTGGAGTGGAAAGTGAGGGCGCAAAGGGCTGCTCAAGGTTGCACAGTGTTCATTCCAACAAATGAACTCAAAAAGGCCTCCATTGGGCCTAGAAATAGCTTCACTGCTAAGGCGCTTGCCTGGAAAGCCTAAGGACTCAGGTTCAATTCCCTAGTACCCACCTAAGCCAGATGCACCAGGTGGCACATGCATCTAGAGTTCATTTGCAGTGTCTCCAGGCCCTAGTGTGCCTGTTCTCTATCTCTTTATCTCTCTCTCTCTCTCTCAAATGAATATTTAAAAAAAAAAAGAATGCTTAGTCAGGCCGGGCATGGTGATACACACCTTTAATTCCAACACTTGGGAGGCTGAGGTAGGAGGATTGCTGTGAGTTTGAGGCCACCCTGAGACTACAGAGTGAATTCCAGGTCATCCTGGCCTTGAGCAAGACCCTACCTCAAAAAAAACAAAACCAAAAAAAAAAAATCTCTGTTGGTAGAAAAATCCAGGTCTGAGCAAGAAATTGTTCGAAGATACACAGACTATGCATGAAAAAATGGCAATCTTGAACAGTGCTTGTGAGGCAGGCTGGCCGCTATCTGCTAAGTACAATGTTGACTATGGGAGCAGTCATACAGGTATGATAGAATTTGTCAGAGAAAACAAACCTGAAAGAAGGAAATAAACAACCCTCCAGTTCAGATGGAAGATCCATTAGCCAGCAAAACTGCTGTGACCATGAAAACGAAATGGTTACTCAAGGCAGCAAATCAAGCAGAGAGAGTTCAAAACTGAAAATAAAAAAGCCAAGGCACCATTAAAATACTGAAAGGTAAGCCAGATAACAAAAATGACCATTGTGTCAGTGGACGAGGGCTGCCAAGACGAAGTGCTGCAGCTAGGTAACTTTACCACAAACGTAGTTCCTTCCCAGGCCTGGAGGCTGGAAGTCTGATCAGAGTCTCGGGGTTTCCTGCTCAGAAGTCTCTGCTGGGCTTGTGGGTGGTTCTCTTCTCTCTGTGTCCCCACGCAGCCTTCCCTAGGCAAGTTCATCTCCTAACCCTCTCTTCTTATAAGGATACCCCATATATTGCATTAGGGCCCACCCAGTTTTGCCTCATTTTACCTTCACTGAACCTTGAGACACTCTTCCCCAAATAACGTTATGTGCTAAGGTGTAGCAGACAGCTTCAGGTTCACTGAGATGAACTTCCAGACCGGGCACAGATATGGGAGGAAGGGATATTTACTGAAGCTTACAGATCCAGGGGAAGTTCCATAATGGCAGAAGAAGCTGGTCTGCCTTCACAGGACCAAACACAGAGAGCAAAGCCAAAAGCCACACAGCACAGCACACCTCAGGAACTCCAGCTAGGCACACTTTGTATATCTTTACAGTGCAATCTCAAACCCACCACCAGACCTTAAGATCTGCCCAGTGACATTGCCTCCAGCCAGGAGGATGCAGATGCAAACAACAAACTAATAAAACACTGAATATATTGGAGGCCATCTATTCAAACTAACACATAAGGCATTGTGGGATAGGATTTCAAAATATCAATTGGAGAGTGGGCATAGGGATAAGACTGAATCTATAGTAACCTCCTTCTGATGCCAGCTCTTCATCCAGAATGTGCCATCTGCCACTCCCCACTAGGCTTTTCTGTAATAATTCTTGGTAATCTGCCAGGACTCTAGATAAAATTTCTCTAGGGATGTCTTCCCCAGTGTACCTCAGCCTAAATTGGGATCCTCTGTTTTCTATTCTCATATTATAGTTTATAACTTTGTTTGCTTTTAATATCAATTATCATAGTGAATATCAGTTCTTTTTTTTGTTTTTGTTTTTGTTTTTTTTTGTTTGTTTTTGTTTTTTCGAGGTAGGGTCTCACTCTGGCCCAGGCTGACCTGGAATTAACTATGTAGTCTCAGGGTGGCCTTGAACTCATGGCGATCCTCCTACCTCTGCCTCCTGAGTGCTGGGATTAAAGGCGTGCGCCACCACGCCCGGCTCAGTTCTTTATATCTTAACATCAGCCATCTTGGTTTGTAACAGTATGGCCAGAGGGCTGCTGTGCTATTGTCATTGTTCAGTGACTCTCATCACCCCAGTGGATTGTATCTCTATGGGTTTTAAGTTCACTATCACCCTAACAAGTGACACAGTGCTTAGTGCTCACCCACAATAACAGTTAATATTTATGGAGAGTTTACTATGTGCCATTATGCTAAGCACTTGCACATATAAAGCCTTGACACCTCTGCCAATCTCTATAATACAGAAAATACAGAAAGTTAGTCATTAATAAATATGCTCAAAACTAGTCAACAAAAAAATCTTGGGTATATAATAGATGTGTTTGAACTTCAGTGAATGGAAAGATAAACCTAAATGCCCATAAATATGGGGAAAATAAGTTATTATTTACTTGTATTGTGGAATACTGTATAATCTTTAAAAAGAATAAGAAAGATTTATTTGTGGCTGCATGGAAAGAAATGGTATAACATTAAGTGAGGAAGCAAGCCACAGAACAACTTTATCTTCCCATGTAGGTGTGAGGCACGTGTGTATGTATACTTTTTTAATGCTGAGAGGAAGCTTGCATACATATAGCCCAAGTCATTTTGAAGAATAGAAGACATTTGAGGAAAAAGATGTAAACAGGGACTTCTACGCTCTGATTAAAAACATACACATGTGGGCTGGAGAGATGGCTTAGTGGTTAAGGCGTTTGTCTGCAAAGCCTAAGGACCCCGGTTCAATTCTCCAGGTCCCACATAAGCCAGATGCACAAGGGGGCGCATGTGTCTGGAGTTCATTTGCAGTGGCTAGAGGCCCTGGCACACCCATTCTCACTCTCACTCCCTCTCTTTCCCTCTCTCTGTCTCTAATAAATAAATAAAAATAAAATCTTTGAATATATATATACACATGTATAATACTTTATACAAAGTTTATGTATTCTTGAATTTTTAAACCTGATAATAAGGAAAATATTGGTAATCAAACCATTTATCTAAGCATATAGCATAATTTTTAAGAGATAATACCAGAACACCTTCCAAGGAGGTAGGCTTTAGTCTTCCCCCTCACCATCTTGCAATAACAAAAGGGGAAACAACTCAAATGTTTCAGAATTTCTAACCAACTTCCAAAAAAAAAAAAAAAAAAAACAATTGAGGGGCAGGGAAGATGGCTCTGCAATTAAAGGTGCTTTCTTGCAAAGCCTCTTGGCCCAGCTTCAAGTCCCCAGTTCTCACATAAAACCAGATGCAAAGTGACCCATGCATCTGTGATCCCAACATGCCCACAACAATGGGAGGCAGGAGAACTCAGAGCTCGCTGGCCAGCTAGGATGGCTCTGTTGGCAGCCCGGCATCAAGAGACCCTTTCTCAAGAAGGTGGCACAGACACCTTGAAGTTGTCTTCTGACCTCCACACATACATACATACATACATACATACATACATACATACATACATACACACATGAAAATAAATTATGGAAAGTAGACAAATGGACTATCAGGAAGCAAGTAAGAAGCCAAAATGCATACAAAATGATGAGCAGAAGGGGTACAAGGACAGTCTGGGGCTTATTATAGAATAGCAGTGGGGAATGTCAGTTAGCCATCCTCCTCCACCATACTGCAACGTCAGGAAGCAGCAAGCGTGGGGGCTTGGAGTAAACAGGAAGATAAATATTCAGGTGTCTGTCAGCACTTGAAAAAATTAATGTCTTCACTCCTAGATGACTCGGTGAAATGCCAGCACTGAATGGAACATACCCCTCCCCCTTCCCCAGAGCAGCACTTGCTCTCTCTTCATAATGATATAGCAAAACAAATATAGCTGGCAACGTAAAAGGGCACCTCAATTACAAAGATGAGCAAACAATCAATAATCTTCAAATATTTGCAGTAGCCAGCACATAAGAGGTAGCCCCAGACGCAATGCATGACAGTATATGCGTGCACGGAAATGGGGGTGACAGTAAGAGTCACAGGGACTTAACGAATGGCTCTGACATACTTAATTGGTACACTGTTATAATTCACTCAAAAAAAAGTATTGAAAATCTTACCCTTGGTGACTGAAATGTAATATTCTGAAATATATGCTGAACAGTTACACATAACCACAAAATCAAATAGTGAGCTTTCACATCAACCCTTGGCATTTACCCAGGAATGAAAAGCTGAAAGCACAGGTAAGGTAAGAGCTGTGGGGTACAAGTTCAACACTTATCCTTGAGGCCGCGACTGATAAGAAAACAGCAGACTCACTCAAGGAGCTCAGATGCCTCGAAACAGTAGAAGATGGCCTAACCGTCAACTGTCGCCAACAAGCAGTGACACCTATACCAACAGACCCTGCCACCTGATCACAGCTGATTATGTAGGGTAGACACACACACACACACAAGCTACAATGAAGATATTTTCTTTCTCAGGATTCTGGAACTTTCCCAGAATTCTACATCCCAGACTCAGATTTTTGAGTGATACTAATAACATAGATATACAGAATGGATACACACACTCAGCTGCCTCATTTATCAATCAATACACCAATATCCTTTCAATTATTTCCCTTATCATAAATGTCATTTCCATTTTATATGGATTTCAGGTAATAGGACTTCTGGGTTTTATTATAAATATTTTATTTATTTATATTTTTAAAAACATGTTATTTATTTATTTGAGAAAGATGGAGAGAGAAAGGCAGATGAGAGAGAAAGGGTATGCCAGGGCGACTAGCCACTGCAAACAAACTCCAGATGCATGTGCCACCCTGTGCACATTTTACACATATTTGCTTATTGTAATATTTTCACATATTACAATTCTGAAATTCACCTGGAAAAGAAAATACACAGGAAAAAATAAAATGTAAAGAATAAGGAACAATGGATGGTGAGTTGGTCTATCACATATCAAGATATAAAACAATAGCAGTTTAATGTTATTGGCTTGAGATTATAAAACCAAGAGGTCAACACTTAACAATATCATTCTGTCATCTTTAAATTTTTAATGTTTTATTTATTTAGTTGTTTATTTATTTATTTGAGAGACAAAGAGGTAGAGAGACAGTGAGAGAGAAAGAGAAAAAGAGAGAGAGAGAGCATGAATGGGCATGCCAGGGCCTCCAGCCACTGCAAATGAACTCCAGATGCATGCGGCTCCTTGTGCATCTGGCTTACATGGGTCCTGGGGAAGCAAACAAGGGTCTTTTGACTTTGCCATCAAACACCTTAACCACTAAGCCATCTTCTCCAACCCCTGTCATCTTTAAATTTAAGAGAGTTTTGATGCATATAAAATTTAGGTTAACAGTTTTTTTTTCCTTCAATACCAAACATATGTCATCTCACAGTCTTCTGTCCTCCATAATTTTTATGAGAAGTCAGATGTTTTATATTGATGTTTCCCTGAAGGTAGTGGACCATTTTTCTCTTACTGATTTTAGGATTTTCACTTTGCCTTTTGTCTTCAACAGTTTCACTAGACTGTATCTCTCTGTGGCTATCCTTGTAGTTAAACAAGTTGAATATAATCATCGCATGGTCTCGTTTATCTGTCGCTCCTAACCTGAATCCACGTGACATGCGGCCAAACCTAATAAACACTCTGAGGACCAGACAAGAGGGAGGGTGGGATGGAGGGAGAGTAAGGGTGGGAGGGAACGAGAGGGCAGGAGGGAGGACAAGGGGGGGATACAAATTGGGACCCAGAAGGAAAAGATACTATAAAACCCTTTACTCTGAACAACAGGCTAAAACATTGATCCTTCAGCAGGCCTGCAGAGGGAACACCCAAACCACAGGAATCTGGAGAGAGCATCATGAAGACCAACCTTAATCTTGTCCTGCTTCTCTTTCTCTTCTCTCTCTCTCTCCCTCTCCTTTCTATACTCATTTTCTCTTTTATATCATCTATCTTTTTCCTCCCTCACCTTCCTAGGTGCAGACTTTTAACTCCCAGTGCCAGCACGGGGTTAACCCACAATGAGCTGTTGATCCGAGACACCTACAAGGTTTCCCAAAAAAGACAGACTTCTGTCAGAGTTCTTGCTGACCCACCAAAGGTTAATGGTAAGACCCTACTGTCGAAGACAGCATATGTGTGTGAGACCAAACATGGAGAGACCTGGCCAGAATCTGGAAGAAGGTCAGTCCCCAGACAGTTAGCTAGTCTAGTACCAGAGGGTGCTACACGAGCAACTGGGGGAAAATGTCGACATTGGTCCAAACAACTTGCAGTCTAAGATACCCAGCAGGAAACAACTTGATGTAATGCTCAAACAAGTGCAGTAGTGGCAAACAGCCATGGTGGGTAACCAACTGCTCTTGATTTGGCTGATACATCCACTCAGTGGAATGGAACTCATTGCTGGAACTGGGAAATAAGTCAAAACCAGGTACAAAAAATGAGCTCAGTCTCCAAGATCAAGATACCACCAAATGTGGGCTAGAAGAGAGCCTACACAAATAAAATTCCCTCCAAAACATCTATGGTCATCCCTTCTATCTAGTACTAACTTCTCTCTACGTTGGAGAATTTGCTTATCTTTTTGCAGATGGACAACGAACCTGAAGGGAGGATCAGCTAACCACATCTCACCAGGGCCCCAGGTGAAACCATAAAACAATGCAGGGGAAGGGCAAGAATACAGTGTTCATGGTGATCATGACACCAGAAAAAGGCTGAAGGAGAAAAACACAGAGAACATCCAACTCCAACTAAGCCAGATATCCAGAGACACAGAGGCTCCCAAAACCTCATCACTGAAGCAGAACTAAAATGACCCCAATGTGGCTCAGGGAAATTCACAGAAGAGGGGCGGAAAGAATGTTAGAGTCACAAGTTGGGGCATTATTCACAGAGGCTGGGGCCTACCCCCCAGAACTCTTGTCTACCCCCACAATGCATGACCCACATTCCCCATTGATGAGGTTCCCTTTGGAAGAGGGAGGACAGGGAGGAGGACAATGGAACCAATACTATGAATGTAAAATCAGAATAATATAAATTAAAAATATATATTTTTTTAAAAGTTGCTCCCCATTTCTTCAATTTTTTTTTTTTTTTTTTTGGTTTTTCGAGGTAGGGTCTCACTCTGGTCCAGGCTGACCTGGAATTCACTTGGTAGTCTCAGGGTGGCCTCGAGCTCATGGCAATCCTCCTACCTCTGCCTCCCGAGTGCTGGGATTGAAGGCGTGCGCCACCACGCCCGGCTCAAATTATTTTTGTTCTTTTTTTTTTTTTCTATTCTACCTTTCTGAGACTCCAGTGAAACATGCTACTTGTGAGCTTGATATTGTCACACTGGGCTCCAAATCTGTGCATTTCTGTCAGTCTTCTTTCTCTGCTATTCAGATTATATAACTTTATTTTTCTGCCTTAGCTCTCATTTATGTTTGTTCTGCTATCACAAATCTACTGAGGAGACCCTGAATGAAAATTTTATTGTAGCTTATCATGCTTTTCCGAATCTAACATATAACTTTGGTTCTGTTATGAACAATTTGTAGTTATTCATTAAAATTCTCCATTGTGCCATTTTATCAGTTTCCTTTATTTATAAGTGCTAGCCTATAGTGTGTGACCACTTTTTGTGGTAGTTTCAGTGCCTGTCTGCCTTTTTCTTTTCAGTGTTGGAATCAGACCCAGGACCTTATGCATGCAAAGCAAGAGATCTACCACTGAACTCTGTTCCCAGCCCCTGTAGTAGGTTGGTTGGTTGGTTTGTTTGTTTGTTTGTTTGTTTGTTTGTTTGTTTGTTTGTTTTTTCAGGTAGGGTCTCACTCTATCCCAGACTGACCTGGAAGTGAATGTACTATGTAGTCTCAGCATGGCCTTGAACTCACAGCAATCCTCCTACCTCTGCCTCCCAAGTGCTGGGATGAAAGGCATGCGCCACCACGCCCGGCTATAGTAGTTATTTTGACAGATTTGTCTACTGAATTTCTAGTTGTGTTTAGAAGCAGAATCTATTGGCTACATTCTTTCCTAAATATAACCACACTTTGTGAGCTTTTTGCATGTTCCATAATATTTTGTTGACTACTTGACATTTTAGATAATATGTTGAAGTAATACTTAATTCTGACATTTTTCCCTAAGGGCTGCTATTGTTTGTTTGCTCAGTAGCTTGTCTGAAACAAAACTGTGAAGTTTATCCAGTCATGTTTGGCTGCTTTTATATTTATGTGTTTTTTGCTTGTTCTTATCTTTAAGCCTTAATTCTTGGGACTCATCCCTGCGTCTGAACTTACCTTTCAGGCGAAAAGAGTCCAGGGATTGTGTTTAACACTTTGAACCACTAAAGCTCGCTGACAGATGCAGGCATAGGCAGCAAAGAACATGTGAACATCAGACTGTTTTCAGGTTGTGCTGGGTTTTTCTCTCACATCTCCTAGACATGAGCATCTCAGTTCCGCTGGCCAGTAATGTTTGGGGATATTCTGACCCACTCTAGCCTCAGCCGCATATGCACACAGTCTTCAGCCTAAGCAGACTTTCTCAAACCTTCCACAGCAATCTTACTTTCCAGAGTTCCTCTTTAAATTCCTGTCTAGTATCCTAAACTGTTGGTTGATCCAAACAGGAGCACAGCTCAGACTAGTAGAATCATTTCTTCCCCTGCATATCCCTAAGATCATTAGGAGGGTGTTCCTAGCCAAGTGTGTTCTGGGGCCACAGCAAAGCCTGACTGTGTTCCCACAGCCAAAAATATCACAGGAAGCTGTTAGACTAAGTTTGCTAGTTGTCTGAAAATAAAAACTTCTTAGTTTGAGGTACATTTTTACTGGAATTTTTCATATTTACAATTTTGTTTGTTTGTTTGTTTTTAGAAGAGGAGAGAGAATTAGCTTGCCAGGGCTTCAGTCACTGCAATTGAACTCCAGATGCTTGCACCACCTAGTGGGCATGTGTGACCTTGTGCTTGCCTCACTTTTGTGCATCTGGCTTATGTGGGATCTGGAGTGTCAAACATGGGTGCTTACTTTTCACATGCAAGCACCTTAACTGCTAAGCCATCTCTCCAGGCCACAATTATTGTTTTTGATGATTTTGTTTTCGACAATTTTATACAGCTCCATAATTGCTTTATACAGAGATTTCTTAACTTCATAAATCCATCATGTTGAAGAATGAATTATCTAACATTATTTTAAACTAAATGTTTATTATAAACCAAGTAATAATCTAGCACTCAAGATCAATATACCAGGGTCTTGAGGAGATGGTTCAACAGAATACAGAGAAAGACAAACATGGGGCTGGAGAGATGGCTTAGTGGTTAAGCACTTGCTTGTGAAGCCTAAGGACCCCGGTTCGAGGCTCTATTTCCCAGTAACCACATAAGCCGGATGAACAAAGGTGGTACATGCATCTGAAGATCGTTTGCAGTGGCTAGAGGCCCTGGTGCAACCATTCATTTTCTCTGCCTCTTCCTCTCTCTGTCTGTCCCTCTCAAATAAATAAATAAAAATAAAACAAAAATTTTTTAAAAGACAAACATCACCTTTTACATTGCTAATACAACAGTGTTACAAGTTCTACACTAGAAAAGTATAAGAAAACTACACATCATCTTATTTAAGAATTAAACATAAAACTGTTCAAATTAACACATCAAATTATCAGGATAGGTAATGGAGAATATATATGCTCATTAAAACCCAGCAATATCCATCCCAGAAATATAGTACTGATATAAAAGAAAAAAATCACAATACTTTATCTCAGTAACTGAGTAAAATGAAAAAATATATCAAGCAGGTACAAAACCATAATTTGATAAAATTTCAATCAATTTTGCATAAGTGCAGGGACACATGAGTGTACCTATGTATGTGTGCAGGTGTGTATGCACATGTGTGACATGCATGTGGAGACCAGAGAACATTCTCATATGTTGTTCCTCAGAAACATACACCACTTTTTGAGACAGGTTCTCTCGTTGATCTGGAACTTGCCAAATAAGCTAGACTCACTGGCCAGCAAGGCCCATTCTAACATGCACGGTGGGTTTTATGTGGGTTCTAGGGATTGGACTCAGGTCTTCATGTTTGTAAGGCGAATACTTTTTACCAACTGAACTATCTCCCCACTCACAAAACCAATTTTTAAAATTAGAAAATTAATGGTAGAGAACTTTTCAACCAAGAAACATTTAATAACAAACTAACAGATATTGTATTTCATGCTGAAGAATAAGCATTAAAAGTTAAGAACAAAAACAAGATGCCTTCTCAAGGTCACTCTGAGACTAATTCCAGGTCAGCCTGGGGATAGGGTGAGATCCTACCTCAGAAAAAAAAAAAAAAAATGCCTTCTGTCACACCCACTATTCAAATTGCCTAGAAATCTTAGCAATAGACAACAAGACTGTTTTCAAAAGCATAAATTCTGGAAAGGAAGATTTAGAACTACCATTGTTTGCAAACAGTAAAATTACTTATCTAAAAAATATCAACTGATAATTAGAACTAATGAGAGATGTAGTATTTGCAACATTGTTCAGGAGGCAAATTTCTAAATAGGCCATACCCTATATTACAGAATTTTGAACTATATGCCGGTTTTGTTAATGAAGTAGTAACATTCACATGCACAGGTCTCCACGTTATATTGTTGAGCTTGAAACAAAGCTGCCAAGAGACACCTACACATGTACTTGTGCTTAACAAGGAGTATAGGGAGAGAAAGAGAAGCAAAACTATAACATAATTTGCCTCTAGAGTGGTAAACTGTATTATCAAGGAAGATTAAGGATTTTTACCCTTGTTTGATTTTACCTTCATCCATAGAGTTTGAACTGTGATTTATTTATATATTTTGTGCAAGTGAATGTATAATTGGCACTCAAATCTCAGTGGCCTGGCATGCTAGGCAAGGGCTCTACCACTGAACTGTATCTCCAGCCCTTGAGTGTGAAGTAATTTTGCTTAGAATGCATTCCTGTATCATTTTGTGCAACTTTATGGATTAAATATTTGAAAAAGGTTCACATCAGAAGTGGCAGTGTGTGCTGATAATCCCCAGCAATCAAGAGTTGAGGCAGGAGAATTGTGAATTCTAGGCCAGCCTGAGCTACATAGGGATTATTAGCATTCCAGAAGCACCCCCACCCCACCATCCTCACACACCCCACTCCCACAACAAACAGACAGCATCGCAAAGAGGCAGGAGAGGTGCTGGCTCCTCTTTGCATCTGCTTCTTGAGGCTTTATATAAGAAATCTACACTTGTAAGCTAATACTATGCAGGGACCCAAGAAACAAATCCAGTAAGAAGCTCCTTGCATTCCTGGTAAATGAAGGATGAGAAAGTGAGAACTGCCAAAAGATTGTAATCCCATCCAAGAGTTTCGGAAAGCAATTGAATTTGGGGAAAGGTCACTCTTTACGCCAAGGGGAAAATCACTTGGAGGTACTTTTAATTTTCTGATGTCTTTTAAACTCTTCCATTGAACTTGGAAAGGATATTGAAATGATGAAATATAAAATGTTTCGGCTGAGCAGGGTGCATTCTGTTAAGTGATATAAATTGCATGTGCCATTTAACATATCTTTATCTCTACAGATTGTATTCTAATAGGTAAATTTATCTTCCCAGTATGAGACTTTCTTACTGATTCCTGGAAGGTCTGTCCGTTATTATTCAAGCCTTAACTCACCAAAAAAGAGTGGGAAGACAGCTATAAAAGATGTTCAAGCTTAATATTTTATCACTAGAGAAGTGAATGTGAAAAAAAGATACCTAGACTGTTGCCCCTGATGGAATGTTACTGTCCCATATGTGATGTTGTTTAAGGCAAAATAATGCAAATGGTGTGAAGGGTACTTAAGTCAGCCTACCATATTCTACTGCCTTCTGAAAGCCTGAGGGTAAGACTGCGCCTCCTTGAACAGGTGGATGTTAGTCCCCCGGAAGAAACAAGCAGTCCCTCTGTGATCCCAGGAAATAGGCAAGCTTTCACAAGCAGCATAAGTCTGACAAAAAAAACTTTTCTATATCCCTATGCTTCCAGAACCTGGAGTTCAGCTTTTCAAAGAGGGGTTAGCTCAATGAGGGAGGAAGGGAGGAATCCTCTCCAGTGAGCTCAGAGGCAAGCTACTATCGACATTCAAGAAAACATGGTGCCATAACAATGTATACCCACAAACTAAAAGTGTATTTATCTAGCTTTATTTGCCTTCCCTCCACATTAATAGTTAATTTATTATCTTGATCTCAAAGATTAAAAGGCTAAAAGTAGGTAACCCCATTGCTGACGAGTTGGGGAAAGGAAGATGGCTGGGACTTACTGGTCAGCCAGTCTAACCAAAAAGCCTACAAGCTCCAGGTTCAGTGAGAAAATGTCTCAAGAAAACAAGATGGAAGAGCAACAGAGGAAGACACCTGGTATCTGTCTCTGGGCTCCACACACATGTATGTCTCACACCCACACATACAGAGAGAGAACGAGAGAGATGAACTGTGGTACATAGACCACACACATACTATACCATACACTGATGATAGATAGAAGGCTGCAGAGATGGCTAAGTGGTTAAAGGCGCTTGCTTGCAAAAACTGACAGCCCAGGTTCAACTCCCCAGCCAGCCACACAAAGTGGCACATACATATGGAGTTTTTTGTTTTTTTTTTGCAGTGGCAATAGCTCCTGGTGCACCATTCTCCTTCCCTCTTTCTCTCCCTCTCCCTCCTTCCCTCACTCTCTCTCTCTCTTTGCAAATAAACAAAAATATTTCTGTAATTTTAAAAATAAAATTTTTATAGGTGGGGCTGGAGAGATGGCTCAGCAATTAAAGGCACTTGCTTACAAAACCCAATGTCCTGGGTTCAAGTCCCTAGTACCCATATAAATCCAAACTCACAAAATGGTGCAAGTGTCCAGAGTTCATAGTTCATTTGCAGTGACAGGAGACCCTGGCATGGCCATTCTCATTCATACTCATTCTCTCTCTCTGTCTCTCAAACAAATAAAGGATACTTTTAAAAGATGATGATAGATGATAGATAACAAAAAATATAATATGGATTATGTGTGGTCATAATGGCATACTAGTTAAGAATATGTTTTAATATAGAAAGTGACAAAAATAAAAGGAAAAATCGTGTCAAAAAAAGAAGTCTTAATGGCCATAAGTTTATTTCCTTCTTGATTTTATTTATTTGCTTTCAGATATCCAAAAGAACATTTGTGTGCCTTCTCATACTTTTTTAATCTGCCAATTAAAATTTTCATCACAAGGCTCACTAATTGCAAAATACACAACCTTTGACATATAACAAATACTGGCATTTCAAGATGAAACTATTATATCATTTGTTAAATATGTCAAAGATTATTGAGATTTCATATGCTCTATTCATTTAAAAATGCATAAATGAGCTCCTTTTGACAATCAAAATTTTGTATCATTCCTTTTCCTTTTTAAACTCATATTTCCATTCCACTTCCATTAAAGAATTTATCATAATGTAAATTTTATGCTTGTAATTATGATATTGATCACCCTATTATAATACCCTGAAATAATAAAAATGAATAAATTAAAATGTATTTTTATTTAATCTCTAGTAGCTATAAGTATGTAAATGCCAATATACTGTTTCTGGATTAACTTGTTACTTCAAGTTTTATTTGTATGTGGTATGGAAAAGTACTAATTAGCATAAAATGTATGTTTTACCAGGAAATACATTAAGAAATGAGACAAATGAGGGGTTTTTTTAGAAAATTAATTTATACACACATGAGTAAAAATTTTTCATCACTGTAGTCACACAAGCTTGTCATCAATTTCATTTCCTTTTTAATATAAGCATTAAAACCACTCTTCAGGGCTGGCGAGATGGCTTAGCAGTTAAGGAGTTTGCCTGCAAAGCCAAAGAACCCAGGTTCAATTCCCTAGGACCTATGTAAGCCAGATGCACAAGGGGGCGCATGCATCTGGAGTTCATTTGCAGTAGCTGGAGGTCCTGGCATCCCATCTCTCTCTCTCTCTCTCTCTCTCTCTCTCTCTCTAGTTCTCTCCCTCAAATAAATAAAATAATTTTTTAAAAAAACAACTCTTCAGATATATGTAAAGGCAAATGCAAAAAGGTTATTATAGTGATGTCCTCTATTTCCCTTTAATTCTTTTCAAGTTATATACAAAGCAACTTAGCTTAAATCCTTAATCCAGATAGCCTCATAAAGCCTTTCTTCCAATTTAACAAAAGTGAAGATTTGAAACCACCTATGATTCATTGCTGATAATTGCGATTATTTGTTTTCTCAATGCCAGCACCAGCACTTGGAATTTTTCCCTTGGTTGGCCCCTGACACTTTTCCCCCTCCTCTTTGAAATGCTTCCCTATACCCCCCAGTGAAATGTACCCCCAGATTTGAGAATAGATAAGTGAAAGAAGCAATACAATAAGGGGTGCTGGTCTTGAGACGGATAAATGCTATCTACAAAATGCATGAGAATTACCTCAGTGACGGATGACTAATAGAGGAGACAAGCATTCAAGGGTTTGTTTTTTGTTGTTGGTTTTTTTTTTTTTTTTGCAAGTATATATTATTCCAGGGATATCCCAAGAAATTGTCAGTGAGAGAAACAGATTTCTTACAGCCAATGTGAAGGGATTGCTTGGTGTCTTGTGTATGTAAAAGACCTAACATCTGAATTTTAAGTATTAAAAGAAAACATGGCTGTTCCCCTTTATTCTCATGAATCACCCAAAAGCAATGAAGGGAGGGACAAAAAAAAGCAAATCCATCTTCAATAAAATTATAAGATATTATTACTCTGAACCTCATATATAAAGAGGGTTTGGCATACACACTGAAAGTTTTTTGAAAGATTGAGGACTGAGGATAAACCAAGTCAAGATGCAGGCTAAGTGAGTGTTAATGGGAAAAAAAGGCAGAGTACACAGTCTGTAATAAGAAATATACAAAAGAAAAATAGGAGGGAAGTACCATGGGATATTGTCTACAATTAAAGAAGTTGTCAATAAAATTTTTTTAAAAGAGGGAAAAAAGAAAAATAAACATGTATTGAAAGATATACATGTTCTTTAACTGGAAAACTCATTATGGTAACAATATAACTCTCCTTTAGTTAGCCTTTATTGTTATAAGATCTCAAAAAGAAAAATTCTAACAGGATTTAAAGCTAGAAACACCGCTATAATATTCCTATGGAGGAAAGAAAATCAAGAACAAACATAAAACTCTAAAATGGGAAAAATATGGTGTTTATATACATTGCAGCTAAAGTAATTACAACATAGTGCTAATATATGAAATGACATATAAATGAAACAAGAAGTCTCAAAATAGTCAAAAAATGCAAGGATTATAATAAAGGTGGATTCAAATCAGTGGGGAAACTATACTTTGTTCAATAAAAGTGTCAGGACACCTGAATAATAAAGCAGGAAAAAGAAACACATTTGGATAAATACCATATCAGGAAAAAGTCCAAGGTGAACAAATATTGAAATCTTAACATCAGAATGATAAAAGTAAGAAAAAATAGAATTTATTGTCTTAGAATTGGAAAGGTCTTTGTACACATAAAAAACACTGAAGTCACAAAAGAAAATGCTGATAAACTCAACTCTGTAAGAGAAAAATACATAGATGAAAAACCACCATAGGGAGGGGATTATGGTCAGGGTACATTGTGGTTGTCAATGGGAGTTACAAATAACAAGTTTTTTTTAAAAAATCTGCCATAAGTCCAGAAAAGTGTTTGCACATTGTATTATGTTTAACATCTAATTTCTTTAATGGATAAGAGTCAAAATCAATAATCCAAAGCAAAACAATGGACTCACAGAAAGGTTCATCAAACTATTATTAAAAATTAAGATATTCAATTTCAGTTCTGATAAGAAAAAAAATAACCTGAAATTCAGACAGGGATTAAATGGTAAGAAGGATTTTATGGAAACAAAGGGTGATGAGAGAGGGCAATTGGGGGTATCAAAGTGTATTGTATACAACATGTATGAAAATATTAAAAATTTAAAAAATTAAATGCTGATTGAAAAAACAAGCAACCAGACATAATGTGTGCCTATTGTAATAATCTTGTCAACTTAATTTAATTAAGAATCACTATGGAAGCAAATTTCTGGGTATGTCTATAAGAGAGTTACTAGGTTAGGTTAATTAAGATGGGAAGACCCACCCTAACTGTGAGTGACCCCATTCCATAGGCTGGGATCCTAAACTGAACAAAAAAGGAGAAAGCGCTGGGCGTGGTGGCACACGCCTTTAATCCCAGCACTTGGGAGGCAGAGGTAGGAGGATCGCTGTGAGTTCGAGGTCACCCTGAGACTACATAGTGAATTCCAGGCCAGCCTTGGCTAGAGCAAGACCCTACCTCAAAAAGCCAAAAAAAAAAAAAAAAAAGGAGAAAGCAAGCTGAGCACCAGCATTACTTTCTGTCTGACAGTGGAAGCAATGTGACCAGCGACCTCAGACTCTTGCTGCCATGACTTCCCTGCCATGATGTAGCTGGAACTGGGAGCCAAGACAAAAATCTTCCTTCCCTAAATTGCTTGGGTCAAGTATACAATCACAGCCACATGAAAAACACTTAATTCATATTTAGTCCCAGCTACTCAAGATGCAAACGAAGGATTGCTCAAGCACAGAAGCTCAAAGGCCAACCTAAGCAGCATCGTAGGGAGCTCTCATCGTCAAAACAATCAATGGCCATTCCCCATTGATGAGGGTCCCTTTGGAAGATGGAGGACAGGGAGGAGGATAATGGAGTCACCATTATGAATGTAAAATTAAAATAATATAAATTAAAAAATAAATTATAAAAAAATAATAATTAAAAAACAATCAATGGACAAAAAAAAAAAAACTGTAAAAAGCTATGGGCTTTCCTCTATTCCGTAAGAAAAAAATGACAAAATGTTTGTGAAACACTCTGGGATGTCCTATTGTGTCATTGTGTCTGGAATTCAGCCCCACCTTTCTAATTAAACTTCAAGATGCTGGTGCTGGGACCCCATGCCGTTTTGGGTTCTGCCAACAGGAAGGGCAGAGAATGGAAGACTCCAAAGGAAGAAGAGACTTGTTCTTCCTCATCTGCCTCCCGTTCCCATCAGCATCTCCCCAGCCCAGTAGTCACCTGCAGTGTCTTCCCAGCCATTGCAGCAGCTGAATGCAGCTCCCAGCATCTCAAGCACTTAAAGAAAAGTCAGCCTGCTCATTCTCCTCTCAGAGAAACACCAATAGACAAATAGCACACCCGCTGAAAGTCTGGTTCCAGCCCTACAGGACTCCTCTCCAAGTTCACAATACCAACCTAAGCCATCCTCCATCCTTAGAGGACAAACATTGAGAGGCTCGCCCTCTAAATTTATTTCCTAATTTCTATAATTCCTAATTCCTACAATTACTACCTCCCAATACTTCAGTGTGAACTTCTTGCCTTAGTTTTCTTCTTTACACTCTTTTTTTACATTTTATTTTATTTACTTTAGAGAGAGAGAAAGAGGCAGATGATAGATGATAGATAAATAGACAGACAGATAGGTAGATCAATAGATAGATGATTAGATAGATAGATAGATAGATAGATAGATAGATAGATAGACAGACAGACAGACAGACAGACAGACAGACAGATAGATAGATAGATAGAGAATGGGCCCATCAAGGCATCTAGCCACTGCAAAGGAACTCCAAATGTGTGCGCCACCTTGTGTAGCTGGCTTATGGTACTGGGGAATCGAACCTGGGTCCTTAGGCTTTGCGGGCAAGTGCCTTAACCACTAAGCCATCTCTCCAGCCCTTCTTTACACTTTCATACATACCTGCTTAACAAGTCTTTGTATGAAACCCTGCTAAAATTACCTAGAATGGGTTCTGATTGGATTGTGATCAAAAATGCAAAGACAGGTGAAATCTCAGATGTAATCAGAAGAAGAGCTCATTGATAAACTCCCCATGATGAATTGAATGCAAAATGGCCTTGACAAGCTCATATATTTGATTACATGGTCCCCACCTAGATTGGGGACTGTGGAACCTTTGGAAGGTGGGATCTTGGTAGAAGAAGTGGTCACTGGGGGATGGCTCTTGAACTTGTAGTCAGCTTTCTGCTTCCTGACTGCCAACACAAGGTACCCAGCTGCCCCATGATCCTGCCTTCACAGAACCACCCATGCCTTGCCTTCTCCACCAGGATGCACCAGGATCCAGAATGAATCCTTCATTCAGTACATTGTCGGGTATTCTGCCACAGTAAGAGGAAAACTAACACACTCCCCAAAAAAGCTGCCAATTAACCAGCAATTGCATTTCTAGGAATTTATTTGACAGATACACTCATATATATGCAAACTACCATGTTCAAAAGGGAAATTTAGCTTTTCATCAAAGGGAGAGATTAGAGTGAAAATTAAAAGCTCACAGCAAAGGGAATACTTTAAAATTACAATATACTCATTAGTAAAACACTGTGTAGAAATTAAAGATAATCTTTGAAAATGTCTATACTATACCAAGATGGAGTGATTCCTGAGATGTTGGCATTTATGAGCAGGAATGTGTAGAAACAGTATGCTTGTATTAAAATATTATAAGGAATCTATACATATATATATGGAGAGAGAGAGAGAGAGAGGGAGGGAGGGAGGGAGGGAGGGAGTATACACAAGAAACTGGATATCTAGGGAATAAGGACAAGAAACTTGAGTTTTACTGTCAACCCTTTTGGACCTCATGAATTTTGCAATATTTACGTGTATTACCTATACAAAAAAATGTAATTCAAAACATTAAAATACCTACTGGGGAAAAACAAAGGATTTTCCAACTCAAAACTGCAACGTGTGCAAAAATATTTATCCACTCTCTCTTTCCCAAGGCCACATTAAAAAGATGTTAAAAGAATAAAAATGATGTAAACCCACCACACTGAAGAGGACAGAAGAGAAGCTGTTAGCAAGTAAAATATTTTTATACATTTCTCCCCGAGGGAAACGTGAGTAAGCTTTTGAAGCAGAGCAGTAGAACTTGGAGTCCAGAGTATGTGAGGGCGGGAGATAGCTATGGCCAAGGAGTGGGGAGGTCTACCCAGGAGAACTAAACCAAGGAAGTCTCCAGCCTGCCTCCAAGACCCCGAACTGTAGACAGTAAAAGCCACACCTGAAAACTACGAACATTACCAATTCCACAGCCCCTCTCCATCCTTTGACCACATTTGTCGGAAAATAAGTGTTTCTCTTCCATTCCAAAAGTAGACACAAACAAAGAGTACTTTTCTAAGGAAAATGACCAACAACGAAGGGAGACAGTGATGGTTTGGGGGTTTCAAAGGTTTGAGGAGCCTATTGAACTGTATAATTTAAGAATGTCCAGCAAAAAGGCAGCCCCACCACATTCTTCTCTCACACACACACAGAGACACCCACACTGGACTTTTCCATAGTCTTATTTTTAAATATGACGGTTAATCAAAGTCCATGCATGTGAGCTCTAGGTATACAATTTGGCAGTATACTGAGAGAAAGAAGGAAAAAGTTAACACTGGAGAACAGGGAATGGAAGAGAATTTAGAAATAAAATACTAAGTTAGGTATTATAGATGAATAGCATCATTTACTCAGGATGGTGAGGCAAAGGAATCTTAAGTACCAGGTCAGTACTATATAAAGCAAGACCAAAACAACAGAGATAGACTAATAATTTGCAGATATAATATCTACTAATGGGAAAATCAAAAAATAAGGTACTTAAAAATAAAAATAAAAATTGAGAGCCGAGTGTGGTGGTGCACGCCTTTAATCCCAGCACTTGGGAGGCAGAGGTAGCCACCCTGAGGCTGTATACAGAGTGAATTCTAGGTCAGCCTGGGCTAGAGTGAGACCCAACCTCAAAAAATTAATTAATTAACTAATTAATTAAGTGGGCTGGGAAGATTGCTTAGTGGTTAAAGCACTTGCCTTAGGACCTATGTTCTACTCCACAGATCCCACGTTAAACAGATGCACAAAGGTGAGGCAAGCACAAGGTGGCACATGCCCACTAGGTGGCGCAATCGTCTGGAGTTCCATTGCAGTGGCTGATGCCCTGGCACACCAGTTCCCTATCTCTGTATCTCTCTCTGTGTGTCTCTCTAAATCTCTCTAAAATAAAAATTAAATAAATAAGTAAATTATAATTGCCAGGCTAGAGAGTTGATCCACTGGTTAAGTCACTTTCTTGCAAAGCCTAATGGCCTGGGTTCACTTCCTAGTACCCACATAAAGCCAGTTTCACAAAGTGAAGCATGCATCTGAAGTTCCTTTACAGTGGCAGAAGGACCTGATGTGTCCCTGTTTATTCTTTCTCTGTGCATCTCATTCTCTCCTTGCAAAAAAATGAAATATTTAAAAATGTAATTGCCAAATTAAACATTGTTATGAGTGATGGATTAAAATATAAAATGAGGAGAATCTTTCTGAAAATGTAACCACTAAGATTGTCCCAAAAGTTCCATTATCCAACCAGTATAAATTCCAGTACAAGAGAGCAGAGACTGGGTAATAATGAAAAATAATAAAAGAAATTTCCACAATTTGGCAACAAATTTTCCAAGCTGAGATTGTCCACCACAGATGCAAAACACCAAATAAAGGATGAAAATGCTCACATTGGCTTCCAAATTCTTGAAATTTCAGAATACCAAGGATAAAGAAAAAAATCCAAAATTATCTTGAGAGGAAAAAAAAATCAGTTCACCAAATTATGAAAAAAATGGTTGATAACAGACTTGGAAAATCAGCATAATATTTAAAAGAGAAGATCATTCCTTCACATTAATAAGAAAAATAAAACATTTTCAACTTAGAATTTGATATCCATTTTTATATTAATCCATGTGAGAGTAGAACAAAGACATTTTCAGACATGTAAGAACTTTCATACTCTTCTTCAGAAAATTACTTTAAGACATGCTCCAGTAAAGCTAAGAGGTAAACCAAAAAAAAAAAAGGAAGATGAGATCAAAGAAACTGGAACTCCAACATAGAAGAGTAATGAAAGGAAGACTCAAAATGACATCTGTTAGGGCAACCCAAATAAACATCAGCCCAGATTAGAGAGAAAGAGCAGTTGGCTTCAAAAATAAGGCATCATGGGTGTGCAAGGAGTAGAAGAATATCTTTTACTTGGTAGTATCAAAGACGGACAATATAAAAAAAAAGATTAGAAATTCTAACAAATAGCAACAATGATGAGCTAGGAAGAAATTGTAATTGAACCACATCATTTGGCTCTACAGTGAACAATATTCACAAAATCATAATCATGAGTTTTAGCTTTTAAAATCAACCTGTAGACAAAGCTTGTAATTTTTATTCTGTTAAGATTAGATGATAAACTTCATAGGTGATTTGAAAATGTAACATATATGAAGAGAAAAGAGCCAAGAACATAAGTCATTTTAAACGTTCAAAGAACTTCAAGAAACAGAACAAGGGGTAGTATAATGAGACAAAGGGCTGTGATTTCCTTTAAAACACTTTTGTTATTAATTTTCATCTTTTTTGGTTTTGTTTTGTTATTTGGTGAGTGCTTTTTACCATTGTTTTGTGTTTGCAGTACTGAGACTCAAACTCAGAGCCTTGACCAAATTAGGAAAACTTGTTTGACCACTGAGCTACATCTCCAGACCTCATCTTTTTATTATTACAAGGATCAATGAATTGAATAAATCATAAATATATGTATTATTTTTTTATTTATTTGCAAGAGAGAGAGAATGGGCATGCCAGGGCCTCTTGCCACTGCAAAGGAACTCTAGACACAAGTGCCACTTTGTGCACCTGGCTTTACATTGGTACTGGGGAATCAAACCCAGGGCAGCAGACTTTGCAAACAAGCATTAACCACTGATCATTCTCTCCAGCCTGTATGTATTAAATTTTTAAGGTTTTACTTCTCACATTTGTGAGGTGCTGGGCATGAACGTTTCGAGTAAACGTGGAATATGTGAGCAAGACAAATGAATATTTTATGAGGTTTTATCAACCTGCTCTGGGTTCAATTCCCAGTGCAAAAAAAAGGAGCTGATATAAACTTAATTGTCCTTCCAAGATACTCAAAATGCACCAAAGCAGAAATCCCGAAGCTACTAAGAGCTCAACACAAAAGTAGATTTAAAGCATATCCACCAAGGCTCAAGTAATTTTATGGAGGAAGAGGTGGAAAGAATGCAAGAGCCACAGGGTGGGAGGGAATATCCAGAGACATTGCCCCCAACAATGACTGACTGCAGCTCTCACATTTCACAACCCACAATGCCATGGTGAATGAATACCAGCAATCCCACTATGGAGGGCCCTTAGTGGAGTGGGAGCAGGGAGGAGGGAAATGATGGTACCAACACATGATGTATCAAAACAAAGTTTCTACTTAAAAACAAAAAAAGAAATGGACACTTTGAAAAGTATATGAGATTTCCTAGAACAAAAACAAAACTGTTTTTTCAAAGTGAGTTAAAACAGAAAAGGCAAAAGCAGGAAGAAGAAAAAAGTAGTACATGAGAAGACCTGATCAAAACCTCACATCTATGGGTTTGAGGCCAGCCCAGGCTATATAGTCAATTCCAAACTGTTGTGGTTTGAATATGAAATGCCCCCCCATAAGTTCATGTGTTTGAACACTTGGTTCACAGCTAGTAGCACTATTTCATGTTATATACACTTTAGGCAAGGGAGCTTGAAGGACGTGGATCACTAGGGGTGAGCACTGAGATTTTATAGTCTGAATCCACTTCATGTTACTTCTCTGCTTCCTGACTGCCAGTGCAATGTGATCAGCTGGCCTCCCACTCCTGCTGCCATGACTCGCCACCATAATGGAATGTATCCTGAAACTATAAGCTGAACTAAACCTTTCCTTCCCTAGGCTGTTTCGTGTCAGGTATTTTGTCCCAGCAAATAATAAAGTTACTAAAACACAGGCCAGCCTGATCTACAGGGTAAGACTATCTCAAAAAAAAAAAAAATAGGGGCTGGAGAGATGGCTTAGCATTTAAGGCATTTGCCTGCAAAGCCAAAGAATCCCAGTTCGATTCTCTCTCTCTCTCCCTCTTCCTAATAAATAAATAGTAATAATATATTTATCTTTATTCAATAGTAATACTTCTTTTTATTTCTTTTTTTAATATTTTATTTTATTTATTTGCAAGCAGAGAGAGAAATAGAAGAGAGGTAGACAGAGAGAATGGGCATGCTAGGGCCTCTAGCCACTGTAAACAAACAAACTCCAGGTGCATGTGCCCCTTGTGCATCTGGCTTACGTGGGTCCTGGAGAATCGAACCAGGATCCTTTGGCTTCGCAGGCAAATACCTTAACTGCTAAGCCATTTCTCCAGCCCCTATCTATTTATTTTACCTATATATGATTTGATCCAATAATGCAGTTAGCATACAAATTGAAAGGAGATTTTATTTTGCTTCCAGAGTTTATCAAGAATGTCTCATCAGGCTAGAGAGTTGGTTTAGCAGGTAAGGCACTTGCCTATGAAGCCTAAGGACCCAGGTTTGACTCTTCAGATCCCATGTAAGCCATACACACAAGGTGACATGCAAGATCACACATGAATACAAGGTGGTACATGCATCTGCAGTACAATTTCAGTGGCTAGAGGCCCTGGCATGCCAATTTTCTCTCCTTGCTCTCACACACACTCTCTCTCATAAAAAAATATATTTTAAAAAAAGAATGGCTCATCACTTCAAAAAGTTAGTTGACCAATAATAAGTTCATTCTCAACAACCCTTCTCATCCATGTGCAGTGGCCTAAAGCTTCTTAAATGTGGGTCACAACCCACATCAGGAGGGTTACCACAAACTGAATGTGGAATCAAAAAAAAAAAAAATTGGCAGCACTAAATGTTTCTGAACATGCAATAAAAAAATTATTTCAAAATCAAACACATAATGAATCTAAGGTGTTTGGGGCATTATGTGACCTCCCTGCACTTTTGGGTCTGAACATACAACATATCTACCTTACACTGAACATGCCTGCACACCATGCAATGCCAACAAACATTATCTGAAACACCAATGTTCAGTTTAGGGACTTGTGTGCATAATTAATTGCAATATTTTCACTTAACATAAAAGTTTTCTTCTTTTTATATATATTTTATTAGTTATGTATATAGTATTTATACAGCCATGATGGTATCATCGTTAGCCTTCTCCCTGTCCTCTCCCCATGGGTAATGTGGGTCTTGCTTTATGGGGGGGGTAGCCATCAGTTATTCGGGAGAGGCAATGACTCTGTGCATAATGACCCAACTCATGGCTTTACCAATCTTTCCGCCCTCTCCCCAGAACTTCCCTGAGCCATGTTGGGTTCATTTTAGGTCTATTTCAGTGATGAGGTTTTGGGAGTCTCTGTGTCTGTGGATATCTGATTTGGTAGGGGTTGAGTGTTCTTTGTGTCTATCTCCTTCACCCTTGTGCTGGTACCAGGTTCACCAATAAAGCAGCACGAGTTTTCTTCTTTAGAAACATAGTAGTTTAATTATTTAAAAAAACAAAGGCTTAATATTTTCCTACCACCATTCCTTAGTATGTAAGTCTCATATTAGTATAGCTTTGGATTGTATTGTGTTAGAATGGTTGATTTTAAAAATTACTGTTTGAACTACTGCTTCTCAAACTTTTCCATAAAATAGAAAAGGAAGGAATTCTACCAAACTCCTTCTATGAAGCTAGCATCACCCTGATATCAAAACCAGACAAAGACAGAACAAAAAAAGAAAATTACAGACCAATCTTCCTCATGAACATAGATGCAAAAATTCTCAACAAAACATTAGCAAACAGACTATAAGAGTATATCAGAAAGATTATTCACACTGACCAAGTAGGCTTTATTCCAAAGATGCAGGGATGGTTCAACACACACAAATCGATAAATGTAATACACTATATAAATGGACTGAAGGACAAAAATCACATGATCATCTCAATAGATACAGAAAAGGCATTCGACAAAATCCAATATCTTTTCATGGTAAAAGTCCTACAGAAACTGGGAATAGAAGGAATATATCTTAACATAATAAAGGTTGTTTATGACAAGCCTATAGCCAACATAATACTAAATGGGGAAAAGTTGGAGCTTTTCCACTAAATTCAGGAACAAGACAAATTTATCTTAATTTTAATAAATGATAAAAACACACATATATATATATGAATTGTTTTAAAATAAATAAGTAAGTGGGGACTGGAGAGATGGATCAGGGGCTGAGGCACTTGCTTGCAAAGTCTGACAACCCTGATTTGATTCCCCAGTACCCATGCAAAGCCAGATGCACAAAGTGGCATATTCATCTGGAGTCTGCAGTGGCAGAAGGCCCTGGTGCACCCATATTCACACTCTGCCTCTTTGTCTGTCTCTCTCAAATAAATAGATAAAAATATTAAAAATGAATAAATGGGGCTGGAGGGATGGCTGAGCGGTTAAGGCGTTTGCCTGCAAAGCCAAAGGACCCAGGTTTGATTCCCTAGGCACCCATGTTAAACAGATGCACAAGGGGGCGCAGGCATTGGAGTTCGTTTGCAGTGGTTGGAGGCCTGGCATACCCATTCTCTCTCTCTCTCTCTCTCTCTCTCTCTCTCTCTCTCTCTCTTTCTCTCTCTCTCTCTCCCTCTTTCTCTGTCAAATAAATAAATAAAAATAAAATGTTTTTTTAGAATGAATAAATGGCAAAGTTATACATATAGATGTCAAAACAGTTTTAGAATAAATTTCTCTGTGTTTTATTATCAGTAATATTTGAATTGTATACCTATTTTATATAACTGTATGCCCAGGGTCATGAATATTTCTCCAGGATAAAGAGGCTGTAAAGAGAAAAGGTTTAAGAAGCCCTGTGTGAGGCCACTATGTGGTTGTTGAATTCACAGTGATTCTGTGTCCAGACACAAGCATCCAGGCCCTTCACTAGATGATATGCTGAAGTCACACTCAAACATTTTCGTATTGACACACAGTATTTTTCATAAAATGATTTCCTTTTATTGATTTTTTATTGTAATTTAAGAATTATCTTAATATGCTTAAGTTATTTGTGTGATTGGCAGGTTATATTACATACAGATTTCATTTCACAATAAGAAGAGGATGTTAAAAATAATTGAATTTAGGCCTGGCATGGTGGCACACACTTTTAATCCCAGAACTCACACTCAGAAGGCAGAGGTAGGGGAATCACTGTGAGTTCAAGACCAGCCTGGGACTACAGAGTAAGTACTAGATCATCCTGGGCTAGAGTGAGACCCTACCTTGAAAAACTAAAATAATAATAATAATCATCATCATCATCATAGAATTTGATAGTACTGAAATTTATAGATGAGTGCAGTTATCTAAAGCTCCTAAGAATATATTTCTCTTCCTTTAGTAGTTTCTGTTTTAAGTATCTCATATTCATATGGAATAGTTCGCATTCACTTGATAGTTATCTGGTGATGAAGAAAGATTGAGGGCAAATGTGTGTGTGTGTGTGTGTGTGTGTGTGTGTGTGTGTGTGTGTGTGTGTGAGAGAGAGAGAGCAAGCACGAGCCTGTCTTTTTGTTCCTGCACAGAGGTCAGAGGCAAGGAGTGTAGATGTCCCAGGTACCTAGTGGATCTGCATCAACATTAGTTGACCAAGTGGGATAAAGATCCCAACAACTATGGCCATTGCCATAAACATGCCTTTAAATACCTGTTATTTAATAGCCAACCCATACTTTACTACATGTCAATATTATTTCTTGCTCATACCATTCTAAAGAATTTAGAATTGCATTGCAAAGATTCTCCACCAGGAACAGTTTTACTGCATGTTCACATTTTACTGAAGTCTCACCCCCTCCTTAGTAGTTCATCTCTTGCTGTCCTCACTGTTTCCTAGAAAGGGTAAATGGCTCCTATCATTATTCCCTCATCCTTGAATAGCACCACACCTGCACCCATGGGAGCATAACTATTCATTAATAGGCTCCCTCTCCTCCTAGACTAAGACTACTAAGGACAAGGACTACCTCATTTATGTCTTTCCATAGGATTTGGCCAAGTAGAGGCTTTGAGATTGCATGCATCAGCTCAGCAGGGAACAGGATGTCAAAACGAAGGATTTCCTTTAAAAAAAATCACAAAAAGGGGGGCTGTAGAGATGGCTTAGTGGTTAAGGGGTATGCCTGAGAAGTCTAAGGACCCTGGTTTGATTCTCCAGGTCCCACATAAGCCAGATGCACAAGGGGATGCACACATTTGCAGTGGCTAGAGGCCCTGGCGCACCTATTCTCACTCTCCCTCTCTCTGTTTCTAATAAATAAATAATTTTTTTAAAATCCACAAAAGAATTCTACTCTTCATAGTTCTCATTCTTAGCATTTCCTCATAGACACATGTATCCTATTTATCTATAACGTACAAAGTCATTTTTGTACTGGGTTTGCAGAACTACAGAACTAGTCTCCGGACACATTTGCAGTGGGGATTCTCACCACCATATCTCTTGTAGGCAGCTGCTTATCTCGTCAGCACTACAAGTGTCAGGGAAAGCCTTCTATTGTCAGTATCCTCTCACGTCTTGTTTGGATGCCTCTAGGAGCTGCTCTTTCTTTTGTCCTCCTTTGAGTGTCTCAATGCCTGCCGTGGTCCGTGGAACAGAAATGGCACTACAGGTCCGCCACACCATTTTGTCTTTCTTCTTCCTTGTTGCCTCTCTGTTCCTTCTCTCCCTCTTCTGTTGCTTCCTACACAGTAGCTCGGGCTAGACTCCTACTGAGGGCTGCTCTCACACATCAGCCTGCCTTGCTGACACTGCACTTGAAACTATAAAAGCCTGGGAAGGAGGGTTGCTCCCACTGCTTTCCCATCACCTTCAAGGTCCCTTTTAGAAGCATCAACCTGGACCCCTTTGCTCATTACAGGACCTCCTTCCTGGCTTCTCTTCCATCCTCTGAGACTGCCACCTAATCATGATCACCACATAGACCTCCTCTTTAAGTGAGAGCCACACTGCACTCTCTGTGAGAGAACTCCTGCTTCATATTGATAGCATCTTGCACCCACATCCAATACCCAAGCATACTCCAGTGTGGCATTTTCTTTTCAAGAGTCATAAGCTCCATTTCAGAGCCTTAAAATATAAACCCTGTTCTGGTCATAATTTTGAACTGGCAACACGTCAAACCCACAACCCAACACAGCATTTCCCATTGCCTTCAGGTTACAGGGCCTCTGAGTCTGGATAGAAAGAGCCCTGCTAGCTTATGCTCATTTCTATCCACAGGAGCAAAAGACACATGCTGGATTTGACTAGTTTTGGTAAGTGAATAGCAAATATGGATGAAATCCCTTCAAGAGAGTGAAATGATACAGGAAAAAATGAGTTAAAAATAATATTTTTAGTATGACCCAGCTATTCTACTTCTGTGTATATACTCAAAATTCTACCACAGACATCTTGCACACCCGTGTAATGCTACACTATTCATAATTCCTAAGACATGAAACCAGCCTATATGTCCATAAACATATGAATGAAAAATGAAAGTGTGGTTAATATAAACTGTAGGATTTTATTCAGCCATTAAAAAAAATGAAATCATGGGGGCTGGAGAGATGGCTTAGCGGTTAAGCATTTGCCTGTGAAGCCTAAAAACCCAGTTCAAGGCTCGATTCCCCAGTACCCATGTAAGCGAGATGCACAAGATAGCGCATGCATCTGGAGTTTGTTCACAGTGGCTAGAGGCCCTTCTCTCTCTCTCTCTCTGTCTCTCTTTCTCTCCCTCTTTCTCTCTCTGTCTGTTTGTTGCTCTCCAACAAATAAATAAAAATAAAACAAAAAATTTTTAATGAAATCATGATTTTAGCAGAAAAATGGATAAAATTGGAAATCAGTATGTTAAGTGAAATAAACCATCCTCACACAAATATCACATTTCCTCCTTCATGGAGAACCTAGATGTGTTTGTGTGTGTGTGTGTGTGTGTGTGTGTGTGTGTGTGTGTGTGTGTGTTCCTGCATTCAGGAAAAGGGTCGTGTAACTAGAGAGGGTTCCATAAAAAAGGAAGAAGAGATCTTGAGGGATGAAAGCAGTGGAATGCATGTGACATAAAAGTGTTGTCAGTGGAAGGAAGCAATCAGCAAGCGGGGAAACAGGAGGTCAGGGGAAGCCACTGGGGGAGGGAAAACATCAGAACAACACATGGACGTGCCACAGTGAAACCCATTACTTTGTATGCTAATTTAAAATATTAACAAAAAACCTGCACCATAAAGAGAATAAAAATATAATCTAAGGCTCCCCAGAATACCTTGAGCAATTTGTTAACAACTCATTTACCATCTGGTAGAAAAGAGAAAATTGGGCCAGCCAGCTTGGTGGAATTTTTAAACTCTCCCAGATTTTGTTTTCCTTGTATTCCAGTGACGACCTTCCCCTTCCTTCACTCTCCTTCTTACAAATCTCTATGACTAACAATACTATCCCCTATACCCTATGCTAATTTGTCATTAACTCGGGGAAATTGTCTAGGCCTATGCTACCCTAGCCTCCTATAGCTCCTTAAATTTTCATTAAAATTAAATAAAATTTAAATACAATTCTCAATAGCACTAGTCATAATTCACATGTTCAGTAGTCACCCATGGGTAGTGGTGACCACATAAGGCAAAGCAATTCAGAACAGCTCCCTCCTCTCCAGAAGTCCTACCAAACAGGACTGGTTGGAAGGAATTCCCACTCCAGTCTAGGCTGATTAAAGACATTTTGTAATGGCGATCTAGAAAGGTAACATTGCCACAGAGGATTTATAAAACTCAGAGCTAAAATGTCTTGCCCTTTTAAATGTGGCTGAAACTCTTGGTGCTGTAGAGGAAAATTCAAGCTTCACACATACCCCCCACACACACACACAAAGAAGCTGTGACTGGGGTGTAGATGTGTGTGGACACTGATGAGATGAAACAGGAAAAAGTCCAAATATCTTGTATGGGGCTGGGAAGATGATCCAATCAGAAATGTGCTTGCCTCACGAGCATGAGGACTTGAGTTTAATCCCCAGTACCTACATGAAAATGTCAGGCATAGTGGCATGCACTTATAATCCTAGCAGTGGCCGAGACAGGAGAATCCCTGGGGCTCCGGACAGCCAGTCTAGCCTGACTGGTGAGCTCCATGTGCATGGCATTCCTGAGCATGGCATCCAGTGCTGCCCTCTGGCCTCCACATGCACACATCCACATGTGCATAAGCACCTCCACACACATCTATGCACACATGTGAATAAAAACCATGTCGGCCAGGCATGGTGGCGCACGCCTTTAATCCCAGCACTCGGGAGGCAGAGGTAGGAGGATCACCATGACTTCGAGGCCACCCTGAGACTACATAGTGAATTCCAGGTCAGCCTAGGCTAGAGTGAGACCCTACCGCAAAAAAACAAAAAATAAATTAATAAATTTAATTTAATTTAATTTAAAAACATGTTGATAGAATAAGAGAAAGGACCTTGTTGCAAATGAAGTGAACAGAAAGGACTCCTCAGAGAAGACTTGAAAGGCAGCATGGTCTGATGACATTAGGAATGACATCAGTGTGTCCTCAATTCTCCAAGCCAGCCTTTTTGAGACAACGCCCTGGAGTCAACTGTGAAAGGATGGTGAGTGGGGCTCAGGCTAGAAGAACTAGGGTAGACACTCAGCCGAGAGGACCAGTAGCTACTATCTCACACATGTACCGTGGCATAGATTAACTTATCCATTCATAGAGCTTCAAGATATAAGGCTAGCCACAACCCAGCCTAGCTCTTTAAGTTTTCATCATTCCTCCCTAAAGTCTCAGCAGTGTCTTCCCTGATTCGGATGCACAAACTAAATTGTGGTCTGTTGCCTGAAGCCTCTGAATATTCTACCATAGATGAAAAAGGATTTTATGGGTGTAAAAAGGATCTTGAAATAGAAGTACTAGCCTGGATCATACAGATGGACTCAAGTGATATCAAAGTTCCTTATAAAAAGGAGGCAGGAGGTCAAAGAGAAGAGAAAAATGCCATACCCTTAACACTACGTGGACATCCCCAATTTGCTCAAAGAAAATTAAAGGAACATATTCTCACCTAGACCCTCTAGGAGAAAGATAACCCTGTGGCCTTATTCCCTGCCAGCAAATTGATGTGTGAGTCTGTTAGAAATCTAGGGCATTTCGAGGATTCACAATCCCTACAGGCATGTTGGAAGCCCTGGGAAAATCCATTCTGTCCACCATGATAAGAAAAAATAGGTATTCAAAATATTAATAAGCAGTTTTTAACTGTTTTATTTATTTATTTACTTACTTACTTACTTATTTAGGAGAGAGAGAAAGAAAGAGGCAGGTAGAGAGAAAGAGAATGGACATATCAGGGCCTCTAGCCAGCAAATTCCAGACATATGCACCACCTTGTGCATCTGACTTACATGGGTCCTGGGGAATTGAATCTCCTTCTTAGGCTTCACAGACAAGTGCCTTAACCACTAAGCCATCTCTCTAATTCTTAGAAAGCATTTTTAACCCAGCCCAGCATTATTTACAGGGATAAACAATTAGAAATAAACAAAACTCATTCTTCCTATTAATTTAAGCCAGAATCTCTCAGCTGCTTTGTTTTCCTGACTTCCAGTTGACTCTTCCCCCTGCAAGCACCTCTCAAATCTAACATTACTGCCTTTGACCTATTTATCTACACCGCAATATCCAACACTCCTCTGAGTGATGTCTTCACAGCTACCCTGTCCCCCTCCATACTTGTTTTCTTGAAGCAGGTGGAGGCAGAATTCTGAAATAAAACTTGAACACTTAAAACACTTCAGGGGCTGCTGTATTTTCATTCACTTTCACCTGCATGAAAGCCACTCAAGGTGACTTGGGCAAATACGGGCTTATTTCCCTCACTCCATCAGCGGTCTGAGTGGAGAGAGTTTGGTATGGATATGGGAGCCTCACTAGGTCATCAGCAAACAAGATGGCTGTCTTCCTGTTCCACTGTCCCAGCAGACGCCCTCTGGCATCAACCACCAGGAAGAAGGCAGAGGAGGTAAAGCAGCAGCAGTGAGAGGCCTCTCCTGGCAAGCCAAAGGCCAGATGTGGGTGTCAGGGCCCCTCCCAAGTCCAAGAGCTGCTGAGATGTAAAGAATTCTAACTTCCCAGTCAATGTAGAAAAGACAGGAAAAAGAAATATGAGATTGGAATGGGAGTTAAATGGGCCAGCTCTCTCAACTCCAAGGACCTTAAGATGCATTACAAGCTCCTTGGTTACCAAAGTCCTATTTATGATGCATTACAAGCTCCTTGGTAACCAAGGCGCTATTTAATCCACTGCCTCATTTCTCCCTGCACTCCACTTTGAACCTCAGTGTCATAGCTTGTTTGTATTTCAGTTCTTAAAACATGACAGATCCTTTCTTACTCAAAAATGTTTGTACATGCTACTCATTGTGGCCCACATCCTTATTGGCTAGCTAACTCCTGGCCATTTTTTAGTGTCAATTTCCATAAAACACCTTCTACGAATGATTTCTGCACCACTCAAGAGAGGGTTAGGTAACCCTCCCAAACTTATTCACGGAGCTGTCATTGGCTGTGGTCTGTGCATATTGTCCACGATGATGAAGTTCTTAAGGACGGTGATCAGGCCCTGCCATGATCAGTATTTTATATTCAGTGTCTCAGCCACTGCTGGTTAATTAAATGTGCCTCATAAAGAAAACTTAAGGAATGATTACTACCTCACTTATTATTAAATTATTAAATACTTATTTTTGCAAGTCTTAAACATTTTATATATGTGTATATATGTATATATATAGTCTTATATTTCTATTCCAAGAAAATGGCACTGAGCTTCCTCATCTCAAGTTTGCAGTATCAACAACAGAAGCTGTTAAAGAAAATTCCCTACTGAACATTTGTTTTCCAAAATTCTGAGCTCCTGCAGAAGTTATGTTGGAAGCTAGAAGAGGCAGACATATGGAGGCATCCAGGAAGGATGGAGACAATACCCGAGTGAGGAGAGGGGCAGAGCCTTGCAAATCCAGTGGACATCAGGGATCCTGACTCTACTCTCTGCCCACCTAGTGCTGTAGAAGCAGAGTCCTGAGAGGATGACTCCAGATGTACCTCCTGAGCAATCCCAATCAGGAACAAATATTTTACCTGTGGCCTTCTTGGCAGATGCAGTAGAACTGCAGACTTTAAGGGTCTAAGTGGGCTTGGACAATTGTCTTACCAGTGGTACCCACTGGGCTTCCCTGACATCTGAGTATCAGTGGAAGACTCCATAGACCCTCTACATACTGGGGAAATGGGCAGGAAACTCTTGTGGTGACTAAACTAGAAATTTTCAGTAATAATATAAGAGAGACAACGAGAGAGTTACTTAATTTGATTTAAAACAAATAGAGATGTGACATTTCTTGCTCACCTGAGTTTATTGAATAAGATTTATATTCACCACATAAATGGATGGCTTAGTGATTTATGCTACATCCATGTGATGGATGAAATAATAAGCAGTCGTTCAAACAGAGAAAAAAGCCTCACAGTGACAAAGTTCTATAAATGCTGCTTATTACCTGCTTTGATTCAGTCTGGACACTCCTATTTTAACCTAAAAATCTGGATCCATAGAGTCGAGATCTCTCAATACAAGAATATCTTAAAGATCTTTACAAAAATCTTTAGAAAAGTGGCAAATGGATCCGTTGAGGGTGGCTGCACTCACATGCCATAATGAGAACAATGTGTTTATTGCACAATGCAGTCATAATTACACGGCCTTTCAGTTTAGACGACATGTAATGATTCTCCTCTTCTGTCCCAGCTCACTGAGGAAAAAGAGAGTTCTCCTTTCCCACAAAATAAAATAAACCAAAGTCTCTGCTGGTCACTTTCTGAGTCCTGCACTATTGCAAAATCCCACACAGCATCTGCTTTGATTGGATAACTTGATTATCAAGCCTTAGTGTGTGCTTGTTCGCCTACTCAAAATAAAACTCGAGTACTTATGATACTCAGTTTCTGTCTTAATCCCTTTTGTGCAGCTAGAACAGAATACCACAGACTATATCATTTGCAATTAATAAGTATTTGTTTCTCACAGTTTGGGAAGCTGGGGAGTCATAGATCAAAGGGTCTGTATCTGACAAGGGCCTTCTAACTACATCATCCTGTGGTGGAAGGAGAAAGGGCAAAAAAAAAAAAAAGATAAAGAGAAAAGCATGCAAGATATGGGGGTGAACTTTTCATCAGAAACCCGCTCCCATAACAACCAACCCACCCCCATACTGACAGCGCTGATCCGTTCATGACTTCATCACTCTGAAAGGCCCCATCCCTCATCACTACTGCACTGGGGGCTAAGCTTGTAAGAGATGAACTTTTGGGGACACATTCCAATCATAAATAGCATTCCAATCACAGCCATCTCTATTGATTTTTCTGTGGTATCTGACTTTCCTAGGCCTCGCCAACCTGGAAAAAAGATTTCGCATTTAATTAAATTCTTCGTGGCTCTTTCCCTAGCTCCAGAGTTGTATCATCTATTTCTAAGAGTCCCTAGACAGGATGATATGAGCTCTGTTCCCTCTTGGGTTTTCATTATCATCCACCTTTCTGAAGTTCATGAATTCTCTCTCAGGTGGTGTCTCACCCTGTCACCATGACCCTCTGTGTTTAATCCATGTTATCCTTGGAGCTCGCACAGGCTGTTCATACCAGGTGCCAAAGCTGGAGCTCTCCCCCACATGGAGGCAGCAAAGAAGACTTGTTACCTGTCACTGTGAAAGAGAAGAGACTCGTCTCTTCCCCACTCGACAGAGCAACATGTCTACATCACCTGTCACTCCCACTTGGTTGAGTTCTTCCTCCAAAAGTCTCAAGAATCTATACACGGGGACTAAGGCAGGAAAAAAGCCAGTTTGAGATATACACTAAGATGTCTACCTAGTCAGGTGTTTTCCAAATGTCCCCAAAATATCCCGGGGCCAACTCTTTACAGACCACGTTCTACTTTGTTAGAGACATCCTATTTCCATCTTATGGTTTCTGCTGTACACACAAGCTAAAAATTTGAATTACTTTTTATTTGAGAGAGACACAGAGAAAGAGAGAGACAGAGAGGAAGAGGCAGAAAGAGAGAGAATGCCAGGGGCTGGGCCTCTCAGCCACTGTGAACGAATTCTAGATGTGTGCGCCCCCTTGTGGACAAGTTCTGCATTGCACCCTTGCATCACTACGTCTGGCTAAAGGTGGGACCTGGAGGTCGAACAGGCGTTCTTAGGCTTGGCGGGCAGAGGCCTTAATCACTAAGCCATCTCTCCAACTGTTGAATTACTTTTATGGTAGACTTTTTATGTATGTGTGTATGCCTGTGTATTCATGTGTGTGCAGATATGTGGCTGCACATGGGTATGAACATGCATGTGGAGGGCAGGGAACAACCTTTGTGTCATCCTCAGGAACACGGTCCATCTTTTTCTTTTTTTCTTTCTTTCTTTCTTTCTTTCTTTCTTTCTTTCTTTCTTTTTTTTTGGCAGAGGGAGCAGGAAACAGGGTCTTTCATTGGCATGGTGCTTAATTAGGTTAAACTGGCTAACGAGCAAAATCTGAGGATCCTCCTGTCTCCACCTCCCCAGCATTGATATTATAGGCATGCACCACAATACCCAGAATTTTTATGTGGGGTGTGGGAATTGAACTCAGGCCCTCATTCTTGTGAAGCAAGCATTCTACTGAGTGATCTATCTCCCCAGCCACTTAGACTACTTGTTTGTAATCTCAGTCCCCTTCATCTCTCTCTCTCTCCAAACCATAGACACAAAAGCAAGATATCCTCTCTGATAACCAGAATCCCCTGATATTTACATAGAGCTTTGAGTAATGTTTACAGAATATTCATGTCTTTCTCTTTTCTCCCTCTCCGATTGAAAAATCTGAAGCAGTAGCTGATTCCACTGTTCTCTGTTCTTAATTGAACACCATGAAGTGATTTTTTAAAAAATCAGAGACTTTCACCATAAATGGATCAGAAAATATTATTCATTGAGGAGTCATGTCCTGTTAATCACAATTTTTTTCTCAGATATTCCCCAATTAGTCAAAAGAAAAATACATGTGCTCTTCAGTTACATTCAAAATCTCATCACCTCTGAATTATTTCTTTACCCATCTTCCATCCTCCATCTCCCTTCCCTTAATTCAAGGATAAAATAACTATTAGTGAGTAGTAGTTCAACGTTCACTGGCCCGTGCTAACATATATCTTACAGGAATGAGTTTGTTTATGTGTTCCCCACCTATGAGCTGTAGGGCTGAGACTGCCCGTCTTCTCTGATTCATTAGCCCACTCATCCCATGGACATCTTCATTTCACTGTGTGCCAGACACTATTTTGAGTCCCATTTATATCAGTTATGTCTCAAAAGACATTACATTACTTCGTTTTGCCTAAGCAAAGGGGAATAAAAAGAATTAAGAAATGAGTAATTACCCAGTTCCCTCCCAAAAAAACAGAAAAGCTTTCATTCTTCAGTTGTTTCTTCCTAGTACTTCTTCCATGACACACGGAGTAGTGTCATCAGTCTCCAGTGCTTCTCACCTCTCCAAAGTCTTCAAGTCAAGGATTCCGTAAGCATCTCTACATGGGAAAGGAAAACTGGATTTGGCGGCTCTAGCTCTGTCCTGAAATTAACATTCCCAACATGCTTTTCCATCTTTAAGACTTTATGGTCTTGGAGATTCCCCAATCCCACTTTTGACTGAACCTTCTCCAAAAAAAAATTGGAAGCAAGTCTTTCTCTCAGTTCTCCATAATTTTTCATATTATAAATGTAATTTTTAAATCATTATTAAAAATAAAAGCAAAAGGGGCCGGGCGTGGTGGCACATGCCTTTAATCCCAGCACTCGGGAGGCAGAGGTAGGAGGATTGCCATGAGTTCAAGGCCACCCTGAGACTACGTAGTGAACTCCAGGTCAGCCTGAGTTACAGTGAGACCCTATCTTGAAAACCCAAAAAATAAAGTAAAATAAAATAAATAAATAAAAACAAAAGGGGTGGAGAGATAGTTTAGTGGTTAAAGCACTTGCCTACAAAGCCTAAGGACCCATGTTCAACTCTTCAGATCCCACATAACCCAAAGGCACAAGGTGATACAAGCATGCACGGTTGCACATGTGCACAAGGTAGCATATGTGTCTGGAATCCGATTACAGTGGCTGAAGACCTTGGCATGCCAATTCTCTTTCTCTCTCTCTCTCCCTCCCTCTCTCTCTGTCTCTCATAATAAAGGCCAGTCTGTTGGGCTTGCCTCAAAAAAATAAAAATTAGCTTTTAATCCCAGCACTTGGGAGGCAGAGGTAGGAGGATCGCAGTTAGTTCGAGGCCACCCTGAGACTACATAGTGAATTCCAGATCAGCCTGACCTAGAGTGAGACCCTACCTCGGAAAACAAATAATAATAATAATAATAATAATAATAATAATAATAAATAAAAATAAAAATTTAAAATAAAGAGAAAGTTAGATCTGGTTTGTGGCTCACAGTATTCTTAGATCCCATAGGTCCTGGCTTAGCCTCCACAAATCCCCTCAGCCTAGCCCTCTTCAAATGAAAGGAATGTCCAGAGGCACGAGCTCAGGAACACCTGCGACATTCCTATCCCTCCCTTCTAAGTCCCAGCCCCTATAAACAGAGACATCAGACATAAATGAGTTCCCCTCTGCCTACTTAAGGTCCTCCTCCCTGGGAGTTTAGATCATCTTCCCAGAAAGAACAACTCTGGAACAACCTAAACCTTTCTTTCATGTGAAAACCAGACCTACCTTTGTGTGCAGTCGTTTCCTATGTTCCCATACTCAAAATACAATTGTCCAGCCTCAGGACCAGGGATCAATATATAGTCATGTTGTTAGGGAGAATATTTTTCTTGTCCTGTGCCCTGCCTCTCTCTCCCCCAGGGACTTCCCATAAGTCTCACTTCCACTGGGTACCTAGCCCTTAACTGTCAACTTGACGCAGACTTGTTTTCTCAGTTTTAAGTTTGGAACACTCAATCCAGAGTACTTTGCAACACACACACACACGCACACACACACACACACGCACACCTAAAAAATGAATAAAAGTGAGCAATATATCCCTCAGGAAGCCAAAGATTGCATCCTAAGGCAAACTTGTCACAAACATAAAATGCCTTACCAGTTATCTTAAAATGAGTACATATTTTACATTCTGATTTCTAGCATATTTTTTGTTCAGTTTGGGGGGGGGTTGTTTTGTTTGTTTGTTTGTTTGTTTGGTTGGTTGGTTGGTTGGTTGGTTGGTTGGTTTGTTTTTCAGGGTAGCATCTCACTCTAGCTCAGGCTGACCTGGAATTCACTACATAATCTCAGGGTGGCCTCAAACTCATGGCGATCCTCCTACCTCTGCCTCTTGAGTGCTGGGATTAAAGGCGTGCACCACCACACACAGCTTCTAGTACATGATTTTTTTATATTTAATCTAGGTTTAAAAATTACTCAGAATCATTTGAATAACTGAACCATGTTTTTCTCATGACCCTGCAGGTTAGAAGCTGAACCTAATATATGAAGTATGTCACTTTCAAGATCTGCACTGAATTGAACTGAACTAACACTTGATAAATCAGATTTAACAGCCAGGCAATTGCTCTTGTCTGTCTTGGAATCATAATATTTCAAGAGTCTAGGCTCACTCACGTAGATGCAAATAGAATCAGCCTTTGATGGTAGCAGTTCTGAGTTTTGTTAGCTAATACATTCCTTATTTGTTTTCATATTTTACTTTTACATCAGAGTAATTGCCTAGATGAGAAGGCTACCCACCAATAAATGCCACTGAGTTTCAACATATTTAATGCCTACTTGGTGGGAATTTTGATCAGCATGTTTTGTTGCTGAGAAATCAGGTAGCTTCTGTCATACGTGAAGCTGAAATGCTTCTGGCCCACTGGTCAGCTTATTTCACTTTTTATGGAAAATACCTGCTGAAGGAATTCTCAACAAAGATGGTAATGATGTTGTTCCTCACTTTAACACCAAAGTTATAATTTTCATCACATCCACATGAATAAAGAATTGCAAATGACTGATAGATAGTCTTCACAATCAACTTTCTTTAATCAACTTTCAAACATGTTTTTCATGTCAGGATGTTTGCTATATGCCACAAAAGCTTTAATAGCTTTGCCTTACAGTTATTTATTGAGAATATTCAGGCTCTCACAAGTTGCTAAGTAAGCCAAATTTGTGGCCCTTTCTCAATTATTAAGATAAGAATTTAATCAATTCATTCTATGTAGATATTTGTACTTTCTGATGGCATTTTTCCTTTCACAGTTAAATAATAAATCAATCTTTAATTTTTTAACTCTGACTATACCTCCAACCAATTCAGAATGAATATATATGGCTGATAAGAGAAAAAAAAACGATTTCAAAACCACTTCATTGTTCAAACTAAATTTCTCTTAGGAAATAACTTTTATAATACTTGAAAACTAAAAAGAAATGATTTGACTATTTTGGGGAAAAGTGTCATCCTTTTAAAAACTTACCAAGTATAAAAAGTAATTATGCAAAAATTATAGCCAGACAAATCTAAATAAGTTATGTAAATTAAATAATTACAAAAACAAAAATATTTTTTAAAGCTGCTTAAATTTTTACAGGAAAAAGAAATCATGATGTGAGAGTTCCATGTGTGTGTGTGTGTGTGTGTGTGTGTGTGTGTGTGTGTGTGTTCTTCCTAAGATTTAGGATGGAGCATCAACTGTGAGAATGAAGTTAAATGTGCAGATTGACTGATGTGAGAGAAAAGCATTTTATACTCATTCACATTTAAATACATTTAAAACTATATTTAGACATATTCTCAAAGCATCCTAAAGCTTTCCATTTGAATGTTGCCATTCACTACCAATTACAAATGGCTAAGGGTAGCTTTGTCTCACCGTCTCTTTGACCAGCAGGGACAATATGGACGTCTGCTTCACTGTTCACCAATGACCACCTTTCTGCGTTTCCCAGATGACCTTCCTTGTTTTCTGTGACTTCAGACTGACACTGCAAACTGCCTTCACCCAACCAGGTCCACACTCCCACTTTTTAAATGCAGTTTTTCTTTATTTTCTTACAGCATTAGGGATCGAGCCCAGGGGCTTGCACCTAATAAACAAGTACTTGACCCCACTGAACTCCATCCCTAGTATTTCAGTTTGACATACAATTTTGTGTTTTGGAACCGTATGACATAAACATTGTTCTAGATAACAATCCTATTTGAATGGATGCAATGGTGGCAGGAAGTTGAAACAAATTGTGAAAATTGGAAAAGGGAAAAATCAAGAGGAAAAGAAATCAAAAGCACTGTCTAGTCTATGAAATTTCCCATCTCCTCCCTCTGCATCCTCGCACACCCACACAAACCCAAGCAGGGGAGAAAACTGCATTCACTGGTTGGCCCAGGATGGGTACCCAAACCTAACCTGAACCAGCCTAGATTATTTGGACTTTTAGAACAAAGAGGTTAAGGCATGAGTTTAGGAACTGCCCGCTACTGTTGGTTCCAGGCACGACAGAATGAAGATAGGACCAGAGAGCAGCAAAGGTGTCCGCTGTCAGCCCCCAGCCAGGTTCCATACCCGAGGCCTCACCATCCCCTTGGTCCCTTGGCCATCTAGCTCCATGAGCCAATGGGTCCCAGGTTTGTCTAATCCTGATTTATGTTGAGTTCCTTCCTAACAAAACGAACAACACATCACAAAAGAGCTCTTGTCCTTGTCTCTAGCTCCACAAACACTCATAGAACACGTCCCATACATAGGGGACTGGATTTTACATTTTGAAAATATAAACTCGCTTAGTAATTAATCTAATTAGCTGCAGAGCTCTCTGCTCTCAAAGCATTTATAATCCAGCAAGCAGCCCAGCAACAGTGACATTTAGGCTGGTTTTTCGAGATGAATAGGAATTTGTCCAGATGTGCAAGGACCTACATGTGAGCATAAGGAATGAAACACTCCATGCAAAGGCAAAGCTGGGAGGCTGGATGGCATGTCTGGGGAGAGAAAATTGTTCTGTGTATTTGAGGCTTCAGATAGAAGAAGGAAGTGAGAAATGTGGACGCAGACTCACAGAAATGGCTTTAAAGGACTTGCTAAGGCAGTTGATCTTGTAGGTTGGGAATCTTCAAAAGGAGTGAAGGTAACTCAGGGAGGGGCACAATGATGTGCTCAGGCAGAACAGCTACATAACCAATGGGGCCAGGTACAGAGTAAAACTTTAAGGCCACTTATCCCAAAGATAATTCTAAGAGTGAGCACTAAACCAAGCATGTAGTTATGTATAACTACACAGGCCACACACCCACCATCAGAGCTGCATTCCAGCAGGAAAAAAGTACTGGAACTGTCAGATTCATTTTTATCTTAGATTTTCCTCATTTTTATTTATCTTTTATGAGAGAGAGAGAGAGAGAGAGAGAGAGGTGAGCCAGGGCTTCCAGCCACTGCAGTCAAACCCCAGACGCATGTTCACCACCTTGTACATCTAGCTTACATGGGATCTGGAGAGTTGAACATGGGCACTTGGGCTTCACAGGCAAGTGCCTTAACCACTAAGCCACCTCTCCAGTTCCTCATTTTTATTTCTATAACTTTCATGTAGAATGTACTTTATAACATATATGTAATTAACAAATATTTATATAAATGTTGGTAAAATATACCTAAAATTTACAGAGAATAGTACATGCAGCTTCACATGTTTTCTCTCATAGGTGAAATTTAAAAAGGAAAGAGGGCATGAAAGTAGAGAGGGATTATTAAGGAATAGTAAGGGAGCAAATGTGGGTAATGGGGGAATATATACATGTATTGAAAGGTCACAGTGAAGTCCACTATTTTGTATAATTGATACTAATGAAATAAAAAATGAAGATATATTAGTTACTTCCTCCTTTCTTTGAACAAATACCCAGCCAGAAGCAACTTAAGGAAAGGGTGGGTTTATTTCCAGCTTATAGTTTTGAGGAGAAGTTTCATTGCAGTAGGAGTGGACCAGAGGTGGTCATATTGTATTTACACTCAGGAAGCGGAGAGAGAATGGAAGTGGGACCTTGCTACAAGATCTCAAGGCCCAGCCATAGTAACCCACTAACTCCAGCAAGACTCCACTTCTTAAAGGTTCCACAACCTTTCCAAACAGCACCACCAGCTGGGGACCGAGTATTCAAACACATGAGCCTATGGAGGACATTTTACGTTTGAACCACAACAAAAAGAAAGAATCTGCTAGCTCCCTGCGTTTGGGCTCAAATCTTGGTATGGAGACATTTTTTTACTATACTGGCTTGGAGTGTGAGAGAGAAGAAAGAGGGAGAGGAGGACAGAGACAAGACAGAGAAAGAGGCTGTGAGGCAGAGAGAGACGATGATTCTGGCTCTCCTACATTCCTATATCATGAGAAGAGACAGCAAAAGAGATGACACGTTTTAATTCAGGAAACTAGAAAACAGCAGGGTTCAAATGGGACCAATAAACCAGGAACTCTCTTTGAGTAAGGGAAAAAGAAATTGAGAACAGGAATCTTAACTATTTCTTCATTGTCATACTTGAATTTTTTTTGTCCTGACCCATTGGGTTGAACATGTGTATGGGGTGTGTGTGTGTGTGTGTGTGTGTGTGTGTGTGTGTGTGTGTGTGTGTGTTTGATATTTTGAAAATTGGGAAATATAGGTAATAATTTCAATTCTGCCTCATTAAAAAATGTCATAGGGTGCCAGGCGTGGTGGCACATGCCTTTAATCCCAGCACTCAGGAGGCAGAGGTAGGAGGATTGCCATGAGTTCGAAGCCACCCTGACACTACATAGTTAATTCCAGGTCAGCCTAGGGCAGAGTGAGGCCCTACCTCAAAAAAACAAAACAAAACAAAAATGTCATGGGGAGGTGAGAGGATGGCTCTGCAGTTAAGAGTGCTCGATGCACAAACCCAAGGACCAGAGAAGGCATGATTTATCCTCAGTTTAATTCCTCAGCACCCACATAAACAGCTGGGTGTGGCTGCACATGCCTGTAACCCCAGTCCTGTGGGAAGCAGAGACAAAAGAATTGCCAGGGCTCACTGGTCATCCAATCTGACGGATAATAGCCAGCTCCAGGTTCAGTGACTCTGTCTCAAGGACAACATGCAAATGAGCAATACAGAAGGACACCCACTATCTCCTCTGGCCTCTGCATGTGTGTGCACAGGGTTCATGCATCTACACACACATGCATACAGTTTACTTACATGAACAATATCACACACACTACACACACACATCATAGGTATAGATTCATGTCAAAATATTAGCTGCAACAAAGTAAACCTTATACACAATACCCACAGTGGATCCTGTGATTGCTCCCCCTCAACCACCATCCTAGTATTTCTCGTGGAATAACGCTAACCCAGACACATTTCCTAGGCTCCCGTGTAGTTAAAGTCTACATGGAAATCAGGCTCTGAAACATCACTGAGCTTATGTGAATGGACCTAAGACACAGCCTCCTTTCCTCCCTTGTTCAGGTGAATTTTGCTGACTAACATGGTGGTAGAATGTTCCAGTGCCATCCTTCTTAGCACTGGATGTACAAACAGATGACACTCTCTCCTGAGCCTAACCCTGCCCTGATACAGTGACTACAGAATTGTGTTCTTTTTCATATGTATACATAATGCATTACTGCATACATCATCATCCTCTCCCATTATCTTCTCCTGACCTCCCTCCTTATCCCCCTTCTACAGAACCCCTTATCCCTCTTCTACTCTGATGTCTTTTTCTTCCTTGTGTGTAGGTGTGACCCACGGAGTTTAATTAGGGTTGTCCGCATGAGCATGGGGTGGGGGTTATTCACCAGAGAACTTTCAACTGCCAGAGGGCACACCACTGAAGAAAATGTCTTCTACTCTTCCAGCAACCATTAACTGCCACTAACTCCAGGAAAGGATGGGGCTTCATGCCCTCTCCATCATCTGTGGTAGAATGTTAGCGGGCCCCAATCTGGGATGGAGAGTTGTGTTCTTGAACTCTGAGGTTCTGTGTGTGCTCTCAAAAGAGAGTCTAAAATGTCATTTTTTTCAAAGAGTGATTTCATTTCTAGGGGCCAGCCAAGAGCCTAATTTCAATTCATTCACTAAAGTCCTTCTTTAAATCATCACTCATTTCTACATAAAACACTGACTGATATATCCCAATCACTTTAAAACATACAATAAAGTAACACTAGGCCATCTTTGACTATTTATTTCAATATAGAATCCTTCCCAATTGACCTTGTAGGTATAAATATCTACATCTTATATATCTTTCTCCCTTGCTTTTATATATCTATTAGCTATATGTCCACACACACATAAAACTGTTCTGTTGCCAGGCATAGTGGCACATGCCTTTAATCTCAGCACTCAGGAGGCAGATGTAGGAGGATCGCCATGAGTTCAAGGCCAGCCTGAGACTACATAGTGAATTCCAGGTCAGCCTGGGCTAGAGTGAGACCCTACCTCAAAAACAAAACAAAACAAAAAGTTCTGTTGCTGCACATACTAAGCTGTGACTGTCTTTATTTCGTGATCAACTTACCTGAATGATACATGTATATCTATCATTATATGTATATCTATCTATCCCATCATTTTTAATGGCTGTGCAATATTCCATAATATGGTTGTATTATAATTTAACCATATGCAAAAATTCCCCTGTTGACAAATACATGGTTTTTTTTCAAACATTTGCAGTTAGAATGCTAGAATATAATATCTTTGTACACATTTTCACATAGAGTTTGATCTTATTTCTATAGAATAGATTTCTATAAGCAGAATTACTGGGTCAAAGAACATGAGCATATCAAAATTTTAATAGATACTGTCAAATTAAATTCCAATAAGCCTCTACAAATTTATACTCCTGGCACAAATGTCTGAAACTGCTTATTTTCCCATAACCTAGTGATAACTAGATATTAACACCTTTTCTTTACCAACCTAATAACAAAGCAATATGCCATAGCTGTCTTCAAATTGCATTGCCTATATTACAAGTTTTAGATCATTTTTTAGATGTTTACTGGCCATCTGCCATTGTTTTGATTGTCCCATTACATGTACTTTTCCGTTTTTTTTTTAATCTGCTTGTAAGCATTTTTAGTATTTTAAGAATATTATCCTTTTGTCTCCTGAGCCTCAGCTGCCATTGCCAGACTAGAGACTCCAGAGCTGACTGCACTCCAAGCCCATGGCAGTGAGGAGGGTCGGACAACCAGACCCCAGATGGCAGCAAATACCGGGGAGACCCAAGATCAATCAGTATGACAAGAAAAGATAACCGACTGCCTAGCATGCGTCATCTCTATCACATGTGTCAGGATCAAGGAGATATTACAGAAGAAGTGGCAATATAAACAAGAGTGTGTCTCTCACTGCTAGTCTGACAACCAGCTCCAGAGAGATACTCAAAACTCATCAAAGCAGAAAATTAGAAGATGCAGAGAGCTCAAGATTAAAGGAGAGGGCTGGAGAAGATGACTTAGAGGTTAAGGCATTTGCCTGCAAAGCCAAAGGACCCTGGTTTGATTCCCCAGGACTCATGTAAGCCAGATGCACAGGGTGGTACATGCATGTGGAGTTCCTTTGCAGTGGCTGGAGGTCCTGGCTTGCCCATTCTCTCGCTCTCCCTTTCTCTATCTCTCTCTCTCTCTCTCTCTCTCTCTCTACCTCTTCCAACTTGGCAGTGGGCCATTTCAATAAATTCATTTCATTCCTTCCTCCATCATCCCACACCTTAAAAATCTAATTCCCCTTTAGGGGTCCATCTTGATACTCTCTTTCTCTCAGTGTTAATCTAAAATCTCTGGTTAGTGGGCCCATTTCAATAAATTCAGCTTGATCTAATTTTATATTCCTTCCTCCATCATAATAAAAATTAATATAATTAAATAGTTCTTTATATTTTTTTTAAAAAAGATTAAAGGAGACATAACATGCCCTCCAAGGCTCAGAGAACATTGTAAAGGGGTTGGAAAGATTGTAAGAGTCACAAAGTTGGAAGCAGTGTCCTGAGAATTGTCACCCCACCCCCAAAAGATTGACTGGTACATTCATGACTTCATAGTGAACACCAATAACCCCACTAGAGAGGGTCATTACCAGAATGGGAATGGGAGGGAGGGAACATAAGTGTATAACCCAATGGGAATATGACCAATAGGCAATGTGTTCATACAGTAAAATTCCCCATCAAATAAAAAAAGAATTTAGGGCTGGAGAGATGGCTTAGCGGTTAAGGCACCTGCCTGCTAAGCCTAAGAACCCGGTTCCAATCTCCAGGTCCCACGTTTAGCCAGATGCAAAGTGATGCAAGGGTGCAATGCCACGCAGGCTCAGAGAACATTGTAAAGGGGTTGGAAAGATTCCAGAGTCACAAAGTGGGAAGCAGTAACAACACCCACCCCAAAAGATTGACTGTACATTCATGGCTCACAGTAGACACCAATAACCCCACTAGAGGATCATTACCAGGCAGAGCTCTTTTATCAATCCAGCCCCCTTCAAGAGGGGCCCCACAAATTGTACATGAGGCTCAGAGAACATTGTAAAGGGGTTGGAAAGAAGCAGTGGGAAGCAGTATCCTGAGAATTGTCACACATCTGGATTTCATTCACAGCAGCTGAGACTGCTGGTGTGCCCATCGCTGTCTCCTTCTCCCTCTCTGTCTCTCTCTGTGTCTCTCTCCAAAAATAAAAAATAAAAAAAAGAATTTAAGTCTTTTGACTCCCACAAAAGCAAACATGCACACATACACACCAAAGAGGAAGAAATGACTTCCTCTTCTAGTTCATCATATGGTGTTTTTTGTTGTCTATATTGATTTTTTTCCATAGCAAGGTTTTGCTGTAGTCATGAATTTCTTTTGATGATAAGGAAAGTCTCTGAGATTTTACAGCTACTTTCCTAAAGTTTTTAACATTTGACATTTTCTTATATACAAAGATTTAAAATTGAATTTTTAGTTCAATATATTTTATAAAATTAAGATTTGATTTCATTCCAAACAGTCAACAGTTTCAATGTTGATTATGGTCTGAACCACCCTTTCTTCCATCAAAATGAATTGCCCCACTCCACATGTACTTGGATCTGTCTCCGAGTTCTTATTTAGGTCTCACTATCTATTGTTAAATATTGTCATATGCTACATCCACTTGATTTGGTAGCTTTATGTATACTAAATGCTGTTACCTACTAAAACAAACTCCTCTTACTACTTTTTTTCAAAACATTCATGATAGTTATCACATATTTATTCATATTTTTATTAAACTAAGATAGAACTCTTATTTCTAAATTATATTAGATTTATATACTAATTTTAAGAACAATGGGGAAAGGATGGTACCAATGCATGATGTATCCATGCTAAGTATGTCCACAATAACAAAAAAAGAATGATGGGCATCCTTAGAAAGCTTGGAGATTTATAAAATCTCCCCTCTGACAAGATGGTGTGTCCCTCCAGTGTATTTCATCTGTGGCTTTTAATAACACTGCAACTGTCCCCTCATACAGATCTTGCGAGTCTTCTCTTAGGTCTCTTCCTTAAGTGATTGACAGTTCTGTAGACTATGACAAACTGTCAGAGCTCATGGATTCCTCCTAGAACTAAATTCTAGAGGAACCACCACCGTATAAGAGAGGTTATTGGATCCCAGTGCACAAGGGGAAAATGGGAGAAATACTTGGACCAAGAGGTGTGAGATTATCATCCTCAGAAATTCCTGCTGGCAAGTCTGGACCTTTGGCAATGAGCAGATGCAAGGATGCTTCCAGAAACTGAATCACAATGTGATAGGATACAGGGCAAAAGGGAGCTCAGGCCCATGGCTTAGGGAGAGATTGGGAACTAGATCACTTTCCCCTTTATCATCTTCCTCCTGAGGTTTCCACAGCGGCTTCATGGGGAAATAGCAGGACATCCCAGCACCAGCATCAGCCCAGCATGACATGTCAGGGTGGCTCTAACTGGAATGAATGAAGTGCACATAGCAGCACACATAGTCTGACCCATTACCCTCTCACCCTCTTCCCTTATCTCAATCTATGGAAGAATCAATCACAGGAGAGGAAAATATTCTCTGGGAACCAGAACTGCTTATGACAGAGGTGTAAGCAAGGTACAGGGGCCTGGCAAAGAGGATGATCTGGTGGTGTGGCAGTCAATAGGGAAAATGGAGTCCACAGAAAATGCTTCATTTGCTCTACATCCTGGCATATATTTCATTTTATTGTCAAATTCACCCAGAGCATAGCAAGCCAGAGCCGAGGATCTTCTCTCCACCAAGGCACATATGACCTGTGGGGGTGATTGGTAGTTCCAAAGAAATACGTGCTTATCAGAAAAGAGTTAATAGGGCTGCCTGAGACAGCCATCTGCAGAACATGGCTGCTTGTACAGAAGGAGCTTTTGACATGAGAAGAAACAAGGATACTTTCAAAGAACGTAGAGAAAACATCCTTTTTAAATACTAATAATCTTTTTAAACTTCTCTTTGAGATTAGGACTAAGAAATGAATGTACACAATTACTATTTTAATTCAAGTGAAGGTGCAAGACAGTGAAATGAAATAAAAAATAATCTATCAGTGAACAATGGTATAAATAAGCAAGTGAAAAAATTAAGAGAAAAAAAAACTTTTCCTTTACAGGGAAATGTCATTAATAAAGTAGCTGGAATGATAGAATTGGAAAAAGTCCTATTAGATAAATTATCATAATAATAATGTAGCCAAGAAACACTGATCAATACTAAAACTAGTGGGTGATAATTGCAAAGAAAAGAGTACCTTTAAATGGACATAAAACCACTATAATCAAATGATAAATAAAAGGACAAATCAAAACTGCCTCTCTCTGGTACAGTAGAAACGTTTTTCCTTGAAGGTAGACTAAAAGATTAACCCTCAACATGAGCATGGTTGAATCACCTGGAAAGAAGGGCCCTGGAGAGGGTGGGATGAAGCCTAACCTTAAAACACTCGAGGCTGGGAAAATGGCTTAGCAACTAATGTGTTTGCCTGAGAAACCTAAGGACCCTGGTTCAATTCCCCAGGACCCACATAAGGCAGATGTCCAAAGGGGTGCATGCGTCTGGAGTTTGTTTGCAGTGGTTGGAGGTCCTGGCACACCCATTCTCTTTCTCTCTGCCTCTTCCTCTCCCTCTCTCTAATAAAAAGAAAGAAAGAAAGAAAGAAAGAAAGAAAGAAAGAAAGAAAGAAAGAAAGAAAGAAAGAGAGAAAATATAAAATAAAATGAACGTTTGGCTCTGGCCTATAACTCCCAGTACCAGGAATTTGTTGCTATCCACATTGATCTTTTGATCAGAGAGACCTGTGAGGTCCCCAAAACAAGACAGGCTTCTGTCAAAGCACTTAATCACCTGCCTGAGGTAAAAGGACCCTCTTGCTGAAGACGCCATATGCTGCTGACACAGACTACTAAGAGACCCAGCTGGAATCCGGAAGGGAGCCATTCCCCAAATGGTTAACCTGTTTGGTGCTAGAAAGCACTACATGAGCTACCAAGAAAAAGTATCCAACAACCGTGTGAGCAAGCAGGGGTCAAAGATACTCAGAAGGAACCAGCCTGACATGATGTACACACCATTGCAATGGTGGTACATAGGCTTGGTGGGTAACCAGTAGCTTTCTGATTGGCTAAGAGATCCACTCATTGGAAAGAAACCCATGTCTGAAACTGGGAATCAGGTCAACATTTCTCTGGGGATGCGTATTATGGTCTCCAAATACAAGAGCCCACTAGTCTTTGGCCAAAAGAGGGGCTACATCCATCAAACTCTCCCTAAATTAACAATGTTTATCTCATTTAACCTATGCTGACTTCATTCTCCATTGAAGAATCTGTTTTTCTTTTTCAGGAGGTAGCAAGACCCAAGGAGAAAAACCACCCCTGGCACTTCAGCCAAGGCCCAGGTGAAACCACCAAGGAACTGGTTTGATGAGCAAGAGTGCTGTTTCCATGGTGAAGGAGCCAGGGTGAAGGAGACAGACGCTGAGGATACTCAACACCTACCAAAGCAGAGATCCAGAAGCTACTGAGAGCTCTTCACTGAAGCAGTCTTACAACACACCCACCATGGCTCAGGGAATTTTGTGGAAGATGGGGTGGAAAGATTGTAAGAGCCACAGGGTGGGATATCATGCCCAGAGGCATTCCCTTCTCCCCAAAGTCTGACTACTGCTCCTACACCTCAGAACCCACAACCCCATGGGGAATACCAGCAATGCTGCTAAGGAGGGTCCTCAGCAGAATGGGAGCAGGGAGGAAGGGAATGAGAGTATCAACACATGCTGGATCCATGCAAAGTATATTCATAGTTTTAAAAAATGATTTTGAGCCGGGTGTGGTGGCGCACGCCTTTAATCCCAGCACTCAGGAGGCAGAGGTAGGAGGATCGCCGTGAGTTCAAGGCCACCCTGAGACTACATAGTGAATTCCAAGTCAGCCTGGGCCAGAGTGAAACCCTACCTCGAAAAACAAAAAAAAAAAAAAAAAAAAGATTTTGAAAAAAAGAAAGTTACAAAAAATTATCTCTTTATGAAACACAATGAGAAGAATGCAACATCAATTCTGTGATATTTCTGCCCAAAAATTCATAACCTGAATCTAATCATTAGAAAACATCAAATAAACCCCACAAGGAATAGTCTAGTTTATAACCTTCAACTGGAAAGGCTATAAGAATTAAGGACATAGAGGACCTACAAGGACATGTCCAAATGAATTACTTGTGATAACTGACTTTGTTCTTTGCTTCATTTTTTTTAAACTGGGATGCTGTGTAAACTTTTTTAAAAAATTATTTTTAAAATATTAAGAAAGAATACTGGAAAGAATAAAGATGTGTTCCAGATTGTGAAGATGAAAGCAGCATGACAACAGCACGTAGCGAGGGAATCTAGAGCAGAATTGTTTTCCAAAAAGGATGTGATTGAGGAACTAGATGGATCTAGAAACTATCTAATAGTGATATATCAGAGTTCATTTCCTGGTTTCAGCTTCTCTGTAATCATCTTACATGAAAGGTTAACTGTGCATGAATTACACACTAAAGTATTTGAGGGTGGTAGGACATGGTGTCAACAACGGAACTCTGAAGTGGTTCATTAAAAAAATATAGAAAGCTTTACAACAGTCACAACTACTCCATCAAGTTGTATGTCAAAGTCATGGCTTATCTGGCTGGGAAAATCGTTTCTGGGATGAGGGTGTGAGAATTCTAGAACAAAGATGGGAGAACTCTGTGATGTGGGTAGGAGAACTCTGGAATGAGCATGGGAGAAATTTGGGATGAGGGTTGGAGAATTCTGGAACGAGGGTGCAAGGATTCTGGGACTGCTGGATCTGGGTTATGGATTCACAAGTAAGTAAGTTTGCTTTGGGAACACCTTAGAGTTACAAACTCCTGATGTGCACACTTCCTAATATGTATATTATATTTCAGTTTCAAAACCAGGGGAGGGCTGGAGAGATGGCTTAGCGATTAAGGTCCTGCCTCCTAAGCCTGAGAACTCCGGTTCCAATCTCCAGCAGTTCCAATCTCCAGGTCCCACGTTTAGCCAGATGCAAAGGGCGCAATGCCGCACTTGACCACAAGAGGGCACACACATCTGGATTTCGTTCGCAGCAGCTGAGAGGCTGCTGGCGCGCCCATCTCTATCTGTCTTCCTTTCCCTCTCTCTCTGTCTCTCTCTCAAAAAAAAAAAAAAAAAAAAAAAAAAAAACAGAGGAATCCTAGCCAAAGTTAAACACCAATCAATCTGCATGTCTTACACACACATGCACACACACAAAACACCCAACAGAATTAGGAGATATCTACCTCCTATGAAGAAGTTCATTGCATTGCAGTATTTTCCATATGCTTGGGAAAAATCAGCAGAATCTGATCTGCTCCTCATTGGGGAATACTTCTTCTATTTCTTCAAAAACTTCAGAGGGGCTGAAGAGATGGCTCAGCAGTTAAGGCATTTGCATGCAAAGCCTAACAACCCCTGGTTTGATTCCCCAGTACCCATGTAAAGCCAGATGCACAAAGTGGCACATGTATCTGGAGTTCATTTTCAGTGCCTAGAGGCATGGTGGGCTCATTATCTTTGCCTCCATTTCTCTCTCTTTCTCTCTTCCTCCCTCCCTCCATCCCTCCCTCCTCTCTCTCCTTGCAAATAAATAAATAAAAACTTTAGAGATGTATATTGGTCTACAATTGTCAGACCATTCCTCTAGCTACCAGATCCATGTTATTGTGAATTATTTTATTTGTGTGTGTGTGTGTGTGTGTGTGTGTGTGTGTGTGTGTGTGTTTGGGGGAGCATAACAGGGTCTCTTGCCAATAAAAATGAAGTCAGAAGTTTGCACTATATATATATATTTTTTTTTTTGGTTTTTGCTTCTGGCTATATGTGAGTGCTGGGGAATTGAATCCTGGACTAGCATGCTTTGCAAACAAGCAACTTTAACCACTGAACCATCTCCCCAGCCCTACTCTGTATTCTTAGTAATCTTTTAATTTCCACTTCCCTGCCTGCTTTATTTACAGAAGGGTGATACTGAATCAAATGAGGCCTCTTTTTTCTGCACATTCCCTCCTTTTTCTGAGGAGCAAGCTCCCACACATTTATAACCAGCCATTGTGTGAGTAGAATTATGACCCAACAACATCTGGCTCTTTAAGTATTTCTCCAGCCTCAGAAGACTCCAAAGCATTTCTTTGCTGATGTTTCTGCTGCCTTCTCTGGAATTAATTAATTCATCAAATATTTATTTGAGAACATACTATGAACCCATGCCATTCTAGAAACTGCAACTACAATTGGGAATAGTGTCTCTGCTCTTGTGGAATTTACAGTCTAGTGGAGCAGGCAAACCATAAAGAAACAACAATAAAATTTTTTCAGATAATGATATTTGCTTAGAAAACAATAACAGGTGATGAAAATGACTGGGAAAGGTCCTTTGTAAGGAGAGGAGTTGGATCTGAGACAGAATAATATAGAGCCAGCCAGGATCTGCAGAAGGAATGTTTGAGGCACAGAGAAGAACAAATACAGAGGTCTGCAGTGGAAACAAATCAAGCATATTTAAAGTTACTTTCCTATGTGTGCCTGGTGACCAGGGGGCAATGAGCTGTTGCTGTTTCTATGGTTTTACTGCTTATTCCAAGCACCTAAAGCTGGTGCTTGTCCCATCCCAGGCATTCAATATACATCTGGGGGGGGGGAGTGGAACAGATGAAACAGCAGAAGGGATGGACTTTGAAGAGTGAAAGATGTGAGGCAGTGATGAAGGGAAGAAAGCAAAGAAAACACAGGGCTTCAAGGGCCAGATACCTAGGAATTTATACTAAGGGCAAAGGGAAATGTTCATCAGGAGACACTTGATCTTATTCGCACTGGGCAATCATTCTTGCTGAATGGAAAGAAGGTAGCCTGTGTGAACATGCTCCATTTTGGGGCCTGGCTTCAAGGGGCCAATCAACTAGTAACTTGTAGGCTTCCTGGTTAGAGCTTCCCAGGGCTGGAACAGAAAAGACTGTGTCTTCAACTGGCTCCTGCCACCTTCCATCTTTTCTCAGAAGGAGTGTCGACCCTGTCCCCAGCACACAACATGAGCTATTCGGGAATACCTAAACTTTTCTTTCTACCTTCTTTTCTTGGACATATGGTCAGGGGCTTCTTCTTCCGGTATCCCACATTCTCTCCACAGCTCCTCTCTTCTCCTGAAGGAAGCCCCACTGCTGAGCCGCAAAAGCCACAGCTCATAGGTAGCCAGCTCCCCTTATCCCCTGTAGAGGCAGCTGAGGGCCAGCACAGATGCCTTCCTCCCCTCCTTCCATTGCGTGTCTTTGTTTCTGATGGAGGGTGTGTGTGCACACGTTTGCACCCGTGTGTGGAGGCCAGTGAATAACACTCCAGGTGTCATCCTCAGGTATGCCATCCGCCTCTGTTGAGACATGGGCTCTCATTGGCTTAGAGCTCACCAATTAGGCTAGACTAGCTGGCCAGTAAGCTCCGGGGCTCCACCTGTCTACATATTTCCAGTGCAGAGATGACAGAGAAGCACCGCCGTTCCTGGTATTTCTGTGGGAACTGGAGATGGAAATTGGGTCCTGTTTGTGAAGCAAGGTCTTTCCAACTGAGCTATCTCCTCAGCCCTCCTGTTGTTTTTGACTGTGAAAGAAAGCCTATCTGTTAAGTAGACTGTACCTCCCCCTGAGTTTCTTATGCTCAGCTAAACAATCTGAATAAGAGTTTCCTGACCACGTGCCAAATCCTGAGCTTGCTTACCACTTACTGGAGCGTTCCACCAGCCTCTGAGCAAACCCAAGACCTGCAATCACAGTGCTCACGATGCAGGCTGTTGGAATTTCCCCTGCATGCTTTAATTGTGTGATGACTTGTATCATTTTTTTTTCTCCATCACAAGATGAAACATCCCTATATTGTTTCTCATTGCTGGGACAAAACACTTGACCAAAACTTACAGAGAAGCCGGGCGTGGTGGCGCACGCCTTTAATCCCAGCACTCAGGAGGCAGAGGTAGGAGGATAGCCAAGAGTTCGAGGCCACCCTGAGACTACATAGTGAATTCCAGGTCAGCCTGAGCTAGAGTGAGACCCTACCTCGGAAAAAAAATACAGGGAGAGGGCTGGAGAAGATGGCTTAGCGGTTAAGGTGCTTGCCTGCAAAGTTAAAGGACCCAGGTTCGATTCCCCAGGACCCATGTAAGCCAGATGCACAAGGAAACGCATTGCATCTGGAGTTCGTTAGCAGTGGCTGGAGGCCCTAGCGTGCCCATTTTGTCTCTCTCTCTCTCTCTCTCTTTCTTTCTCTCTCTCTCTCTCTCTCTCTCTCAAATAAGTAGTCACCTGGCAAGGAAGGCTTAGTGGCAGGAATTTAAATCAGCTGGTCACGGTTCAGTCCACAGTGAAGAAGCAGTGCATGCCTATGCTCAACTAGCCTTTTCCCTTTTATGCAGTTCAGGATCCCAGGTCATGAAAGGTGTTCCCACCTCAAATAACCTAACGTAGAAAATCATACATACCCAGAGATTTGTTTCCATGGTGATTCTAAATTCTGTTGAGATGAAAGCCAGATTGACCACCATAATCCCCTACAAAGCAAAATGACCCTTCTATATGCATTTACCAACAGATATTTTTAACACTACTAACTCTGACCCAGAGCCTGGGTCTTTGAAATTCAGAATCATCAGCATTAAACTGAGTTTAACTTAAGGATGCCTAGCACTTGGGCCCCATGTAACAAACTACAACCTGACTGAGTCTGTAAATTCATAAAAGCCCAGCAGTATATTTTTGGAACAAATAGCTGAGCCTCAGCCAATCTGAGCAGCCAAGCTTCAGTCAATCATAGATAGCCAACTGTTCAAATCAAGCTCAAATAAGGTAAATGAAGAACTGTATCCACTTGAGCTGTTTCTGTACCTCCGCTCCATTTTCTGTCCAAAATGCTCTCTTGCTACATTGCAGACTGGAGTTTCTGCGAAGCGGGTCTGGTTCTGAGAGTCGTCCAATTTGCTAATTATTCTTTGCTCAATTAAACATTGTTAAATTTAATTGGTCTTGAGTTCTTCTCTTAGCAATAGTAAATCAGAGATAATATGCATTGAACCCCAGCTTCTGCTAGTAAAACAGCCCCAGCATTAGTTATCCCTGTTTGAAAGATGGGGATGCCTGACGAATTCAGCATTGGCTCAGCTTACTTAAGGTGAGACAGCCATTCAGAGATTAAAGCCAAGGAAGGAACTAAGGGAGTTTTGTTTAAATAGTTGTTCACATGTTTAAAGAATTGTAAACATGAGGCTATACCTGACTCCTGCCTTCTTCTGGGCAGGAGCTCTCTGCACTTTCTCCTCTTGTCTTCCCTTAACATAATAAAATCTCTCTAATCCTTACCCTCTGGTCAGTAGATTTCAATTTTTTTTTTAAAGAAAAGACAAGGAATTATACAGGGGCTACACAAATGTACAGTGTAGACTGTTGATGGTCCCCTTTGGTCCTGACTATGGAACATCTGGAAATGAGATGACTGGGATCTAAGCTGCTGTTCAGTCCCTGGAACCAACAAGACAGAGTCCAGGCACTGAGTCAGGCCTGAGGTCATCTTCAGGTCAGCCTGTTCCACTTCCTGCTGAGTTTAGCAACTTGTAGAGTTGAAAGTTCCGAAAAAGCCTGTTCTGGCTCCAAATGGAAACCCTCTTTCCAGTGACATTCTGAGCCCTTTGTAGTTTTGGTGAGAGTTGAGTGCTCTTCCAAGTCTAAAGTCTTGCTCCGGTTTCACTCTGGCTGCTTGCAGAGAAGCAATCTCTCAGCAGGCGCTTCTTTCTGTCTCCATGGTTCTGTGCTAGGCAAACACCCACTCAACCCACGAGACACAGCCTCTTATGATAATCAGGGCTCTCGTTTAGACGCCTGCTTATCCAGCCACACAGACATCAGGAACCCCAGTTGCTGCTGTGAAACCAGACACAGGACAGACCTAAGCAAAATCAGTTTGAGTCATAAAGTCATAATATGCCATGTGGGCCCTGAAGCAGTCACAAAGAATCTTCCCTGATCTGGAGAGATGCTTAGCTCTTAAGGTGCTTTGCCTAAGGACCCAGGTTTGACTCCCTTCCCCCCTCAAGAACCCACATAAACCATACACACAAGGTGACGCTCAGGCACAAGGCAGCACACGCGTCTGGAGTTTGATTGCAGAGGCTAGATGCCCTGCCATTCCAATTCTATCAATTCATTCTCTCTCATAAAAAATAAATTAATTTTAAAACAGAACATTCCCACTTATTACCTAAAATCCTCCCCTTCCTTTGACAAGGACCCTCTTCCTTGGGATGGAAAGCTGAGCTGTGAGCTAATCCTCCCAGCTTCTCCTCATTCTCTAGCCAAAGAATAAAGTTCCCTCCACTGGCTTTGTGATAAGTCCACAATTGCAAGGAAGAAGTCCAGCTTGGGTCCTATATTGGTACTATCAGAGCTTTGAGGGGACAATTTCACCTTTTCCCCTGTTTGGGATGAACTGAAAAGATATTCTCAGATAAGGGTCAAGACATTAGCCTTGTGACTGTTTAAGGAACTTGGACCCAAGTAAATATGGCCTTCCTGAAACTGTTTCCCTCCACATCTAAGTTTCAGAAAAGAACCAAAATAAGAACCTTTATTTGCTTTGACCTGGTACCGTGAAGAATCTCAGAGCCCCAGAGAGAGCTGTCATGTGTGTGTGACTTTGAGCCCCAAAGCTGTGAACTAGTGGTTATCAACCAGACTTGGCACACTGTACCATCTGAACAGCAGGGAGAAGGAAGCTTTCCCAGACCTCCTCTCTCTAACAGGACCCATGGCCTAGCCTTGCCTGCTGGTATTACCTTGGTTCTCGCCAGTACTCTGAAACATCCTGTCACAAGAAATGTAACAGAACTGGGAACGTGGCTCAGTGGGTAGAGTGCCTGGCTTGCATACACAAAGTCCGGGTTTCAATCCCCAGCTTGGCGTAAATGGGACATGGTGGTACACGCCTGTAATACCAGCACTCAGAAGGTAGAGGCAGGAGGACCGGAAGTTCAAGGTCATCCTCAACTCCTGGGCTACGTGAGATCCTGTCTCAAAAAGGAGAAAGAGAGTCTGGCAAGATGGCTCCTCTGCAGTTAAATGTACTTGCTTGCAAAGCCTGCTGGCCCAGGTTTGATTCCCCAGTACCCACATAAAGCCAGATGCACAAAATGGTGCATGTGTCTGGAGTTTGTTTGCAGTGGAAAGAGGCCCTGGCACACCCATTCTTGCTCAATCTATCTCCTATTTCTCTTTCTCTCTCTCTCTCTCTCTCTCTCTCTCTCTCTCTCTCTCTCTCTCTCTCTCTCCCTCCTCATAAGTAAAAGTATTTTAGAGAGAGAAGAGGAGACATGTGCAAAGACTCAAATATCTGAAAAAGTGTACCTGGGAGAGTCAAGAACAATTAACAAAAACTGGTGGGATAGAATATTCCATAAAAGAGCATGTTAAGAGGTCAGTCCTGGAGTTATATGACCACCAACATTTAGTACAAGCTGAGCCCATCAGCCATCCAGCTAAGGTTCTTAGGGAACTAAATTATATTCATGTAGGCAGGAAGTAGACTCAAAGAGAATTAATCTCTCACATTATATTTTTAAAAATTTATAATACTGAAAAGTGTTAAAATATAAAAGCACTTAAATAAAACAATCGAAAATATTTACTTCAAAATGGATTAATCACAAGAAAATTTAGAAAACTTAGGCAGCAGCTGAACTCATTAAATTCTCAAGCAAACTGAAGAGAAAAAGAGACCTGATGAAAAATGAGCTCGAAAAAATACTAAATCTAAAAAAGAATTTCAGGTAATTCAAAAGGCTTTTCAGAAATTCAAGCATTAGAAATTGTAAGGATTCCAATGTTCAAAGTGAAAAAAATCTGTAACATGGAGGAGAAGTTTGTGGAAAATATATAAAAATACAAGGATAAAGGAACAGATAAAAATGATCTGAGCAGATGCACACAGTAGTGCATGCATCTGGAGTTCATTTGCAGTGACTAGAGGCCCTGATATATCCATTCTCTCCCTCTCTCTCATTCTTTCTCTCTATCTCTCTCTGCTTCTCTCTTTCTCCCTCAAATAAATAAGAATAAAATATTTGAAAAAAAAAGAATGCAATGCCCCTATAGACTCATAAGTCTGAATACTTGATCTCCAGTTGGCAGCACTGTTCTGGAAGATTGTTGAACCTTTAGAAGCTAGAACCTTGTTGGAAGAGGTGTGCCAGTAAGGGCAGACCTTGAGGAGTTACAGCCTAGCCCGACTTACCAATCTGTTTTACTACTTCCTCCCTGCTGATGTGAGAGTCTGATGCTGCCTTCCTACTCCTGCCATGCTTTCTCCACCATGATGAGACTCCCCTCAAAACTATAAGATGAGGGTTGGAAGGATGGTTTAGAGATCAAGACACTTGCCTGCAAAGCTAAAGGACCCAGGTTCTATCCCCAAGGACCCATGTAAGTCAGATGCACAAGGTAGCACATGCTTCTGGAGTTCGTTTGCAGTGGCTTGAGGCCCTGGCATGCCCATTCTCCCTCTCTCTATATATGTCTCTCTCTCTCTTTCTCTCTCTCTCTCTGTCTTTCTCTCTCATTCTCTTTTTCTCTCAAATATAAATGAAACTTTTTTAAAAAATACTATAAGATGCAATAAATCCTTTTTTCCACAAATTGTTTCTGAACAGGTATTCTGACCCAGCAACAAGAAAATCACTAATATAGCTCATTTACTGTTCAACAGACACATAAATGCAATGGTTCTCAGCTTTGGAAGAACATTAGGATCACATAGGGAGCTGTAAAAACCATGGATACCTAGGTCTCACCTCCAAAAGAAATCATGTGCCACTGGCCTTTTATGTGACCTGGTAAGTCTAAAGGGTAGCCATGTATGGAATCCTCTGTTCTACCCGACCATGTGCTGATGTAAAATATAACTAAGAAGGAAGAAGGGAACTACAGGAGCCTGGTGTGTAAGAGCTGTGTGTGGAGATAAAAAGATATCAAAGCCAGACAAAAGAAAGAGAGATTTTTTAAAGGTAGGGGAAAATATACAGCTTGATCCTCAGGAGACAATTTCAGGAGCCATGATGACAACAGGTCAGAGCCACAGCTGGAGTGTGGAAAACACTTAACGTGCACTTCATAGGTCATCACTTGCCATCTCACCAGCATGCACTTTGTTGATGTCATGCAGCAGTAGTAGAAAGGCTCACATGTTCGTATTTCCAATGTCTCACACCAAAACTGGCTCGCACTAAAGCCCCCACCAAATGACTCCACGACGATGCCTGCTTCTGTCCCCATGAGTGTCCCTACTCCAACTCCTCTCACCACAGGCTTCCTGTCCATCCAGAGCTCTGTAACCTCGGAGGTAGACGCTCGCTCAGCCCACACGCAGGACAGCTCTTAGGAGGCTTCATCAACAGGTACACTGTGTTGGTGAAGAGGTGTGCCTCATTACCCAGGGAAGACACAAAAAGCTGCATTTCTGAACTGGTCAGTTTGTTTATGGTGAAAGCCTCAAGGGCTCCTTCAGAGTCACAAAGGAATCCTCTAATTCTGGGGAAGTCAAAGACCTTTTTGTTCACGTCAGCAGCACAGACCAGAGAAAGAGAAAAGACTATCAATTAAGCTTGTTAGGCCACAAAGATGTATTCTTTACCGTGTCCAGAGACACTAGATTTAGAACTAACAGAGAGATCTGTTCCCTGCGCTGTAACTCCTCCCACAGGCTGGCCCTTTCCCCTAACTTGGCTGGGCACAGTCGTAACACCAGAACACGTCTTAGCTACCATCTGCAGCAGGGCCTGCTTCCCTGGCTGATAAAACCAAAAGCAAAGGAAATCCCATGTTCCAAGCCTGGAAAATTCCATGCTTTCCAGATCCCCACCCCCCCCACACACACACACCCACACACACACACAAATCACTCTTAGTGGGATTATCCTCCAGGAAAAAAAATATCAGTGATCAGTGACTGCGCTTCTGGCTTTGGGTGTGTGAGATCCCTGTGTCTCAGGTCTGTTCCACCTTGACCTTAAATGTGCCATAGTCAGGGTGTCTCCTCTGGTAAATGATTTTCCAAAATTGCCCCCTTGGAGCCATGAATCAAAGCTCTAAGAGCAAAGAGAGCAAGATAAATCACAAAATGAGAGATCAATATGGGTTATTTATTAGCGACTCCACGGTACCGGCTGGTGCTCCAGCAGCTCTGTGTGGCATTGCCTGGTAAATTAGGACAGTCACATCCCGGGAAATGATGTAAAATATGGTGGGGAGGGGACTTCGTTCACAAAGAAAACCATTTAGTATGGCTTAGTGTACTGAAAAATTAGAAAATGTGGGCATGTTTAAGAAAATCGCATACATCTATACCCACTAAGCAGAATGGATAGCCATTTAAAATGTTAGCTGTGAACTTTATGCAACAATGTGTCAAAATGTTTATGACTGGAAAGGACAGAAATACAAGATGGGTAGACATACTATATGTTAAAGAAGCAACTACCTTTATGGGGGAAAGAAGCTATAATATCCCCAAATAATGTGCTCTTAGTGGAATTACGTGTCATAGTGCCATAATGTGGTTGTACTGCCTCTAAAATGAGTATGAGTGTGAGTGTGTGTGTGTGTGTGTGTGTGTGTGTAAAATTAAGAAGCAAGGAAAGAGAAAATGAAGCTCAAATGCTACTGTTTCATTTTATGAATAGGACACACAGTCTGGCTTTACGCCCAGAATGACTCAAACAGAGTACAATATCAGGGAGGCAATATCCTTAAGACACATATACACAAATTATTTTACAATAAATAAATTATGATGTAAAACATTATAATTTTCTTTTAAAAAAAGAAACATGCGCTTATTCATCATGGCCTCGCATGATGAATAACAAGCATTTTTCCACTGGTAGCCAACGGAGAATTGATAGGGTGGGTGACTTCTCCACTGCCAAGAAGAATCAGCTCAGATGTTGGGTAGTTAGAGAAAAAGGATTGTTGCACGTAGTAGTACTTTTCTAGAATTTTCTTTATAATATATAGCTAACTTCTCTTTTAAACTGTCCTTTCCCAAACTTCTTGCATCAGAAAATCAATGTGACTAGCTTGATGCAACTGCTTCAGAAGCTTTGATCCTCTCATTCTACTAATTTTCCCTATAAAAAGCTCTATTCATAATTTAAACAAGAAAATATTTTGACGGGTAAAATGTTAGGGTAAAGATGTTTTCCAGATACCCAAAATTGCTCTTTTTTATTTATTTTCTTTTTCTCATTTTTATTGACAACTTTTTAAATTTTATTTATTTATTAGAGACAGAGAGAGGGAGAGAGAGGGAGAATGGGCATACCAGGGCCTTTAGCCACTGCAAACAAACTCCAGACGCATGTGCCACCATGTGCATCTGGCTTACGTGGGACCTGCAGAATCGAACCAGGGTTCCTTAGGCTTCCCAGGCATACACCTTAACCATTAAGCCATCTCTCTGACCCTTTATTGGCAATTTTCATGCATGTACATAATGTATTTTGATCACAATCCCCTCCTGAAATTGCCGCCTTATTAACACTTGGACTCTGCAGGTGACTTGATAGATATGACCACCACCATGATGAGTAGATGCTGGAAGCTCCTTGACTTCATGGAGTCAATTATGTTATTAGAGCTACCTCCAAAACGGACATGCCAAATAAGCCAGAGAGAGAGAGACCTTCCCTGTGAGCCAGTTAACCACCCCCCTTTAGTTCCAGCAGCCTGCTGACACAGCATTGTAGCTGCTCACATCATGTCACAGAGCACTGGGTGTCATAAATCAGCCTGCAATATGACCTGACCGTCCCTCAGATATGCTGTACAAATCCTCTCCTCCTTCCTCACGGAGCCTGTGATGCCCCGTAATGATATTTAAGGACCACAGCTTTTCTAGACATCTTGGCACTTGGGTTTTTCCTGATTTAAAGCCCCAGGAAACCAAACACCCCAAATTGCAGAATTCCAAATAAGAGTCATGGGGACAAGGAAAACACTATGAAACAGGATGCTTGTTATCACAGCGCAGTTTGATTGAACAAATAACATGCTAAATACAGGGCTGTCACTTTATTCTATCCTGGAGCAGCTGCAACTCTAAACTGCAATGTTGAAACAAACCAAAACCACTGTTGCATAAGAAAGGAAGACACAAGAAGCACAGGCAAGCCAGAACCACACAAGCAATCACCACCGACAGCAGCGGACCATAGCCCTGGAATCTTTTCAAAGCTATGGCTCAGCCCGGAGCAGGGAAGCCCATCCTGAACTGTGGAAGATTTAGCTGCCCACTATAAACCTACCAGGCTTCACAAACACTCACACCTGGTCTCCCCACCCGAGAATCCCTGCTAAGCCCCAGGCCTCCAACGGAGGCTGGGTAGAGAGATGACTCAGTGGATAAAGGGCTCACACTCAAGCTGGAGTGCCTAAGTTCAATCCCCAGATACCACCTAAGAAGCCAGAAGCGGTGCATGGCACACTGAGACTGATGGCGAGATGCGAGGCAGAGACAGTACAAGCTTGAGGCAAGCCTGGCCCAGTGAGAACCAAGGGGTAAAAACCTGCCTTAAAATGGGGTGGACAGGTGAGGGCCAACCCAAAAGCTGTCCTCTGGTCACTCACTCAGTGATGAGAGTACACACATACACACATACACACACAAATAAATAATTAAAAGAACAGTTTTAAAACCCAAGTCACTGGGTTGTTTTAATGCACTCCAGGTGTAGTAGTCAGCTTCTCATTGCTGGGACAAAACACGTGACCAGAAGCAGCTTATGGGAGGACAGGGCTTATTTCAGGCTTACAGTTTGGAGGGGAAGTTTCACCATGTCAGGGAAGGATAGCAGGAAGTAATCCAACAAAGGAGTCTCAACCCTACCAAATCAGACATCCAGAGACACAGAGACTCACAAAACCTCGTCACTGAAATAGACCTAAAATGAACCCAACATGGCTCGCCAAAGAGGGGCGGAAAGATTGTTAGAGCCATGACTTGGGTCATCATACACAGAGTCATTGCCTCTCCCGCATAACTGATGGCTACCCACATAAGGCAAGACCCATATAACCCATGGGGGAAGGGCAAGGAGAAGGCTAACAATGGTACCATCATGGCTGTATATATACATAACTAATAAAAAATATATTTTAAAAAAAGATGTAATCCAAGTAAGCTGACCCACATATCTGGGGGGAAGTCGGCTCTCTCAGAGCTAGGTTTAGAGCTGGGCTAGGAAACCTCATGGTTGCCTCCCCTCCCCCGCCCACCTCCTCCAGCAATGCTGCACCACTCAGATTGCCACCAGCTGGAGTCTGATTCTTAATCACAAACACATGAGGCTATGGGGGAACGCTCTAGCCAAATTACCACACCAGGTAACTCTAATTAGCATGAGCAGTGGATAATTGCTTATGTAGAGGGCTTCTGTCATGATCCCACATCTTTGGTGAATGTTTCCTAGCATATAAAGTTCTAAGTCATGCATACCTGGGGAAGGGGTGGGGTTCCAGCTCGGAGAAGAACTTTGACGGGGCAGGACAGGCATAGTCCACCCACTGTTCTGTTGATGCTGAGGCTAGATGCAGAAAAATAAGATTTACATATGGAGAGGCAGTGCACCAGCAATGCTGTTAACTCTGGGTATAATGGCATTCTGAAATGGCTTCCCTAAAAGAAAACACATGTCCTTAATCTCTCTGGGGCATAAGTGCAGGAGATAAGCTTCTGCTGCCAGGGGCCATATAACAGAGTGGTTACAGACTCTGTAGTCTCAGTTCAAATCCCACCTCACCTCAAAGCAAGTTGACTCCCTCTCCGGACCTCAGTTTTCTTGTCTGTATAATGAGAACTATAAAAATGATACTTCAAGCCGAGCATGGTGGCGCATGCCTTTAATCCCAGCACTCGGGAGGCAGAGGTAGGAGGATCTCCGTGAGTTCGAGGCTACCCTGAGACTACAAAGTTAATTCCAGGTCAGCCTGGACCAGAGTGAAACCCTACCTCCAAAAACCAAAAAAAAAAAAAAAAGATACTTCATAAAGTTATGAAAGAAGAAAATATGGAGAAAGAACACAGTGTCTGACCCATGGTAAGAGTTTAGGTAAGAATGGGGTGTTTTTAAAGATTATTGTGGTCTCCCCTAGATGATTAGGCAATTATTATCCTAGGGGTAGTGCTGAAACTTTATGCAATCACTTATATGTGTCTATGAAAGGATGTGAGGTAGAGGGGAACTGCCAAATGAATCCTCAGAAAATGTTCCAGAGGTGTGCTAGGGAGATTCTCTGAGTCTAGTTGCTCTGAAACTTTCTTTAAAGATGACCACCTGCCTTCACTTTATTGGCATCCAGGCATGTCCCCCAAATAAGACATGTGACCTGCAGGAAAACTCTAAAGCGATCTTCTACGAGCGCATTGGCCATGCTGTTTTACGTATTCCCCTGGCGGCTCTATCGCTGAGAATCTGACCTAGTTGTTCTGAAGTCAGGGAATCTCCACTCATGATCAGCATCCCCAGGGTAACAATGCCTGTATTAGCAGATCACCTTCGATCACTGGGCCAGGGGATTTGAGACAGGAGTCTTTTTTAAAAAAGGAAAAGATATAGCCGGGCGTGGTGGCACACGCCTTTAATCCCAGCACTCAGGAGGCAGAGGTAGGAGGATCGCCATGAGTTCAAAGCCACCCTGAGACTACATAGTTAATTCCAGGTCAGCCTGGGCCAGAGTGAGACCCTATCTAAAAAAAAACCAAAAAAAAAAAAAAAAAAAAAAAAAAAAAAGATGGAAAAGACTCACACCTTTGACCATTTTAGGAGAATTGTCTTGATGTTCAAGGCCACCCTGAGAAATGAACAGGTCAGCCTGGGCTAGAATGAGACCCTATCTAAAATAAACCAAAAAAAAAAAGAGGAAAAGACTCAGAAGACCACTTAACTTATGTTCTAGTCCAGGAGAAATGAACAGATATACACAGGGAACCGACACACAATCTGAGCAGGTTACCATGCCAGCCTACGAGGGATAGGAGGGTAGTTATGTTAAGATTAAGCTATTTAGAAATCAAAGCAGTACTTCTTTTCTTTTTCTAGGATCCTAGGGATCAAAAATCCATGTTCAGAAAACTTGATCTGGACGTTGTTTTGTCTTTGTTAAGCTTTGCTCCCCTGGAACACGTCAGTCATGGAGATTGTGGGAAAGCATGCAGTTGAAGTGCACAGAATTGCCATTCTACTTTCTTTCTCATCTGGGTGGGACTCTGGCTTCACTTCTGTCAGATCCAGGGCCCACTTCTTAGGGGATCTGTAGTCCTTGATCCAGACGCTGGATAGACCATGTCCCACTAAAGAGATGCATCCAGTTCACGCACCTGGACCTAAAGCCCAATCTTAACCATGTCTTCCTGCTCCCTTCTTAATGGAGCACATGCAGGGTCTCTTTTTTTTTTTTTTTTTTTTTTTTTTGCAGCTCCCAAACAATTTTTTTTATTGATAACTTCTATACTTACATACAAAAAATGCATGACAGGGTCTCTTGCTTGATTAGCTGTCCAGTGATCTTCTTGACTTATGGAGATTTCAGACTTCGGAACTTCACATCACAATGCTGCATCCTACTTCAAGGTCCTCACATTTGGATCAGTCTGGGCCCTAACCCTCGTACCAACCTGGCACATTTCAGTCCCAAAAGGAAAGTGTCCTCTAGGCAGAAGCCTCCAGGAGCTCTGATCTATGCCATGGGTCTGTCTTATATATGTATTACAGTGTCTTTTCAGGCACTGGGCTACTGCCCCTGTTTTGCCTAGTTTTTTTGTTGTTTTTTTGTTTTTGTTTGTTTGTTTGTTTGTTTGGTTTTTCGAGGTAGGGTCTCACTCTGGCCCAGGCTGACCTGGAATTAACTATGTAGTCTCAGGGTGGCCTTGAACCCACGGCGATCCTCCTACCTCTGCCTCCCAAGTGCTGGGATTAAAGGCGTGCGCCACCATGCCCGGCTATTGCCTAGTTTTTTTTATAGCAAGTTTTACATACAGTGTGGCATTGTTAACTTCTGCCTTAAAGCCTGATTGCACTTCTGGACAACCTGGATACAAGACCTCGAGGAAAACCAGAGTGATGACATGGCATTATCAACATCAGCTACAAGTGGTCAGCTCAGTGGACTGATAATACTCTGTCAAACACCAAAAGGAATGACTTACCACCAGGTGCATACCCCAATCAAATCATCCTCTTTAAAGGCAGAGGTCATCTAACATTTAATTGGATTACATCTAACAACTCTGCGTACTGTCACTTAGTTACCTAGGGATACATTTCCAACAAGAGTGCATTGAAGTATCCACCAGTAAGCAAAGTACTTAAACATTACAGGAATGTTTTATTAAGATTTTTTAATGCACACTGAATGCAAATACCAGCTATTAAATTTTTCCTGGCTAAAATTATCAAGGCCAGAGGCTCTCTGCTAAACTATGTGTTGCAAGGTACCCATAATTGAATTCTGAAGAAAATATTAGCTCAGTCCACATCCCTTAGGAGTTGGGATGGCCTTCTATAATTAAGACATATAAGATGAATCTCCTGGCTGGATTCTTTAACTAGAAAAGAGCATCGGCTCTCTCTCCTGCTTAGCTGAGTGTCAGCATGTATGGATCTGTCCTAATTGGACAATGGAGAATTATTTGCACTCACGTTTTTTGGCCAAGAATGTATTGCCTTAACGTTTGTGCTACTAAATGGTTATCAAAGGTCAATTAGGGAAATCAATATTCATAAATAATTTCTTCAAAAATTTTCTGTTCATCCTTCTAATGTTCTGAACAGAATTCTTAGTAATCCAGGCCCCTCATTTGCTGGCAACCCAAACAAATTCTATTTAGTTGTACTTCTAAGATATGTAATGCTTACATATATGATACAAAACAGCCTAATAGTAGCAAGTTGCTGCCATAAAAGGTTGTAACTTACAATGATCTTATTTGGCTATTACAAAAACCCTTTGAGCTGGTTGGTTACTCTTATTTCTCCCACTTTATATGTAAGAAAACTGAGTCACTGGGGTTTATGCAACATAAGATCATATAATTGGTAAGTTGTAGACCCCGAATTTAGACCTAAACAGTCTGAGCCCAGAACCTCTGTTAAGCCAGTCTACCATATGCCTTCCCTAAAGTAATAATTTGGTGAGCCCGTTTCAATCCTGGCTATGAATCTACACATACAGTAACTTAATTGTTCACCTAGTTCTGAAAGATCATGGCAAAAAAAAAAAAAAATACCTGTGGAGGAAGCCAATAGCCATCACTGCTGTTTACGAAGGCGCCAGGCTGACTGAAGTAAATGTATACCAGCATTGAGCCAGACAGCTTATTCATAAATCTCATTGATCCTTAGATTTTTTTTCTTCTTCTCCAATTGAAATTCTGATAAAATGAGGGTATGAAAACCCCACACCTTATGAATGGCCAGCTACCTCCAAAGCAGGACAGCACCTCTCAAAGAGAAACCTCACAAGAGAGTCTAAGACAGAGGATTGAGTGCCATGGCTATGTTCCTGCAGAACGTCATGATCAGTGTGAACTCACAGGGCCTTGGTTTCAGAGACTTGCTAGAGATTAGTCACCAAAAAAAAAGCTCAAATTCATTCAAGTCAAAGGGGTTTTATTGACTCATGGACATGGGAAGTTCAGACGTAAATTTTGTTCCAGACAAGAATGATTCAGAGACAGAACATAGTCAAGGCTTCATCATTCTCAGCCTCTCAGCTCTTCCAGTCCCAGTGTGGCTTCATTCCTCACCAGCTCTCTGTGTGGCAAATATGACTGCTGGCACCCACACACTCAATACCTCTCAGCTTAAAATTCCAACAGAAAGAGGTTCCCTCCCAAAGTCCATAAGATAATCTGTGGGAAGACTGTAACTTATCCTGCTAGGAACATGGACCCAACCAAAACAACCCCATGACAGCTTGGGTAATATACATACTTTTAAAATAATATTCACTGATTGATTGATGGTAAGAGAAAGTGGGGAATGGCACACCATGGTCTTCTGCCATTATACACAAACTCCAGATGCATACTCCACTTTCAGCATCTGACTGTATATGGGTACTGGGGAATCAAACCCAGGCCATCAGGCTTTGTAAGCAAGTATCTTTAACCATTGAGCCATCTCTCCAGCCCACTATACACATTCTTAAGGCCTGAAGATGTTGGGATTATGAGGACAGAGGAAAAACTCATAGCCCCACATATGGAGTGAGAAAAAAAAATTAACATTGAGAAAGCATTGTGAGCAAATAAAACCATTGTTATAGAAGTCCTTAGCAGGAGCAGCTAAAAGAACTATACCTATATGGCTCATTTAGCCAAGGAAATGGCCAGGAATTTTGACTGCCTTTCCACAGTACTTTAGGAAAGTAGAAGAGATACACTCTGGGGGAGAAAAAATAATGCTAGGGTCTTCCATTCCAGAAGAACTGGGTGCCTTGTTTAGTGATGGAGCACTCTGAACTCTGAATCCAGAACTTGCAATAGTCTAACTCCTACAAACAGGGGTGTGAATGTAAGTGCCTCCTACCTTCTGGAAGGTGCTGAGTAAGGAATGAGCTGGAAAATTAGCACACATTTCCCACCCCAAGATGAAAATTGCCTTGTGACCTTTAAAAATTTCACTCCTCTTTTCTGTGCCAGGGTAAGGGATTATCTCTAAAATTCTTTCAATTAAAAAAAAAACTATGCAAACAAAAACATCAGCAAGTCTGATTCTTCTGGATAAGCTCTCCAGTGTAACTCCCAAGCTCCCAAGCCATGTACTCAGATTCACGTTCTGGTGCTAAGGAAGGCAGAAGGAAGAACAGACTGCACCTGCCACATCTGTGGGTGTAAAATGACCAGTGGCCAGGGACATGGGGCCTGGATGAAATCGCAGAAGACATCTTGGAACCCATGACAGTAAGTCAGGCCCACAGCTGGGGCTTGGTGAACACTTCGCCATGTGCTTCAAACTTCAGCTCCTGCCAGTTCAGGACATTAGGACTCAATGTCCCACCAACATAGACTGAGTTGATCTGTTCTGGTGATAACACGAAGTCCCACATGTTCACATCTCCAATATCTCCCACGAAAGACTGTTTTACATCAAAGCTGCCACCATACGAATCCTGCTCCTGTCCCAGGACGATGCTTGCATCTGTCCCCACAGAGTAACCCTTCTGCAGACTGTGCCTTACCCTGGCCTTTCCATCCACCCAAAGCTCAGTAATCCCTGTGGCAGACTCCCAGCTGGCACAGATGTGTGTTGGAGCCTTAGGAATTTCAGATGCTGAGAACAATGTTTCAGGCCCACCCACTCCAAAAACATATCCTCTATCCTTACTCCAAAATAGGAGGATATCATTAGGGTCTTTCTTGGTGGCATATGAGAAAATGCTAAAGCTGCGGGTGGTGCTTAGCTCCGTGTAGACATGGAGGCACAGAGTGAAGGCATCCAGCAGTTTACTCGACTGTGCTTTCAGGGATACATAGGAATCAGCCGACTCTTTAGGAAATACAAAGGCCTTTCTCATCATATCTGTGAGACCAAAAAAAAAAAAAAAAAAAAAAAGTGGAAATGAGTCATGTTCAGATCACAAAGATCTATCCATCACTTATAAGTGGAGTCTGGGATCAAGACACAATCAACCCCCTCCCAGGTTACATACACACACACACAAAACCCATGTCTAATGTTCCTTGCATTTAGTTTGTGTAATCTTGGGCCCCACCTCTCTTCCCCAGATCAAACTAAGATATGATAGCCTAGCGTTGCCCCTACCTGTCTGGCCAGAAGCATTATAGAAGCTGATGAAGAACAGGAAACACCACAGCAGCTTCTCCATGGGGAGTGCCTGCTGTCAATGCTGCTAGGATCTAGATTCACTGACTTGGAAATCACAACTTTGTTGGCAAGCTCAAGGGCTAGATCTAGGGATCCCTTGTCTCGGGTTCAGCCCACCCCATCTGGATTTATATCCACAACAGGAGAGACTGTACCACTTAGTAAATGATTTTCTAACACTGCTTCTTGGGGTAAATGTCAGGCCTCTGAGAGGGAGGGAAGCAAAATCATTCTGGGACAGAGAAATCAATAGGGGTTATTTATTACAGACTCCTGTGACTACTGAATTGCCAGTTCTTTGTGACAGGAAAAATGAGGACTCTTCCCAAGATTCCATTTTGTCTCTCTATGCTGAGAAAACAATGGGAAAGCTTAGCAGATAAGTGGTTGTCTGCATGCATGCCATAGCTGCACCCCCAGCACCTGCTTCAGCACTAGTCATGGGGTTTGACAGAGCAAAACTGACAACTTGTGGAGGAGAACATCGTCATTAACCTCTCTCCAAGGCTGCTCGTTTACAGATTAGGAAATGAGGAGGGCAAATATTCCATTCCCCGAGCCAAAAACAAATGTTTCATGACCTACTGGGTAGATTCATGCAGAGATCTTTGCTCCAGTGAAATACGTGCCTGCTCATAAATGTACCATTGTATCTGAGTCTCTGGAAACAGCTCACTTCCCAGATATGAAAAGCCTTCAGGAGGGGTCAGGTCAGGATGATGTGCATCTGTTTCTTTTGTTCACAAATTCAAGCCACCCTCCACACGGCCTAGCAATCTCCTGCACTTCCCTACTTAATGCACTCTTGTAGCTGGTCATTGCATTCTTCTCATTGCCCCTGAAACCCTTAAAATTTCATCCATTCTTTCACTCAGCTAATGCACTCACCTTTGTCATTGAGAAATTAGAAAAAAAAATTATTGCATCCCCCATAGCAGAGTACTTCTGGCCATTCTAATATCAATTCTCAGCCTCTCACACAGTAAAAATGGCATTTCAGGTTAGGCACATGCTCACCCAACAAAGCATTTGACTTCCCAACCTCCTCTCAACTGGGAGTACTGATAAGATTAAACTCTAGCCAATGAGATGCGAGCAGAATGGGAACACTCTCTATGTTGTGCCCTTTAAGAGAAGATAAGTGGTTTCCCCTTGGTTTCCCTACTCCCTCTGGCTAGCATTCAGACATGCTAAGGAGAAACAGAGTAGTCACCGTTAGCTGACAAGGAGCAAGCTGGATGTCGAGGTGGGCATAGGAACAAGATAGGTGGAACATGGGCTGGAGAGATGGCTTAGCAAGTTTGCTTGCCTGCAAAGCCAAAAGCCAGGCTTGATCCCCCAGGACCCATTTAAGCCAGATGCATAAGGTGACACATGCATCTGGAGTTTGTTTGCAGTGGCTAGAGGCCCTAGCATGCTCATTTTCTCTTTAGAGGCCCTCTCCCCCCCTCCAAATAAATAAATTTTAAAAAAATAAGATTCGTGGAACCTGAATTATTTATTGTGCAGCCATTGTTCCAGTCCTAGACCACCTACCTGAATATTTACTCCAAGGGGAAATAATCTTTTTGGTTGTTGTTAAATCAGTATTAATTTGGTGGAGCTGAAGCCATTCTACTTCTGCCCACCATCAAATTTACCAGCCTTCCTGCCTCCCTCCTGTAGGTGATGAACCGTCCTCACATGTATTTATGTGTGCATAAAGTCAAACGTGTGCCTGTGCAATGGATTCCAGATGTTGTTGTCACTCAAGGCATTTTTCTCCTACAGGTGTTCATTTTACAGTCTATAGCATTAATTGTTTCATCTTTATCTGATGATTCCCCCAAATAAAAATGCTGTAAGATATGTAATATTTTGGAAAAGGCTTAAGGAAAAAGATGAAGGGAAAGAAAGGGAAGAAAAGGAAGTAGGAAGGAAAGGAAGGCTATGAGCAACTAAAACCTCCACTTTTGCAACTATTTTTCTCTCCTTAACCCAAAAAAACTTGGGTTTGAGCTGGGCTAATGGCTCAGTAGTTAAAGGCACTTGCTTGCAAAGCCTGCTGGCCTGAGTAACTCATATAAAGCTAGATACACAAAGTGACACTTGTATCTGGAGTTGTTTGCAGTGGCAAGAAGCTCTGGAGTGCCCATGCCCCCCCCCACCCCCACATAAACAAATATATTTTTAACTCAGGTTTGGGCTCCACCACTCCAACAAAAGAAATGTAAACAAATACCCCTATTGAGGTCCCCCCTAAGGCCAGCCCAGGAGGGACGGCAGGGTCTCTGCCAAGTTGGGGGCAAGCAGAACAGAATCATGACACAGACTCCAGGAGTTGGGTGGAAGCAACAGAGGGCAAGCTGCCGCAAACTCGTTTATTCAAGGAAGTGCAGGGGGTTTTAAGGGGCTTGGCTGGCCAATCATTGTATGGGGTGGTCCCCTTTTTGTGACCAATGACAGCCTGTCTCTGGACAGGTCATCTCGTAGCAGGTTTCTCGCAAGCATGGGACTGTAGCTATTGTCACGCCAGGCCTGCGCAGAATGCCATGTTCACAGAAGCCACTTCTGCCATGTGGTCTGGTAGGGCCAGACCTGCACTGTGCCATACATACCCCTCTCTAGTTAAACTTAATAATGACTTTCTATTTTTATCTTATGAACCACCTGATGACATTTAGCAAAAATTATAGCGTGGCTCTAAAAATCTTTCTGCCTCTTCTTCAGCAAAATTCCCTGAGTCATGTTGGATGCATTTTAAGTCTACTTCAGTGATGAGCACTTAGGAGCCTCTGGATCTCTGCTTTGGTAGGTGTTGAGTGTCCTCAGTGTCTGTCTCCTTCACCCTTGTGCTGATATATCAGATTCAGTAAGAAAGCAGCACTCTTGCTCATTTCCCCAATTCCTCAGTGGTTGCAGCTGGAGCTGGGGTGGAGTGCATTGGGTCGTTTATCTCCTCAGGTCCAGCTCCCCTCTGAAAAAGAGAAGCAAATTCTCTAATGGAGAGTGAAGTCAGCACCAGTTAAATGGGAAGCCCATTATTAATTTAGAGAGAATATAAAGGGTATAGACCCTCTTATAGCCCAGGATTCATGGGAGCTTGACAGTGGAAAGCAGAATCATTATCTGGATATGATGCTGATTTGTTTCCCAGTTCCAAATATGGTTTCCTTTCCACTGAGAGGATCTGTTAGCCAATCCAAGAGCAGTTGGTTACCCACCATGTCTGTGTGCCACTATTGCACTTGTGTGAGCATCACGTCAGGTTGTTTGCTTCTGAGTCACTTAGATTTTTAGTTGCTTGGACAGATGTTGGCCCCTTTCCTCCAGTAGCTTATGTAGATGGGCTAATTGTCTGGGTACTGGCTCTCTTCCAGATTCCAACCAGGTCTCTACATGGTCTATGCCGACAGAGTATGGTGTCTTCAGCAGTAGGGTCTTACCATTAATCTCTGGTGGGTAATCAAATGCTCTGACAGATGTCTGTCTTAGCCGGGCGTGGTGGCGCACGCCTTTAATCCCAGCACTCGGGAGGCAGAGGTAGAAGGATCGCCGTGAGTTCAAGGCCACCCTGAGACTACATAGTTAATTCCAGGTCAGCCTGGGCCAGAGTGAGACCCTACCTCAAAAAACCAAAAAAAGAAAGAAGTCTGTCTTGTTTGTTTTGGGAGATCTAGTAGGTCTCTCTGATCAACAGTTCATTGCAGATGTAAACCACATCCCGATACAGGGAATTATAGGCCAGCACCAAGAGAAAAGAAAAAAGAAAAAGACAGAGAAGAAAGAGAAACAGGAAAAATTTAAGATTAGGTTTCATCTCACCCTCTCTACGGCCCTTTGATTCAGGTGTTTCCCCTAAGGTCCTCTGGAGGGTTCCACCTTTTAGTCTGACTTCCAGGATATAGGATTCTATGGTACCAGTTCAATTTGGGTTCAGTTTTGTGTCACACACACACACACACACACACACACACACACACACACACTTCCCCTTCCCCCAAGCCCTACATTCCCTATTGTCCAAGCCTTGAGATTCTATTCTGGTATGTCAGCAACTCAGGCTGATCCAGGTTAGGAACCACAGATGAGTGATACCATGTGATGGTTGTCTTCGTGTGATTGGGTGAGTTCACATAGAATGATCTGTTCCAAGTTCAACCATTATTCTACAAATTTCATTGTGTCATTTTTTTCTTATTGCTGGTGTAAAGTCTATTTTTATCTGATATTCATATAGCAACACCCCCTTGTTTTTTAATTTCCATTTGCTTGGAATATCATTTTCCAACCTTTCACTCTGAGGAAGTGTCTATCTTTAGTGGTGAAGTAGGTTTCTTGAAGACACCAAATAGAAGGGTATAGTTTTCTGATCCACCCTGATAACCTGTGTCTTTTGATGGATAAGTTAAGTCCATTAATATTTAAGGTTATACCTGTGAGGTTTGAATTAATCCCTTCCATGATGAGGTGTTTTATGGGGTTTGGTCCTTTCTTGTATTTTGTACTATTTTGAGCCTGGTCTATTTTGGTTATTGTGATCTTCCTCTTATTGGCTTTTGAGAATGGTTGTTTGACTGTTCTGTGTGGAGTATTCCCTCAAGTATTCTCTGTAGGTTTGGCTTTGTGTTCATATAATCAGAGTTGACTTTTTTCATGTAAACTTTTTCTTTCACTACCTATTATGAGGCATACTTTTGCTGGGTAGAGTAGCTTGGGTTGGAAGCCATAGCTTTTCAGACTTTGAAGTGTTCCATTCCAGGCCCTTCTGGTTTTCAGGGTTTCCACTGAGAAAGCTGATGTAATTCTGAGGGAACTGCCTTTGTATGTTGTTAGTTGTTTCTCTCTTTCTGCTTTTAATATTCTCTCTTTGTTTTCATTGTTGAGAGTTTTAACTATGATGTGTCTTGGAGAGTTTCTTCTTTGGTCCTGTCTGTTTGGCATTCTGTGGGCTTCTTGTATCTGGATGGGCCTCTCTTTTGAGCAATCCAGAAAATTTTCTTCAATAATTTTGTTGAATATGTTCTCTATGCCTCTGGCCTGGATTTCCTCTCCTTCTAGTATACCTATGATCTGGATGTTTGGTCATTTTAGGGTATTCCACAGTTCCCTCGTATTCTGTTCACTTGATTTTTTTTGTTGTTGTTGGTTTTTTGAGGTAGGGTCTCACTCTAGTCCAGGCTGACCTGGAATTCACTATGTAGTCTCAGGGTGGTCTTGAACTCATGGTGATCCTCCTACCTCTGCCTCCCAAATGCTGGGATTAAAGGCGCGTGCCACCACGCCCGGCTTCACTTGATTTTTTTTGAACTTAGCAAAGTTTTTGGCCTCCCAATCAATTTCTTCTGTCTTGTCTTCCAGGTCAGAGGTTCTGTCTTCCACATGAATAACTCTGTTGGTGAGTGGATCTAGAGAGGTTTTTTTGTAATTTCTATTTGATTTTTGTTTTCTGTTGGGTCATTTTGCATCGTGTCCATCTCTTTTTTGAGGTACGGTTTCAATTCAAGTTCTGATTTTCTTGATGCTTCCTGGAGTCCATTCTTGCATTTGTTCAAGTCTTCATTAAGCTTAATCTACCCGTTGTTGAGATCTTCCATTTCTTGACTCACCTTCAATTTATTCATATCTCTTTGGAGGGTTCTAACATTTTCTTCCATCAAGTAAAGCCTATTGTCAAAAGCTGAATGCTCTAGGAGACAATTCTGTTCAATTTCATTGATATGATTGTTGGTTCTTTGATGGTTTCGTTCCAGTTCAGCAATTGATTTGAGCAGGGTCTCGTTGGTTGTATTTTCATTTTGGAAATGAACTTCTGTTATTTCTCTGTGATTTCATTGGAGGCTTCCGTTGTAGGACTAGGCATCTTTGGTGGAGATCCCTCAGTTTTCTGACTTTCATTGGCTTTTTTGTGTTGTTGTCTACCCATTTTAGGGAGGAAGCTTTTTTTTTTTTTTTTTTTTTTTTTTTTTGTCCTTTGACTTGTGCACCCTCTGACTCAGGTGAGCAGGAATGTTGATACCCAGTGGCTAGTCAGGATACTAGAGCAAAAGGCCAGATTCCACAGCTCACTCAGGGAGCAGGCCTCCCCAAGCAAGGCACAATAGGACCTACCAGGACCAGGAGACTGGGATGAGCTGGGAGGAACCAGGAAACAGGGTCTGACCTACTCACTCCACACTGCTGCACCCACCCTCCCACCCATATATAGTCCACACAGGGAACCCAGACCAGGGTGCTGGGAGGAGCCAGGAGACAGGGGTCTGGCCTACTCACTCCACACTGCCAAGCCCTCCCACCTGTATCTCATATTTTTTTTTTTTTATTTTTTTTGGAGAGAGAGAGAGACACAGAGAGAGAAGAGGAGAGGGCGACAGATAGAGAATGGGCGCTCCAGCAGTCTCTCAGCTGCTGTAAACGAAATCCAGATGTGTGCGCCCCCTTTTGGGCAAGTGTGGCATTGTGCCCTTGCATCACTTTGCATCTGGCTAAACGTGGGACCTGGAGATTGGAACTGCTGGAGATTGGGACCAGCGTTCTTAGGCTTAGCAGGCAGGCACCTTAACCGCTAAGTCATCTCTCCAGCACCTATATCTCATAATTTTTAATCACAGAAATGTAATAGATGTATTAAGTGAGAAAGCTTGTAAATTTAGAGATCTAGCAGCTCTTAGGTCATTCATTGGACCAAGGCAAATGTCAAGAGAATTAACTAAAGATCACAAACTAAGCTGTTACAAGACAAGTTACAGTGACTATGTCAGGAGTTGGATCTAAGGCAGAAGCAGTAGGGATGCAGAGCAGTTAGATTTGAGAAGCATGCCTGTAGGACCGCTAATAGAAATGGAACTTTGACCAAGTGTGGAGCAGTGGAGAGTGTCTAAAGGCATCTGCCTAGCACTCTTACACCAGTCTACACATGAATGAGTCCATAATGGCTTGGTGACTAGTACCTGAATTGGTTACTTTTACTCCCGTATGAGGCTCTAACCTGGGCTAAGCACCCATGGTCAAGGTTGAGGCAAACACAGCACCAACATCCCTGTTAGGGAAAAATGAGAGAAAATTCAAATATTTGTATTGATGGGTAACACCACCACCATGTTGGAAGCCAACTCAACCCAAGGCTGGGCCAGTGTCAGTCTCTGTAGTGTTGTAGGCTGAACAGATGAAGGAAAAAAATCATGAGAGACAAATCTAATCAGTAGTGGACTGAGTACAAATCTTCTTCCCACTTCAATTCCTACAAATGATGGAAAATATATTCCTTAAAAATAAATCAATTTAGTGTCAGTTTAAAAAAAAAGAAGAAGAAGAAGAAGAAATTCAATAGCAGAAAGTAGAAAAGAATCTCTGAATTCCAGAAAGCAAAAAAGTCACATTGATAGAAGAAACTATTACCCAAAACATCTGCAGGGGAAGGGCTGCTGTAAAAATGTGAATTGTTTCTGGTGCACTCCACAGTAGAGGATAATGGAAACAAGCAGTAGAACACAAGTAGTTGTATTAAGGAGTCTCTGCAACCATTCCTTGCCCTTGTAACCAAGCATTAAATAGCAGAAATCTTTTCTCAGAGTCTGAAGCTATGAGAATGCTTTGTTCCACAGGAGTTTGTAGACATCCAGAAGGAAACTATACACTCTCACCACCTAAAAATAAATTACTGTTACTCTCTGCCAGTACTTCCTGTTCATTTCTCATAATTCCTAGAGATAGGTTACAGGTAACAGAGCATCCATGGATGAGCTAAAACAATCAGTGCTATGGAGACAGTGCAACCCACTTACCAAATTAAGAGATACCTGTGTGAGCAAATAGAGAAGCTTAGCATGGTGGCACACACCTGGAATCCTAGCACTTGGGAAAGAGGTAGATGAAGAAGCATCAAGAGTTCAAGGTCATCCTCCTCCACTACAAGATAAATTCAAAGCCAGCCTGATATGCATGATATCTGTCTCAAAACAAAAAGATATTCTGGTTATAAATATGCATAAACAAATATAAATAGTAGATTAAAATTTTGGAAATCAAAAGTGTGACACTCAAAATAGAAAACTACTATTTTAAAGACAGAAAATATTTAGTTTGGAGGTAAGGAAATAGTAGAAAAACTTCCCACAATGAATAACAAAAGCAGTCATCTCAAAAAAAGCTTCCAAGCATCAAGAAAGATGTATCAAAAGAGGACCAGATGTAAAACATGATAAGCAGTTTGATAACCAAGAAAAGTAAAATTAGAAAACTCTATACATAATGTATATATGAATCCTAGAGAAGCATAAACATCAAAAAGTGTGTAACCAAGGAATAATAAATATTTGAGATAATAAATGACAGCCCAATTTAGTCATGCTATAATGTGTGTATTCAACATATTTTATCCCCACAACATATGCAATTATTCTTGGCCAATTAAAAATAAGATAAAACTTGAATAATCAACACATGTTAGAAAAATATCAGAAAAATAATTTAAACTTAGAAAATGTATAATTATCAGGTTTATTTTAAAGAGTAGTAAAAAATTAATACTGAACCCAAATGAAAAAGCATAAGAAAATGAAGCATCAATCTGTGAATTTCATCTGTGCAAAAAATCTGACATAAACTATAAGCAAATCAAACCAAACTACATAGAAAAAGTGCAAAACTAAAGCAGAGCTGGCAAAAACCAAAAACAAAATAAATATCCAGGGAATAGTTACATGCCTGGTTGGGACAGCACTTACTGGGGACTCTCATGGTAAGGGCAGTGAAAGCCCTTGCCCCCCCTCACCCCATCATATTCTAGGACAGTGCTCAGGGATCTAGCAGGACTGAACATCATGCTCTAGGGGAGAAATCCCTGAGTCATGAGCTTGCCAGGTTAAAGAAACAGTGTGTGTTTTCCTTGGTGTGATCAGAGTCCATGATGACGCAGCATTCTTGGTGGGCATGTGCATACACAGTCCTCTGATACAGTAGGAAGCTGAGGTCCAAGCATTATGATTGCAACCACATGACTCAACAAGCTTGGAAAGGATGAGGCACATAAAGTCCATGGCAATACTGAGCCAGCTGTCACCTGACATGACTGAAGGGAGGAAGTCCCTGCCATTGGACAAGGAGAAATTGCCCGCCTGGTTCCCACGGGGATTGGCAGCAGTCAGCGCCTGTCCTGAGTAGCCTGCTACAGAGAGATAGCTTGGTCAAGGTTAAATAGTGACACTTTTACCTGTCAAAGGTTTTTCTCAAAAATAAAAGACTAGCCGGGCGTGGCAGCAGTCTTTAATCCCAGTATTCAGGAAGCAGAGGTAGGAGGATCACCGTGAGGTCAAGGCCGCCCTGAGACTACATAGTGAATTTCAGGTCAGCCTGGGCTACAGTGAGACCCTACCTTGGAAAACCAAAAATATAAAAATAAATAAAAGAATACTTCAAAATTAGAAAAATACAGCCATGTAACTTATACCATCTTGATCAACTTAAATAGCAGCAAAGCATCATTTAAACAGATGATTTTTAAATTATCTATTAAGAACCTTTTTTGTTTTTGTTGTTGTTGTTGTTGTTGTTTTCTTTTTGGTTTTTCAAGGTAGAGTCTTACTCTAATCCAGACTAACCTAAAATTCACTCTCTAGTCTCAGGATGGCCTTGAACTCACAGTGATCCTCTTTCCTCTGCTTCCTGAGTGCAGGGATTAAAGGCATGCACCACCATGCCTGACTTATATTTGAATTTTTAAAGCTTAAGAATTCACCATTGGTGGGCTGGGGAGATGGCTCAGTGGCTAAAGTCATTTGCTTGCAAAGCCTTCCAGCTCAGATTCAATTCCTCAGTACCCATGAAAAGCCAGATGCACAAAGTGGTGCATGTGTCTGGAGTGTGTTTGCAGTGCAAGAGGTCCTGGTGTGTTCGTGCGTGCTTGCTCTCTCTCTCCCTTTCTCTCTCTAAGTATTTTTTTAAAAGGTGAACAGCACCTGAGAATAACACTGTTATCTTCTGCCATCAACACACACATGAGCACACCCACACCCACACATAAACTTGCACCCACACACATGCACAAATGTGGACAAAGGGATGATGAGATGCCTGCTATCAACCTATTGCATCGTGCAGTTCAAAAGTGCATTATGCAACAAAGTGATCTACAATGAGAAGGAAAATGAACAATAAGTTGTGCCTATGATTGTCTCTATTAAAAATCCTAGAAAATGTACACATAACAATAAGAGTTCAAGATTCATGTGGGTATAAAATAACCATAAAACACACTAAAATGCTCCTTTCCCCTAGAACTAATCAGTTAGGGAATAAAGCATATAAAAGATCCCATTATCAATAAAACCCAAAGAGCACCTGGAAGTAAGTTTAACAGAAATGAGCAACACTTTTACCTAAAATTATAAAATATTAAAGGATATAAAAATGGAGAAGTAACTACATCCACTGAATGACCTAGTGTCCTGATGGTGTTAACACTCTCAAAATTAATGTATATGTTCCGTTAAAGCTGTTCATACCCTACAATCCAGCAATCCCACCTCTATGAACATTGCCTATAAAAACTCCCTCAGAGACATACGCAAGGACATTCTTTGCAGCACTGCTCTTTATTCGGGGTGGGGTGGGGACCGAATCCAAATGTTCATCTGGGAAATGCTTTTTTGCAAAGGAATTGTTGACTTCAGTTAAAAGGCATGAAGAAGGTATGCATGTATCCTGCTCAGCCACAAATCAAGTGTCTGGATGCAAATTAGGCTGTGCCTCATTTGAATATGTAAATGAAATATTTACATAAATTAAAGAATAGTGTCAATATAACATAGAGGTGATATTCATTCATATGCCTTCTATCCTAACAGGTTAACAATGGAGCAATAAAGACTACACTTTCTCACAATCAGAGAGAAATCCTCAGTAAAATGTGAAGATTTAAAGAGGCTGGAAATCCTAAGTGCTGAGTACACGCAGTCAATGGTGTATAGTGGCTTCAGAAATTGCTATGCGTCCCACAGTACTAAGCTACATAGAGATGCTGCAAGTGCTATTTAAAATGCTGCCAAGAGTTTCTTTCTGTGTTAAAAGAAAATGTTGTCAATGACGGAAAGTACACTCATGAGGAGATTTTCTATGGAAAGGGAACACCCTCAAAGAAATGCATATCCAAGGAGGTCATGAGAACCTGGGCTGAAGCTGTAAAAGCAGGACAGATTTCAAGGCTGATGGCCATGCCATGGCCTGTTTCTATTCCTGTCAGTCCTCTACTACGTTAGTGCACAGGTTTGAATGGCCTGTCTCTAGTTATGGATGTAGATTTAATGATCCCCCAGACCCTGTTATGTTTAGTGCACAATTATGCAGAACATGAAGATTTTCAGGAATGCATGCATCACACTATAGCAAGAGAACTGTATTTCTGAAAAGATAGACCTCAAAAATAATTTTTAATTTTAAGAGGCAATTTAAGAAAAGCTGCTTAGGCCTGGAGAGATGGCTTAGCAATAAAGGCACTTGCCTGTGAAGCCTAAGGACCCAGGTTTGATTACCCAGGACCCACCTAAGACAGATACACAAGGTGGCACGTGGGTCTGGAGTTCATCTACAGTGGCTTAAGGCCCTGGTGTGCCCTTTATCTCTCTCTCTCTCTCCCTCCCTCCCTCCCTCTTGCTCTCGCAAATAAGTAAATAAATAAAAATATTTTAAAAAAAAAGAAATGGTATACATACTTGGCTTTTAAAATCCAAAACAAGGACTGGAGAGATGACTTAGCGGTTAAGGCACTTGCCTGTGAAGCCTAAGAATTCATGTTCAAAATCTCCAGGCTCCACATAGCCAGACGCAGTGACACAAGCATGCAATGTCACACATGTGCACAAGGGGGCACACACGTCTGAAGTTCATTCACAGCAAGCTGAAGGTCCTGGCCAGCCCATTCTCCCATTTTCTCTCTCTCTCTCCCTCTTTCTCTCTCTCTCAAAATAAAAATAAAATTGTTTAAATCCAAAACAATATTATATACATATGAAAGTATCTATATACCTACTGTGTTTGTAGGTATTAAAACTAGGCAAGTGTTGTACCAGCGAGCTACATTCTCTAGTGCCATTTATAGGTAGTAAAAACAATAAATAATTCACCCCAAACACCCATAATCTCAGCCTACACAGGAGAAAAATGTCAGATAGTCCCAAATCAAGAGTCTTTTTTTTTTTTTTTTTTTTTTTTTTTTTTTTGCAAAATATCCAGCCAGCACTCCTCCAAATTGTCAAGGTCATAAAAAAACAAGGAAAGACTGAGTGGCTGTCACAGACCAGGGGAGACTAAAACGACATGATGACTAAATGTATTCAGCCTCCTGGGCTGAATCTTTAAATGGGAGAACATTAATATAAAGACTAGAGAGATCACACACAGAGAGAGAGAGACAGAGAAAGAGAGAGGAAGGGAGGGAGAGATTGGAGTGTACTTACTTTTAACATAGCAATGCTGTTTTTTAGATTTGACAAATGTATCATGATAATGTGATATGTTAATGTGAGGATAAGTTGAATGAAGGGCACGTGCAAACTTTCTGTATTATGTCTGCAATGTGTCTAGAAATCTTAATTATTCCAAAAAGCTTATTTTTAAAAATATTCTACTTTAAAAAATACTGGGCTGGAGAAATGGCTTAGCAGTTAAAGCACTTGCCTGCAAAGCCAAATGACACAAGATTCTCTCTCCCTCTATCTGTCTCTCTCTTTCTCTTTCTCTCTCTCTCTAATAAATAAAGTTCCTTAAAAAGAAAACTTTTTGATTAAATCTATGTATGAATGACAACATAATTTCATTACCATATTTTCATCTGGGACAGGAGATAAAGCTTATATTTAAATTATTTCAGTGTTGTTTTATGAATTGGATATTTATATATACATATAATATAGATATATGATACAAATTTTCAGTTCATAGTAAGATCATTTCTC